>JALMGJ010000002.1:216235053-217452553 GCA_023362775.1 Charina bottae | reverse complement strand
AACCAAAACCCTTCAGAACATCATAAGTAACCCAAAAGACCCAGTCACCCAAGAAGAAAAAACAGGAGCTATCTAAAACATATATTGTAAGGACTGTAGCAGCCACTATGTAGGACAGACCTGCAGAAGACTAGGAGAATGCATCCACGAACATCAACTAACAGAAGACATGATGAAAACTCCTTAATCTCACAACACATGGACAGACTCAACCAAACTTTCAACTGGGAAACTATGAGCATTTTAAACCAAGCCAAATCCAAAAATGCTAGAGAATTCCTGGAAGCTTGGCACTCAGACAAAGCAGCCATCAACAGACACATAGAGGTAAACACCATTTACATACCATTCATAAGAGAGAACAGAAAAGCCAGAAGACCAGAACACCACCTGGCCAGCAATCATCACCCAGATAGGCAAAGATTAACACCATGATTAGCACCAGAGGAACAATCAAACAGCACAATATACCCTAATCAAGGAACTATTAACTCCGTCAATCAACCAAGCAGCAAACAACAGCCCAATCAAGGAACTACCAAGGAGAGAACAACACCCCCACCAACACAAGCAGGACAAGCCATGGTATATAAACAGACAGCAAGTTCCACTCCCTTTTCGCACTGAAGATGTTGCCTAGCCTGGCAATGAAACGTCTGCAAGAAAACAACAAAGATCAGAGAGCACCAAGGACTCCATAGCTACAAATCTTCTCTTCGAATGGTTCAGTGTGTTCTGAGAACACAGCTAATTGTGGTACATTCAAGAAAACACAATTAAAGAGATGTCTGAACTCAATCTGGATCTATGTTATGAAGTTCTGACACTGAAATGCAGTAGTGTAAAAATCAGACTGAATTTCCTCCAATTATTATGGAGATGGTATGTGCAGATAGTAGCCTGGGAAAGCACAGGATTTTAACTCATTGAATTGCAATCTATTTCTATAGTACAATATCCTGCTATTCAAGAATTAAATCACTTCCCCCACCTCAATTGCCATGGCAGCCTCTATCTCCCACATAATTTCTCCCTTTTTAAACTATATTTATCACCAATGCATTTTCTGTTTCCAGAACATTAAAATGCTACATTAGAAGATTAATCATCTACTTATACTGCTTTTTCTGCTACATTCAAGAATGTGGAAACAAAACCAATTTATATTTCCAAATCCCTCCAGACTTATTTTTAAAGTAAGTCAGGAAGGAAACAAAATGCAACTTTCAGTGTCACTGGAGAGGCTGTTTGCTTCCCAGCATACTTAACAGCCAGACAGTAATTGTCAGGTTTGTTTAACCAGCCTGTGGGTCTCTCTCATGGGTCACAAAACCACTTTCTACTGTACCTTTGGATATCCAGCACCATGGGTAGCATAGCATGGAAAGTTTGCAGCAGCTTAGGAACACAAACTCGGAAAAGACGTGGCTGATGAAAGCAAAAGGTTCAAAGTGCATGGAGATTTTGACTGACTTCCTATATTATGCTAATCCATGATTTAATTAACTGCAATTTGTTGAATGAACTACAATTGGTGCGTTCATACAACACAATAAAGTAAAGTACAGTCAGACAAAACACATTATGGCTTAGTATGATATGTGTGTATCACTTCATTGTTATTCATTGTTATTCATTGTTTAAATTAGCTTATCATTCAGTATGAGATTACTTTTTTTAAAAAAATCCCTTATGTACTTCAGGCAGCACCTTCCTCTACCTGTCCTTTCCCAATGTTTTAGATTTTTGTTGTTTGGAGTGTTTTGCCAATGGGTCCTCCTCAGTCCATGGAAGCAATCCTGGTTAGATAGAGCCACCAGATCTGGGCTGCAAAAATCCAGATGACCATTAGATGACAGCAAAGATTTGGCCTTTTCTGTATCTCTGTTCCCATCTAGTGGAGATTGGGGTTTCTGCAGCCCAAATTTGGTAGCCCAATTTGACAAAGTCAAAGACTGTGTTCTCACACCATATAAACCAGAGCTTTCCAAACTGTGTGTCGCGACACATTTCTGTGTCGCGGCAAGGGCCCAGGTGTGTTGCAGGGGAACCCGGAAGAGGAGGCCATGCACCACGTGGAGCCCCGCCCATCTCTTGCCGCGCCGGCAGGTCCCTGCTCTGAACCCAGCTCTTCAGCTCTTGCCGCAGAAGCCAGGTAAGTTAGCACCCCGGTAGGGCTGCAACTGGGGGGGAGGGTGCAGGGACACGACTAGGCTTCCGCGCTGGGGGGGGTGCAGGGACCGCGAAGTGCGGTGGCCAGAGACATGGCTTTAAGTGCCAGCGGCCTGGCAGCCAAGAAAGGGACGGGGAGGTGGCTCCGCTGCCCGCCTCGCATGGCGCCCGCGCCACCCGCGCCATCCGCGGCTCCGGCTCCCCCTTCCCCTTCCCCTTGGTGGCGGCCCCAGCCAGGCAGAGGCAGGACTTGGCAAGCGGACAGGTGCCGTTCTCCACCTCCGTGGCCTGGCCTGGCACGCCACTTCATCCTGTCACCTACGAGCAGAAGATGGCGGCGGTCTGATGCACGGCCCGTGAGAGCTGAGCTGGGGCCGAGCCGAGGGAGCCTGCCAGAGGCTCCGGCCCAACGAGAGGGCTCCCGGCGCTCCAGGGAGACCCAGCACCGGCGGCGGGGACGGGGCGGAAGGAGAGGAGCCACCGGCGGGAGCACGGCACGAGGAGCGCCTCGCCGGCGCCTGCCCGGCTTCCAGCATGCTTCATCGGAGAAGGTAAGATGCCGCGCTGGCGGGCGGGTGGGCAGCTGAGGGGCGGGCGGGCAGGCAGGGGGTCGCCTGCAGCGGGCTCATCTGACCATCCTTCCCGGAGCTGCTGGGGCCGGATGGAGCGGTGGGGGACTCGGCATCACTCCTTCCAGCGGGTGCTCCAAGCCCAGCTGTTCAGCCATCGATCAAGGATCGATCAGGCCCGGGGGCAGGGCTGGCCGAGGGGCTCGGGGGGAAGACGGGTCCCTGTTGCCTGAGACATCCTCACGCATCCTCCCCCCTCCCCCCACAATAAGACCCGTCTTCCCTCTTCCCCCCGAGCCCCTCGGCCAGCCCTGCCCCCGGGCCTGATCGATCCTTGATTGATGGCTGAACAGCTGGGCTTGGAGCGCCCGCTGGAAGGAGCGATGCCGAGTCCCCCACTGCTCCATCCGGCCCCAGCAGCTCCAGGAAGGATGGTCAGATGAGCCCGCTGCAGGCGACCCCCTGCCTGCCTGCCTCTCAGCCGCCCGCCCGCCAGCGCGGTGTCTTACCTTCTCCGACGAAGTGCGGTGGAAGCCGGGCAGGCACCGGCAAGGCGCTCCTCGTGCTGCGCTCCCGCCGGCCGCGCCTCTCCTTCTGCTTATGCCCCGTCCCCGCCGCCCGCGCTGGGTCTCCCCGGAGCTCCCTCGGCTCAGCCCCCGCTCAGCTCTCGCGAGCTATGCGTCAAACCGCCGCCATCTTCCACTTGTAGGTGATGGGAGGAAGCGGCGAGCCAGGCCAGGCCACAGAGGCAGAGAGCGCCACCTGTCCGCCTGCCCAGTCCCGCCTCTGCCTAGCTGGGGCCGCCGCCAAGGGGAAGGAGGAGCTGGAGACCCAGACAGCACGATACTGACCCTAAAACTGAGACCCATGCAAGGCGGGCAGCGGAGCCGCCTCCCCGTTCCTTTTTCAGCTTTCAGGCTGATGGCACTTCTCGGGAGGGAAAAGCCATGTCTCTGGCCACCGCACTTCGCGGTCCCTGCACCCCCCATGCCCCCCAGCACGGAAGCCTAGTCGCGTCCCTGCACCCTCCCCCCCCAGTTGCAGCCCTACCGGGGTGCTAACTTACCTGGCTTCTGCGGCAAGAGCTGAAGAGCTGGGTTCAGAGCAGGGACCTGTTGGCGCGGCAAGGGATGGGCGGGGCTCCACGTGGTGTATGGCCTCCTCTTCCGGGTTCCCCTGCGACACACCTGGGCCCTTGCCGCAACACAGAAATGTGTCGCGACACACAGTTTGGAAAGCTATGATCTACAATTACATACAATACAATACATACAATAGAAGACTGGGGGGGCGGGGGGCAGGATTTGGAGCCGGCAGCCAATCACGTGGGGTGGGGGCAGGGTTTGGAGCCGGGAGCCAATCACATGGGCTGGGGGCGGGGTTTGGAGCCAGCAGCCAATCACATGGGCCGGGGGCGGGGTTTGGAGCCGGCAGCCAATCACGTGGGCCGGGGGTGGGGTTTGGAGCCGGCAGGCAATCACGTGGGCCGGGGGGTAGGGACTCCTCATTAGTTTGTCATGAAATTATGCATGGCTAAAAGGCGTGTCAGCAACATGAAAAGTTTGGAAAGCCCTGATATAAACCAAGATTTGTTTTAGCTATGCTCTGTGGAATAGGCCATGATGGCTAGGTTATAAATCCAGCCACGGTGGCTTATTAAACCAACCATGATTTTACACAATGTGTGAATCCAGGTAGAGATTGGAGACTTCTACTATCTCGTGTTAAAACTCAGGAGGAGTCTGGTAGCACCTTTCCAGACTAACCCATTTTATTAAGAACAGAACAAAACCAGCTAATAAAATTTGTTAGTCTGAAAAGGTGCTACCAGAATCCTCCTGATTGTTGGCTACCGTAGACTAACATGGATATCTCTTACTAAGTCAAGCTAGTGGGTTAAATTCTAACACTGAACAAGAGTCTTTACATTTCTAATGATAAGCTAAAGGTTGTAATTGCTTTTTAGCAGGCTCAAGATCTTCGAGGTTAATGTTCAAGATGTTTTCAAGTGGAGCCTATGCACTCAGAAGCAAGCATCAAGTAACATAGTCATCCATACTTTAGTTAATCATGACTTGTTGAATAAGTTATATTTAGTTGGATTCACAGAATATTTGATGTTAACAAAGACGGAAACTGGCCTCAGAGTTCAATGGGCTTTCTCCCAGGTAACAATACATATGACTGTAGATCTCTCTGCAAGCTTCCTTGTTTGGGATGCTGTGTTTCACGAGAGAGAGTCTTAAGCCAATTGGTCATTTCCTGGAGTATAAATGGTAAAAAAAGGAGAATATAAGTTTTCCAGAGGGGAGAGGGAGAACCTCACTATGTATTTTCCATTGTGAAGGAAATATGAGTTCCTGCACTTCAAAATCTCCTCCATCCTTGTGTATATAATAAGGAAGTTTTCTGGTTCGAGATCTGGGAAAGTCAAGCTGAGCACCCCAACCTTTCCCAGGTTGGTGCCTTTCAAAGGTGTTGAACCACAGTGTCCAATACCATGACAGTTGGGTAAGTTAGTTGGGGATGATAGCAGCTGTAGTCCTTGACTATACAATTAAGCTTCGATTTTTTAAAAGAAAATTGTGATTGTTTTCAACTTTGTGTTCTGAACAAACCATGCCATTGCTTGTCTAGATGGAATTATTATTATTATTATTATTATTATTATTATTATTATTATTTTATGGATTTTGATTACAATAGTAAAAATGAATACAAACTAAATTTAAAGTAAGAAAAGAGAATAGAAAGAAGAAAAAGTGCAAGAAAGAAGAAAAAGAAAGAAAAGAAAGAAGAAAGAAAAAGAAAAAGATATAAAGAAGTGATTTCCAACCTTCATTACAACAAGTAATTTAGTAACACTTTACCTCCTATAAGGTTATAAACATATATCTCTTCATCCCATATCCCATCCCATATCTATTAGGAAATCCATAAAACATCAACTTTTCAATCCTGGTGTCCATAAAGGGTTGCTAGAACTTTGCAAAAACAAAAAAAAAATCTTGTTTTAACCTTGATCAAATAAACCAACTTTATATTCCTTCCTTTTACTTCTAACCACCTTAAATTTTAGTTTATTCAAATATTGTCGTAAGATTTGATTTCTCTTCAATTCTTCTTTATCCCATCACATGACTTCTTCAAGGGTTTAACAAGCCTGTTTTATAGATCCAATAAGAAAACATTTTCCAGGTCATTCTCTTGGTTTGTCATTTGTATTTCCCCTTTAATTTTTAAAACTTCACCCAATTTCTTTTGTACATCCAATAAAGCATCCTTTTCCAAATCATTCTCTTAGCCTGTCATTTGTAGTTCCACTTTCAGTATTTTCTCTGTCTTGTCAGACAAAATTTGCACCACATCTGTCATTCCGTCATTAACATCTTTTGGACATAGTTTATCTATAGAGTCAGACATCATTACTGATACTGCTGATATTGTAGCTACTAATTTCTGGCTCCATTCCTCAAAGATCTCCTTTAATATTTCCAATGTTATGACATTTTGTGTCATTTTGTAAGTACCAGTACTAACTGGCACCAAAAGCAGGCTTGTATATTTTTTTCCCTTCTACTTAGAATCTTTAGTCTCCTCTAGTGTCCAGGTTCTAAAATCTTAAAGTCGCTTATCTTTGTTATGACTTACAATAGACAAGATAGGCAAAATAAATCTGGTTCCCACGAGAAGCTATTTTGTATAGTTAATTCCAAAATCTTATAGTAAAAGTCAATATTCCAAATTTATCTGGACCCTTAATACATTTATATCTTTCTTAGATCAAAATCTTATTTAGCTTTTAGCTGTTTATTTCAAATTCTTTAAGTTCTTAAGCTTATAATTAATTTTTTCTGTTGTTCAGAGTTAAAGCTAAACTCACCCAGTGACTTTTCAGACTTGTCGTTCCAAAGGTCTCTAACAGCATTAAAATGGTTAATAGGCAATTTCTGAAAGTGATTAGAAAGTGAGGCTTGCAAACTTAGTGTCCTTTAAAAGGCTCCACTTATATTTGTCTGATGTATTCAAAATATCTGACAGCTTGCTAGGAGGGAAGTTATGTGGGGGAAGGTAGAGTATAAAAAAAGTAAACCAATCCATTTACAATTCCCCAAAGCTTCCCACTCACATGGTGACATTCACTGCTACATTAAAATAACCCTGTAACTTGTGAAGGCGGCATGACAGTATGTCAGAGAATTTGCAACCAGGCAGTTTTCCAATAGTTGTGACTGGTGCAAGAGTGAAGGAGGATGTGTTCTAAAGCATATCTCTATGAAAATGTAAGTTTCAGGAACCGAGTACTGAAATTCATTGGCACGATGGAAGCTTCCTTGGGGGCTGCTGTGTAATGGCCTGGGAACTAGGGGCAGGGCAAGGCCAGGATTCTCTTTGCTGGGAAAACAAGCAACAAGAAGGGAAACAGAAACTCAGCAGGAGCTTCTTGGAAACTTTGCAATTCAAAAGGAAAGTGAACTGGAAACACGTTTTGCCGCTATTTCTAATAAACTAGAGCAGAGTCAGAGATATACTGGCTCGCCTTCTAAAAACAGATGACATCATGAGAACAGTGAGACCAGCTCAAAGTGGGGCAAAACATTTCGCTTGAACTACCCAAAGTTGAGACAAGTTGGTAAAGCAAGAAGCTAATGTGTATCAGCTGGAAGGGGGGAATAATTTGTGATACTTTAGCATAACATTGGATAATAATGTTACAACTGGACATTCCATTTTTTTTTAAAGATCTTTATAAGAGCTGCTGGATTTGAAGCTTTTTCCACTAACCATTCTGTTGACCACTATGTTACCATATATTGTGATGAAGAAAGAGATGTTGATTTAACTTTATTTATTTATTTTATTTTATTTATTCATCAAATTTTGCCACCGCCCATCTCCCCCCAGAGGAGGGACTCTGGGTGGTTATTGATTTGCTAACTGGGTTCCCTTATATCAATATAGTTATTTTAAATATATTAGATGAAGGTCAACTGAAAACATTTATTTAAAAAAAATAACTATTTGAAGATAAAAGTAAGTTAAAAAAAAGATGCCAACTCTGCTCTCATAGCTACACTGACCCTAAAACTGAGCCTAATAACTTCTCCCACAATATCGGGGAACATGCATTTGTTCATCCTCCAATGTGAGGTATGACATCATCAGTCAGCCATGTCCCTCTATACTTCACATTGGACAACCTGGCCAATCTCCATCCAGAAGAATAAAAAGACACAAATATAACATCTAAATTGGTAATAACCCAAAGCATTGGAGAAACATTTCAATTTTCCAGGGCATTCTGCCACTGATCACAAAATACAAGTAGTAGTTCTTGAGGAAAGATACAATACAATTTCACACGGATTAACCACATAATTCTTATATTAACTGGCAATTCAGTGTAAGAATGCCTGAATCAAACCTGATGATTTATTTGTGATCACTATGGGCAATTCTCAGTATCTTTCACCATTTCTTTCACCACTTCTTTGTAGCTTCCATCCCTCCCAATTGTGTGTGTGTGTGTGTGTGTGTGTGTGTGTGTGTGTGTATTCCTTCTGTGCATTTGATGAGAGGATTGTGATTAATTAAAATTTATGTAATAATACTCTTCAAGATGTCTCAAAATTCTTTCATCTGTCACCGGAAAAATTGTCCAAAATGTATAAAGGGACTTTGAATCTATGCTGGAAATGTGAACAACAAGAGGGGACTCTTTACCATGCTTGGCGGACATGTAAAAAAGCTAAAAAAAATTGGATTCAAATACTTACATTAATTCAGAAGATTTTGAAGATTAATACACAACTGAAGCCAGAGTTTCTTTTGGGACTGACTGATAAAGAGTTGGAAAAAACTTATGGAATTTTGTTTTTATATATGATAACAGCAGCAAGGCTTTTATATGCACAATGGTGGAAAGATTTGACAATACCCACATTGGAAGAGTGGATTGTGAAGATGATGGAGCTTGCTGAGATGGCTAAATTGACATCTTTGATTAGAGAAAAGACACTGATTAAGTTTAATGCCAATTGGAAACCTCTTCTGGACTTTTTGTGTGAAACAGAAAAAAATGGAATTATGCTATATGGGTTTGATGATTAGAAAAAATATTAGATGATAGAAAAAATGAAAGTTATGTTGTTGTGACCTTAGAGTAAGAGTTCAGTTTAAATTTATAACTATTGTAAATGAAAATTGGAAGTAATTTCTTGATATTTCTCTTTTCTTTCTTTTTTCCCCCTTGGCCTCCCTCCCTCCCTCCCTCCCTCCCTTCCTTCCTTCCCCCCCCCCTCTCTCTTTCTCTCTTTTCCTTATATTAAAGATTAGTTTCTGTTAGTTTTTATCTTTCCAGTTTAAAATTTAATAAAGTTATTACAAAAAACAAAGATGTTTCAACGTTTTTTGCTGCTAGAAACCAGGTACTCATTCACACAGCCTGCTTACCATGGCATGAAGATGCCTCAATTACTGTTTGCTGGGGACACATTCTCACAACAGAGTCTTAATCTCATAGGCAGCCCACTGTTCAAGGTATTCTGGCTTGAAAGTAGATTGCCCCCACCTCCTTGGGAAAATGAAGGAAGATCTCTCAGCTCAATCCATTGCACATTGAGTAGGAAGCTTGAGGTGACATGATCAGGGCAATAATTGCTTGGATTGGAAAACCTGCCAATTGTCCTGGCAGTTTTGCTATGGGACTGTCCTCTTCCTTCTGATCCCTGGCCTTGGTGCCTGTTCTACAGTGCTGTTTTGGTTGTGAGGGAGTCTGAATAGCAACTTCTGCAGCTGCTTCCTTTGGGGGGGCAACTTTTAAAAACCAGTTGGTGGACCAGTTAACTGGTTGACCCAGTGTATTGGCAGATTGGGTGAGGAGGTATAATGGGGTGCCGGATTTTTCACTCACATGAACAGGTTAAAAGTAGTTTACTTCTTTTCCCACTTATCTATTTGTACTTGGACTTCTCCCAATGTAGAAAACTGAAAGTTTTGTATATGAATCTTCTGCCTAGCACCTAATAGCACATCTGCAGAGACCCAAACATACCCAGATAAAGATGTCCTTGGCATTTGGCCCAAGGACAAAACCTACGATGAAACAAGTGAGGTTTAAAATATTAAAGGCAGTCGAGGGCACTCGTATCTTTGGGGGCTTCAGTGCAGATCATTGAGAAGGTGAGATGCTCCTTTGGACTGGCTGGGGGGTGTTGTCTGCTGTCTTGAAGGAGCCTCTGGCAGCAGAATGATCATGTGTTTGTGTAACATTTCCATTACGTTTCTCTCTATACTTTCAATCTTGTAGCAGATAAACTTTTGTTGCATTGCCTGCACTCCCTGGGTATGTTTATTGCCTCTGAATCCTAAAAGAAGATCTTGGCTTGTCTGGCCACTGCTGCCAAAGCACCTAGAGCAGAGCTTTCCAAATTTTTCATGTTGGTGACACACTCTTACAGCAGGGCACAAGGCAGGCACTAGGACCTGCGTGGAATCACAGCAGGTTTGGAGGCAGCAAGGCACAAGGCAGGCACTAGGACCTGTGCGGAATCCTGGCAGGGCAGGTTTGGAGGCAGCAGCAGCCGCGACACACCCAGACACTGCAGCCGCACTAACGTGTTGCAACACAGACTTTGGAAAGCTCTGAGCTAGAGAGTGCCCAGCTCTGAAATTGACTAGCCCACCCCTGGCTTAACACACACAATTGCAAGAGTAATTGGTATTGGCTTTTGAGCTTCTGTAGCCTGTTTGATGGGAATTCCATTTCCCTGTGGCCACTGCTCTGAGAAGCTCTCATTGGATGCCCTTTTAAACAGTTCATTCTATTATAAAAGGCACAAATATAGCTTCAACTTACAGACACATTTTTTCCTCTCTTACCCTTTTGGATAAACATAGTGACTCTTCAATAACAGGTATCCATCTACTCCATCTCAGCTGGGTAAATCCAAACCACCACAAGATGGTAACGAAGAGAAAAACTCTGACTCTTTGCTGCCACCTAGTGGTAGATAGGTTGATAAGTCAACTGGTTGACATCTATAATCATTTTGGAGAAATTATGCTGCTGTGCCTGACAGCTGAACCTCTCTCTCATAAAACCCCCTTTCTTAGGTTTCTGCTCCAAGAACAGCATAAATCCAGATGACCGCCAGTTGGAATTAAGAGAGGCAAATCCTTTGCTGCCATCTAGTGTTAGATTGATAGAGTGACAGTCCTTTGGGGAAAAAAATAGAAAAAATATTGGACCAGTACAAGTACCTGTTAGCCCTAGGAGGAGACCAGAACAAGATATAAACTCCACAGGAGACTAAACACTACTTTTATTTAGACTGGCTATTGTAACATAATCTTGTAAGTCTGGCTGTGCTCCTCTCCTCTCTCTTTTATAACTCTGTGAATTAGGGAGGTATCTCTCTGAGATGTTTGTGCACACTTTCTGCAGTACATGTCCTAGACTCAATCTATGCTTTCCTTCTCTCCTTCAAGGCCATCCTGTTTACTCTCCACAGTACCATCCCAACACACATTTTGTATGGTGATTGGTGGCTGCTGTTCCCATGGTTGCTGACATTTGCATTTCACCCAGGGAAAAATGCCAATTGCTGACCTTACAGTGTTTCATGGAGGAGCTATACAGATAACACCATAGTATGGATCTGTTCTAGATCCATATCAAGGGCATGCTGTGGGGATAGCACAGATTAGGCTGACATGATCTCCTCCCTACTCTGGGACTGTAGCAAAGCATTGTGAAGCCTCTATGTGAATGACCCCCTGTACAGAGGGAAGCTAATAAATACATTATTGAATTCAAAGACAGACCCATAAAAATGCAAGAAACTTTACATGAATTCCAGCCAATGTTGTAAAAAACTAATGAGCAGACTTGCTTGGATACTATTTAAAGAGAGAATGCTGGAACAAGATGAAAAAAGCTATGCAGGAGTCAAAAGCTGCAGAACTGTATTATTCAAGGTCAAGCACATTCTTGAAGTTTATCAATTAACAAATGAAAATTTTACATAAGGTATCAACATTAAGAGCATAAAACCATTTGCATGCTTTGGATTAACTATTAGCTTTTGAACTAGGAACTGTCTTCTGAAAGATGTGATTTAGGATTAGGCCAGTTACAAATCCTGAAAGATAGGCATTTGAAGGTTGGTTGGTTTCATGGAAGCATGTTTCACAAAGAGAAAACATTGTAAGCCCTAACTTATTGAGCAGTCACTTATTATAAATATTAATGAAGCAATTAATATTACAATGAAGCAATATTTAGAAAATTCATAAATCTGCTGCATAAATCAAAGGCAAGAGTCACTGGAGAAGATCCTGATGCTTGGAAAAATCTATAGGCACTCCGGAAAGAGGTTGTCAGAAAACAAAGTGGCTAGATACTATCCTTGATGGGGAAGCATAAGCTTGTGAGAACTCAGAGAAGAAGCTATAACCTTGGTGAAACAAAGTCCACTGGGTCATGAAGAGTTAGAAGTGACTGAACAACTCAGCAAGAATAATACATTTGTAAGCTGTAGAGCTACCAAATCTGGACTCCAAAAATCCAGAAGACCAATAAATGGCCACAAAGGAAAAAAAATACTTGCTGTTCCTGCCATCTAGCAATTGTTAGAAGTTTTGCAGCCCAAGTCTGGTAGCCTTAATCAGTTGATGTCAGCCCTTCAAGGTAGACCAGACCAGGAAAACAAAATTATGAATGCTAATACTTTTATTATAAGGTTACTGTAACAGAATCTTGCAAGTCTGAATGTGCCTCCCCCCTTTATCTTCATGGGAACTAGGGAGGGTCAAGTCTGAGACACTTTCTCAAATTACATTTCTGCCTTGGATTCAAATTTCTTTTGTCCAAACATTGTCTTCCTCCTGTTGCTCAAGGTTACAGCTATTGCCCATTATAGTTGGCTGAACCTGACTGGGACCTCAGAACCATTCTGTTATTTCCTCCAGTCCATGAGGTGACACAAAAGTTGTTGTTAAGGTCCATTGAGTCAATCCTGACTCCCAGTGACTACATGGACACGTTCAGGCAGTTTTCATGGCAACATTTCTGAAATGGTTTGCCAGTACTTACTTTCTGGGGCTCAGAGAGAGTGACTGGCCCAGAGCCACCCAGCTGGCTGTTGTGCCTAAGGGCACACTAGAAAGTATGCCAGAATAATTCAATGTGTCCTGCCAGCCAGCTACTACTCAGCCTCAGGACTCTTCTGCACAACCTGCTAACTGCAGATGGGCAATACGTCAGCAGTTGTATTGAGAGAGCTCGAGTAGATGGTGTCACACTCAGTTCACTCCTATTCCAGTGCAGAGGCAGCCTGAAAATGATGCTTTCCTCTTAGTCTTCAAAAGTGGTGCTTTCCTACTTGTGCAGCAACAAGCCCAGCTACGTGGTTCCCCTGTTGCACTTTAATTTGACCTGGTCAACATCTGCAATCCTACTGTATAGAGCTGCTGCCACTTTCCCCTCTGATGACTGGTTGCTGCCCTCCACAGCCATTTTGGGGCTGTCTGTATTCAAGAGAAAAACATGCCTAGGTAAATCCTGAACCTTCTGTGATTTGCAAGGCAGATCTCAGGCTTTGTGTGGGCTCCTTCTATGTTTTTAGGAAACAGTGCTCTGAAGTACCTGTTATCCAGTTCCTATTTTATGCAACTGCTATACCAACGGTTAGTGCACTGGTCAGAGAGGATCAGTGAACTTAAAAAAAAATCACTGTGGACCATTGAAATGATAGACTTTTTTGACTAACAGATGGGTAGCAAGCTGGACTTTCTTTTTTTAAGCTGGACCAATGAAGCATAAGACTTTAAAAAATCTGGGTGAAATTGGTAACAGTTCTGCCATTTTCCTGTGAAGCACTGGTTAGGCATTACATGGGCAGATGCCTGGTGCCTGATCACTTTCACTGCCCAAGCCAAAATGGCCATGGCAATAATTGCCAGTGACTGGTGATTAGGGGATGTCCCTGCAGCACCTTCAGGAGCTGCACAGATCCTAATCCCTGCCTCATAATTTTATTTATTTATTTATTAGTCAAATTTATATGACCGCCCATCTCCCCCAACGGGGGACTCTAATCGTTGTTGTGTTGCCAAATTATCACACATTATGCATATAGCAAGGCTTACATCAGGAGAAGATGGAGAACACACCTTAAAGGTTGGATCAGATAAATTTGAAGTTAGGTAGCCTTACTGATGGGGTGGGGTTGAGGGGAGGAATGTGGCCTTCAAGAGTGGTTAGCAAAAAACCTTTGAGCTCAAGTTGGTAGGACACGTGCCCCAAACAATAAAGTACAAGAGCAGTGTTTCTCAACCTTGGCAACTTTAAGATGTGTGGACTTCAACTCCCAGAATCCCCCAGCCAGCAAGGCTGTACAAGAGAGGGCAACTTCTTGCTCATTTGCTTGCTTTCTGCTTGCAGAGGAGTGTGTGTGCGTGCGCGTGGGGGATGTTTGGTAACATTGTGCCATTCTCAGGAGATGTGACTAATATTTTTCAACTTTTTCACCTAGTTTGCTCCATGGGTGAAAACATGACCAATGACACAAAAATCTAAATACATGCCTTGTGGGTAGTCAGTGGAAAAAATAGGACTGGGGGCTGTGTACAATTCATGCATCTCATCTCTGTTAGTGATGGTCTGCATGACTAGACTTGGTAAGAAGTTACCTATTCCATCTGTCCAGGGACAAATGGGCAGTGTCCAAGGTTCAAGTCCATCTTCTGTCATGGAAGCTTGCTGGGATAATTTTGGGTCTGCCGCTCTCTCTTAGCCCAACCTAAGTCACAGGTGGTTGCAAGGAAAGGGTTGGAAGAGGGGGTACTATGTTCACTGCCTTGGGGAACAGTGGGATATACAGTACATTTAACAGAGAATGGCTACCTTGTTTATACCATATGCAGTCCCTATGGAATGGCAACATAACTTCTATTTTTAAAATAGAAATTTGAAAACATACTGGGCAATCAATAATAGATAACTATATACTTGCTTTTAAATAAACAGGTTCATCTTATTGAACGTATTGAGTTTATGCTTCCTCAGTTATAGCATTTATGAGCATTAAAGTTGTTGGGAGTCGAGCAATCTATAAATTGCATAAATACATACATATATACATCCGTGACACTAAACATCCCTTTATATCCTGTTCCTGGAATGGGTCTCTCTCTCTCTCTCTTTCTTTTTCACCTGATCTGACTGAAACTGCAATCAAGGAGGAAAGTTAACTGCTATTTCCTATGCTCCTTCACTAGGAATCCTGTCCTACAGTTATTGTTCCCCATCCCACCTTACTTCCAAGCTTCTATTTTCTTAAACTTCCTTAAACATACTAACTTACCCACACTGATGCTCCAGCAGGCTTGTGCCAGACAACTGAATCATCTCAAAAGCAACACTCAGCCAGACTGGTAGAGGCATCTGGGAAATTTACAAGGTTACAAAGTCTGTATGCATCTGATGAAATGAACTGTAGCTCAGGAAGGGTTATGTCTTTTAATAAAATGTGTCAGTCTGAAAAGGTGCTACCAGACTCTTCCTGACTTAAGGTCTGCAAAGGTGATTATACCTGCAGCATGCATCTAGGGGTGTGGATTCAATTCTGGTGGAAGATTAAAACAATATCTTTGTGCTTGTATTTTCTAAGCAATGCATAGATAAGAAATGAATATTGTAAATGAGATGCTGCTTGGATATCATAAATGGGAGGATGCAGTAACGAGGGCCCAGGACAAGATTAAGTGATCTACTAAATGGAATTCTATAGAACAGAGCTTTCCAAACTTTTCATGTTGGTGACACACTTTTTAGACATGCATCATTTCGTGACACAGTAATTCAGTTTTACTAGCAAACCGGAGGTTAAACTAACCCCTTATAAGAGATATGGACACATACATAAATTGTAATAGCGAAATGTATGGGGATACAACATATCTCATGAAAACAGAGTTCCCCTTTACAGCAGGGCAAGGCTTGGACAGAGCTCCCCTCTTACAGCAGGGCAGAAGGCAGGCACTAGGACCTGCGCGGAATCACAGCAGGTTTGGAGGCAGCAAGGCACAAGTCAGGCACTAGGACCTGCGCAGAATGAGGCACCTGAGGCTCTGAGTGTCTGACTCAGGTTTCTCGTTACGTTCGTGCGACACACCTACACACATCAGCCAACACACTAATGTGTCGTGACACACAGTTTGGAAAGCTCTGCTATAGAAGAACCATGGCCCCTGAGGAATGGAATAGAATGGCTTTGTCTTGGAGTCTGTGGCTTGAATCATGTCAACTGGATTTCTATTTTCTCAGTGGAAACATTTCGCTCCTTATCCAAGAAGCTTCTTCAGTCAGATAAGGAGCGAAATGTTTCCACTGAGAAAATAGAAATCCAGTTGACATGATTCAAGCCACAGACTGTTCCACCTGGATGACTGAGAACCTTCATCGACACTTTGTCTTGGAGGTTCATGGCTGCCAACGGGAGAGGACGTTTCTTTGCGAGCTCTTTATTTTATTTATTTATTTATAAAATTTATATCACCGCCCATCTCCCTCTGCCGGAGGGACTCTTTATTTATGTTCCTGCCTCTGGTTTAGAGTTGGTCAAGACTTATTAAAGTAATCAGATGGCATCTCCTACACAACAGTGACTTCCTCAGAGGAAAGACAGAATTTAGACAGCGAGAAGGAAGGAGAAAGACAAGAGAAAAGTCTTCTGGTTTAGAGAATGGGGAAGAGGAAGAAGTATCATGGAGCCAGTCTGGGCTCACAGCATTCTTCCAAGACAGCTAAACAACCGAAAATTGATGAACTTTTTCTACAAAAAGAGACAGTAAAAGACTCTCCCCAATTCCCCACCTCCAATAAATTTGAGGCTCTTGAATGGGATTTGCAAACAGAAATAGAAAAACAGCAACTATTGGAACTTTCTACATCTCTTAAAGATCATTTACTGTAATAGACTGGTCTGATTCTATGTCAGCCCTCCCCCATCACTCTTCCATTCATTTTACTAGCTCTCTAGTTTCCTCTAAAGAAAATGACAACAAGATTGCACAGCGCAAGGACTGGGAAAAGCTGCTGGCACGAGATGGCTCGACCAAATTCATGGCAAAACAATGTTTGCTTACAGCGCAAACTGTTATTTCAGTGTTCGAGCAATTAGCCTCTATTAAAAACAACTTGGAGCTCCTAAAAAGCGATTTTGAGGTCTTTGCAGAAAAGCATACAGAAAGACTCTCTGCCTTTATTGAAGCCCAAACTCAAACAGACAACCTAGCTAAACAACACCCCTTAGGGCAAAAAAATAATAAATCACAAGCCAATAAAGATGTCAATCTGATTACCGATGGAAGTGTGCAAGTACTCAAAGAAGTCACCCCATCAAATCTGACCCGCTCTTTGCAATTAAATCAGGTTGCTCTTCATATATCCATGAATAGCCTTAATTCCAGTTGCTGGATTTCCAGAAGAGCAATCGTAACTTCTCTGGGACAGCTTCTTCATTGCCACCACCAGCAAATAGATTTGTGCATGGTTGAGTGGCTTCCAAGCATGCCAGGCAGTAAACGAATTTTGCTGACCTTTAAGCAATCTACTATACCACCCGTGCTGCTTAAAATGAAACCCTTCCTTGCTACCCTTCGGATTGTCCCAATTAGAGTTTTTCATGATGGAGGGGTAACTCCTTTGCTCAGTTCTGCTGCTTTTGATTTACACAGACTGCCAAACATTAAGCCTGTTACTAACAACAGTATCCCTACCCCCGGTTTGTCCTTGGCTAAGCCAGGACATGGGAGTAAGATGAATATGCAAAACGAGGCTAAGCTGGATATGGACGAGACTGCTCTTATCAGTGCCTTTGGAGTCTTGCCCAAGGTCGAGCAAGAAGATATTTTGCAAAGGCTGGACAGTCTTAAGAAAACTCTGCTGGCTACTATTGCCACTGCTGAACCACTTATTGAGCTCGTAACACCTAAAACATTGCATCAGCAGATTTTATTGGATGAGGAGGAGATGGCCGAAACACATCAGGCATTTTCAGATAACCAGAGGGCTGAGTTGCTAGTTCCTTGTAATGATGCTGAAGAGGGCCCATTAGATTCCAGTAAGCCACTATATGGAAGTCCAGCTATCAAAACAACTGTTGCTTCTAAAGCTCCTTCTATCTCAAGGCCAAAATCTGATACAGGGGACCTCCCTTTATCCCCCAGGTCCTCCCCTAGAAGATCCAGTTGACTTAAATTCTCAAAGGAATCACTATCCCTGCTTTCTTGGAACATTGCTGGATGGGAAGTCAGAAATAGAGACCCTGCCTTCACAAGCTACATTTCCCAATTCAATATTCTCATGTTCCAAGAGACATGGTCAATTAATGATCTGTTTATTGAGGGATATAAATCCTTAACCCTCCCAGCAGCCCCCACCTTCAGATGAGGGAGGCATCGTGCTGGTTTGAGCATCCATATTTCAACGGCTCTTAACACTGAGATCATGTCAATAGACTCATTTGAGAATTTTGCACAAACAGTCATTCTTAACTTTTCTGCTGAGAAATTGCTCCTCATTAATTTTTATATACCACCCAACATCACTCAACTGTGCATTGCAGAAATTTGGGCAAAAGCAGAAATTTACATTAATAATATTCAACTATGCTTTCCGACTGCCCATATTGTTATAGCAGGGGATTTTAATGCTAGACTAGGCCGAAATTATAAACAGTTGTTTGTTAAATTCCTTCAAATTCCACCTAACCTGCAGACTGTCTCTCCCTTCTTAATTAGAGAATCCAAGGATCACATTGGAGATTTTGGGAGCCTACATATTTTGCAGACATTGTACAAGTTGGATCTCCAAATTATGAATGGCACCGTCATTACCGACTATCCCGCAGAGTTTTCTCATTGGGCTGGTACAAGGCCCTCTTTGATTGATTACACTGCCATATCAAGAAATCTATGTTCCTCGGTCCTTCGATTTCAGATTGACAACTGCCCCGAGAGTGATCACTATTCCAACATGCTGTTTTTGAAGCCCATTGGTGTTCTCTTTTTGGAAATATATCCTATTCCATCTGAAGATACCCCCATGGGCCAAATACGAATGAAATGGACAGCTCATGTAAAGGATAAATTAAACCAAATGCTCTCTACTGATGAGGCACTCCAACTTCGTACAGCTATTCTAGATGACAGATCCTCTGATCAAATTTTGCCATCTTATACTCAACTAGTTCAGCTTCTTCAGCCAATCCTCTCCACTCACCCAGCTGGTATAAATAGGAATCAGCGCTCTTTCAACCAACCTTGGTTTGATAGTGAATGTCATGCAGCTAAGAAACAACTGATTTCCTGCTTTAAGGAATATAAAAATGATCCTCCCTCTTATTCAACCCAGGATCTGTTGCTCCTCAAGAGGAAATATAAACAGCTGTTACAGGCAAAGAAGAGGCAGGCTCTAAGAGAGTCTTGGAATCAACTAATTTCTGCTACTCGTTCTAAGAATTCAGCTTTATTCTGGAAATGTGTAACTCTCCAATCTGCTTCCTCTAATTTACAAATCTCGTCGCTTATTCCTGCTTCAGCCTGAGAAGATCACTTCAGATCACTGTATACACAGGAGGAATCGTTTCACCCGAAGAGGGGATTAGACTATGAAGCTCACTTGCTCCCCTCCTGGCCCCCCGTCTCAGGCTCTGAGATTAGAAACCTGATTAAACATCTGAAACCGAACAAAGCTCCAGGATATGACTTCATTTCAGCAGAGGTCATTCGCAACAATATAGATTGGTGGGCACCCATTTTGGCTTCCCTATTCACCTATATTGACAACTATGCTAAGGTCCCTGATGATTGGGGTCTAGCTTTGGTGATTCCAATCTATAAAAAGGAGGCAGAGATTTACCTCCCAATTATCGGCCCATCAGCCTTCTCAGTATGGTTAGCAAATTATATGATAGACACCTATACAATAAGCTCCTGGATTGGGTTATAACTGAAAATATCTTGGCTGATGAGTGTTGGAGTCTGGAAGGTTAGAAAAACACTCCAAGCAGCTAACGACAATCTTGCAGAGTAGAAGCGCCCAGAAAAGACTTGCACACACAGCTTAATTAATGTTCAGAAATAAAACAGACTTCACACAATAGTTAGTTGAAGAAAAATAAAGATAGCTTACATTTTTATTCAGTAGATCTTGGTTACAAGCAGTTTCATGGTAGAAAGGCTTAATCATCTCTGGTCTGCATGCAAGTGAGATATTTCAGACAAGACCCACATAGCCATGTGGCCCTCCTGTGTGTACTTGTGCTTAGGAAGAAGGGAAGATGGAGAATGGCCCCGAAAGACCCAAGAAGGAGCAGGAAACAGGAAGTCAGGTGACCCAGTCACCTCCCACAAACACAGTAGAGATACGCTTCAGTAGAAAAGTCCTCCCCTATGTTTATGAGACAATGCTGAGTTGACTTCCGATAATCCTAACAATGAGCAGGTAGGCTTTAGAGAGGGCCACTCAATCTTTGACCATGCTTTAACTCTTCAACATCTAATTGAGAAATGTTCCTCCGGAGGTCGCTCAACACTCTATGCAGCGTTTATTGACCTTAGATGTGCTTTTGATTTCATTGCTAGAGCCAAACTATGGGAGAAATTGAACTCTTCCTCGATTGATAGAAGACTGCTTGTCCTTATATATAAACTTTATGAAAATTCCCAGATGAAGGTCCGATGTAATATGTATGGACATTGCACCAAGGAAATCCCAGTCAAGAGAGGAGTGAGACAAGGGTGTATTCTAGCTCCCCTTCTTTTTAATCTATATATTAACTCTCTCGTAGACAAACTGTATAGCCCATCTCTTCATCCCCCAAAACTGGGAAATAGACACATCTTTGTTCTTTTATATGCAGATGATGCCGTGTTGCTTTCTCGGACACAGATTGGCCTGAAGCGGGCGGTCTGTATGCTTGCTGAGCACTGCTGAGAAGAATGGCTGGAAATAAACTACTCGTAAACCAAGGTTATGGTTTCTGCCAAGTGCCCTAGGGTACATGTCTGGCGGCTAAACAATAATTCAATAGAGCAAGTTAAGACCTTTAAATATTTGGGGATTGTTTTTCATGCCACGGGTAACTGCAAATTCCATGCCGACTATGTCAGCCTGAATGCACAGAAAACAGCGTCAGCACTACAATCTTTCTATTTCTCTAAAGGATCTCAAAATATACCAGCAGCGATTAGAGTTTTCTCAGCTAAGATCTGAGCTCAGCTCCTTTTTGGAGCTCAGTTGGGCCCCTACAGGTCATTCCTTTCTCTTGAAAGAGTACAATCCAAGTTTCTAAGAGAAGCTCTGGCGTGGGCTGGTTCATGAAATCATGAAGAGTCGGAAGCGACTGAATGAATAAACAACAACAATCTTTCAAGTACCTCGCTGCATCCCCAACGTGGTGCTTCACCGTGAAGCTGGCCTACTAAAAATAGAAACTTCTGCTTGGATTTACACTTTTTCTTACTGGCTTAAGCTTTCTTTTTTCCCAGTTGGCTTGGCCCCTTTGATTATGACAGATAACTTTCAATCTTCTTGGTGCCAGGCAATACACGCCAAACTGCAATTATATGGCTTTTCAGGGGCAGCCATCATCTTGTTGGGCTATGAACGTGCTATGAACATGCACTAGCTGATTTCAAACAACAGGCCATCGATTTAGAGCTACAATCAAATTTATCAGTTTTACCTAAAAACATTTTTTTGGGCCATTCTGCACATCTTCTCCAACCAGCCAGATATCTTAGCTGCATAATGATTCCAAAATTTAGAAGGGCTTTATCTTTGGCCAGATTCAATGCCCTTCCAACAGCTATTATTGAAGGGAGATATTGAAATATCCCTTTCGATCAAAGACTGTGCCCATGTGGCACAGGAGTAATTGAAACTATGGAACACGTCATTTTATATTGTCCTCTTTATGCAGGTGCTCGCCAGGAATTATCTCAATTTTTTACTAAACATCCAGGTCGTTTGGATTCTTTTTATCTCAAGCTGTTTCTATCAGACCAATCTGATTTTACTCCATTGACCACAGATAAATATTGCTCTATAGTTTGTACAGCATGCCGCAATATCTCTTCTAATTTTTCTTAGATTTTTTAGAATTTTAAGTGTTTTTTCTTTTATTCTAATCAGATGTGAATCTTCTGTTTTATTTGCTGGTCTATGACCGAATAAAAATTGATTTGATTTGATTTGGCTTGTTAGGAAAGGAACCAACCAAGAATCTCAGTTTGCCCTGAACACTAAGCAAGCAACAGTTCTGTTGGTTTGGAGAAACCAAGTGAGAGTATTGTCTGTAGCTTGAATCATATCAACTGGATTTCTATTTTCTTAGTAGAAACGTAAATAGAAATCCAGTTGACATGATTCAAGCTACAGACAATTCCACCTGGATGACTGAGAACCTTCATAGACAAGTGAGAGTAATTGAACAGTATCATGTGGTTCAGACTTGCTAAACCATGGTTTTATTAACCATTGTTTATTGAATAACCCTCAACTGGCTAGGCTTATAGTATATCCTAATTCAAAGCACAATAAACCTATTTATTTATTTACCACATTTGTTAAGCCAATGACCACATTGGTACTTATATCAAGCCATGTTATAAATAGGCCTAACATGAGTTAAATTATGGTTAAAAGCAACTGTGTTAACCAAAACTGGAAATGACTTACACTTCTAAACTGTGGACCAGCCCTAGCATATAATTTGAACCAAAAATGTATATGTATGTTTTTTTTTCTGTTCAATCATGTCCAATTCTTGGAGACTGTCTGGACTAGTCCCTGCAGTTTTCTTGGCAAGATTTCGAAGTGGTTTGCCATTGCCTCCTCCCTAGGGCTGAGAGAGAGTGACTGTCCCAAGGTCACCCTACTGGCTTTGTGCCTAAGGCAGGACTAGAAGTCACGGTCTCCCAGCCTGGTGCCTTAATCATTACACCAAACTGGCTTTCATATGGTTAAAGGTAAAGGTAAAGGTTCCCCCTGCACATTTGTGCAGTCTTGTCTGACTCTAGGGGCCGGTGCTCATCTCCGTTTGTTAGCCAAAGAGCCAGCGTTGTCCGAAGACGCTTCCATGGTCATGTGGCTGGCATGACGCATGCAGAACGCTCTTACCTACCCACTGAAGTGGTACCTCTTCATCTACTTGCATTTGCATGCTTTTGAATTGCTAGGTTGGCAAGAGCTGGGGCTAGTGCGGGAGCTCACTCCGTCATGCGGGGCTAGGGATTCGAACCTCCAAACTTGCGATCTTCTGATCGACAAGCCTGGCGTCTTACCTGCTGAGCCACCATGCCCCTACAATATTCATATGGTTAAGCTGAGATTAATTCCTCCTTCTGGTTTATGAACAAAGAGACAGCAAGAAAGAGCAACCAGCAAATGAGGCCACTCCAGTTAGAGTGTCTCTGCTACACCCATCTCTTTTTCTATACTCTGGGTATATAGGAGATACAAAGGAGAATTGGGGAACTTTGTCCCCCAGCTCCGCTTTGCACACATGGATCCAACTTTAGTTGGGCCACTGTGCTTTTTGTTTGCTTGTTTTTAAAGAATAGTTGTTGCTTTAAATAGGAGGTATTGGCCAGTTGGCCAATGCATAAGCCAGCCAGCATAAATGGGAGGTGAACCAACACACTGTGGCTCCTTGCAAGATGTCATTTTGTTGGTGCTATACCAGTGGGTAAGTGGTTCATTCATGGTTAGCACTAGACCTGGCTCAGAATGTCTTGTGAACATGCTGAATGTACATTGAGCTCCTTTGTCATGCTAAATCAACAGTCCCTTTTAGTTATGCTGACAGTGGCCAACCAGAAACAACATGACAAGCACTGACTGCTTTCTATCATTGGAGACAGAACATGTGAATGGTAGTATTCAATGCTGAAATGTAACACCATATTACTAGGGACAATTAATCTAAAGGCATTATCCTGTTCAAGACTGAAAGCATATGAGACTTCTTGGTGGAAATCTCTCAAACATGACTATGCAACATACTGCACAATACTCTACACTCAGGTCAAATAGCCCGGTTAGGTTCTGAATGAGCTAACGGAGTCAACTCCTAATCTATCCCTTGTAGTGCTAAGCATAAAAATAGAAATAAAGAACTGGCTAACCACTCAAGAATACAACAAATTCAGTTTCATAAGCTAACAGCCCTTGAAAATATGAGAGAAGCTCAGTAACAAATGAAGATAAGACCCAGATTTTGACACAGCTTTTGCCAACGCATGTGTTGGGGTACTTCAGACCCTAACCGCCCTTTTTTAAAAAAAGCTATCAATAAATATCTATTTTCTTGGCTAATTTTATTTTGAGATTTCCCAGGATTTGAGCAGCATGATGCTAACCAAGACTGAACAGAGGTCTGTTTGATTGGGAGAGGATGAGGGGGCTAAGTGCTATGGCAACCATTTTTCATGCTAGAATTTGGTATATTCATACATATCCAAGGAAAGTCCTTCTAGCTATAGCCTTTTAGGACTCAGTATAGAATACTGATGAGATGGCATTCTAAGTTTTTGGAAATGTCTTTCTGTTGAGGTTTGGGGTAAATCGATCAATTAATCAAACTGATTCTGGTTTTGTGAAAGGAGGAGGAGGAGGAGGAGGAGGAGGCGGCGCAGATTCAAATACTTTGGGGGGGGGACTTTTGTGTTTTAATTATTCAAAGGGCAAGGGAGACATCTATTCCAAAATAGACCTCCCCCCCCCTTAGCAATTTGAACACTATAGTATGACTGTGCAGTGCTAAAACTGCAGCTTTAAGGTGTTGCAAACAGGTGATTCATTCATGCATGTGTATCTTCTAAAGTACTTTTTGGAGATAAAATTTGAAGCACTCCCTAGCCCGCCCGCCTGCCCGCCCATCCATCCATAAAACCATCTTTTACACTGTTCAGAATTGTTCTACAGAAATTGTCAATAAGGTAACTTTGGAGAAACTACTTCAAGAGTGCAGATTTTGTTTTCAGAACATCCTAAGTAACAAACAACCTACCTTGCTTAGTTTTGGTCAAAAGAGAGCAGAGTTACCAGCACATTAAGTCATGTTTTCATGGCTATATTGGCCTAGCTCACATATAACACTAAGCTATAAACCAGGACTAATAAACCACAACGATTAGGTTCACACATCATTGCTAAGGCAGGCCACACAAATCAGATTATGGTTGTATGGTGATGTATGAGTTAAAAAAGTATTTTGAGTTGCTTTTCTGCTTGGGGGATGACAAGAAGCTAAAACTAGTTTGCTGTTTTGAAGATGACAAAATGATATAGGGATTACTGTGATTCCAGGGTGATTTGAGGCCTAGAACAAATGACATTTGTTCAGCTCAGTTTCTCCAACCAGGTTGTTCCTGAGAAATGTGCATTTATAGTTTTTCTTATCTTCTCTTTTCCTAATGGACCCTGGACTTATTTCTCAGAAATGAGGCTGATGATACAACACTGAGATTTTTTACAGTGTAATTTTCTACCAGAGTCTCAAAAGTCCCACTGACTTCAAAAGGCTTACTCCCTGATAAATGGCCAAGGATAGCAATCTTGTTCCTTGGATTCAAACTTCTATACCCAATGAAAGGCACTGGATTCAGACACTTGCCTTTTGAGGCTGGAGTAAAAACCACTATGGGTTCAGTGCCAGGACAGCAAGATGCAGGAGAGTTAAGGTGACCTGGCTTGAAGTAAATATTTAGCCACTTGTTTACAGGGTGGATTTTGTCAAAACATTATCTCTTCATTTTCAACTTTCAACTGCAAAATAGTAAAAGCAATCATTTTTTCCCTCAGTTGATTAATGTGATGATAAAATGATAAGATCTTACTGCCATCTTGAATTTTATATTTTATATTTTGTATTTTTATATTTTGTATTTTTATGTATTTATACTTATATTTATATTTATATTGTAGTGTTTTTAGTGTTTTGTCATTTTATTATCTGTAAGCCGCCCAGAGTCGTTGCATGTGAGATGGGCAGTAGACAAATATGACAAATAAATAAATAAATAAATAAGGATATGTGTACTAATTCTGCAACATTGGAGATATCTCAAATAGATTGACATTGACATAAGGAGGGTGGGGGGGAGAGGATTGTAACACACTATTAAGACTCAACCCCAATACCCATTTCTTTTACCCTATGGCAAAAGGTTGGTTATCATTACTCTGATTATCAGAAATGTGGTTATTAAATAATGATAATATATTCTTTAAACATATTTTAAAAGAATCAGGGGAGCCAAGATGGAAGCCATGACTGAACTATTGAAGTCCCACCCCTTTTCAAGTGTGCCGCGCATGCCTCTCGCCTTGTGAACGACCCAAACTTTTACAAAATACATAAGCGGCATTTCAATATATTTATTCTACTCATCATTTAATACCTCAGGCACTCTCTTCTACATACCTGTTTCTTAAAAAAAATGGCATCAAAAATGTATTTCAAGCAAGTGGGAATTTAATTGAACCAGCATCCTAGGGTTGAATGAACCTCAGCAAGATCAAGCTTTAATTGGTAGTGTCGCAGGATCTTTGTTCCAGTATGCATAAGAGCTTGTCTGTTTGAGCAGTGCTGTGTTGTGTGATCAGGGTTGATTCAGCAAATGGTTCACATTCCTTTGAATTGTTGCATTACAGAAAAGAGCTGCTGATTACACTGTTGAACAGTTTGCTGTTCATCTCTCAGCCTTTCCTGATCTTGAAGCATTGCTTCCTGTGGGAGAAAAATCAGAAAACATATTTAGATTAAAATTCTGAACCACAGAAATAAACTGCAAAGCATTAAAATAACCATCCATTTCTTCCAGACCCTTTCCACAAAGTCCTTTGTTTCCAGAATTTGAGCAGGAGTTACACAATCTTCATGAGCAAATTATTGTTTTGGGTAAGTAAAGTACACGTTTTAAAATCTCTAATCACCCTGTCCAGAGGGAAATAGAATCACACAAAGACTTTCTTTGGAAAAAAAAAGTCTGCATTGTGTTAAGCCATGACTCATTTAACCATGATTTGTTACATAAACTACAATTTATTTGGTGAAGATGACACATGGTGATGGGCAACTTCCAAACTCCTTTTCTGTTTCCCTCTTTGGACTACTGCCTTTATTTTGTGCTAGTAGAAAAACAAAATGCACGAAAACTATAGTTTTGATGCCACGAAGTAGGCTTAACAATTTAAGTACCCCCAAATTCCCCCCCCCCCGAAAAAAAAATCTATGGAAAAAATTTCACAGATCTGCCCATATGTTTGCCACAGCTTTCTCCATTTGCATCAGTGTTCCATCCTCACCCTCCACTCCCAACTCTAGTGCAGGCTCTGGATACCAAAAGATTGCCTATTTCCTACATTAAGCCGTTAATTATCAATTAATTAATTATTAATTGTATAGTTAATATTATACAAATGTAGCTAATTTTATTCAATAAAGCATGATTAAACAAACCATGCATTGACAGGCATCAGTTTTCCTGAGAAATCCAAAGCATGATTCAGTGCCATACCACCAAGAAATAAATCAAGTGCTGAGGTACTTTGAATCCATCACATATTGACAAGATGTAGGGCTGGTCTGGTGTAGTAGTTAAGGCACCAGGCTAGAAAGTGGGAGACTGTGAGTTCTAGTCCTGCCTTAGGCACAAAGCCAGCTAAGTGAACTTTGAGCCAGTCACTCTCTCTCAGACCTAGGAAGAAGAAGTGGCAAAACCCTTCTGAAATCTTGCCAAGAAAACTGCAGGGACTTGTCCAGGCAGTTGCCAGGAATCAACACTGACTCAAAGGCACACACACACACAAAAAAAATTGACGAGGTACTCCTTACAGTATTTGCTAATAGTCTGTGGCTTAACCAGGGACAAACTGCATGTAGTACAACACTGATCCCATAGGATGGAAGGTGGGAGGACTCAGCCCCCAATCCTTTGGCTTTCACACATCCTGGCCCGCCTTCCTGCCTTGGCATAGCTTCTTGATAGTTACTACAGCCCCCACCTATCTTCTTGGAGGATGCCTTTATCTGGTGTCCTCACTGTCAGTGTGCAAACGAGAGTGGAGCCCCACAGCTTACGGCCTTACTAGTGAGTAAAAACAGAAAGAAATCCCACCTTAGGCATGAAAGCCGGCTGGGTGACCTTGGGCCAGTCGCTCTCTCTCTGCCCAACTCACCTCACAGGGTTGTTGTTGTCAAGAAAATAGGAGGAGGAAGGAGTATTAGGTATGTTCGCCGCCTTGAGTTATTTATAAAAAATAATAAAGGCGGGATAGAAAATAAATAAATACCGTCTGGCCCTTATAGCTTTGAGGCATGCAGATGGAAAAAACAGCTCCCCTCTTTTGGAAAGTTAGATCAGGGGCACAAAGTATAATTTAAAATAAGAAAACAATATTTTTTTTAAAATGTCAAACTTCCTTTTTAACGTTAATCCCACGCAAAAGAAATCGGTGAGGGAGATAAAACTATAAAAATGTTCCATACTGCAAATATCAATTCTGAAAAGATCTCCCTTAGCAAATCCTAAGATGATACCGGCTTGCACTCTGATGTAAAGAAGTGCCTTTTTCAACAATTACACAAGATCTGGGCATGTAGGATAGAAGGCATGCATTATCAAAGACAATAAATGAACCTTAAATACACAGAGAAAAAAACAATCATCTTAGCAGAATGCTAACTAGACATCTATTTATGCCCGCCAAAATACACACTCCTTGAATTAGAAGTTACTTTCTGATTCAGTTTTCCCTGTACTTGTGTTTTGGTCTTCTGGAAATTCCAAGCTTAAATCTCAAACTATGACGACTCACTCCTTTGATATTAACTTAGAAACTTTTAGCACAAGCCATGATAGGATATGAAAAAGTTCTTTTATTAATACAAGTGAATAGAATCGATGCAAAGAGCAAATTAAAAATGTTCGTGCACAAACATATTTTAAAACCTGCCAGACTCTCAAGCACCCCTCGCCCACTCCTCCCCTCCTGACTCACTTCCCATAACTTTACACTGCCAGCCTTTGATGTTTCCAGATGGATGGCCTTGGAGCCTAGTTCCTCTCTTCCCCCCCTTAACGCCTGCATGCCATTCCTATCTCTAATGGTTGCTCTACTGTCTGGCAAGCACTCTAGCTAATTACTATAGGTTTCACACTATCTAGTTACTAACAATCCCATCTATCTAAGGCAACATCACTCACTCACTCACTCACTCACTCACTCACTCACTCACTCGTTACTACAAATCCCATCTATCTAAAGCAGAATGGCACGATGGCATCTTGACAGAAACTGAAGAGAGATGGTTAAGTCTACTGGTACCCAAACCCTCCAGCAATTTGTTACTGCTTTTTTCCCAGGAGTTCTGCCTTCAGTCTTTTCCGAAGAGCTTATCTACACACCCTTCTTGTCCTGGTGCTAAAATGGCCTGATTATCATTTGTGGAGGACATATCCCCACAATGGACCTTCCATCTCAGGGCCACTCTGCTGCTTGGACAGCTGAAGCTGGATCTGGGGGATCTGGCAGGAAAGTGGGTTTCTCAATGAAACAAGCCCCCCCCCCATGTGAACATTCTGATTTGCCTGGAGGAGGAGCCTAATGAAGATCAGTTACCTGCAGGATTCAGGGCCACCCCCTTCCACTCCCAACCAGCCAAAGATTTCCTTCCTTCCTTCCTTCCTTCCTTCCTTCCTTCCTTCCTTCCTTCCTTCCTTCCTTCCTTCCTTCCTTCCTTCCTTCCTTCCTTCCCGAGAGACTTTCCAAACAGGACAGAAAGTGCTGCGTGGAACCCTCCCCCCTTGCCATTTTTTCTCCCATTAAATTCAATTACTCTGATGCAAGCACTGAGTTTAAAGGGAGAATCTCAGATGGTTGCTTCTTCTGGGATGAGAAAAAGCATCATGAAGCTCATAAGAACCAATCGCTGCACACTGTGAATGTGGCAGAGGGCTTGTCTGCCCATTCACTGCAGTGCAGGAGGGAAGATTCTACCTAGACACCTGTTCTCCATAGAGGGGCTAGAATGCATGACTTCTGGATGTTATTCCATCAGAAGATTTTACAGAGATAATTTGCTCTCTGCAAAAGACCAGGATAGACACAATTTTACCTGCTTACCAGCCTGATTCTATGTAAAAGTATGTGAAGGTATGTCCCACTGGGTACAGTGTTTCCCCTGCCCTGCAAGTATGTGTCCTGAGGATTGCAGGCCTAGGTAAGATTAAGCAATATAGGACTCGGAATAGACAATTTGGAGGTGTTCCAGAAGATTTAGACTACAGTTTTCACAATCCCTTGTCACTGGCCCAACTTACTAGAGATGACGGGAATTGAAGTTCAAAAGTTCTAGAGGAAACCAAGTTGCCTACTCATGGTAGGATCCTGTTGCAAGTTAGGTTATTACTCATCTTGGCAAGAAGTGTTTCCTGGCTGCATTCCAAAGAGACTTAATTTAGCCAGATTATGCTACTGTGCACCCTGACTTTATACAGGCCTCTTCAGAAGAAACCCCACTTTGTTTAGGATATATTTATTTTATGTCAGCCAGCACTGGATTGCCTTCAGCATTTTGATGGATAAGGATTTGTAATAACAAAGAGAAAACCGATTAACGAATGGTGATAGATTTTTCTGTAATGTTAAACTATGGAATTAGTTTAATAGGCACCACAGATGTAAGGTGCCCAGTGTAGTATGCACATATACAGCGTTAGCCATACAAAATACTTTGCCCTATCTACTGTTTCATTTAGTTAGTTGAGGCAGTGGATGGCATAAGAGGTTTTGTTTTCTTTGCATAGGATTTTTCCAGAAATAAATGCTCACCATGGGAACTTTTAGAACTAAAAATCGGTGATAAAAATGGATCTGTGGAGAAATAAATGCTGTTTATTGCTCCAATGAAAACCAATTGTTTACTTGAAACATTTCACAGGAAAAAAAATGCATGTGCACATAACACACATATATGCATATTAAAGACTGGAGGTTATAGCAAATTATACTCTGAAAACAATTTAATGCTGTGAATTAGATCTAGTGATATGAGAATCATCACTGCATTTTTCTCTGGGTCACTTCCTAATGTGGGGACAAAACAAACAAACAAACAAACAAAAATAAGGATTTTTGAATCCTTATTTGAATCCTAAATTGAATCCCATTCTCCATCCCTCTTTCAAAGCTGACTTATGTTTGTTGATATTAATCTTGGCAATAGTTGTCTTGAAAAAAAAATGATGTCATCAGTTATACAACAAGTGTTTCTGATAATATCATCAGTTACACAACAAGTGAATGTTTTTTAACCAAATGAGATTAAAATTTTTATGAAAAATTATTGCTACTGACCTCAATTGCAGTGTCCTAGCCTGGAACTTCACTAACACAAGAATGCGCCCAAACACCAGGAAAATTATTGATGTAGAGATTAATGATGTCCTTGTGTGATGGAACTATGTGGACAATAAAACTACTGGAATGGGAAGAGGAAAAGCAGGAGGGGTGACACTCACAAGGTCTATTCTGATGATTTGAGTCCTTTTGTGTGTCAGCACCACGGAAGCTGTATTTTTCTGAGATGCAATAGCTGCTCAGTAGCTACATGATAAAAAAGTACAATACAATATCTGCTGTTTTTAATACTTGAACATGAAGTCCACACCAAAACAAAGTATCACAACTCTGGGAACGGTAAAAAAGGTAAAGGTTCCCCCCGCACGTTTGTGCAGTCGTGCCCGACTCTAGGAGCCGGTGCTCATCTCCGTTTCTTAGCCGAAGAGCCAGCGTTGTCCGAAGACGCTTCCACGGTCATGTGGCCGCATGACACACGCGGAACGCTGTTACCTACCCACCGAAGTGGTACCTATTAATCTACTTGCATTTGCATGCTTTCGAATTGCTAGGTTGGCAAGAGCTGGGGCAAGTGCGGGAGCTCACTCCGTCAAGCGGGGCTAGGGATTCGAACCTCTTGAACATGAAGTCCACACCAAAACAAAGTATAACAACTCTGGGAAAGGTAGAGGGTACTAAAAAGGTCATGTGCTTTTGGGAAGAAGGGAAACAGGCCGACAGTGTGTGGGCTGATGACACAAAGTATGCAAGGCTACAGCACACCTACAGTACATGGGTGGCCCTAGGGTTTCATTTTTTTAAACTGGTGGTGGTGGTTGTCTTAAAGAAAAGCATTAAGGCTAATTTAGAGCTTATACTTCAAAGTGGCAGAAAACTTTGTTGCTGATTTACCTGGTATTGAAATATGGTGGTGTAGGTAGTGGGGGCTCTGGGGAAGGGGAAAATGAGATTTGAGAGTTATATTAAGGCTTAAGGCTGTGGATAGCTCATCTTTCCTTTAAAATGTAATAACTGTTTGTGATACATTTATATAGTTCAGATGAATAACTGATAATGTATTTAGGTACTGGAGCAACAAAAGTGGAACACAGACTTAGGGTCATACTAGATGTGTGGGACTACTGGATGTATAATAACTTTTAAAATCTTTTCACTTATAAACTAGCACTGAGATGTACCTTCATAGCCTCACCTGACAGCTTTCCATAGGGCATGATATACAGTAGTTTTAAGATATTTTCTCCCTGCCCACCTCATGGCCCACCTCTGGAACCAAACTGGGGAAAACTACTTTAAGCCTACATAATTATAAAAGGCTGGAATATTTTGCTCCACTCTTCCAAGTGCTGCGGTTTGGTATCCAAAATAGATCCCCCAAACTCAACTCAGTACACGAATGGAACAAATATGTAACGTAATATTCCCACAGATTCAAATTGCATTTAGAATATTTATCTATTATAGTTTTAGCTGTCCAATAACTGGATTAGTCTGGCTAGATTGCAAGGCTATTTTACAAGAGTGAAACCATAAAAATGATAAAAACAATATTATTCATGAATACATTACTCAGAAAATACTATTAATATATCTCTCTCTCCCCAGCTCCCACCAGAATTTGTGGTTCATACTGAAACAAAGCTCTTTTTAACATAGGAGTGCACACTAGAACTTCCATAGGAATAGAGACTTTCTGAGTATTTTCTTAATAGACCCTTCAGGGATACATTGGATTTAGGCCAAAATTATTTAATCTAGAAGGTACTCATTCGATAGTCACTGAACAGAAGGAAATTATGAGTTCTGGAAAGATAGATTATCTTAACTTTCCCGAGCTCCAGCAAATGCAATAGCTTTATCAGACTAGTTTTTATTTTCAAACATTGGTACTGCTATATCTATCCTAGAGGGCTGGAATATTGTTCCTAGGGAGTTATTTTATGTAGAACATCAAAAGGCAACTTAACGGGAAAGGGATAAGGAAATGTTGGGAAACTTGCCAGTCTCTACCCTTCTCTTGAATTTTGTAAATATTTACTCTCATTTTGAAGAGCTCCTTCCTCTCCTTGTCATTCTCCTCTGCTCTGGCTTTGAGCCATGCTTCGTTTTGGATTTTGTGTTTTTCTAGCATCACTTGTAGCTCCTGATTTAAAGGAAAAAAAATCTTTATAAGAAAGTTAAGAATGTTTACCACCATCTACCATCTACATAAATATACCATCTAATTCACATCAGCTCCCAAGCTTTATTAGCAATTATAACAAGTGAAAGCTACCTAAGAAAATGCAGCTGTAAGTAGCGCTAAGCAAGTGCTATTCAGTTGCTTCCCCCTCCCTAATTGGCACACCATTAATTTGTCTCAGAGTTTTACTCTGGTCAAAGGCGGAAGGCCCAAGATCTTAAAAATGATCCAAGACTGACCTATCCAAGCAGCTGTGAAACATCCTCTTATCTCCCCATTTGCATGACTGATTATTGGATTGTAGCAAGACAGTGGCAGATATACAAAAAGTGTATTTTTGTTTGATATGTCTAGCAGATTTGACACTTAAGGATCAATATTGCCTAGCAATAGCCATTCACCAGTTCAGACACTGAATTCTGGTCCTCACATTATCTATAATATGACCTTTTAAAGTTTATGTTTTCCTTAATTAATGTGTTTTTGTAGTTTTAATTTCATACTAAAATATTTCTAAATTCAGCTTTTCTCTATCTTTCTGGTATTTTCTATCTGAGGTCTTTTGGGTTTGCTCTCTATTGGCCTTTAAAATCTTCCTCCTCTTCCTTCCTTGCAGCAAGAGGTGCTTGAACTTAAAGAATTAGGAATTCAGTGACTGATGATGAGATAAAGGCAATGGGGGGATGTATCCAGGGCAAATGATAAGTGGAGCATCTTTGTGCTGGGACAAGGAGGCTGTATGGATGGACTCAAACTTCCCTTTCCCTCTAGGGGAGAACATGGCAACCAATAACCCACTTCTTACATCAGCTTCCTGTACACCTAGGACAGGGGTGGGGTAACTTTTTTCTGCCAAGGGCCATTTGGATATTTATAACTGGGGACCGGGGTGGGGTGGGGGGTGGGGTTTCTGGGATTTCCGTGGACTGGGAGTTTGCGGGCGGGAGCCAATCACAAGCACTGGGGGGCGGGGTTTGTGGGCGGGAGCCCTGCGGGCCTTAGGCAGGAGCCCCGTGGGCCTTATACAGCCCACGGGCCTGACGTTGCCCACCCCTGACCTAGGAAAACTTAAGCAGCCTAGCTCTGCAAAGGAAACAGGACTTTCCCCCCCTTTCCCTGCCTCTTTCCCTCTTCTGTTGAGAAATCCTCATTCCTCCCTTTCTCCCACAGGAATACCTTCTTTCTACTTTATTCTCCATTCCCAAGTGAAGTGGGATCTGTGCAAAAGGTGCTCACTCATAGAGTAGGTATGTTTTTACGAATGCTGCATCTTGTAAATTTCCTGCCTTCTTTGCTGTAACAAGAGGCCTTAAACTTTTTTCCTGCTCTTTGATGTGGCAAGAAGCTTTTGCATCTTTTTCCTTCTGTTTGCCTGTTAATAGCTGAATACTCTGCAGACTCCATAAAAGGGACCCATACTTTTTTTCTTTGAGCTCGCTGTCTGTCTTACTCTCACGGAACTGAATGTATCAAATACCCCATGGATTATTAATTGCTTAAGAGTTTTGTATGACTGCTAATTGTAACTATTAAATGTCAAGTGATTATTTGTTTGCCTTGAATGCTATTAACTTCAAAAATGATTTAATGAATTGCATTGATTGGTTTTTAAGTATAGTTTTATTTTGGGGCTCCCAGAAGGCAATAGCTTGTTTAAGGTCTTGAGACGATGGGCAATGAAGGAGGCCCCAGTCTGCAACGCAAGTATTACTGGAAAGAACCCAAACCCACCTTCTGCTGGTTTTCCAGGTTTTTTTCATACTGATCTTTTTCATGCTGAAAAGCCTTTGTTGCCTGAGCCAGTTCAGCTTTTACCCTGAAATGATACATCCAAGAAAATAAGGATTGATCTTTTTTAAAGAAAACAAAACCAGCATATTTTAATGCATTTTGTTTGGGAAAAAATATCTCCAGCAAGAACATCAGAGATACAGCCTATAGATAATTAAGAAGGGAATTATATCTTATATTATATAAATGGATTCCGCCATAAAAAAATTATGTCAGTAAGAATCATCAGTATTTTATGCTTCATTTTTGATTCTGAGACACTGAAAGTCATAGTTAATATGAAGATGAAACAATTTTATTTGCAGCCAGATTATAGTATGTTTTGAAATAGTAAGAACTATGCTGATGAATTTTTGCAGGGATAAGTACAACCTTCTGATATTTGAGGAAATGATTCTATTCTGTTGAGTAAACTGAAGAACCAAAAATACTTACATGTTAAGTTTTTGAAATTCAGAATTCAATAAACCAAAAGCCTTTGTAATCATGTCCACTGCTTGGCTACACATTGAATGGAAATCCTGGAGCTGTTCTATCTATATAGAAAATAATTAGTTAACAGTGCTTGGACTTCTATCAAAGATAAAAGAAAATATTTATAATAATTAATTAACACATCCATTACTGACATATAGTGTCTTTTAAAAATTTATTTATTTATTTATTTATTGTTCATATTTTTGTCACCGCCCAGCTCCCCAGACGGGGGACTCTGGGCAGTTTACAATAAAATCAACAATTAAAAAACATATAAATATAAAATCAGCTATTATAAGTAAATAATAATATAAATATAAATATAAATATAAATATAAATATAAATATAAATATAAATATAAATATAAATATAAATATAAATATAAATATAAATATAAATATAAATATAAATATAAATATAAATATAAATATAAATATAAATATAAAATCCAAGTGGCAGTATGATATCATATAGTAGGGAGGATACTACGGTGCTAGCCACCCCCAGGAGGAGCTGTTATCTTTCCCATCCCAAGCAAAAATTAGTCAAGCTTTTTTCATAGCATATTCTACTACTTGGCCGGGTGGGGGTGGGGTGGGGGGTGATGGTGATGATAGAATTGTTACAATTTCAATTTGGAACTAAAGTGTTCCATAATCTTGCTTTTTCATTAACTCCAGACATGATAAATTGGCAATTGTACTGATAAAGGCATCTTACTTTTGTATCTGATTCTCGAATAGTATGATACAGCTTGGAGTAGGAATTGAGGAAATACTTTACATTTATTTGGCTAATAAAATTATTAATAATAGTCATAATGAAATGTAATTACTCTATTCTTTTACAGCAGAATGCCTGCTGTTTAACAGCCATTTCTCAACATTCAGTGCTAATTAATTCATTTGCCAAGGAGTATATTATGAAGACAAATATTTAATTGCTAGTTTAATAGCTAACTACAGAGTAATTAATCTGCTAAGTAAAGATGATACTGAGGTAATCTGGGAAATCTTTATAAGCAAATGATTTAAAGAACATTTAAATGGGTCCCTCCAGCAAACAGTTTACTCTGAAATGACTTGCAATGTTTTCAGGCAGCATCTGCAGGAGACCATGTATGTAGGTCAAATGCTAGATAGGCAAAAAGAAATACATAAAACAGACCTTGCACTACTCATCAAGCAGTTCAAGTGCAGCTGCATTCAAAAGAACAACATTTAACATTTTATTTGTTTATTACCCTTCACACCGGTCCATTATCTTAGGCACATAGGCAACATTCATCCCACCAAACCAGTGTTTGGACCTCTATCACAGGGCGTACAGAAGAAAAATCAGCAGAGTCTAATGAAAGTCCCTTTACACAACCCTTGGATTTATTTATCTATTCGCATATTCCTTTTCATCCAAACTTATTACAAGGCTATTTAGAATAATACAATGTTTTTGTACTAACTTAACTTTTAGAGGCCATATCAACTATGGCGTTAGCAGGGGAAAGTTATAGAAGGAAAAAAGAGTTGTGCAGGATCTACCATTTCTGATGTGAGGCACCAGGGTATGGATTTCTTGGAAATTCAAGTGTTGCTCTGTAAGCAAATGCAATGAATGTAATATACTATCCACTGTGTTTAAACAGTGAGCAGAAGGTGTACACCAATAGGTAATGTACAAATCTGGATGTCCAGGGAGATGTTAGGCAGATGACCTGTATTTTTCAGCCTATGAAGGCTCCAAATATCCCTCTCCCCCAACAAAATGATGAGCAAATGATCAGCTTTTTGCTGTTTGTATTGATTGAGAGTAATGGAAAATATAGGGGCTACAGCTGGAAATGTCTCTTTTCCTAGAGAAAGACACAAAAAATGCTTTCAGCCAGAGAATCAATCCCTTTCCTCCACCTTCAGGGCAGATTTAAGATTGCCATTAGTCTATGCTACTTCTTCTCTCTTCCCTTTTTCTCATCTCATCTAGGATATATTGAAGCTAATAACTTGCCTTTTCCCCAGTGATTCCCGTTACAACTGTACTGACCACAACCTGCATTAAATTCTGTAGCACTTGTAACCACAGCAACTGCCCATCTTTCCAAAGTTTTAAAAGCAGTCAGAAAAACAAAATCTGGAATAAGGTGGGAAAAGGACAGGTTTGGGTGTGGATCTTACGAATCATGAGTGAGGCAGATACTACAACGATAGGATAAAATACTCAGGCAGACTGCCTCCTTTCACTTCTTCATGGCACAGTTTCCACCATCTTAATGCTTCACAAAATAGAAGAGTGATGCACAGATTTACCAAAGGGGCACTTTGAAAGCACTTGCCCTTGTGGTTATTTAATATATTCTCTTGTGTAGGTAAGCCCAGGGAATGGGAAAACAAAACAAAACAAACAAAACAAAACAAATATAACCTTTCCCATTTTGGTCCCAAAGGCAGAAATCAAACCTTCTGTGGCGGCAAAAGTACCATAAATGTCCATGGTTCCATTAACCTGTTACCTGAGTTAGGTTATCTTTCTATACCCCAGAATTGAGGAACCACGGGAGAATTGTTAGAGGAGGAGTGATGTTTTTAATGTCAGAGTTGTAGCTCAGTGTAGAGCAAATGTTTCCAGGCAGGAAATCCCAGCTTTAATCTTGGCCTTGCTAATCAGTGCTAGAAAAATTCCCACCAGGCAATGTCAACAATATCGATCTAGATGAATCAATGGTCCAAAACCAGTATTAGGCAAGAACCTATGTTCCTGTGCATGTATCTGTGCAAAGGAAAGAAACAAAAAACAAACGTCCTCAGCAAGGAGGGATTTCGTGTGGCAAAAAAAAGCTTGGAAAACCGATAGAGGAGAAATTCTGTACAAATGTGTATATTTTGCTGGATTTACAGTATTCAGATACACCCAAGGCATACCTTTGGAGCATAAAACATATCCTGCCACTCTGTAAAGGTTTAACTAAGAGATGAACAACCTTGTTTGGGTTCTTTTTATTATTATTATTCTGTCTAGTAACTGCAATGTTCTAACAAAGTGTGTGAGCTAGCAAACTGAAGTAAGCCACTTACTGGAGCTGAAGGTGGTGGAGAAACTGATGCAGGCAGCAAAGAATATTCTGTCAATTCATATTTCACCTTAGGAATTTTGGTGGGTGTGAACCTGTATGTCAAACATAGCATATTAAAAGCAAATTTAAGTTAAACTTACATGAGTCACAGTAGATGTTCATGAGAGAATTATATGTTCATGAGAGAATTATATGTCCCCCATTTTACTAACCATATATATATATAACTTAGTGTTGGATTTTGGAAATGTAACTGCTTGAGAGAAAAGTAAACTGTAGTACATGTGCTGTCTGTATATAGGCAAAATCTCCTTTGAATTGCACTTGACTCCTAGTGACTGATGTATGTATGTAATTTTCTTGGCAACAAAAAGGATATGCTTAAGCATTGCCTTTTTCCAGGAAGTTTTTTGGGGGATTCTCCAATTTAGTCTGCAAATGTCCTGGTAGTCTCATATCTGAGTACTAAAGTACTGAGTAAACCAGTTTGGTCCAGTGGTTAAGGTGCTGGGCTAGAAACCAGGAGTCTGTGAGTTCTAGTTCCGCCTTAGGCATGAAAGCCAGCCGGGTGACCTTGGGCCAGTCCCTCTCTCTCAGCCCTGGGAAAGAGCCAATAGGAAACCAGGAGACTGAGATTTCTAGTCCCGCCTTAGGCATGAAAGCCGGCTGGGTGACCTTGGGCCAGTCACTCTCTCTCAGCCCAACTCACCTCACAGGGTTGTTGTTGTGGGGAAAATAGGAGGAGGAAGGAGTATTTGGTATGTTCGCCGCCTTGAGTTATTTATAAAAATAATAAAGGCGGGATAGAAAATAAATAAATAAATAAATAAATAAATAAATAAATAAATAGGTACAACCTGCTTAGCTTTTTAAAATAAGCCAGGATTGGCTGGAGGCTGCTATCTAGCTGAAGAACTGAGAAGTAATCCATATTTTCAATATATACAGTATACACACACACACACACACAACACACACATACACAGGGTTGGTAGGTAGATATTTTTCAACTTTCCAGTCTTGGGTTGAGAGAGAGGGACTAATCCAAAGTCACCAAGCTGACTTCTGTGCCATAGGGTGGACTAGAACTTGGTTTCCCTACTCCTATTCCAACATCTTAACTACCCCACTGCACTGGCACTTTCTCTCATTCAGGAATGATAAAATCCACTCTTTCCTAACCTCAGTCCTCAGCTTCTCTTCTTGAGTTCTGCCTCTAGTCTGAAAGGGACCAAACTTTGTCTATCTTCAGCAGAGGGAGAAGCTAGGGGTATATGCCTTTTGTGTAGGTGATGAAGAGCATCTCTCTCTCTCATAGGAATATGTATTGTGAATTTCTGCAGTCTGGAGAGGAAATACACATTTTTTCTAAGCCTGCTAGTTGGCAAGGATGCTACGTTCACAACAGCTTTATAGGTTAACAATAAAATTGTGCCCCATGACCAACTTTCAACCAGTGCAGATCTTTCAGGATAGGCATTATGTGAAACCTATATTTACACCCATTAGCAGCAGCTGTTGCATATTGCACTGGTTGTAACTTCCTGACACTTTTCAAGCATAATCACAGATGGAGTTTGCTCCAATTCTCAAGAGGCATGAATTGGTTATTTCATGGTTTCACATGAGCAAGACCTTTATTCTATGAATCCTGTTAAGGCTGCTCCCTGTGGGCTACTCCACTTACGAACTAGGTTTAGGTAAACCTGGTCATTAACTTTGTTTCATATATTTAATTTGATTATTACCCCTATAACTCCCGTTACAAGAGGTGCCAAATTTGCTAATGTCACGTGAGCCTGAGTTGTCTGCTCTATGAGCACAGTTCTTTGGAAGTATATTCTGTAACAATAATCCTTATTAAGTGCATCAATTAAAAAATAGTCTATGAATCTACCAAAATTATGGTACTCTGTTAAGGCAGTGTTGAGTTTATAAATTATAGTTTGATTGTGAATTCTATCTTGACAGTACTGGATGTTCCAGATTTATTTTTAAAATTATTGTATAGATGTTGTGTGATATTTTACTTTACTATCTATCTTTTTGTTTTTTGAAGGGTGAGTTCAGTGGCACTGATGCTTCAGCACCTCACAGCTTACTGACCACACTGCCTGCCCTGTTCGTCTTCCTTCTGCCATTGTTCCAACACAGAGTCTTTTGCTTGCTGACTCTTTGCCTAATAGGATGCAGCTAGTGACGTGCTAAGCTGTGTCCATCCCTCTCCATGTATTGCCTTAAATAAACTTTCTTTCCTATTAAATCTGCATCACTAATCCATGCTCAGGCTAGATTTGGGCTGTCAGGAATGCTCATGCACACAAAATTGCTTTCTCCAACCATTTTATTATTATTTTCAGGGATTTCCCCTAATTTTTAGATATGCTATGCAGTAAACTGCCATCATCATCATTAGCTTTGAAGGCTGGGCTAAATAACTGTAAAATTAATAAATAGTTGTAGGAATATGTTTGAAGTAAAAAGGTAAAGGTACCCCCCGCACATTTGTGCAGTCGTGTCCGACTCTAGGGGCCGGTGCTCATCTCCGTTTGTTAGCCGAAGAGTCAGCGTTGTCCGAAGACGCTTCCATGGTCATGTGGCCACATGACACGCGCGGAATGCTGTTACCTACCCACCGAAGTGGTACCTATTCATCTACTTGCATTTGCATGCTTTCGAATTGCTAGGTTGGCAAGAGCTGGAGCTAGTGCGGGAGCAAACTCCGCATGCAGGGCTAGGGATTCGAACCTCCGAACTTGCAATCTTCCGATCAACAAGCCTGGCGTCTTACCCACTGAGCCACCACGCCCCTTATATGTTTGAAGTAGTGGTGGGTAAATCATTTGGATCCAGACCATCTTGAATTTGAAACACCTTGTTATGAAACAGCCCATTTCAAATATGAAACAGCTGTTATGGTCTAGAATCAGCTGTATTTGAACTGGAAATGGGTTGTTTTGAGATCAAAAGAGGATGTTTCAAATTGCAAAGCAGTTCAGCCTGAAATGTCTTGGATACCCTAGTTTGAAGCACGGTAGAGAAAAATGCAGCACCAGCCCACACATACCTACTTAGAAGTAACCAGCACTAAGTTAAGAGGCACTTACTAATAGATGAAAGTGCAGAGAATTACATCCTAAAGCATGGAAAGGAAGAAGCTTGTTAAGAATAAACTCAAATTATTTATTGTGAGCATACTGCAGAGATTTTTTGATAATTGCATACACATGCATACTACCTGTCAGTTGGTGCTAAAAGAAAAAAATAGCCTTTCCATTTTTTTCTCTCTCTGAGAAACAGGAGGAGGTAAAAAAAGGATGTCAGAAAAAAAATACCTGCTGTTTATTCCTTGGATTCCCAGTTCTGAAAAAATCTCTTTCATAACTAGAATTTTAAAAAAGAATAGAAATATATTTTAGCTCATGAATATGATTTAGTTAAAACAGAAATTAATAAGGTCTGTTGGATTCATTAAGTTATACTGTAAGGGTGATGAAGAGTGGACACCATACATACACAAACTATATTGAGCGGCTTAAATATGATTTTATTTAAGGTCTTCATTGGGAGGACGAATCTGTGTTTGAAACAACAAACTGGCCCTTTCAATAGGGTTCTAACTTTCATAAAATGGAAATATTAAAAAGTGTTGGACATTTTTCCACTCTGCCCAAATGATGTTTGAGGAAGAGTCTGCTCTAGTGGCACTGCCCTGTTGGCATTTGTTTCAAATGTTGAATGTGGCAACACTGGAATGAATGAGTGAATTCACCGAGATGCCTTGGGAAAACCTGCTTTTGAAGGGTGGCATACTAGGGTCCATGAGGTCACGAAGAGTCGGACATGACTAAACGACTTAACAACAACAAAAATACAAATCTTTAAAGAAATAAAATAATATTCATTAATATTTTGCAGCATCTCATGTTTTCAGTAATACCATTCCATATAGTGCTGCAGAAATAAGAGAAGTGGGAAGCAGTCAGAGGTTTCTGTGCATTTGTTTAGGAGAAGAAAAAATAAACCCCTTCTTTCAGGTAAATGCATATGTATGGAAGACTGATAGCCAGTAGGAGCATCTGTGGGTGGGTGGGTGGGTGGGTGGGTGGAAAGGGGACAAATAACAAAATGTGCATCACAATATCATGATGCAACCTCTGCCCCTTTTATTCATGAGTCATGACTGCACACATATTGATAAGGAGCAGAGTTTTTGTTGTAACTTCATGATGCGGGTTTTATCATCATGACTGAAATTTCAGCTTGCTGTGGATGCTTTCCTGAAGAATTATGATGTGGGTAGATTTTACTCTCTTAAGTAATCTTAGGAAAACTTTCTCTAAGCCATCTTTTTTTAAAATATAAAGTTAACCCCTCTCTTCTTTTCCTCCTTTTCTTCTCTCTAGTTGCAAAGAAACATTAGACAAGATCAGGCAATGGTGGTACTTAAGCTAAGGATCCTTGATAATAGAATTGCAGTCAGAATATAGTAAACTCTCACCTAGGGTACAATTGGGCCATAGCAATGCACATTTCCACACAGCATTGTACCTAGACCAATTTACAAAGCATAAATGTTGGTGAGCATCTATCTATCTATCTATCTATCTATCTATCTATCTATCTATCTATCTATCTATCTATCTATCTTCCATTCAATTCTCAAAGACGGCCTGGACAAGTCCCTGCAGTTTTCTTGGCAAGGTTTTTCAGAAGTGGTTTGCCTTTGCCTTCTTCCTAGGGCTGAGAGTGAGTGACTGGCCCAAGGTCACCCAGCTGTCTTTGTGCCTAAGGTGGGACTAGAACTCACGGTCTCCTGGTTTCTAGCCTGATGCCTTAACCACTACACCAAACTGGCTCTTGAGCATTTATTTTACTATGGTTCAATATTATACCGTCAGCCAAGCTGGAGGGAAAATTTCATAAAACTCTGCCCTTGTAAAGATGGTAATACTGGAACACAAAGTCATATTCACACACAATATATCAACATATCAAAATATCAACACACAATAGACAGCCTTAAGGAACAACTAGAACAGACTATGACCCCTGAACAAATCAACATGCTGACTACTACCACCAAGACCACATCACTGAGACAAGCAGAAAAAAGGAAAACTAAACCCCCCCACATACGACATAGCTAAAGAACTTACAAGAAAACTTGGGCATCTCACAGAGGAGAGCGAATACTCTCCACTACAGTGCTTCCAGAAAATCAAAAACCTAAAAATAGATGAAGATGAAATTATGGTGTCATTTGATGTCACTGCACTCTTTACATCCATAGACCAAGCACTAGCGATTGAATCCATGGCAGCAGCTCTACGCAACACACCTGACGGGGGACTCTGGGTGGTTTACAACAAAGTCAACTGTTAAAAACCTATAACCATAAAATTACAACCCAACCAATATAATAAATAGATAAAAATCCAAGGGATGGTAAAATGTCATATAAAAGGGGGGACACTATGGCGCCAGCCACCCCCAGGAGGAACTATTACCTCCCCCGTCCCAGGCAAGGTGGCAGAACCAGGTTTTTAGAGTCTTCCGGAAGGCTGGGAGCAAGGGAGCCAGCCTCACCTCTGGGGGCAAGATATTCCACAAGGCAGGCGCTATCGCTTTGATAAATCTTATCAAAAATTTGATAAATTTGATAAAATAAATTTGATAAATTTATCATTTTGATAAATGCCTGGCGTAATTTGTCTCTCTAATGCTACTCACTTCTCAAAACTCTGCACATGCTCCAGAACACACACTCAACAGATGCCATCATTAATTAAGTATGCGAAATACTGGAATACCGAAACAGAAGTGATAGGAATACTGCAGGCTGGTGTGTCATATAGAATGCAGGTGAGCCAGATGTTATAATAAGGCAAAATTGTTTCACAGATTGACTTCAGAACATGAGACTTTAAATACTACTCAAAATATACTTTCTTATTACTCTATAGGAGTGAAATGTCTTCTTTAAGAAAGTATATTTTGAGTAGTATTAACGGCTTTCAGGACTGCTGTAAATTAAAACGTATGCCTCGAGGAAAAGCTCAAATGAGTGTAGATTATTTGCATATTTATATATAATAACATCACAGTGCACAAATTTTTCCTAATTTAGTATGAAATATCTTCCAATATTCTTAGTACAATAAAATGGGTAACTTTTCAGCTTCTGTTGTATAAAATCCTACTGACTAAAATGATCAAAGACTATAATAGATTTTAAAACTCATCTCCATTTATTATTAATCATTTCTATAGCACTTTTCCTGGTCAAAGTGTTTTTCTAAAATTATTGTATTCATCACACTTCTGCAAAATTTTCTGTGATAATTTCTTTATTATTCTTCATTTATAGAGAAGCAGAGATGCCCAATGAACAGTAATTTGTGTCCCTCCCTCACTCTGATACTAAAGATACTGGAGATGATCTGACAATGCTTTCGGTACATGAACAAATTATCATGGGAGAATTAAATTGGTCCCGTACCTAAATTGGTCCCAAAACACAACATAGCTGGATATCAAATGATACTGTGCAGACTCAAGATGGATGAAGGTCAAGGCTCAGGCTATAGAACTTTTAAATTTGGGGTCTTGAGAAAAGATTTGGCTGCTGCTATTTGTCACTACAAAGTTTAGTCAAAAATGGAATTGGTAAGATTGTTCATGTAAGAAAGGTAGTAAAATATGCTTATACAAAATAGTGATATATTCAAATTAATCCTATCTACCATATGTGTAAAATATAAATTCAAGTCATAATATTTAAATGGTGTCAGATGTGGGGAGTGGAAATACATTTTCAAAGTATCTTTGCAAATCTTTTTTCTCCCCTGCAGATGACAACAGAGACTGCCACAGAGAAAAAAGGTTAATTTCCATTTTTCTGCTCATGTGATCCGCATTCTAACTATTCTCCTTCATCAGCTGTTATGTTTCTTCAGAAAACAATATACATATTAGAGCTGAGTGTGACAATGTTGTTTTAGAACAGTCTTCTCCATTGGCATGCTTGGAGAGTTATTCTCCAACACATCTGGAGATTGACAGATTGGAGAAGGCAATACAGTTCTAGAAAAACCAATGTCTTCTTTGATGATTTTTCTGTCTAGAATACTAACTGGTTTTGAAGCCTTCTTATTGCCACAATGCAATGTTTTCAACCTTTATTCAATGGGGAAAATGTTTATAGGAAGGATGATCCCATACTAACCATCACTGTGATAAGGTAATCTCAATTATTAATGCCTATTTAGCTAGCCTACCCTGGGGAAGGTAATGGCAACCCAACCCAGTATTCTTGCCGTGAAAACTAAATGGATCAGTACAACCAGAGATATGTCAGTATACCATCGGAAGATGGGACTCCCAGGTTGGAAGATGGTCAAAATGCTACTGGGGAGGAACAGAGGATAAGTTCAACTAGCCCCAGACGTGATGACGTAGCTAGCTCAAAGCCGAAAGGATGGCTAATGGCCGACGGTGCTGGTGGTGAACGACGAATCCGATGTTCTAAAGATCAACACACCATAGGAACCTGGAATGTAAGATCTATGAGCCAGGGCAAATTGGATGTGGTTATTGGTGAGATGTCAAGATTAAATATAGACATTTTGGGTGTCAGTGAACAGAAATGGACTGGGATGGGCCACTTCACATCAGATGACCACCAGATCTACTACTGTGGACAAGAGGACCACAGAAGAAACGGAGTAGCCTTCATAATTAATAATAAAGTGGCTAAAGCACTGCTTGGATACAATCCAAAAAATGATAGAATGATCTCAATTCGAATTCAGGGTAAGCCATTTAACATCACAGTGATCCAAATATACACCCCAACCACAGATGCTGAAGAAGCAGAAGTAGATCAGTTCTATGAGGATCTGCAGCACCTACTGGATAATACACCAAAAAGATATGTTATTTTCATTACAGGAGACTGGAATGCTAAGGTGGGTAGTCAAACGACACCTGGAATTACAGGCAAGCATGGTCTGGGAGAACAAAATGAAGCAGGACATAGGCTGATAGAATTTTGCCAAGACAACTCACTGTGCATAACAAACACTCTCTTCCAACAACCTAAAAGACGACTTTATACATGGACTTCACCAGATGGTCGACACTGAAATCAGATTGACTACATCCTTTGCAGCTAAAGGTGGCGGACATCTATACAGTCAGTAAAAACAAGACCTGGAGCTGATTGTAGTTCAGATCATGAACTTCTTATTGCAAAATTTAGAATCAGACTGAAGAGAATAGGGAAGACCCACAGATCAGTTAGATATGAGCTCACTAATATTCCTAAGGAATATGCAGTGGAGGTGAAGAATAGATTTAAGGGACTAGATTTAGTAGATAGGGTCCCGGAAGAACTATGGACAGAAGTTCGCAACATTGTTCAGGAGGCGGCAACAAAAAACGTCCCAAAGAAAAAGAAAACCAAGAAGGCAAGATGGCTGTCTGCTGAAACACTGGAAGTAGCCCAAGAAAGAAGGAAAGCAAAAGGCAACAGTGATAGGGGGAGATATGCCCAATTAAATGCAAAATTCCAGAGGTTAGCCAGAAGAGAGAAGGAATTATTTTTAAACAAGCAATGCGCGGAAGTGGAAGAAGACAATAGAATAGGAAGGACAAGAGACCTCTTCCAGAAAATTAGAAACATCAGAGGTAAATTCCAGGCAAAAATGGGTATGATCAAAAACAAAGATGGTAAGGACCTAACAGAAGCAGAAGAGATCAAGAAAAGGTGGCAAGAATATACGAAAGATCTGTATAGGAAGGATAATAATATTGGAGATAGCTTTGACGGTGTGGTCAGTGAGTTAGAGCCAGACATCCTGAAGAGTGAGGTTGAATGGGCCTTAAGAAGCATTGCTAATAACAAGGCAGCAGGAGACGACGGTATCCCAGCTGAACTGTTTAAAATCTTGCAAGATGATGCTGTCAAGGTGATGCATGCCATATGCCAGCAAATTTGGAAAACACAAGAATGGCCATCAGATTGGAAAAAATCAACTTATATTCCCATACCAAAAAAGGGAAGCACTAAAGAATGTTCAAACTATCGAACAGTGGCACTTACAGTATTTCACATGCCAGTAAGGTAATGCTCAAGATCTTACAAGGTGGACTCCAGCAATTCATGGAGCGAGAATTGCCAGATGTACAAGCTGGGTTTAGAAAAGGCAGAGGAACTAGAGACCAAATTGCCAATATCCGCTGGATAATGGAGAAAGCCAGGGAGTTTCAGAAAAACATCTATTTCTGTTTTATTGACTATTCTAAAGCCTTTGACTGTGTGGATCATAACAAATTGTGGCAAGTTCTTGGTGGTATGGGGATACCAAGTCATCTTGTCTGCCTCCTGAGGAAACTGTATAACGACCAAGTAGCAACGGTAAGAACAGAGCACGGAACAACGGACTGGTTTAAGATTGGGAAAGGAGTACGGCAGGGCTGTATACTCTCACCCTACCTATTCAACCTGTACGCAGAACACATCATGTGACGTGCTGGGCTTGAGGAATCCAAGGCTGGAGTTAAAATCGCTGGAAGAAACATTAACAATCTCAGATATGCAGATGATACCACTTTGATGGCTGAAAGTGAGGAGGAGTTGAGGAGCCTTATGACGAAGGTGAAAGAAGAAAGTGCAAAAGCTGGGTTTCAGTTAAACCTCAAAAAAACCAAGATTATGTCAACGAGCTTGATTGATAACTGGCAAATAGAGGGAGAAAAAGTGGAGGCAGTGACAGACTTTGTATTTCTAGGCGCAAAGATTACTGCAGACGCTGACTGCAGCCAGGAAATCAGAAGATGTCTACTTCTTGGGAGGAGAGCAATGGCAAATCTTGATAAAATAGTTAAGAGCAGAGACATCACACTGACAACAAAGGTCCGCATAGTAAAAGCAATGGTATTCCCTGTAGTAACCTATGGCTGTGAGAGCTGGACCATAAGGAAGGCTGAGCAAAGGAAGATAGATGCTTTTGAACTGTGGTGTTGGAGGAAAACCAGTCCATACTCCAGGAAATAAAGCCAGACTGCTCACTTAAGGGAATGATATTAACGGCAAAACTGAAGTACTTTGGCCACATAATGAGAAGACAGGATATCCTGGAGAAGAAGCTGATGCTAGGGAAAGTGGAAGGCAAAAGGAAGAGGGGCCGACCAAGGGCAAGATGGATGGATGATATTCTGGAGGTGACGGACTCAACCATGGGGGAGCTGGGGATGGTGACGGCTGACAGGAAGCTCTGGCGTGGGCTGGTCCATGAAGTCACGAAGAGTCGGAAGCAACTGAACGAATAAACAACAACAAGCTAGCCTACTGCTGTTAATGTTACCTTTCCACATGTGTAGAATTTGAAGATAGATGAAATTAGCTTTGTGAAGCTGAACACGTGCTCAATATTGATTTACCAGAGGCAGCAACTTAGTATGTCAAGGGAGTATCTTTAAAAGCAAGAGATTAGTGCCCTTGGGTATGGGATACAGGTGGTTGACCGGATTCAAATAAGATAAGGCATAGCAGAAAGCTCTTTACAAGAGTGAGGAATGAATGGCAATGAATGGATGGCAATGTGTATGCAGCAAAGAAATAGTTTTGTCCTGTACATACTGCATCTGACAGCTCATGGCTTGCAGAGTTCTTTTGGATTGTAAGAGGGCTGACTTGCATTTGGTTATTTTCTCTGAGCCTGAATATAGATCTTTAGTGGCTCATTAATCAGTTAAGGAGCTGCCTGGTAATTTTTCCTGGATATGGAGAGGCTATTAGGAATTATATGTTTCACTACTTGTCTCCTTGACCCTTGTTCAGTAGCCAAATTCTAGCTAAGGAATTATTAAATATGCCTTAGTTAACAACATAAATGCCTCTCTGAGGGAGGGCATGATGCATTCCTTTTCAAAAGAGGCCATTGATGCCTTCTTTTAAAAAGAAGCTGTGGCAAATTTTCATGACTGAGCAAAGTGACTAAGAAACTACCACCCTCCAGCTTCCTGCAGTCCTGGAGGAAGTAGATTGTCTTGATTCCTTTCAAACTGGCTTCAGGGTTGATACTGTTTTGGTTGGTCTGATCTTGGATATCAGTAGAGGGAGTATGTCTCAGTTGGTTTGTGATCTCTCAATAGTTTTCACTACCATTGTTCATTGAATCCTTCTGGATTATCTGGGAAGTATGGGAATGGGAGACATTGCTTTTAGTGGTTCTCTCTGACAGATTTCAGATAGTGTTGTTTGGAGTCAGTTATTATCTGAAATAGGAACTGTTATATGATGACTGATTAATGGTTGTCAAGTCAGGATCAGCTGTTAGTGACCACGCAGAGACCTTCTCTGGGATGATCTGTCCCCAACCTGGCCCTTCAGGTTTTCCATCAGTATACTCTTTGCTGTGGTAATTGAGACCATCCACCTTTCTGGTGGTCATCCTCTTCTTTTTCCTTCCATCTTTCCCAGCATTATGGACTTCTCAATAGAGCTGTTCTTCACATAATATGTCCAAAATATAATAATCTGATCTGTGCATTTATGCCTTGAGTGAGAACTCTGGATTGATTTTTTTCTTGGCTGTCTGTGGTATTTTCCAGAGTCTCCTCCAACAAAAAAATTCAAAAGCATCAATATCTTCTATCCTGCTTATATTGTATTGTCAGGTTTCAATGCTTTTCAGAAACTCTGTTTCCACAAGATGCTTAAAAAGTCAACCATTAATGAATTAAAATACTAATCCAATTATGACTTGATTTAAATTAATGCTAAAAGTAATAAACTAAAATTAGGGGGTGTGGTGGCTCAGTGGGTAAGACGCCAGGCTTGTCGATCGGAAGATCGCAAGTTCGGAGGTTCGAATCGCTAGCTCCGCATGACAGAGTGAGCTCCCGCACTAGCCCCAGCTCTTGCCAACCTAGCAATTCAAAAGCATGCAAATGCAAGTAGATTAAGAGGTACCACTTTGGTGGGTTGGTAACAGCGTTCTGCGTGCATCATGCTGGCCACATGAGCATGGATGTGTCTTCGGACAATGCTGGCTCTTCGGCTAACAAACGGAGATGAGCACTGGCCCCTAGAGTCGGACACGACTGCACAAATGTGCGGGGGGAACCTTTACCTTTACTTAATAAACTAAAATATATTGAACATGGGGCTACTGTTATAATTTATCCCTGAAGGCCTTCCAGATGAGCCATGGTGGCCACGCATGTTGAGCGATGTCAAGCATTACATAACCTCATGCCCCGATTGTCAACGGGCTAAGCATCAGACAGGTAAACCAGTGCGACTTCTGCTGCCGCTACCTACTCCAGAGCAACCATGGGAATTGGTGTCGATGGACTTCATCACCAACCTCCCTAAATCTAATGGTGCTACCATTTTGGTAGTTGTGGACACTATGACCAAGATGGCCCACTTTATTGCTCAATTCACCGCTAAGTTCTGGAAAGCTCTCCTCAAAAATGTAAAAGTCCAAGGAAACCTTTTGTCATCACACCATCCACAATCAGACGGCAAAACTGAAAGAGTGAATGCTATTTTAGAGCAATATTTATGTTGCTACATTAATTATCACCAGGACAACTGGGCAGAATTATTGGCTCTCACTGAATTCTCTTACAATAACTCCCAACACACTTCAACCAAGACAACACCCTTCATGGACACCTATGGCTTCCATCCAAGCCTGTTTCCCCTTGGAACTACCAGCTTCCACAGTCCCTGCATCAGATAAATTTCTTCAAGAACTCCAAGCTTGTCATCAGGTTCTCTGGGAACAACTAGATAAGGCCAAGGATTACAAGTGCTTTGCCGATTGCCATCGAATGGCAGGTACTCCACTAGCAGTGGGTGATCTCGTGAGGTTATCCATGAAAAATCTACCATCTACGTGACCTTCCCAGAAGTTGGACCACAGGTTTATTGGTCCGTTCCCTATCGAGTCTGTGATCAACCCTGTGGCGTTTCGTCTTGCTCTTTCAGCCCACGTGAAGGTACATCCGGTGTTTCACCGGTCCTTGTTAGTTCTGGCTTCACCTCCCTGCCCACTACAATTGCATAAAAAACCACCTCCTCCAGTTCTGGTCAATGGAGAGACAGAATATGAGGTAGACAGAATCTTGGATTCCCATAAAAGACACAGCAGACTCCAGTATCTCATTGCCTGGAAAGGATACAGTCCAAAGGAAAATTCTTGGGAAGACTACTCAGGTGTTCATGCGCCGAACAAAGTCAGACAGTTTCACAGTCACTATCCCTTAAAACCGGGCTCGAAAACTCTGGGAGGGGGGGTCCTGGGGGGGATAGTGTAAGAGTTGAATCTGAATCTGATGCTAAGCAAGGAAAAATTGAAACCTATGTTAAGCAAAAATGGGAAATTGAAACCTATCCTGAGAAAACTTGGGAAACTGAAACCCAGAATGACTCAGCAGAGCAGGAAAATCCTGAGCAGCTGATTAGCCAGAAACAGGGAGCATGCTCTAAGCCACCAATCAGTGCAAGGGAAAGGTGAGCCGCAAAGCACGCCAAACAGAAAGAAGCCCTATTGGTCCCTGAGGATAAACAGCGTGAAGGAAATAGGATAAAAAGACGCCAGCGCAAGGAACAAACCGCTGGAGACAACCGTGGAATGGTTTACTCAGAAGTAAAGCTGGAATTACCCTCCAAACCCTGCTCTGTAGCCACCGTGGAATCAGAGCCAGCGCATTTCACCATTTCGAAGTTCCTCCAGTTGCCTGCCTCTCCAGCCAAGTTCTGTCCTGAGATGCCGCGTCTTCCAGCTGAGTTTTGCCTGTCCACACTGCCATCTCCAGCCGAGTCCCGTCTTGAGATGCCATGCCTCCCAGCCGAGTTTTGCCTTGCCATGCCGCGTCTTTCCGCTGAGTCTTGCCTTGCCACGCCGCATTTTTCCTCTGTGCCTTGCCTTGCAATGCCGCGTTTTCCAGCTGAGTCTTGCCTTGCCACATCATGCCTTCCAGTTGAGTCCTGTCCTACCACATTGTGCCTTCCAGTTGAGTCTTGTCTTGTCACTCCATGCTCTACAGCAGAGTCTAACCTTGTTTTGTCATGGATTCCAGCTGAGCCAGTTCTAGTTTCCTTGTCTTGATCCCAAGCTGCGTTTTGTCTTGCTGCTGTGTTGGAATCCGCAACTGAGTCTGGGTTGTCTACCTCGTTCAGTGCTTCGACATTGCCGGGTTGGAACTAATTCTGCAACGCACTCATTCTTCCAAAGGACTTATTAGATGTACATAGTTGAAATTGTAAATAAATATTAATTCTATTACTCTCTGGTCGCCTCCTACTCTGAACAGGACATCTAGGTGTCTCTTCAACTGCTTCATTTCCTAGAGTTCCTCAGTAAATCAAGGAGCTGTTTGGGATAAGCAGATGAAGAGAGGCTGCTTAGGGGCAATCCTGTTGAGTGCCCTAGTTGCCTCTGTATTCCAGAGATCAACAAGGTGCCCATCAGAATTGCTGTCCATATCACTTGTAAACTCCCCAAGTGCCATCAGGAAACCTGCTGAATCCATTGGAGTCTTGGTGTAGCCTACCTTAATGGATTTCTCCTCCCTGCAGAGGTTGGTAGCTAGAGTTAATCCCATCATCACAGGGAAGTGAACTGTCCATGACAATGGACTGACAGAAAAATAATCCAGATCCATATCATGACATATTTGCTCTGAAGTAATGCCAAATCCAACATGTGGACAGTTATGTGAATCAGATCAGTGATGACCTGGGACAAGCCCATGGTTGTCATGGCAGCCATGAATTCCTAAGTCACCTCAGATCCCAAGGGGGTGTCAGCCTTATAAGGTAGACCAGGCTAAAAAAAGTATCTTCAGGACTACTTTTATTGTAACAGCTATAGTAACAGAATCTTGCAAGTCTGAATGTGCTTCCCTCCTCCCTCACTTTATCTTTGTGTGAACTAGGGAGGAGCCTGTCTGAGATGTTTTCTCAAGTTAGTTTCTTGAAATGGGCTCAAGTCCCACTTATCTGACTGTTGCCTTGGGAGCAGCTCTTCCTCCATTCTTCAAGGCCATTCCCTAGGATGGGGTTTGAAATCACCTAGTATTAGCAGACTGGGAGAATCTACAACCATCCCTGCAATAAGATGAAACAGCTGGGTGAGGGATGCTTCCACATAGCTGGGAGGAGGGTACAATAGCAGCTCCCTTGACTTGTACCTTTGGACAAGTCCTAGAGGGACGCGGTAGCTCAGCGGGTTAAACCGCTGAGCTGTAAGACTGCCAATCAGAAGGTCGGCAGTTCGAACCCCGCGCTTCGAGGTGAGCTCTCGTTGCTCGTCCCAGCTGCTGTCAACCCAACAGTTTGAAAGCTTTGCGAGTAGATAAATGGGTACCACCTTAAGCGGGAGAATTTGCTGGCGTCCTGTCGGGGGTCGCCCACCAAATGGAAGATCTTGGAATGCGGTGGTACGACGGATCCCGGAAGAACAGCAGGACATCAGCAGCCGGCTCTGACGCAAGGCATTGTGGAACTTGTAGTCATGGATGAGTCGGTTCCCTTACCCCTTCCCTTAACGTGCGGTTAATTGAAATGTATAACAGGAAAAATGTATAACATGAATTGTATATGTATGTAAGCCACCTAGAGTCCTCCGTTAGGGAGGGGATAGGCGGGGTATAAATATCAATATAAAAAAAATATATCTGGACACTTACAGAACAGCATTCTTAGCAATAGCTAGAGTCTCCTGGTAAACAATTGTCTCAGAATCTGCCCTGCCCTGCCCTGGGGTCAGACATGACTCAAAGCATGAAACCTGGCTGGACAGATATCTGCAAGGAGAACATACCCATTTCAGCCAGCCAGTCTGAGTGATACATGCCAGATTCATCCTTTTGTCTACAATTAAATCATGGATGAGCTGGTTTTATTATAGACATCTGGCATTCAGTAGCATCACCCTGGGCCCAGAACACTCAGCAATCTGGTTGCCTGACTTCCAAGTTGAGACGGGGGGGGGGGGGGGAGGCAGAAATTCAGATTAGAACCAGTGTTTTAATTCCTCTTCCTTGGAACAGCTCCCCCTCCCCCATCTTGTCATATTTTCCTTTGCCAATCCCTCCATTTTTATCCCCTCCAAATCAAATTTCCCCCCACTATCCCAGACAGCTGTTGGTCACACTACTCAACTCAATAAATAACAAGCCTTCTTTTCCCAATTCCAGCCACACAATGGCCATCTTATCTTTTCCAACCACCCATGCCACCAACCATATACCCAGTGGGGTTAGTAGGGGCCAAGGATCTCCCCCGTTTCTCATTCCAGGGAGGGGTGCTTTTCCTTAGTTTTCCACCTTGAAACAGCTCTTTCATCAATCTCTTCTTCCTCCACTGTTGCTCCACTTGATCTTCCTTCTCTCATCTGGTTTAGAACCTCAAGAAGTCTGGGGAAGGGGTGACAACTCCAGTCTGGTCCTGCAATCCTCTACTACATCAATAAGTCAGACTCTGGCTAATGATTCCCACCTCCCTCCAAAAACAATAATTCTCCTGAGGCTCACATCATACTTGTCATCAGAGTTCCAGTTTCTTAACATCTTTTCTACAGCTTCTGAAGCCTCTCCAGGACCTGACCAGTCTCACCCAGATTTGCCACTGTCCCTACCATTGGCACATGGTGGCTGCCTCCATCCTCCAACCCACACCCTGTTGCAGTCCCTCTAGGCTATGCAGACTTCCCCCCAATTGCTCAAGCTCTTTGGCAGGCTTCTGGTATCAGAGTCAGTCTGCAATCCAAACTGGGCCTGATCTTCAAACTCAGAGGGAAGGTCTTCTACTTTACCATTTATAACTATTTTCAGCCTAGCCTTTACCGTTGTTAATTGTGTAGCTGTTGTTAGCTTTTATTTTTGTGGTGGGTCCAGCCAATTCTCACTAATACTCTAACTGGCAGCAGCAACTCACACTTACACAAGCACTGGGCACCAGTTTAGGCCAGTAAATTAAATGTGGAAAGTTAGAAGTGAGGGAAAAGTGTAGAAGAGTCTGGAGGATGCATAGTCTTCCTTCCCAGCTATGTCTATTGGAAAATATGTCCATGAAAGATTGGAAAAGAGCCATCCATTCCCCCACTCCCATTTCTAGTGTCCTTGGTTAGAAGCCAAGATGAAGCTAATTCTTCCTGTCATTCTAGAAAAGAGAGGAATCTCTATAATTTCCCCACTATATTATATAAGTACAAATAACAACAATTATTTCAGGTTTTCACACAAGCCTGAAAAATGGTACAGCAGCTTTGAAAAGCTGCTGTGTTGGCCTCTGGCACATTCTGAAGCACCCCTTCCAATCATCTTAAAAGCAGGCATAGTCCTACTAGGGGTAATGGTGTTTGTAGATGAACATATTTGAAGGATGGAAGACTATTAAACACAGATTAAACTGGAATTAAGTTCCATTCAATTAAATAAGACTTTATTCTAGATCTCTACACTTTATTTCTAGATTTCTAGAGTTAAAGTTCCATTTAATTAAATAAGACTTAATTCTAGATTTCTACACTCATATAAATACAATTCTATACAATCCGATCAGAAATATACTGAATAGGACTCTGCTTATATGAGTGTAGAAATCTAGAATACCTGGTGGACCCTATTGGTATTTTACCCAGTTGGATATGGTAGCATATGGAGGCATTACCAAAGTGGCATAGTCAAAGTTATAAGGGTGTGTGGTAAAATGCTTACAGTATTGGGCTAGGACTGATTACTATCCAGACTTGATTGCTACCTCTCAGTCGAAGCTTCTCACAAAGAAGTTATGATGATAAGAACCTTGAAATCTTGGCAAGGATCTTGGAATTTAGTTGAATTTTCATCATTAAAGACAGTGAGACATATTTGGATGCTACTGAACAATAAATTAAAATTTAATTCTTGTCTCATGAAAAATTGATTTCTAGAACAATTCTTATTTAAGAATGGAAGGATATATATATATATATATATATATATATATATATATATATATACACACACACACACATACACACACACAGCGCAGTATCTTAGCTGTTCCTAGCACTGCACTCTTCTGGACAGAAAGCTCTGATGTTGCTCCTGGGATCTGTTGGAGCTACTCTCCCAGCTTAGGACACTTCTACCACCACTGGGACCACTTTGGCCTTCACTTTCCACATTCTCTCTAGTTCCTCCTTTAGGCCCTGGTACTTCTCCAGCTTCTCATATTCATTCTTCCTGATGTTACTGTCACTTGGCACTGCTACATCTATTACCACCGCTGTCTTCTGGTCCTTGTCTACTACCACGATGTCTGGTTGATTGGCCAGTACCTGCCCGTCTGTCTGGATCTGGAAGTCCCACAGGATCTTAGCGCTGTCATTCCCCACAACCTTCTGTGGAATCTCCCATTTGGACTTGGAAGGGTCTAGCCCATACGCTGTGCAGATGTTCCTGTACACAATGCCAGCTAGTTGGTTGTGCCGTTCAGTGTACAGTATGCTGTTCCTGCCTGCATCTTATACCCTGCCATTATGTGTTGGATTGTCTCTGAGACCTCTCAGCAATTCACTTTAAATAATAATTGAACTAAAATACAAAGATTAATACAGACAATTCACAGAAATCTGGAATAAAGTATTTGAGCTCTAAATACTGTAATAATAAATTCAATTAATTAATATATTTTAAATAAACTTACAAGGTTGTCTGTCTGAAGGATTTATCAGTTTCATTCCCATAAGGTCACTGAATTCTTTTCCATTAATTCCACCAAAAATATAGAGCTATAAATGCAAACATGTAAGAATCCTAAACAAATAGTTTACTTAGAGCATTAAAAAGAGATGAACACAAATCATGTTTAGAGAAATATTTATATCATAGTATTTCCCTTCTTTTCCTTCTTTAAAAAAGATTTTGAACACTCCTTTCCTAATGTGTATTTCTTAGAGAGATTGTGTATCTACAGGACAAATTGTGCAGTTTCTACTCTTCTCAAATCAGAAACAAAGGGAGGGAGGGAGGGAGGGAGGGAGGGAGGGAGGGAGGGAGGAAGGAAGGAAGGAAGGAAGGAAGGAAGGAAGGAAGGATGGATCCATGGTCTGAAATGAAATTGGGCAGGCTAATTTTGCAGTCATTGGTCAAATATTTTTATTAGGTGTTCCTTTCAAGATGGCCACCTAATAGACATTCACCAGATTCCTGCTAAATATTAGACATTGGTGGAGATCACAAACTCACTCTGGAGAATTCTGAGAGCAGATAATGTTCCATTTTTTGGCTCCAAAGCAAATTTTGGAGTATATATATTCTTTTTCCACAAATTTCAGGGAACATGATGTGGCTATATTTAAGGCTTCCCTTTTGAAGCTAAGAGAAGGAAACTCAGAAGGTCATACAGGTCATACTCTGTGAAAAGTCTTTATATTTTAATTGGTAAATTGGCTCCATGCCAGGAAATCTGAATAGACCAGGTCTCTCCTGTCTTAAAAAAAATACTGGCTGATATATTTTAAATTGTTCATATTGCCCTTCAGTTTGGCTTACAAAAGTTCAAAACCCAATCTCAAAACATAATCTAAAAATACAGTTGTACAAACAATCACGATTTCTAACTAGTAAACATTAAACAACAGCAGGAATAAAATCAGTTAAAAGGGTTCATTACACAGATGGAAATTGCTAAACTATTAAGATGTTTAAAATTTTAGGACAATAAGTCTTTGCTGGGGGATCCCACTGTGGGAGGTCAGTATGGAGTGGAGAAAGCTCACTCCTGAGCAGTCATGGAAGGACATGGGAGATACTCTCTGGGCTCATGTTGAAAATGACCTAGTCACCCGTACTTCCTTTACAAGCTTAGTATATTCATTGTGATCTATTGGCTTATGCTTACTACTCTTATAAAATAAGGAGACACAACAGCTTCTCCAAGCAGGTTTTTTTTTTTTATAAAAGCCATGTTTGGAATTTAAATGCTTTAAAGAATGCTAGGAATTTAAATTCAACAAGTATGGGAAGCACAGGCCAGATTAAGCTATGAGAGATACTGGACTGAGACAAGTTCAAACAGACCAGGGATGGCAGCGTCTCACTTTAAAATTATTTTCACTTACTTGATTATGGAGAATAAATGCAACATGATTGCCTCTGCAAGTTGGGGGGATCCCTAGGTAAAGTGGCTTCTTCCATTTCATCCGAGCTATATAACATATCATAAATATTTTAAATAGTAATAATATTAATGCAAATTCATTGGCAATACTGAAAAAAAAAGCTTTTGCAGAAGATTACAATTACGGTCAATATTCTAAATGTGAAAAATGACTGAATATTTAAGGCTTTTTATATAATAGCAAGATATATCACAGAAAGAGCTCTAATTAAAAAAAGCTCTGAAACATCTATATAAAAATACTAAGCTAATCATTCCACTGACTAGCAAGAAAAAAGGCAAATAAAAATACATTCTTTTTGTTGGAATTATCAGGGGTCAACCCAGCATTGTCTCATAAGCATAAGGGGGGTCTTTTCTAGTAAACGCATCTCTTGTGCTTGTGGGATGTCATATGGGTCACCTAATTTCCACTTCCTTTCTCCTTCTTGAGTTTGGGGATCAACAATCTCCATTACTCTTTGGGGAACATCTGCAAGCAGGAGGTGCTGCAGAATGCAGCTCTCATCCTTTTCATCTCACTTTCACACAGATCTACTATGAATCTACTTGTATCCAGTTCTACTGAATAAATGTAAGCTATCTCTATTTTTTCTTCATCTAACTACTGTGTGAAGACTGAATTTATTTTTGAACGTAATTAAGCTTAATGTGCAAGTCCCTTCTGGTTCACGCTTCTACTTTGCAAGATTGTTGTTAGTTGCTTGGAGTTCTTTTATTAACCTTCAAAAATCCATCACTTTTAAAGAGATTGTTCTCTATTTTTTATACAGGCTTGTTAATTCATTCAAAATCACTAAAACCAATCTACTAACTCAGATCAAAGATATACTGCAACAATATTGGAGTCAGATAGATTAATGTGAAACAAGGAGGAAAAGAGAAAGGGGTCAGGAACAGACAATGCAAACAAATGACTTTGATTCTGTCACAGGAGATCAGTACAATAAATCTGAAACCAATACAACTTTCAGTTGTCATTTCTTTCAAAATGCTATATCTAAGCTTTTGAACAGGAATCACTAAGTGGCATCTAATTTTGACTATGTGGTCTACTAAAACTCTCTTCCTGATGTATTTAATCCAAATCTGATTGATCTTGGAGATGGGTTGCCAGGTCTTAGGTATCACAGTGTAGGGTTTATTCCATGGATTCATGATTCCCATTGAAATTTTTCCCTTTATTCTATATGAAGAATGCACAAGATTCAAACTAAATTGGAGCCAGACCTTCTCCACTAGCATCTTGCTTTCATTTTAAGTCCTTATTGTGGTGCTTTCATTGTTTTCTCATGAATTAGCTGAACAGCTTGGTGAAAATTCTCCCCCCCCCCCCGCAACTTCTGTAACTCCTAAAAGTTTTTACTTTTTAAAAAACTTTTGCATTCGTTGGAGAGTTTTGATGGCTTTTTGCTAAAAAAGTCTCAGAGAACATCTTTTAGGCATCTTTAATATCTGTCTTTGATCATTCTGGTTTATTTCGGTCACTGACCAGTACAAGATTCTACAAGGTATACTCATTGAACCTTACAATATGCACCATCTGATTTAGTATAGTTTTAAAATTATAAGTTAAATTACATTGTTCCAATTAAAAATTAAAATACATTCAGACCACAATGTGGATGAGCCCCTTAATCAAATTTAAATATGCTCTTAATATTAGTCATAACTAATATTCTATCAGATGTAAATGCTTATAAAAAGTAAAATATCATATATAAAATATGGTGTGATATATATATATATATATATATATATATATATATATATATATACATACACACCTTTTAAAATAATTAAAATCATTACAAGAAGTACATTACTACATTTTTCCTATCATAGTCTGGCGTATCTTTATAGCAGCTGCACAGAATTTGGCTACTTGCGCCGTAACAGTTGGATCTTCATCTATAAGTAACATTTGCATATACTCTATATCTTGCCTCCTAGGATATTTCTTGGTCAAGGGTAACATTAATTTACTCCTAAGCTCTTTATAAAAAGGACAACGGAGGAACACGTGGTCTGTAGTTTCTATCTCTCCATTACTACAACAGCACCACCTTGCAGCTTTTGGGATTTTTTTATATCTACCATCCAAGACTGCGGAAGGGAGTGTGTGGCTACGAGCTAAGGCAAAGGCTTTCCGACGGCTAGGGATTTCAAGTTGAGTAAGGTAGTTAGCAGAATTAACAATATATTTATTATACTCTGATGATAAGAAATGAGGGGCCTTCTCTAAGTCCGTTTGTCTCTCTATGTCCTTTATCCTTTGCTTCAAGGCCAATTTTGCCTGTTCATAATCCATCCTGAGAATTGAATCTGTAGAAATTCCTAGCTTGGCGAGACTAGATTCAATATCCTTTAACCAAGAGGATTGGAAGTAATCTTGGAAAATGAGTGGTGCTAAACCTTGAGGATAATGCTTGAGTTTTAGCCAAAGATTCTGGGAAGCTAGGCGCACGCTTGCCTCAACTTTTATCATGCCTGCTTCCAATCGAAGGTAAGCATTTGGAACACATTTGGGCATTTGAAATACTGCTCTAAAATTTTTTGATTGCACTCTTTCCAGGGATGTAATACTTGAACTTAGAGCACCAACACAGGACCCATAAAGGAGCTGGGCTAATGTCTTCGCCTGGAAGAGTTTAAGAGCTGCCGGTATATAATGCCCTCCTTTACTCCGGAAAAATTTTAAAATGGCATTAGCTGAATTTTGTCCAGAATCAGCTGCATAATCAAAGTGAGGTTTCCTAGATCCAGGGGTGTGCATGACTACCCCTAGATATTTAAAGCTAGTCACTTGCTCTATTCTATGCCCATTTATATTCCAAGAACGAAATTTCGGTCTTTTGGCGAAGGTTATTATCTTTGTTTTCTGATAATTTATTTCTAGCTGATTATTAATACAATACTGGGCCACAGTTGTCAAATCTCTGTTGAGACCTACAGGAGTCCTAGAAAGTATGACCGCATCGTCTGCATAAAGCAGCAGGGCAATATCTGTCTTTTTAGTGGATCATTTTGAGCATATAAGATTGTTTTTATAATGGTTGTAAACTGCTTTGAGAATTGTGCATTGAGAAGTCATACACTCATATTATTAATGTAAATAAAAATAATCTGATATTCCTATACATTTGAAGAGGTCTCATGTTTCAGATACCTAAATCTATCTTCCCCCAGTTCAAGTCCCTTCATATATTCCAAATTACAATTTTCATAATTTCCAGTCAGTTTATTTAAAGACTGGAAGTTATTCTCCAATATATTTCCAAAGAGATAGGGAATAGCTCTCTACTATCCCAGGCTACAAATTGGGCAAAGGAGGTACAGTCTGGAAATATTTCTTGCTATCTTTGTTATGTCTTTACATAGGATATTGATTTAGAAGCAAAAATAATCAGTGATATATGTATTTGTGTTTCGGAATAATAAAGAATTAGCAATTGCAAACCTTTTTTTTTTTTTGCATGAAACATTAAAAAAAATATTCCTGTGAAGTTAGTGGGACAATATTGGACTTTTTTTGTAGACATTCTTTTAGGGGAAGGGGGCAGTTTTGACTTGTGTTTGCCCTTAAAAAAAAGTATGAACAATATATGGAACATTCAGAGGGAAAACCTCAGTATAAAGCAGGGTTTCTCAACCAGGGTTCTGTGGAACCCTAGGGTTCCACGAGAGGTCACTAGGGGTTCCCTGGGAGATCACGATTTATTTAAAAATTTATTTCAAATTTGAGCAACTTCACATTAAAGAGGTAAGTTTCATTCTTTATTTTCAGTTTAAGAACACTGTTAATGCATATATACAGGCCTACACATGAAACAAATATAATAATTTTGTAACTTCTGGCCTATATTTGAGCCTGAATGTGCAGGGGTTCCCCGAGGCCTGAAAAATATTTCAAGGTTCCTCCAGAGTCAAAAGGTTGAGAAAGGCTGGTATAAAGGATAACCATTCAGAATTGATGAGCAGAAATTAAGTAATATTTGATATGACCTTAAAGCTTAGAAGATTTTTGTTCAAAAATACAGTATATTTCAAAATAACAACTTCCCAAAGCAAATTTCAAACAAAATACCCATTCTTTCCCATTCATTCATCTCCCCTACTCACCTAAACTTAATTTCATAATATCATTCTTTGGAATGGTTTTGCCATCTTTGAACTCAAAAGTTCCTCCGAACAGATAAATGTCCTGAAAGGAAGAACAAAGGCAGATATTACCATGTTAATTTATTTTATTTAGCACTCAGCATTTTGCTCTTCGTTGCTCCTCTTTAGCGAGTCCATCACAATAATGATTTTTAAAAAGATATCTCCATTAATTGATCCCTTCATTAATGGGTGTTTTGTGATATGCCAAACATCTGTAACATAAAACTCTTTCATCCTTGAAAATGTTCAGAATAAATATCTCAGCATTATGGGGACATTATTTCTCCATTTTGCTTCTCAAAGGAGTTATCTCCTAATCTGGGTTCCTATGCTAATATAAAAGAGTGATTGTCCTAAACTACAAACACATTGCTCAAGGGATACTAAGATTGCTTCCAATTGTTGACGTCTGGAAGTCTGCTGTAAGCCTTTGTCTTGCCCTGCACACCTCACTGAACCTCTGGGGATACGTGTGGACTATTATTGCTGGTTGCCTTGGAAATGGCCAATGTCTGCTAATTAGCAATCTGTTTAAAACAAGCTGGATTGGAATGCAGCCAACTCCCCTGCTATCTCTCCACCTCACATTTCAAAGGACTCCAAATGATAGGTGTGGTCTGCTAAACCACAGAGGCTTCATTTAAGTCTCAATAACATGGTTGAATAACACATTGTGAAACTCTAAGCAAACTCTAAGTACATCAGCATAGAATGTGAGGTGGAAGAGGTGGAGAAAAGAATGGACAGGAAGCAACTGCATTCTTCTACTGCGGTCTTCCCATCATTCCTTAAGTGTCATTTCAAGCCAAGGGACTTCCTAGGAGAATGATCCCTGGACCAAGCCATGAGGGCAGAACTTGGATCCCTGCCAGCTTCCTGAGCCTAATACTCAGCTGGTATTCGGCTGAATACCAGGTGATTATATTCTTTCCACTGCCTGTCAAATAGAAGCTCTGCAGGGTTCCCCACCTTGTGGAGCAAGCAAGATCTTGCAATGTTTCTCTTGATATTCTCTCATTTGTAGAGAATGCTACAAAAAGTATTCAGCAGACAATTTCTGAAATGGATCTGTCAGTGATGTTTTGGTGGAAAACATCACTGACATAGTGGATGTTAGTGATTGGTGGTGGGGGGGGGGGAAGTGCATAGGTTCTGTCTTTCTCTCCCAGTATTTCTGTCAACCCCTTCAAGGCAGGTAGATTCAGCAAATAAGAACTACTTGGATTTCTGAAAAAAATCTTTGTTGCTAGTAGAGTATTGTAATAGAATCTCGAAAGTCTATCAAAGCAATTATCCAGCTCAAATTAAAACTCCATGTTGTGCTGGGATGGCAGTTGGGCTGGGTTTGTGCTCAGTTTGCTCTGTGGCCACCACAAAACTTGATCGGTTGTTCCCCAGATTCTTGCCTTTCCCATCCATGCAGGGAAGGTAAGCTTCACTGGATGGCTCCTGTGTGGACTGTCTACCGCTGTCTGCCTTTTCCTTTTCGGAATTTTTCCCTTCTCACTAATCCCTGTTGCTTTCCTCTGCTTTCCCAGATATTTGCACACATGGATGCCTTCACCTTTCCTTTCCACATTATTTCCTTTGACTCTAACCCAGACCCTTTGTTCCCCTTATGATTCCATCCTGGTTCTAATACTACAATAATCAGAGCAATAGGAAACAGGCTGTTCTTTTACTCCCATGTTCCTCCATAGTTCTGTGGAAATTGTGCAGCAAGGAAGATCTAATAATTGAGATTAACAGAAACAAGTAACAATGTTCTTTTCTTGCAACCTGAAGATGAGGGAGGGAGGCCTTTGCAATCCTGTGGGCAAGGGGCAGGAAATCAAGGGGAGCATGTTTCACCCAGCCCAGGACAAAAGGATTGCCCAAGGTAGTGACCAGCCGCTGGAGGCGAGGGGGCATGCCAGTTAATCAGAGCTGGGGCTGCTATTAGAATGGACCAAAGCACTGGAGACCCATCTATTCTGAAGTGTTTAAGATGGCTCAGGTTGGAAAACAGCAGTTCTGAATCAAAGCTGGAAAACATGGGTGTGGGGTGCATCTGCAGTGATTGGGAGTGAGAGGAGGAGGAGGTCATCCATTCCTGCACTCAGGAAGTGGTGAGTGGGTTATTTATTTATTTATTTGATTTATCACCGCCCATCTCCCCCAAGGGGGACTCTTATACTGGCAATAGGCCAAGCAGAAAGAGTGGATCTGCCCTAAGTCTTTGTAATCAAGATTTTCCGTTCTCAAATACAGTACAATGGAACTGAAAGCACCTTAATTTGTAACAGGAGAGTAAAATATTCACTTGTTTACCTTATCACTATGTGCTGTAAATGTATGATGTGATCTTCCGATAGGCTTTTCTCCCTTGACTTCACACTTTTGCCACATTAAAGATACTTGCGGAGAGGAATGGGAGGATAGAAAATGACACACAAACATCTTTCATTTGTTGTTTTTGTTCTGTAGTATCTGAAAATAGCACTATTCCAAGCCTTTGACATTTACATCCATTTTTTCTTATAAAAGCACATTAATTCACCAGGCTGCCTAAAGACTGGATTCTTTGATGTGATTCCAGGTTTTTCCTCACAGTACGTATGCTGCACTATCTTTAACTTCACACCTACAGCTTCTGTAGTATTAGAGTACGGGTGAGGATTTGTGGAAAATTGCAAGAGAAGCAACCAACAGCCCCGTCAGTACAGACATTGTTAAGGGAGCCCATTTGCATAGCCATATTTAGACAAATTTAGACAGGAGTCATAATATCTCTCATAAATGCAGTGCAATTTTTAAAAACTGAAGCATCGCCAAAGCCAGAATTTCAATATGCTGGTGAAGATTTCACATCCCTCCTAGGGTTAAGCTCTATGGAAGCACATTCCTAAATCCCTGGATATGGCCAGCGACGCAGTAGCCATGTTCACACGATATGGCAAGTAGGCTTTAGCATTAAGGCTTTTAACCAGAGAATGTATCCTAGACATCATGGCAACATGCAGTCAGCTACAGTCTGCCAGTTCCTCTCTTTGCCAGAATCTCAGCAACCAATGGCATTTGTGGGGGTTGGTGGGGTGAGATTAAAAAAAAATCAAGATGGCAGTTGTGTCACTGAAATTGAAGCCCTATCCTTTTTATAGATGCATCACTATTGTACACACATAACGAAGGGCAGAGCCTTGTCTGCCATCTTCACTTTTTGTCACCCTTGCAGACACTACAGCTAATAAGCTTTGTGTTAGACAGGGCTCTTATTTTGTGAAACAAAAACTGAAAAAAATAAGAGTTGTCCAAATGGGGTCAAAGACACCAGGTGTGGAGTGAGTTTTCCCCCTTTGTTTTTAAAAAAGAAGCATCCACATGGAGTGGAAAACAAACAGGGAGCAATCTAGCTTTGGACAGCAAGCTAAGCTAGGGGTAGGCAGGCATCAAGGTGTCCCCAGACACTGCCTGTGGTGTCTACTGACTCCTAACCCATGTGACTTTAAGAAAATATTCCTTTAATGACGACACTAAAATGGACGCTGGAATGCTGTAAAGTAAATCATCTGCCTCCAGCATTATGCTGACTGCAGGAATGCCTTTGGATCCTACAAAGGCCCTATCATATTGTAGAGAGCTTCATTTCTATTTTGTGACTGACCATGCCTACCCTGATGGTCATTTTGTAAATGCACCTAACACATGTTCTCAAAATTCTAGCTATGTCCCAGCCACCCAAAATCGCCTATTCTGCACTATGCCATGGTTGCATAGTTAGTTGAATTTATGTTACATGATTAACTTTTTACACTATCCTGTGTTTCCTCCTTTTATATTACTGTATTTATTTGCCAGATTACAGAGAATTCAGAATAATGTTGTATTTTCATCAGTACCATATTTATCTGAAAAGAAGGATGATCCACCTTCACCTAAAAAGAATCCCATCTGTAATCAATGCCAATGAGTTAAATGGCTTTCGCTCCCACATTAACATGTGTAGGCTAATGCTATGCTGGGGATGGATCTATTTAGCTCAATTTACTCCATGTAAGTTTTGTAGAAACAGGAGAATAGATCACTGGACACCAAACTGTTTTTCCTTTCCTTTTACAACAAAGGGACAGGCCTTTCTTCCTAGAAGGAAATGTAAGCATCCTTTAATAATACCATATTCTCAGCAAATGAAAGATGACTCTGCCCCCATTTATTTACAAGTAATTATTTGGAATGGGAAACCCTCATCTTCCTTTTTGGCAAATACAGTAGGTAACCTTCTGAACTCTTTCATTGTAAAATTCTTTGGATCCTGAAACTGCTTGAAAGACATCCATAAATGGTCTGGGATTGTCACATTTATTTTCATCTCTTCATTGAATCATTACTAACTTACAACAGCATTTCATAAGTCAAACAAAATGATTATGTATAATGAAAGACACCTGTGTCCAGTGCAAACACATCAGTATAGTATTCATCTTCATTGGAACGACCGCCAAACATATAGATGATTTCTCCAATGGCTGCAAAAGCATGGCCTGACCTGAAAAATGCAATGCCGTGTGAATTGAATGCTGTATTTCCCAATTAAAAAAGAAATGTTTCTCAAAGTAAAAGGATATCAGTAGGAATGTGCTAAATACTGGAAAATATTGATTGGGCTCACTCATCAATGAAGATTCTTTCTTCTTGAAAAAGTCAGATAATTCCTACCATCTGGTTTTAAAAAGGGGACTTCTGGAGCCTTGAAACTGTAATTGTTGGAGGTAAAATATAATGTTTTCCTCAGCTGATAATGATCAAGCTCAGCTCTTGGTCACTTCACAGATAAACTCATAGATTTCTTGCCTTCTTCTGGGAATTTTTTTTTCAACCTCCCAGTCTAGCTTATTGTCCTGGTATTTCTTGGTGGATTCCCATCCAGGTTTTATCTTGTAGGCAATTGTGGGAGGAGATTTCCCTAATTTTGGAATATGTTGAATTTATACACCAACCTATCCTGATCTGGAGACTCCTCAGATACGTGGATTTCAACCTCCAGAATTCTCAGAATGGTCATGCTGCTGTGAATTTTGGGAGTAGAAGTCCACACATCTGGAATGGGACCCCATTGAGGAAGTGTGCTAGAAACCAACTTGTGCATCTGGAAATCTAGAACTACATGAAATAAATGAAATTAACTTCAATATTGCTAATAATACAGGTTGGAAAAAAGGGCACTTGCTATCCTTAGGTTCTAATTATTTTGACTGAAAGATGCCTCCTCCCACTAGCCCCACTGGATTTGCATCAGGTTTGAGACAATTGGACTATACTGTTATGCCTTTCTAAACTACAAGCATGCTAATGTTTTCTCCAGAAGAGCAGGACACCCAGAAAGCTTTGTTTCCCATTATTCTAGGCAGGACTGGCAGGACTTATTCCATTTACCAAATCTGCCCCAGACTGTCATTTAGGGGAGCATCCTAAATGAAATCACTCTCTGCTCTTGGATGTTTTTGTCCCCCATGACGGCTTCTTCTGTACATTGTTCAGCTTTGCAGTCTTTTCCTGAATCAGGGGGTTTGAGGTAAATGCCTTTGAAGCAACCCCTGACTAAATCAGATAACTATGTGTATTAAGAAGTCTCACACTGGACAAAAGTGGAGGAACATTTTGCAATAAACACCATGAAGCCTCTGGAAATGCTGTTCCCAAAATCAGAACCAGAATGTCCTCTTCTTCCACCTCTAGGGGAGAAGAGTGCAACTAAGAATATTCTACTGAACAACTTTTTCCAAGGCTTGATTTAACATCTTACCATGGCACAAGAATCAGAAGCAAATCATTGTAGAACTGTTACACTGAGATCACTTTTGGGAGGATGCATATTCCATGCTACATTGAGTGCTAAACCTGTCATTTGGACTTAGCAGAGATAAGTGCTGGCCCAGCATGGCTTATAAGTGGTATATTGATACGAAGAGCAATCCTACATATGCTTTTGCAAAAGTCAATCCAATGGGATTTAATTCTACCAAAGTATACAGCCATAGTCTTTGCTTAACCCTCTATTTGTGAGTACTCTTTCCAGTGCTATTGTAGAAGATTATTGTAATGAAGAGGAATAGATGATGTGTGTCATTTTCTCCTGTGCTTTCCTGTATAAAAGGTGTCTCTTATGTATTCCTATACATAGCATAGAGAGCCAGTTTGGTCTAGTAGTTAAGGCATCAGGCTAGAAACCGGGAGACTGAGTTCCGGTCCCGCCTTAGGCACGAAGCCAGCTGGGTGACCTTGGGCCAGTCTCTCTCTCTCAGCCCTAGGAAGGAGCAATGGCAAACCACTTCTGAAAAACCTTGCCAAGAAAACTGCAGGGGCTTGTCCAGGCAGTCTCTGAGAAACAGACATGATTGAACAGATTAAAAAAAAATACATAGCATGGTTTGGTAAAGCCCAACATTTTAAAAGCAGGCTCTGAACTTCCCCCTTCTCTCCTCATGCCAAAGTGTTTCTCATAGTTAGATGTTTAGATGTTTTTTCATCTTCTGACACAGCCTGACTCAAGAGTATTATCTCTTGAGCTTCAACATAGACCTGAAACTTGGGAAAGGTGTGGAGTGCTAGCAGGTATAATATGGGCCCCTGTAGGAGAGTCAAGTGGGTCAGTCTGACAAAAGTATCATGTGCCATCACAGTGCAAGCCCTGCCCTTTTGTAATGCATTCTGAGACTGCAGTCATGGCCCAAAGGGGCACAGCTTGCAGCAAAAGTTTTCATTTTGATGGAAGTAGCAGGAGCCTAAGATGCCCATGCTGGGGAATGTTTATTGTTATCTCTGACAGGAATGGGGCTCCCAACAGTAGAAGGAACATGATCTTCTATGACAGTGTTTCTCAACCTTAGCAACTCTAAGATGGGTGGACTTCAACCCCCAGAATTCCCCAGCCAGCAAAGCTGGGAGTTGAAGTTGCCTCTTAAACTCTTAAAGTTGCCAAGGTTGAGAAACACTGTTCCATGCTGTATTTACCTTCCCCTATCAAATGTTAAAAAGGGGTGTGGTGGCTCAGCAGGTAAGATACCAGGCTTGTCAATCGGAAGATTGCAAGTTTGGAGGTTCGAATCCCTAGCCCCTGTGACGGAGTGAGCTCCCGTACTAGCCCCAGCTCTTGCCAATCTAGCAATTCGAAAGCATGCAAATGCAAGTAGATAAATAGGTACCACTTCGGTGGGTAGGTAACAGCGTTCCACGTGCGTCATGCCGGCCACATGACCGTGGAAGCGTCTTCGGACAACACTGGCTCTTCGGCTAACAAACGGAGATGAGCACCGGCCCCTAGAGTCAGACATGACTGCACAAATGTGCGGGGGGAACCTTTACCTTTACCTATCAAAAGTTACAATTTCTTGTTTCTTGCCTTCCCTGGAGATATTTCCTGTCAATATCATATTTTGCAGTTAAAGTTATTCTTTTGCTTTGTTTTGTTCAGTACTCCCATTCAGGTTTTACCTCACTTGTGTGTTCATTGCCTTTGTATCCATGATCCTACTACCCACACATTGCTGGAGCAACACATTCTCATAAAGTTTCCTTGTAATGATCCTTTCCCCTAACAAAACATTCTTACATTCTGATCTTCTTCTGGCTCCCTGACAAATTGTCATTGAGAAGGCTGAATGGATTAAATCATCCTTTCTATTTTCTATTAAATATTTTCACATGCTAAGATCATATTTATGTCAATTTTTAGCTGGAACTAATTGGCTTAATATATATTTATTGAAAAGGTGGATCCAGATGCAAAATAGATAATCACATGATTGGGGAAAATGTGATTGCATAGAGACTGGTTTTCCCTGAACTCAGATTTCCATAAAAATGTAACTATGCCTTTAGTCTCAGCCATCCTAACAATGTCTAATTAAGATGCCAAATATGTCCTCCTTTAGATCATGCTTCTTTTACTATCTGTTTCCTGCAAGATGCTTGGAAAACTAAGTCTGTTCAAGGAAAAATGAAAATTGCTAAATCAGATCAACTTAATTGATTTTATCTGGAATTGTGTCCATGTGCACAATTATTATTTTCACATTTTCTTCTAATTTTCTCTTTTCCAAAATAAGCATATTTAAAAAATTGTAAATTTATTGTATTATTCAGAGACTTAGTCATTACAGTAAAACCTTCATGCCTAGGATTGCATGGTTGCAAAATTGCTACTTGTTAGGGTTTTCTTGGGGTTGTGAAATGCTGAGTTATCTGAGCTTTGAGCAAATGAATCAATTTGTTTCACTTCCCCATTGATTATCCTACTTTGAAGAACTGGGCTGAAAGGAAGAATATTTGGCATTTAATTGCTCTTCCAATTCTACTAATTCTGCTTGGTTAGCACTAACTGGAAGTGAGCACAGATGATCTCTCAAAATCATAGACATGATCTCTCAAAATTCTCCACAAATTTTGTGGCAGGGAAATTGGGTGACTGATGTCTCAAATAAATTCTCTAGAAAGTTCTCAGTGGCAGATCTGCCCTTTAGTGGTAACAGTGGCACAGCCACTGAAAAGTCCAGGGGTAGGAGCCCCCTTGTAAAGTTTTCCCATGGGGTTTAATTGGAGAGTGGGATGCCAGGGGGGTGGCAGGTTACTAGAAATATATGATGAACAGGATATTCACACATGTACACACACGTGCATGTCTTGCACCTTAGCTAGTGCAAGAACACCATACTCCGCCTTTGAAACAATTTCAAAAATTATCTTTCATCATGCTGTATGAATAGTAAAAACAAATTCAGGAGGATTTTTCAGCCTGGCTCTAAAACGATCATCTATGAGAAGGCTACATCCAGCTACCTGAGTCCGTATCCCTTGAGGGTGCTGTAAAGAACAAATGAAACAACTGATTATATGACATTATATATCTAAGGTAAAGGTAAAGGTTCCCCCCGGAACATTTGTGCAGTCGTGTCCGACTCTAGGGGCCGGTGCTCATCTCCGTTTGTTAGCCGAAGAGCCAGCGTTGTCTGAAGATGCTTCCACGGTCCTGTGGCCAGCATGATGCATGCAGAACACTGTTACCTTCCCATCGAAGTGGTACCTATTAATCTACTTGCACTTGCATGCTTTTGAATTGCTAGGTTGCCAAGAGCTGGGGCTAGCGCGGGAGCTCACTCCATCACGCAGGACTAGGAATTCGAACCTCTGAACTTGCGATCTTCCAATCAACTTGCGATCTTCCAATCAACAAGTCTGGTGTGTTACCCGCTGAGCCACCATGCCCCCTATTATATATCTAACTACTGTATATTAAATGCAGGAAACTCATTATATGGAGTCACCAGTTAAACAACCGCTTGAGGATCTGGTAGTATCTCCATTTCATGGTTCCATTGCCACAGATAGGATTTTCCCATGGAAGTTTATTTTTACAGAAATTTTATTTTAAGTGTTACTGTTTGTCTTTTTAAATAGTAACAAATACGTATTTACTAGTTCCATTATTATTGTAATAAAATGTACAGGGATTAACGAATGAATAATTTATTTATTTATTTATTTATTTATTTATTTATTCAATTTATTCCCCGCCCATCTCCCATACAAGGGACTCTGGGCGGGTCACAACAATCAAAGTTAAAAACAATACAATAATTTTAAAAAATACAATATAAATAAATAAAATACAAGATGGGAGACGTAGGGAACGTAGCATAGTGTTGCTACGGGGCTAGCCAACCCCAAGAGGCACTCCCGCCTCCGTTGTCCCAGGCCAGGTGGCAGAGCCAGGTCTTAAGGGCCTTCCGAAAGGTCAGGAGGGAGGGGGCCAGTCTCACCTCCGGGGGCAAGATATTCCATAGGGCGGGCGCTATCGCAGAGAAGGCACGCCTCCTGGACCCCGCTAGATGGAATTCTCTTGTTGAGGGGGTCCGAAGCATGCCCTCTCTGCATGCACGGGTGGAATAATGGCTTGGATCATAATACAAATGAGCAAAACAGGATTATTCAATATATTCCTCTTCCTCAACTTGATCCCCTGCACTCCTTTTTGGAGATCAGGAGATCTTTCTGAAACAGTATAGAACTGAGTGGGATATTTTGCATGAATAGAAGATACATTAGGATGCAAGTAATTTTTAAATGATCAAATTATTCTCTTCCTTGTAATACATTCAAATATACAGCTTAAACCCCACCCCCTGAGAACGACATTTGTCAGTTCTTAAACCTGCTATGTTTATTACACTTGTTTATAGTCCTAAAAAGTTCAATATCAATCTTGGCAAATGCAAGGCATAATAATGATTTTGTATGCATACTTATGCCAATGCAAAAGTTCATTCCAAGCTACTTAACTGCAATTTATAAACATAGCCCAAAGATTTCTGCTGTGAAGCATTCCAGTAACAAACATTTCAGTGCTAGAATGATTCATATGGCTCACATTTCCTTTCAGGTGTTGATACTCTAATTTTGTAATTGGAAGATTGTGGCTCAGATCTTGCTCCAGATTTATGAAGCAGTTGAGCACTTTCATTATGTTGAAATCTAGCATGGGTCATATCTGTATTTGTAGCCCTAAATTTAAGTGAAATCGCATTTGGTTCAGCTAAGAGAAATGTCAGACATAACAAGATGTATCTTGTCAGCTCCATGCCATGACCATCAAAAAGGATTAATGAAATGCAGACACACATTTCATGTGATTAGCTAGTGAATCAATCTAAAGGTGCCTTTTACTGTACCTAATGGATTCCTGATGGATTATTTTAAAACATTTGTTTACCAAGCAACATGCACAGAGGTTGTTGACCAAATGCCCATTCTTACCTTTCTAGTGCTTACAGGGGTGGCATATCCCGAATATGTCGCCCTGCTAAAAGTCTCCCTTACTTGTCTGGGCTTGTGCTTCCACTTTCTTTGAGGATGAAGAAAATTGCTCCTAATTTGTCATGCTTGAAGTTTTGCACTGATGCATTGTATTCTCTAATGATTTTAGGCTGGCTGCAATTTGTTATGTTGTGGTTTTAGTGCATATGCCAAAATATTAATAAACCGTGCTCTTCTTCATACTTGGAACGTACATAGAACGTTTCTGAAAATGGTTATAAGCTCATCTTAGCTATCTCAGCTATAGCAGCATTGTTGAAAGCAATGGGTCAGGTGAAAAATCATTTAAATTACACATACTGTAGGAACCTTTTTACATGGTTCTGTTAAGTCCCTGAGGTACATGATAATTGTTCTTGGGTGAATGCTTGAGCACCAAACGATGCAGGGCTGTGGCAATGGCACATAGAGCTTATTAATGAAATTAAATTCATTTATGTTTCTTGGGTAGTATCTTGATTTATGGATAGCACCTAATGAAATAAAATTTATTGGAACAGGGGCCTGGCTGATAATATCCTAGTCGTGGGAAGCATGGATAACATTTTATGGCTTGCAGAATAGCAGAGAAACTTTTTATAAAATAAAGTTGAATTTTTAAAGTGCTGTTTATATTCTTATCAAAACCTGTCTTAGTGCAGCATAGCTGCTAGTTACTGTAAGAAAAGTCAAGGTTGACTCTTGTAACTTCTTGGACACTTCCATGAGGAGGTTGTTTGTCAATAATGTGGTTTACCATTGCATTCTTCTGGAACGTTTGGTCAACTTCCCAGTTTAACCAGCAACCCTGGCATTTTCTGGTGGTCTTCCATCCAAGTACTAATCAAATCTGACCCTCCGTAGCTATTTGAATGAGTTAATAGAATCACAGAATTATGGAGTTGGAAGGGATCACAAGAATAATCTAGTCCAAACCTCTGCAATGTGCAGGAAAACCAATTAAACTATCTATGAGAGGTGGCTGTGCAGCCCCTTCTCAGAAACCTTCAGAGGAGAACCCACAACTTCCATAGGTAGACTGTTCCACTGCTATACAGAACTTACTGTCTGGAAGTTTTTCCTTATATTGAAACAAAATCTAGGTTACTGCAACTTACACCTGTTATTTCTCATCCTGTTTCTATGAACAATAGAAAATAGTTCCTGACTATGGTTACCTTTCATGTACCTGAACACTGAGATAATGTTTCCCCTTAGTCTGGCTAAATGCTACCACCTCTCAGACCCACTATGTAGACCAGACCATGAAATTAACTCTACAGGAAGGCTATAACCATTTGAATTAGGGAGGCGTCTGCCAGAGCTGCTTCTGAATGTTATCTTGTTCTGGACTTAAAAAATTCTTCAGCCCTTTTGCCTAGGCAACAGAACCTGCATATCTCCGCTAAGCACATCTTCCTTACTCTCTACATACCCTGCTGGGCACCAGATGCTTACTTGTACCAATAATCAGCTTAGTGCTTGACATGTTAGGACTTACTACTATATCATCAACATCATCTTGATCATGATTATTTGCCCAGTAATTAGAATGTCAAACTAGGATTGTGGAGACTCAGATTCCAATCCTCATACTGATACCAAGTTCATTAGGTAACTTTTGGCCAATCATTATGTCTCAGCTTATCTTGAGTCACATAATATTTGTGAGGATAAAATTGGAGGAGTGTTATGGACCCTGTGTTGACCTGCTGGAGGAAGGGCAAGCTGTAAATGAAATAAATATTGAATTTTTTAAAAAGGATAAAACTGTAACAATCTCCTATGACAACACAGTTGATAATTTTAGATGACTTTTTCAGCACTGCCTGTAATAAAAATGGCAAAAAAAGAAATAATTGAACACATCAGGGGGCCAAATATCCTATTTCTACCCTTTCATAAGGACAAGTGGGTGAGGCATAAACTAGCATAGGACAAACCATGGTATATAAGCAGAGAGCAAGTCCCACTCCCTGTTTGCACTGAAGATGTTGCCTAGCCTGGCAATGAAATGTCTGCAAGAAAACAACAAGGCTCAGAGAGCACCAAGGACTCCACAGTTCAACCCTGAGCTACAAATATTGTCTTCGATTGAAACTAGCATTTCCCAGACTTTTGAGAGAACCGTTAGGTTAACATAGATCAGGTGTATTCCAAGACCATCAAGAGAATGGTCAGGTATCTATTTTCTTAGAAAGATGGAAAAAATGGACTAAAATTTGATCCTGGAGCCAGATCTATATATAGGCCTCGACTTACCTATATATAGGCCTTGATTTCTGTGTACTGCAATTTACAAATCTTCTGTGTGTATATGGCTTCACTCTTATCTGTGGTAAAGAGACAAATCTTGCCAAATCATGTCTGTGAGTCTTTTGCTGAGTAAGCCAGGTCTAAAACTGACCAGGGGTTAAGTGTCTGGAGAGCTAAGATTTAAATTTATGGCCATGCTGGTGTGAAATCTGACAGCTAGATTTGCCTACAACCATCACTACTGGAGAAGATTGTGCCTAAAGACTAAGGCAGTGCTTTCCAAAGTGCTGCCGTTGGCGACACACCAATGGCGGCAGTGGTGGCGGTGCAGGGGGGCGTGCGGCGGCGGCGTGCATGGCGGCGGCAGCGTGCATGGCGGCGGCAATGGCCTTGCTAAAATGCGGAAGCCGCACCCCCCCATACACCGCCGCCGCGCGCGCCCCCGCACCACTGCTTCGCGACACACTAAACCAGGGCTTTCCAAAGTGCTGCCGCTGGTGACACACCAGCGGCGGCGCACGGCGGCAGCGCGGGGGGGCGTGCGGCGGTGCGGGGGGCGTGCGGCGGCGCGCGTGTGCATGGTGGCCGCCGTGCACGCGCGCGCCGCCGCTTCCGGGTGGTGTGGCGACACACCACGCTGTGTGTGGCGACACACTTTTGTGTCGCGACACACAGTTTGGAAAGCTCTGCACTAAACTGTGTGTTGCGACACACTAAAGTGTCGCGACACACAGTTTGGAAAGCTATGGACTAAGGATTAAACAATAGGTATAAATGCTCTTCCAAATCTGCTAACCAACAATTAAGTTGTGAATGTCTTGCTCCATTATCAGAACCAAATTGTGACCCAGATGGACCAATTAGTACAAACAATGGACTGGCAGGTAGGACAGAATATACCTCCACCAATGGATCCTATACTAGTTTTGGCCAAAGCAGCTGCAAGTGTTGTTGGAAATAAATAGCTCACACTGAGCAAGGAGGCAATACAATCATTTAAATTCCCATCGTATTTGCCAGGCAAAGTGGCTACAGTTACTGCATCCTCGTTGCTTGACAAATATGTTGGAATCGAAATGATTGAACTGCCTCCTTGCTCAATGTAAACTATTTATTTCCCCAAAACCAGACAACTTCCCCACCAACAAAAGATGCATACAAATTATAATTAGCCTAATGATATAGGGAGCTATAAAATGGGTACTCCCCCTTTTGTTTAAATTGAGAACAGCTCAGACTTGGACAACTACATATGCTAGATTGTGACGCATCTGAGGACTAACTTCAAGGATTCAGTCAAGCAACTGATTGCCAACTGTGAAATTTGTCACCTCTAACAAAGTAAGCTTTTATTGTGGGGAAAATCCTGTTGAGATTTGGCTGTTAGATTTAGATGTGGGCTGGAATGAAAGAGGATTGAATTACTAGTTTACAGAGGGGTAAAACACAGAGGAGATGAAATCCTTGTATCTCGAATGACTGGAGATTCAAGTGACCTGAGAAATAATGAAATGGTACACCATTGGACTTTCTGTTTTTTTAAAGGCTGGGGGAAACTAGATAGCTTAGGGAAAAATAATAATAATTTAAAAAATAAACATGCTTCTGCTGGGTTTCAAGCCAGCAACCTTCTATTTACAATTGTTATAACCACTGTGCTATTGTAGCATTATTGGAAAAGACAGCTCTAGAAGGCATTCAAGACAATGGTAACCATTGATTCAGTTGAGGGGGTATTCCTCTTCCTGTGAAGTAATCAATAAACTGCTGAAATTGACCTGTAATAAAGTAAAAACCAAATGGATAGGAATGCTCAAGAAGATGTAAGAGGGAAAAGAGTACTTAAAAACCACACCAGGAAATCACACCTGGAGGTTGCATTTGTTGTGCGAAGGGAGTGAGTAGAGAGCGAGGTCACCAGTTCCTGCCCTCCAGAAATGTGTTGCTGGCCCACTCTGGTCATGGAGTAACTGTGCAGTGTGCATATGCCCTAATATACCCCAAATTCCCCACTTTATTTGTTAATATGTTGTGAGCTGCCCAGAGTTGCTTAAGATGGGTGGCCATATAAATCATTTAAATAAAAAATAATTTAGTGGATAAATAAGTAGTTGCCTCGTGGTGTGTGATTTGATCCATGAATGAGGCTTTAGACCCTTTTTTAAAAAATGTGCAATTGCCAAAATTGTATGAAAGCTTTAAACCTTTAGCGCAGAGCTTTCCAAACTTTTCATGTTGGTGACGCACTTTTTAGACATGCATCATTTTGCGACACACGTTTACAGCAGGGCATCATTTCACGACACACTCTTACAGCAGGGCACAAGGCAGGCACTAGGACCTGCACGGAATCACAGCAGGTTTGGGGGCAGCAAGGCACAAGGCAGGCACTAGGACCTGCACGGAATCCTGGCAGGGCTCGGAGGCAGCAGCAGCCGCGACACACCCAGACACTGCAGCTGACACACTAACGTGTCGCGACACAGTTTGGAAAGCTCTGCTTTAGCGTAAACCTTAAACAGATTTAACACAGTCTTAAAGACAGATACAAATCACAACTATACACTGCAAACCCAGGGAAAAGGAAAAAAAGAAAACTTTGCTGCTGCCCATGGATGTACCCATGTGCTGCCCCCTCTCTTTGAATCAGATCCATGCTCACTGTAACCTCCAAACATTAAGTGTGATCCATGGCCACAGAATATTGCCCACCTCTGCTTTAGAGACTTAAATTTTCATTTACAAATTCTTTGACAACAAAGGAAAAGAAACACATGACTAAGCTCTCTTTTGTTTAACACAAAAAGGCTAAAAGAAGAATAAAAATAATCAGTCACTGACCTGGCACCAGGGCTTGAACCAGAGGTTTTCACTGGGGTCCAACTGTGAGACACTGAACACCAACGTGAAATATTAGAACAATAAGAATACTTTTAAGATGGTATGAGCAATAATGTACAGGAGTGCTGGGATATAGTAAATAAAACATTTGAAAACATGACACAGGGAGCAAGAGTCATACAAAGCTACTTCTCACAGAGATTTCCCTGGTAGTTTTCTATAAATACAGTAGTTGTAGAACACATTTAAAATGGTTGGCTGATGACATATACAGGTATATATGGCTAGCCCTACATTTAGGCATGCTTACAGTAGAGCTTAATTCAGTTGGTCAGTGCATTTGCTCTAAGTAGGAATAGCCCCCAGGCCAATTTATAGAGAGTTACAAATAATAATGGGGTCTACATAAAACTGTATTGCAGGTTGACAGAAATAAGAAATCAAGTGGGAACATTTTAATACATTTGCATTTGTTGTATGAAGTTTTAAATAATTCTGAATGACATATAGCAAACTAAATTGTCTTGTGAGGATTTAGTTGTACCCACCTATGTTGAACATATAGAGATCATCCACTGCAATATCGTCTTCCATGCCACCATACACAAAGATGTTTTCACCTACAACAGCTGAACTATGTTCAAGAGTCTGCGGAGCAAGACCACTGGCTGTGATTTTCTGCCAGGTTAAAGAATCTTAAGATAAGGTGGAAAAAAGTAAATTACTGTCTTATTTTGAAGTTGGCTTAGGCAGAAGCCACTTTCTCATTCTGTTTTTTTGTTTCACAGAATACAATCACTGAAAGAAGTGCTACAAAGCAGACTGTTCTTTAGATCTCCATAGGTCTTCTGCAAATTACTGTTTTAAAAGCGGGATCCTTCTACTGCCATTTCACTGACAATGTATTTTTTAGGCAAACAGCTGCTCTTTAATTCAGCACTTCCAATTAGGGCTGTGCCAAGCATTGAAGAGCTGCTTCACTTCAACAATGCTTTGACTGAGCTACCCCTTTGAAGCTACTTTGTAAAGGAATGCGCTTACCCCCTCCTAAATGCATGTGCTGAAGCCTTTTCCAGCTTTTGAAGGTACCAAGGGGTCAGTGAGAATGACAAAAATGATAAGAATGAATAGCATTTCCTCTGCATCTCAAGGCAAATTAGGGTTGTTTCATTTATTATATGAGCTGTGTCAATGAGGAGGTCTGGGGCGTGTCTAAGTTATGGATAGGCACATTATATATTATTTTCTTGCTAAGTGCCATGGAAGGCAGGATTGCTGAATGTGGAGCTGTGAAGCAAATTGGTGGGCCAGGAGAGGGAATTCCTGAAAGACCAGATCCTCAAAATAATGTTCATGGACACCACTATGTCTATGGACTCCTCCACAGCAACTTTGGGATTTCATGCCCAGCTTGACTGTGTTGTTTTGTGATGGAATATGTCACGGTGTGCACTGACAAGCTGAGACTCTCTACCATCCATGGTACTACCATGAAACTCATAGCACAACACACTCTCAAAATGTGCCCAGTGAACAAAACCTGGGGGGGGGGGAGCCCTGCCTTAAGCTATCATCATCATCATCATCATCATCATCATCATCATGTCAGCCTACTCAGGTAGACCAGACAGGAAACATGACAAGATGAGCTAATTCTACCTTATTGTAAGGGTACATTAACAGAAGCTTGCAAGTCTGAAAGTACAAATCTCCCACCATCTCTTTTTACAGCCTGATAAATTAGGTCAGATCTTTTCTAAGTTTCTTTCTGTGCCTGTTATGCAGCTGCAGGCTCCTTCCCCTTTTATCTGATGGTTCCCTAGGCAGCATCTCTTCCCCTCACCTCTCAAGGTCATTCCTACATATCATTACATCACCATCATCGAAAAAACCCCCTAAGCAAAATAGTTCTATATTTTTAAAAAATCACTTAAATAACATTCACACAAGCTTTTCACATTTTTAAATGCTAGTTTTCCACCAATTATCAATAGACAACCATCCTGTTGAAATTTGGCACTATAATTGATAGTGGCTCTAGGGGCTGCAAAAGAAGAACCTGATAGACACATGCAGCTGGTGGCCATAAATTTCCCATCCCTCAGTAGCAGCAGATGTCTATCTGTCATGTTGCATCTAGGGGTCTGGTGGCCATCTATTTCCTTACAGAGAGGAGAAAGAAAGTGCAGTTTGTTTTTATCTTCAAGTTTCCTTGTGTTTTAGAGCTGCAATATATGAGCAGTGCAGGAATTACTTGTAAAGAAGGACAAGTCTGCCTTGAAATTTTTGCTGCGAAATACAGGGTCTGGGTTCATACAGCATGCTAACCTATGATTAACTGAACCATAGTTTCCTAAATTAACTCAATTGCCTAGGTTTGCATGACACAGTGAACCTTAAATTAATTTTGCTGGTTGGATTTGCATAACATATTCCCACAACAAACTGAGCCAACTCACCAACCACATTTTATTCTGGGATGTTGTGCTTACCTAACCTATGGTTCACTGTGTGTCACAAACTCAGAAAACTGGATTAATTGAGAAAGCAATGGGTAATTTATCCATGGGCAAGTGTCTTGATCACAGCCAAGAAGTCACAAACTAGCCAACTACAGTTTAGACTAATGTGTTGGGTGAACTCAGCCTTCTAGAACCCCACCTTCCTGACCCAGGTGGGAGAACAGTACTCCACCCTGCAGCTTAAAAATAAGAGAGTGAATTTTGCCACTATATGCTGAACTGCTTAGTGAAAGAGTTGTTCCTTCTTGTTAGATCTTTCATGATAAGCAGTTCCATCCCAGCCAATATTTCCAGCCAGAGACTAAGTTCATCACACCCAACAGATCTGTTCCTGAGACTGTAGGCAACATCCATTTTCTTTATTTAAGGACTGGACTTTACTATTCAGTGGGCATAATCTCTAAATCAGTGACTTTCCCTGGGAGAAAATCACAACAATTATTGGGATATGTCCCAGAAAAAAATACTAGAATGAAATACACAGATACAGATACACATACAGTATACAGTATACATGCTATGAGTATAAATAGTTTTCTTGAACTGTAACACAGGATGTAAGTTAAGTAAAAGCAATGCATTTGATATATCCTTCATCATGCACAATGCAAAAAGAAACTGGGGGTGGGGGAACCACTGAGCATTTCATAAAAGCATATTCACCTAATTTCTTATATTGTTACTCTCATTCATGATTTAAAATAATATCCCCCAAGTTATATATGAGCTTTTCAATATTGCACAATATATACCCATGCGTATCTACAGTTGCAATTGAAATTATTCAACCCCCATTGCCAATTTATTTATTTATTATTTAAATTTATATCACTGCCCATCTCCCCCAATCGGGGGACTCTGGGCGGTTGAGGTTTATTGTCAAAATTTACAGACTTTCAGCTGTTTGTTGTTGTTGTTTATTCGTTCAGTCGCTTCCGACTCTTCGTGACTTCATGGACCAGCCCACGCCAGAGCTTCCTGTCGGCCGTCACCATCCCCAGCTCCCCCATGGTTGAGTCTGTCACCTCGAGAATATTTCAGCTGTTTACAATGAACAAATCAAACAAAAGCAATTGAAATAGCTCAACACAATGAATGCTTCAAGCGGTTTCCCCAAATTCAACTTATAATGACTTCTCCAGTCTCAAAATTATTCAACCCCTTCATGGCAAGCATCTTCAGTACTTAGTAGAGCACCCTTTTACTGTTATGACCTGCTGCAAACAAGATGCATAGCCAGACACCAGCTTCTGGCAGCGTTCCTGAGGAATCCTAGCCCATTCCTCAGGAGCAATGGCCTCCAGTTCAGTAATATTCTTGGGTTTGCGTGCTGCAACCGCCTTCTTCAAATCCCACCAGAGATTTTCTATGGGGTTCAAGTCAGGTGACTGTGATGGCCACTGTAGAATCTTCCAGGACTTCTTCTGCATCCAAGCCTTTGTGGAATTTGAGGTATGCTTGGGATCATTGTCCTGCTGGAAGGTCCAATGACGTCCAAGCTTCAGCTTCCTTACAGACGGCATGATGTTTTCTCCTAGGATTTCCTGATACTTCAATGAATCCATCTTGCCTTCCACACGCTGCAGGTTTCCAGTGCCAGAGGATGCAAAGCAGCCCGAGAGCATCACCAAGGCACCACCATGCTTAACTGTAGGCAGAGTGTTCTGTTCAGCGTATTTATTTATTTATTTATTTATTTATTTATTTTATATAACCGCCCATCTCCCCCAACGGGGAACTCTGCTTCATTCGTCTTCCTCCAGACATACCGCTGATCCATTGGGCCAAAAAGTTCCAATTTTGTTTCATCGTTCCACAGAACAGAATCCCAAAACTTCTGTGGTTTATTTATATGATTGTGAGCATATTGGAGCCGACTGTTCTTGTGCTTTTGGGTTAGTAGTGGTGTACATCTTGGAGGTCTGGCATGGCAACCTCCTCTGTTTAGTACGTGCCTTACTGTGCTCACTGAAACCTCAGTGCCTGTTGCCACCAGGTCTTGCTGCAGGTCTTTTGCAGTCACTCGAGGATTTCTCTCAACGTGCCTTCTCAGAAATCTGGTTGCAGCCATTGACAGCTTCCTTTTTCTGCCCCGTCCAGGTAGTGTAATCACTGTTCCTTTAACATTGAACTTGCGAACTATGCTTCCAATGGTGTCTCTAGGAATATTCAGTGCCTTCCCTATCTTTTTGTATCCTGTTCCTTGTTTGTGAAGGGGGATGATCTCTTCTCTTACCTTTTTAGACCATTCTTTTGATGTAGCCATATTTCTAACATGCAGTCAAACGTGACACTCAACAAACCCCTAGCCAGTTCAGGTATTTCATGTGTTCCAGCTCACCTGGTGCAACTAATGAAGCCCTTGATTAGTTGCATCAGGTATGCTTGAGACAGCACCCGTTTTGCATACTGTATGTGTTGTGACAGATTCTATTCAGGGGGTTGACTAATTTTGAGACTGGAGAAGTCATTATAAGTTGCATTTCCAGTTGAATTTGGGGAAACCACTTGAAGCATTCCTTGTGTTCAGCTATTTCAATTGCTTTTGTTTGATTTGTTCATTGCAAACAGCTGAAAGTCTGTAAATTTTGACAATAAACCTGATTTGCAATGGGGGTTGAATAATTTCGATTGCAACTGTATATTGTGATCCTACCTATATAGAGAAAACAGTATCTAATACATATGTTCAGTCATTGTCCCCACACAAAAACAGCCTCATTCATATGTAATATAATACTATTGTAACATAGATAAACTTTGGGCAGTAAAAAGTTTGGAAACATTGTCTTCCCTTTTTAACGAGGGCTTAGTATTATGACTGAACCTCAACCAGATTGGGTAATGATCAGGCTGACTTGGAATTAAAGGTGGTGTAGACTAGGCCACAAAACTGGGGAAGGCTGCTTTAATTTTACTTTAAAATTAACAACCCCTGTGAGTTTGGACAAGATGAAAAAACACAGTTAATTAAAAGCAGAAGCAAAACTTCCAATTTCTTTCTCAAAGCTATGCCAGAGAAAAAGGCAAAGAGAGTGTGCATAGCCACAGCTCATGGATGTAATGCTAAATCATTATTTAGTGTAGCATCTGAAGTGGATCAATAAATTCTTTAGTGGGAAAGCCAGTGTTAATCATTTATAAACCACTGTGCATAATTCAGAAACACTGGACTTACAAATGAAGCCCAAGAACAGAAGTAGTATCAATCCTTTAAAGAAAGGTGATACTATATCACAAGAATTCCTTCCTTCCTTCCTTCCTTCCTTCCTTCCTTCCTTCCTTCCTTCCTTCCTTCCTTCCTTCCTTCCTTCCTTCCCGCCATTGGCGACACACCAATGGCCGGCACACAAAAACCCAGAAGCGCCACCGCCGCCACGACGTGCAAAAACCCGGAAGTGCCGCCGCTGCCCCTTTGAAAGGGCAGGCTCCGGAGACCCCGAAAATGTCCTTGGTTCCGGCAGGGAGGCGAAAAGCCTCGACGCACGCACGCTACCGGGCCACCCTGGCGCACAGCTGATCGGCACGGAGAATTTCCACCCTGCCCCCCCCCCCGTGCCGATCAGATGTGCGGCAGGGAAACGGCCCGGCAGCATGCACACGCGCGATTTTCACCTCCTTGCCGGAACCGAGGGCATTTTCATCAGTGCTTCCAGGTTGTCACGTGACACACTTGGGGTCCCCAGGCGACACAGTATTGTGTCGCGACACAGAGTTTGGAAAGCCCTGTTGTAAGGACTGGTTGAAATGTTTGCTTCCCCAGTCATGACTACTTGAATATTTTTCTTGCAGGATTATGCCATTCTCTGTGCAATAATGTAAACCTGTACAGGGTAGACCATGGATTAGCAGCAATGATGTTTGATGAGTGCCTTTGCTATAGAATATAGAATCTGCTGTACTGTTAAGCAGTGCTACCAGACAAAATATGAAAAGTATCACAAGGCAGTGGAGGAAATCTGGGGTTCTATACTCAGCAACATTATGATTCATAATTAGTCTGTGGTAGTTCCCAGGGACTATTCACTGCAGGGACTATTATCCATGTATCTGTCCTTTTCTTTGACACTGCAGAGTCATACAGTCTCTCCGGCAGCTCTCCAGGGTAGAAGTCCTGATCTCCCTGTTCCCTTTAAAGGGCCTCTCCCCACTGCTGAGTGAAAGTGTTATCCACCCCTCCTTGGGTCAACAGAAAACTATGCCAGCATGACATTTGTTGACTCCATTGTGGAAGCCTATTCTGCCTCTATTGCCTCTGACTCCTTGCTTAAAGGTACTACCCTGATTATATTTGCACAGCACATGATTACTAAAGCAGTTGGATGATTTCTCTGGTTTTGCTTCCCACTCTCTTCCATATATTGCTAGCCTGTGGGAAAAAAGCATCCACCAGTTACAGCACTGCAGCAGAAATGGCTGTGGGACTATGTCGATCATCTTTAGGCTCCTTCTTGTGCCCCTCCTGTTATATCCCATTCAATTGCAACCAAGTTTAATTTAAAAAAAATAGATCGGCGTTTTGAAGTAAGATGACTCACTAGCACACAATCTCTCTCCCCTTTCTTTACGTATGTAAATGTTTGCATCAGACTTGTCAATAAATCTCCTCTGTCCAGAAATCCAGACCTTTACTCAATAGCTAATTGCAGAAGCTTCAAGGACACCACTGGAGAAGTAACTTTTATTGTAGGTATGAAAAGATCACATCCTGATATCCCTAGGATTCTCTTATGCCGCCCCACTCCGCAGGGAGGCAGGATCTATTCAATTGGTCCATCCCCGGCGACTTATGGACCCATTGAGGTTTCAGAGGGAGCTGGGGGTAATACCCGAGGATCTGCTGCACGGTCCAGCGGAGGCATTGGCCGCAGCCTGGAATAAGGAGGCAGCCGGGGCCTTGGACAGGATCGTGCCGATGCGACCTCTCCACCCCCATTCAACCCGTCACTCCCCGTGGTTTACGGAGGAGTTGAGGGTCTTGAAGAGGGTGAAGAGACGTCTAGAGCGCCGCTGGAGAAAGACGAAGACGGAACTCGACCGAACACAATCTAGAGCCGCTATTAAGGCCTACCTTGTGGCGGTAAGAGCGGCGAAACGTGAAGCCAGCTGTCCCCCTTTGGAGGAGTGGAAGAGCGTGGGCGGCGACGGGGCGTTGTGGTGCCGAGGCTTTGGCAACAAGGCGGAGAGTGGCGGTAGTGGACTCGGCACAGAAAACGGCAGTATACATTGCGTTTTGCTTGGCTGTGGACCCGGATGGTCCCTATGCTATCGATGGTAGCCCCCCGGTGATTTCTTTGTCTCTTCAGAGTCGGCTGGCCTCCCCGGAAAAGAGGAGGAGCGGCGTGGTGTTGGAGGCTGGAGTGTGGAGTGCGGAGGGCTTGAGTAACAACAATGGACCCCGTTTCCTGACTATACTGCAGACTTTGATAGATTTTGGCAGACTCGGAAGAGCGAAGGAGGAGCGGTGTGGTGCCGGAGGCTGCAGTATGGAACGCGGAGGGCCTGAGTAACATCAATGGACTCCCGTTTTCTGACTATGCTGCAGATTTTGTTAGATCTTGGCAGTCTCCAGTGGACCCCTTGTGGCAAGGCTTATGTTTGCAAGCCTTGTATTTGCAAGCCTTGTGGATTTATAATATCTTTGTAAGATTTATAACAAACCTTGTGGCCTTATAACATCTTTATATTTGGTAACATCTTTAATAGGATAATGAGGAAAGAGCTTGGGAAGGGAGGATTGATCATCTCCATTTTCCCCCGTCCATTAGAGGTGGCAGAGATTTGGGGTCCCCTTGGTGTGAGAGTGGTACTCCCCTGGGTGTGGGAGAGCCAGGGGGAGGGCAGAATTGAGTGATAATATATAAGAGTGCCCACCCCTGAGTGAGAGACAGGGGGTGGGCAGGAGTGGATGTGGCCCCCCTGACCTGTGAGAGAGGTTGAGGGGGGGACATAGAGTGTGTGGAGTGAGTGGTTAGGGGTGGTTGGGTTCTCACAGCACCGAAAGCAAATCGCTGGTGCGCTGGTGGGGCCTATCGCCTCCTGAGAGTGACTGGGTACGGGAGGATGTGTGCATGGGAGAGGGGACCCTTGTTTCAATCTGGGGTTTTCGGAGGTCCGGCGGTGGAGGCAACTGGGCCTGAAAATTCTAGGGGCTACGGGGCGGGTTGTTCTATTGAGGTGGTGACGGGTCGGGGATGTTATGGCGGGAACCGGAGGGCAGGCCATCGTTGGGGAAGATGCCCCCGGTGTTTGTTACCGGTGGCGTGTTCCGGCCCTCCAGGCTCAAACCTAGGTCCTGGTCAACAGATCCTCAAGGGCCCTGGATTCTGGCTGTTGTTGCTTAACGCCAGGTCGGTTAATAACAAGGGCCCCCTCATATGTGATTTGATCACGGAGGAGGGGGCTGACCTGGCGTGTATTACTGAAACCTGGCTGGGCGTAGGGGGAGGGGTCGCCCTCTCAGAGATCTGCCCGGCCGGGTTTCAAGTATGGCACCAGCCGAGAAATCGGGGTAGGGGAGGAGGGGTGGCAGTTGTCATCAGAGAGTCTATGGTAGCCTTCAGGGGCGCTGCTCCACAAGTGGCCGGATGTGAGACCCTGTTTTTCGTGGTGCATGGTCTGGGGAGATGCCAAGGGAACGTCTGTACCCGGTTATCTGGGAACAGTTTGATCCTGTTGAGCCTAAGGAAGTGGACAGGATCCTCCGGACTGTAAGGGCCACTACGTGTCATCTTGACCAATGCCCTTCCTGGCTAGTGAAAGCAGCCAGGGAAGTGACATGTGGTTGGGTCCATGCGATGGTTGTTACCTCCTTGGGAGAGGGAGTGTTTCCGGCTGCTTTTAAGGAGGCGCTGGTGCACCCCCTCCTCAAGAAGCCATCGCTGGACCCTACAGTGTTGGACAACTTTCGTCCCGCCTCCCACCTTCCCTTTTTAGGGAAGGTGGTTGAGAAAGTGGTGGCATTACAGCTCCAGAGGATTCTGGATGATACGGATTATCTAGACCCCTTCCAGTCAGGATTCAGGCCGGGATATGGGGTGGAAACTGCATTGGTCGCACTTACAGATGATCTCTGGCGAGAGCGGGATGGAGGCAGTGCATCCATCCTGGCTCTTCTTGACCTCTCAGCGGCTTTCGATACCATCGACCATGGTATCCTTTTGGGGCGGCTCGGAGAATTGGGGGTGGGCGGCGTAGTCTTGCGCTGGTTCACCTCCTTCCTCCGAGACCGGTCCCAATTGGTGGTGATAGGAGATGAGAGATCCGACCCTCGGCCCCTACCTTGTGGGGTGCCGCAGGGTTCGGTTCTCTCCCCTCTCCTATTTAATATCTACATGAAACCACTGGGTGAGATCATCCGCCAACACGGGATGAGGTATCATCAGTATGCTGATGATACTCAATTATATATCTCCATCCCGGGTGAGTTAAGTGATGCAGTAGCCGCCCTTTCTCAGTGCCTGAAGGCTGTGGGGGCCTGGATGGGGAACAACAGGCTTCAGCTGAACCCTGCTAAGACGGAGTGGCTGTGGATTGATGGCGCCTCGGGATCCAAGGAGTTGTCATCTTTAGATCTGGACGGGGTGGCACTACCCCGTTCAGACTCAGTGCGGAACCTGGGGGTCCTTCTGGACTCACGACTCCTGCTTGAAGAGCAGGTGGCAGTCGTGGCCAGAAGGGCATTTGTGCAACTTCGAGTTGTACGCCAGCTTCGCCCTTTCCTGGACCGAGATGCCCTCCGTACAGTCACTCATGCCCTGGTCATCTCCCATATAGACTATTGCAATGCACTCTACATGGGGCTACTCTTGAAGAGTATCCGGAAGCTTCAATTGGTCCAGAATGCGACTGCGCTCGCAGTTATGAGTGCCCCAAGATCGGCACACGTGACACCTCTGCTGCATGAGCTGCACTGGTTACCAGTTTGCTTCTGGGTCCAATTCAAGGTGTTGGTTGTTACCTTTAAAGCCCTACATGGCATGGGACCAGGCTACCTTAGAGACCGCCTCATCCCCAGAGCATCGACCCGCCCCACTCGGTCATGCAGAGAGGGCATGCTACGGATCCCATCAGCAAAAGAATTTCACCTAGCGGGATCCAGGAGGCGTGCCTTCTCTGCTGTGGCACCCACCCTTTGGAACATTCTGCCCCTGGAAGTGAGGCTAGCCCCCACACTCCTGACCTTCAGAAAACAATTGAAAACCTGGCTCTGCCACCTCGCTTGGGATGGGAAGAGTAATAGCTCTTCCTGGGGATGGCTCGCGCCGTAGAGTTCGGCTCGCAAACATTATATACAGCCTCTTGGATTTTATATTTTTAATATTTAAATTGTATAAAGTATTTTATATGTTTTTTAACTACTAACTTGATTGTAAACCGCCCAGAGTCCCCTTGTGGGGGGAGATGGGCGGTGATATAAGTTGGATAAATAAATAAATTATTTCTCCGCTCTTATTGCGTCCGCAGAATGCCATCCGACGGCCCTGTTCAAGATTACTCAATCTCTCTTAGGTAGGGTGGTAGTGACCACCCACCTGCAGGGCCGTGCGGAAGAATTTTCTGAGCATCTACAGGATAAAATCGCTCGGATTCGGTCTAAGTTGGACTCCATGCGTGGATTGCAGTCTGGGGAGATGCCAGGAGAGCGGTCTTGCCCTGTTATCTGGGAACAATTTGATCCTGTTGGACCTAAGGAAGTGGACAGGATCCTTCGAATTGTTAATTCCACCACATGTTATTTAGATCCCTGCCCTTCCTGGCTGGTAAAATCGGCCAGGGAGGTGACAGGTGGATGGGTCCAGGCTATGATTAATACATCCTTGTTGGAGGGGGTGGTTCCGACTGCCTTCAAGGAGGCATTGGTGCACCCCCTCCTCAAGAAGCCATCCCTGGACCCTACCATCCTGGACAACTTTCGTCCAGTCTCCCACCTTCCCTTTTTGGGAAAGGTGGTTGAGAAGGTGGTGGTGTTGCAGCTTCAGAGGACCCTGGATGAAGCAGATTATCTAGACCCTTTTCAGTCAGGTTTCAGGCCGGGATATGGGACGGAGACGGCATTGGTTGCGCTTACGGATGACCTCTGGCGGGAGCGGGATGGAGGTAGTGCATCCATCCTGGCTCTCTTGGATCTCTCAGCGGCTTTCGATACCATTGACCATGGTATCCTTTTGGGGCGGCTTAGGGAGTTGGGGGTGGGCGGCGTAGTTTTGCGCTGGTTCACCTCCTTCCTCCGGGGCCGCTCCCAGTCGGTGCTGATAGGAGAGGAGAGATCCGGCCCGCGACCACTCCTATGTGGGGCGCCGCAGGGGTCGGTTCTCTCTCCTCTCCTATTTAACATCTACATGAAACCGCTGGGCGAGATCATCCATCACCATGGGATGAGGTATCATCAGTATGTGGATGATACTCAATTGTATATCTCCATCCCTGGTGAGGTAAGTGATGCAGTGTCCACCCTGTCCCAGTGCCTGGGGGCTGTGAGGGCCTGGATGGGGAACAACAGGCTTCAGTTGAACCCTGGTAAGACCGAGTGGCTGTGGATTGATGGCTTAGCGTCTTCTGGGAAATTATCATCTTTGGTTCTCGATGGGGTAGCACTACCCCATTCGGAACCGGTGCATAATCTGGGGGTCCTTCTAGACTCACGACTCCTGCTCGAAGAGCAGGTGGAAGTCGTGGCTAGGAGGGCTTTTGCACAACTTCGGTTAGTGCGCCAGTTACGCCCATTCCTGGATCGCGACGCCCTCCGTACAGTCACTCATGCTCTCGTCATCTCCCATATAGATTATTGCAATGCACTCTACATGGGGCTACCCTTGAAGACTATCCGGAAGCTACAGCTGGTGCGAAATGCGGCTGCGCGGGCAGTTTTGGGTGCGTCAAGATCAGCACATCTAACACCGCTGCTCCGCGAGCTGCATTGGGTGCCGGTTTGCTTCCGGGTACAATTCAAGGTGTTGGTTATCACCTTTAAAGCCCTACATGGCATGGGGCCAGAATACCTGAGGGACCGTCTTATCCCCATGTTATCGACCCGCCCCACCCGGTCATTCAGAGAGGGCCTGCTACGAACCCCATCAACTAAAGAGTGTCATCTGATGGGGTCTAGGAGGCGGGCCTTCTCTGTGACAGTGCCCACTCTATGGAACATCTTGCCCCCAGAGTTGAGACAGATCTCCTCCCTTCCGACCTTTAGGAAAGAGCTGAAGACCTGGTTCTGCCGCCTGGCATGGGAAGGAGGAAGGGATAGTTCCTCATGGGGGTGGCTAATCCCCTAGTTTTATAACTGTCCTTCTTTTAATTATTCCATCACCATCTGGATTTTCAATATATATTTTATTGTATAATTGAGATTTTAGACTTTATTTTAACTTATTTATTGTGAACCGCCCAGAGTTCCCCATGGGGGAGATGGGCGGTTATAGAAATTGAATGAATAAATAAATAAATAAATAAATAAATAAATAAATGAGTTACATATGTGCAAAAGATCAGTCTGCTATTTGTTCCATGTTTACAAATGGTTCTGTCTTGTCTGGTCTTTGCCTAACCAGCTTTAGCCTTTATAACAGGGCTTTCCAAAGTGCCGCTGCTGGCGACACACCGAGCGGCGGCGGCGGCGACACGCGCACGCATGGCGACGGCGCGGGGGGGCGTGCGGCGGCGCGCGCGCACGGCGGCGGCGCGGGAGGGGCGTGCAGCAGCGCGGGGGGCGTGCGGCGGCGCGGGGGGCGTGCGGCGGCGCGGGGGGCGTGCATGGCGGCCGCCGTGCACGCGCGTGCCGCCGCTTCCGGGTGGTGTGGCGACACACCACGCTGTGTGTGGCGACACACTTTTGTGTCGCGACACACAGTTTGGAAAGCTCTGCTTTATAATATAGACAATAAATTATGACCTCCAGATTCTTCCATATTTTGTTTGGGAGGAAACAGTGGAAAAGAATTAGTCCTGTCATTTCAGTGTTATGCTCTTTCATCCTGTTATGGTGTTATACTGTTACATTATTTCACTATTAGGATATTTAAAGTCCCATTACTGTGTCTTGAACTTTAGAGACAACAGCAGAATGATGGCAGATGAAACTGATCAGGGATCAGATGGGAGAAGACATACCCACATCAGCTTGAATGGACCAATGTCACTTTGTTCCCATCTGCTATTGATCATCTGATTCACCTCTCATATAATGAGTGGTAAAGAATAACAGATTTTATATATCTTTCAACTGCAACTGGATGTTGCCAGTTTAAGTAGGGAAACACTAACTGTGGTATAGCTATGATGAGTGTTACTCATGGGCTGGGATGAGATGAAGACAACATCCTGGGAACACAGATGAAAAATATACTTTGCCAGGTTATGTTTGTTCTGCATCTACTAACTGATCAAGAACTGCTGCTAATCAGGGATGTTGAAAGCATCACTGAAATGTATCCATTTGTTGAGCTCCAAAACATCTTAATATCACTAGGATGGGGGAGGCTACTCTAAAAGCTCTCTCAAAACCTCCACACATATAATATTGTGCAATAGATCTGAGAGAATCTACATTTGCTTCTCAGAAGGTAGTCAGTGTTTATTTGCATTGCAAAGTCTTACAACTATTGCCAGAGTTAGGGCTGGCATGTTGCCCTGTATGAGGCCCATAGAAGATTAAAGCATTTTCTCTTCTGGAACAAATCAGTCTAAAGTGGGATCCAAGATACGATGGATGACGAACTTACATTTAGCACTGAGTGAACGTTTGATTTGAACTGTTCTCAGTAGGAAATCTAACCTTAGAGCCAAATCACCTTCAGTGAGCAAAGATATATCTAAAAGGGAGTCGTTTTTAAATGAGATACATTCCTTTCAGCTCTCTAGGTGCCATGAGAAAGTAGCTCCAATGCTTTGTGGCATAGATCTAATCAAAGGGCATTCATCTTTCATTTGTTCAACTACTCTGTAATATATCTGTGCAGAATGAACTCCAATTTTCCATGAAGAGAAATAATAAATAATCTTACTAGAGGGACACCATAAGTTTTGAGCCAGGTCCCAATACTTAATCAGATTTTTGCTTAAAACTTATGTTTTAATTTTAAAAGGTTCAGGTCATTCAACAAAGCTAGTAGAATCCCCACCTTGCGATAGATACGTAGCAAATACTAGTCTGCCACTTTATAAAACGGATGGGATCATCAGAAGCCACCATGGTGAGTTGTCATTGCTGACCCTAAATAATAATGAATTAGGATAAGAAATGTTTTTTTTGCAAAACATGAGCAAGAATGCTTCTGACTTGCCATTAACTAAATGAACTATAAATCCTGGGAAATTTATGTTTTTACTCACCAAGATCAAAGACGTAGACTCCTGGAAGGCAATACTCAGCATTCTTGCTTGAACACCCTCCAAATAAATATATCTTGCCTTTTACTACACTATAAAGCAAGTTGAAATGTTAAAGTCATCCATAAAACTTCTCCCGCCCGCCTGCCCATGGTTAGAATTTTTTGTAGAAAAATATACCCTTGATTCCTCAAGGAGTATTACTGACCTATAATATTCTTCATCACACAGTTGTATCAATAATCTAATTTGGGAGTGGGCAAGTTTGTAGTCCTCAACAGCCAAGAGTGCTGGCAGGATTCCATGATGTGACTCCGACAACTGCCCAGCTGATGAATGTTGGGAAGAGCTGAGGATGATGACAATGTGGGTGTGCTTCCCCACTGTTTCTAGCATTCATCAGCTGGGCAGTGGAAGCAGGTGAGAAGCAGGGAGGGAACAAAGGCCATATGGAAGCCAGCTGAGGGCCACAGGTCATCTGCAGGTCATAGGCTGCCCATATGTGATCTACATTCTGACTGTTTTTTACTTTGGTGCAGCTTATATTTCTACAACTAGTGTTTTTATAGTTTGTGTGTATATGCACCCGTCCTTGGCTTGATGACTTCCAGAAGAATGAAGACATATCAATAATAGTGACTAACTCAATAAACAAACTGAGTAACAGATTTTTTTTCACAATTAGATCAGGAAATGGGTTCCTAAAGGGAATGCTTTGCTAAAAACTAAAGGGAAAAGAGGTGGTTGATTCCATAAGGAGTCACATGGCATGAAGAAGGCAGTGGGAAAACTGCTGTAGTGTTATTGCAGATGGAGTAAAATATTAATCACTTGAGACAGTGGATGAATTTATTAACCTCTATCCTATCTCACTCTCACCCTCAGCCTGAAAAGCCAAACTTGTGCATGGAAAGAAACAGGTCCAAATGGAAGCAAAATTATAAACTTAGAGGTAATGAGCAGGGATGATTTACATGTGAAAATCACTTTCTGGCCTTTTGTGGTGGGTTGAAGCATTTGGTGTGTAGCACCTCACCAACAGGGAAGTTTGGGTTCGGCAGGAGCAGTTCCAGGCAATTTACTCTATGCCACACTGCAATCACCTGTTCAAGAAAGGCTGTAGTGATGTGAACACCTTAGAAACCTTGAACATGAACAGCTTGTGTCAGTTGTCATGCGGAGCTACTTATAGAAGTCTGTGCAGCCATATGTAGTAAGGGAAACATGCCCCAAAGGCAATTGGATATTTTTAAATTGTGTAAGCCAACCTGTGTCTAGCAGAAAGGTTAGCTTACTGTTATTTCTAAGAATTCCTTCCTAGGTATTTTTAAATTTCTCTATCAAGAAATGCAAATCCATATCCGCTGCTCTTTTGAGCACAATTGGGGAGGGAGTGGGACATGAAATGCCCCATATCACTTTTGCAGCTGTTTCATACAAGTTTGTAGAACTTTGCACATTCTTGCTACTGCCATACTAGAGTTGGCGAAGAAATGCATTTGATGTTTGGAAATCTATATCTACAGTATATCCCCTAATAAATTTGAAAGTGAAGAATAATGACTCCAGCATCCAGACATTAAACATTTCCTAAGCCAAGAAGATATGTTTTCAAACATTCACATAAAATAATATATAGTGGAGCCATTTTACCGATAATGGGCTTCTGAAGAGGAAAAAGGCTTCATGAGTCTCCCATGGAGAAAAGAAATAGTTCATTTTCACTACATTGCCAATATTGATATATTCATTGTAACATGAATCAATTAGAGCAAACTAGTAACACTGTTATTTATGTTATAATCTAAAAGACTTTTACCAAAGAACAAGCTCCATTGATCATAATGGCATTATTCTGGAGAAAGCCTGGATAGACTCCATTACAACTCCCTGCACCAAAATGCAACTGAAGATAATTTAGTACAGAATTGATTATGGGTTTTCTGATAGTTCAGTAACTGGCATTTTTTAAATTTTGTTTTTACATGTTTGAACTGCTGAAAAAAATTAGGAGCATCAGACTAATTGGCCTTCAGATTTCAGCAGCCTTCATGCTGCCTGAAGGTAATGAGACTTAAAGTCAAGCTGACACCAAATCTGATCTGATGCAACTGCTTCCTTGGCTGCTGATACTCTCTGGACTTCTAAGGGGTACTGTTGGAATGCAGTTTTGTATTCCCAGCTGAGCAAAGCTGTAGCACAGAGATGGTGCAATGTCCATTGCTGAAATCCACGAGAGTTTTCCTATATGGGAAATTATATTAAAATGGTGGTCTTATGGATGACAATGAAGAATGGACATCCATGCACAATCATAAATGTGGCTTCCTTACCAAGAACTAACCAGCTGAGATAAACTATTTGGTGCAGTACAAATGAATGGGACAATACAATGAAACATCTTGGAATTCACTTATTCTTAGCTAGGATAAGGACTATAATCAAGTACATCTTAGCTTCAGCATTATTTCTGGAGAAAGTATTGGTGCTTTCCTTTCTTTAGGTTGAACTCAATGGCTTGAACTCAATGCTGCAGAACAGCCTTGTGCAATTCAGTGTCCTCAATGTGCTGGAGAACAACTCCTATAGCACCAGCTAGCCTGTCTAATGGCCACTTTCTTCTTTCTAGCAATTTGTGATTTAAACCAGGTGTGGCTAAGATGGTCTCCATATGGACAGTACCTAAGTGGAAAGTATTGAATCAGGAGCAATATAAAAAAAGATTTCAGATTTTCTGAGCTATTAGAATATAATGCAAGTTAAATATGCAGAATGTATGAAACTCAGTTTACTTCCTAAAAAGGGCATACATTGCTGATCTCCCTTTTTTTTTGAGCTTGTGAGATAATTCAGTTTCATTTTGTATGTCTGAACCAATAAAAGATGGATATGTTTTCTTTTTCTGAATTGCTTGCTTACCAGAGTGAGTGCCCTTGTCTTGGACAGGGGATGTATCCATCCTGTGGTATTCTTTCCCAAGTCAAATCAGTAGGAGTAACTGAAAATTAGGAAATATCTGAGATTACCACTATCATTATATAAATCAAAGCTTTCCAAACTGTGTGTCACAACACGTTAGTGTGTTGGCTGCAGTGTCTGGGTGTGTCGCGGCTGCTGCTGCCTCCAAACCTGCCCTGCCAGGATTCCATGCAGGTCCTAGTGCCTGCCTTGTGCCTTGCTGCCTCCAAACCTGCTGTGATTCTGCGCAGGTTCTAGTGCCTGCCTTGTGCCCTGCTGTAAGAGTGTGTCGCGAAATGATGCCCTGCTGTAAGAGTGTGTTGCGAAATGATGCATTTCTAAAAAATGTGTCACCAACATGAAAAGTTTGGAAAGCTCTGATATAAATCATTATATGTATCTGTGATGTGTACACAAAAACATAAAGCCTTGGTATCTAAATAAGATTTCCAAAGTTAAAGAAATTATTGTGATGTGAGTTCACACAATTATTTCCCTCCAAGAAAAGTAAAACTATGTCTCATTTGTAAGATCTACATTTTGATTATTATACTGTGGTATATAAAAACACTGATATTCTTGTTTACAAGAGAGAATATCTTATTTCTGAAGAAACTGATGGCTGCTTCAGGAAAAGATGAGAGAGGGAGAAGAGGAAGTATTTTCACTATATATTTGGAGAATGACTGGCTAGTTTCACACATCATGCTAAGTCAGAATGTGGTTTCTTTGGTTTTGGTTTACAGTGTCATAATAACCCAGACAATGTGGTTAGAAAACAATTCATAATAACAAAATCACAGTTTAATCTCAGGTGTGGTATACAATCTTTGTTGACATGCAGATCACTCAGTTAGGCAGTGATCTTATCAAGCACTGTGACATTCACGGCATGTTTCATGAAACATTGAATAAAGAACATTGAACAATCAAATATTAAAGAATAAAACATTTGATATACTTAGCACAATACAGACTCCACCTTTCATCAAAATGATAAAAGCAGCATCACATTATCATGACAGTGTGACGTTGATTTCTTCACTTTCCCGCAGACAGCTCTGGCACACTGTATGAATCTAGTTGCTCTAAGCCATAATGCGTTTTGATTGGTTTAAGCTTAGCATTTATTTATTTGTTTGTTTAATTTGTACATCACTTGATTCCCAGCATGTTGCATGAATCTAGCCATTATATTTATAAACCATGGTTTATGGTAGAGCATGATGTATTAATCCATGCATTGGAAGCTTATTTAACAAATCTTGGTTAAAACAATGTGAGGCATGAACCAAGTTAGTGTGCCAAATCAAGCCCCCCTCCCCCAAAAACCTGCAGAAGATACACTCTGCAAAATGATGTATTTGTCTTTGTACAGCTTTTTATACTAGGAATGTGTACAGGAGAAACACACACACTACTCTCAAACCATTCCTTCTTTTATTGTTTTCAATAAAATTCCACTATTTCATAATGATAACCCTTTTTCTGCATTACAAATAACTGCTCTATTACAATGAAAGATGTGCAACTCCAAAGGGACAGATAAACTCCTGAACATACTGTCTGCTAGAAAAGATTAATAGTATCTCACTTGTCAACATGTAGAAGTCATTGAAATATGTTGGCTGATCATCCTGAGAAAGAAAGAGAGAGACTCAAGTTGTTATTTTATTCAAAGGGCATCAATACTGTCATCTAGATAGGGAAATATTTTAAAATTAAAATGTAGTTTAGCTCTCTCAAGTGGGTTGTGTTAGAAATAATAGTCAAACAATTTTCCAGATAGAAGCAGGCATGTCTATGAGACAATTAATAGACAATGACCAGAATGTTGTGATTCTCAAGCAAATATTAATGCCCAGTGGAAGAAGAGAGAAGATTTAATCAAACAGCAAAAAGTGGATGAGGCATGCAATTTTCCATAGCATGAGAGCTGATGCCAAATGGTGATCAAATTAACAAGAGATAACAAAGGAAACTGGTACTTACAGAAGTATTATAAAAGGAGCAGCCCCCAAATATAAATGCTATATTTCCAGCCGTTACCAATGCATGTCCATGTCTAAATAGTAAATCAAACAATGGTAAATATTTAGGGACGCTTTCATAACATTGAGTCTATTCACTTTCACTGAAAAGAGAGACCAGCCATACTGCTATGCCAGCCTAGTACAGATCCTCCCACAGGGCTGAACAAGGCACCCAATTTCTCATGGCCCAAAACTGCCACAGTCTAAGCTTATTCACAAAAGCCATAACTACAAACATTTCTTCCCCACTTCTTTCTTGAGTCCCATCATCTCTTATCTCCCACAAAGTGCTGTTGGGTACCAGCAGGACAATGTATGGCTGAGGGTGTTGGAAGTAAGCTTTCTTCAATAGAAAAGCATGCTTTTGCTGGCCATTTTTGTTAACCAAAGTAGAAAAAGAAATTGGCAATAATCACAATTCAGTGGGCCCTTCCCTGGCGATAAAGTCCTGTAAATATGGTGGGACTTTTTTTGAGTGAACATGTTTTAAATTAGATGATATGAGTCTATGAAGGTTCTCAGTCATCCAGGTGGAATTGTCTGTAGCTTGAATCATGTCAACTGGATTTCTATTTTCTCAGTGGAAACGTTTCGATGATATGAGCTACACTGTAAGGTGAACATTTCATTTAAAAAAAGGTAAAGGTTCCCCCCGCACATTTGTGCAGTTGTGTCCGACTCTAGGGGCCGGTGCTCATCTCTGCTTGTTAGCCGAAGAGCCAGCATTGTCCGAAGATGCTTCCACGGTCATGTGGCTGGCATGACGCATGCGGAACGCTGTTACCATCCCACCGAAGTGGTACCTATTCATCTACTTGCATTTGCATGCTTTCGAATTGCTAGGTTGGCAAGAGCTGGAGCTAGTGCGGGAGCTCACTCCGTCACGTGGGGCTAGGGATTCGAACCTCCGAACTTGCGATCTTCCGATCGACAAGCCTGGCATCTTACCCGCTGAGCCACCACGCCCCTAACATTTCATAGAACCCTTTAAAAGAAAAAGAAAAGAAAGAAAGCAGCTTTGCAGAAATATGGAATCATTTTTTTGTTGTTTGCCATTTTATTGATACAAATTCATGGCATTTCCATACTTGAGTGAGATAAGCATTTATACTGCTTTTGATCATGATCATCATGATCATCATCTCTTCTTTATTTGTCTCCATCATGTGAAAACCTCCCTCTACCCAATCAAATAAGTATAATTCCATGTTCTTGTCATTTAAAAAAGATGGACTTGGTTAGTTGTATAGCACAGACAGAAATTACAGAAATTGGGACAAAGATGCTGTTCACATGTCAACAATCACAACAATAATCCAATCAATTTCTAAGCTGCAGTTCTTACCTAGTTTCTAGGGTTTTCTGGAATGTGGTTACTTGGACCATATGGAGTTCTGTAATATTTATTCATTAACTTTATTTTAAAATTAATGTTATTTTTTTAGTTAACAATAGTTAAATTAGAACTCAAAATTCCAGTTTGCTACTCTATAGCAAGAGGCTTATGAAACTGCAAGAACAAGATTGAAACCAAAATCTAAAAATACAATGGATATATTAAAATATCAAACCAGAAGGGTGAGAACCAGTCAGAAAATTAACCAACGTCAGGAGAAGCCATAGGAAAGAGCCAGAGTGAGAAAGTTAGGACCAGATCACTAGGAAGGAACTCATCAGGGTAGACATCAATTTGGCTTCATAGGGAAAGAAAGAACTTGGAAGCCTCTACAGTTTTCTTTACAGGCTGGATGGATTCTTGTGGTATCTGGCAGTCTTTTAAGTATTGTATTCATTTACAAATGCACAAGTTAGGGATACCAGAAACACTGCATTAATTACTCAGGCAAGCAGCCAAATTTAAATGACCTCGCATCAGATCTTTCAGCCCATTAATATGCATTCCTCTCTCCTAGAGAGAGCTGGCAGGAAGTGCGCTGGCACACTTTACACTGCCCTGATGGTTGAGCATTATTCTGCCTCAGTGATGAGGCTGGGGGCTGGTTCTAACCTCATGGTTTCAAGGAACAATTTAAGGGCAGCAATTGGTAGAGCCTCTGGCTACATTTCTCCTCCCAGCCAGTATCACCTGTCAGTCAGAAACACTACCACAATTGCTGTCCTTAATATGTGATGGGGTGAGTTTGGGCAACTATGGAAAAGTGCTTAAGACAAAGGCTTTAGCTACTTTTCAAGCCTGAGTAACAGATTGTGGGCACAGAAGTCTCTGTATTGATGTCCTGTTACTTGGGCTATTTCTGAACACAAATTTAGCACTCTTCTGAAAAGGTGCTGGACTTGTTGGTTTAAACACAGGTCTAGTGCTTTTCTGGAAAAGCACTAAGCCCATATCCAAAAAATAGCTCAGATGCAAGTTTCACACATAGCAAAAAGATGACCACTGAGGCAGAAGGGAGTTTTTTCCTGCTTCATCTTGTACCTCTCTGCTGTGTATGCAATGTATCAGTTAGGTGCAGAGAGAAGTGGAAAGAAATGATCAATATTGCTGCAAAGGATTGGCAGCAAGCAGCTGTGGTTGGCAGCTCCCAATTCAGCCTGCTCCACTTGTCTACACCTGTGACCTATCACTCAGTTTCAAAGGGGAAATGGGAAGAACTCTTGTCAATTTCCATATATTCTAAATTGGTACCTATGGCAAGGGTATATCAACGCTGTAACAGCCATAAGTAGCCAGTGAAATTTGTAAAATGGCACAGGAGTATGGAAAATGGTGCTCCCAGTAATACAGTAAAAAAATCGCTAGGAACTATGACCGCGCAAACCCTTTGTTGGTAAAAGCAGTGGAAAATCTGGAATGCGCTCGTTTGCATAGAATCAGCAACAAACAACAGGCAGAATCTGGCTCTCATTCTTGGTTTAAATCAACCAAGGCATCAATTCATTTTTGTAATGACAGTTCTAGTGCTCTTTTAACAGACTGCTAATAGCAGGTTTAAAAATAGGTTGAAGCATTAAACCCGTATATAGAGCCTGCATAATGCCTGGTTAGGCAGCACATGTGCAAATGCTTTCATGGGAGTCAGGTCTCTCTGACTGCCCAAGCCAAAATGACCACAGAGGGCAGGATTCAGCAACTGGAGGGGAGCGGTCCCCTCTGCATTTGTTGTTGTTGTTCAGTCGTTTAGTCGTGTCCGACTCTTCGTGACCTCATGGACCATAGCACGCCAGGCCTTCCTGTCCTCCACTGTCTCCCGGAGTTTACTCAAATTCATGTTCATTACATCGGTGATGCTATCTAACCATCTCATCCTCTGCCATCCCCTTCTCCTTTTGCCTTCAGTCTTTCCCAGCATCAGGGTCTTTTCCAGTGAGTCCTCTCTTCTCATTAGGTGGCCAAAGTATTTGAGCTTCAGCTTCACTATCTGTCCTTCCAATGAGCAGTCAGGTTTGATTTCCTTTAGGATTGACTGATTTGACCTCCTTGCAGTCCAAGGGACTCTTAAGAGTCTTCTCCAGCACCACAGTTCGAAAGCATCAATTCTTCGGCGCTCAGCCTTCCTTATGGTCCAACTCTCACAGCCATACATTACTACTGGAAAAACCATAGCTTTAACTATACGGACCTTTGTCGGCAGGGTGATGTCTCTGCTTTTTAATATGCTGTCTCCCCTCTGCAGTATTGGATGGCAAATATTAGAAAGTACCATTGGCTGAAAGGCTCTGCCTGTGTGATTCTGGAGAGGTGTAAACTACAGAACATGTTCTTCTTCATTGCTCCTTTTACAGAGACACTTGAACCAGATTTATCCTCTCTCTGATTAGCAGATATCCTGGTTGCTCAGACAGCCTATGCCAGATCCTGATCATAGACGAACTGCCTTTTATGACAGAGCATGTGGCTAGGTTTTGCGCAGCAGCATGGAAGATCCGTCAGACCTTGATGGGCCAAGTTCCCGCTAGACAGATGTATTCTATGTAATCTTAGATATTATCATTTTTGGGGGTAACTTTACACATTATCACATTTTACTTACATTTTCAATACTATCACATTTTTGTAATTTTAGATTTTATCACATTTTATATAATTTTAGATACTACTTTATAACCTAGACATAGATTGCTCCTTTCGGACTCACGGATTCTAGTCAGGTTGTTTTATAAATGTATTTTAACTTTGTTTATAAGCACACATGGACACATTGCTTGTACTGGTCTAAGACTGTAGTAAACTGATCTGTAAGTGGCTGTAAAGGCCAATTCTGGATCCGCACTTTGGAAGACAATCTTACTCGGCTACGAGTGATCGCCAATGAATGAAAGTAGTAAACTGACTGGCAATGTTAACTGGAGGAAAGTGGGCATGACTGGGGAGGCCTAAAGTGGGCCATAGGAGCCAAGCAGATTCCAGCCGTTGACTTTGTCATTTCCACCCCCTCATCAGCAACGTGTCATAGATGGTGTCCACAGCAGAATTTGGGTCAGAAGAAGAGGAAAACACTACAGAAAACTGGAATAGCTGGATGCAGCTTTAAGCTGCCTCTGCAGCAGGCTGGGGATGAGTGAAAGGCGCTAGCACGAGGACATGTCCTCTAAAAACAGTTAGTGAGGCAGCTTCTTGCTGCAGTTCATGGGACATGAGGATGAGCGCTTTGGGAAGGGAAAGGCGACCAGTGTCCGAAGCGCCCTTCCACACTGCTGCCATCTCTTCTTTCCAAACCCTCTAAAGCAGTTGAAGAGGATCTGCAATCCTCTTCTATGGTACCAGCTCAGACATACTGAGACCAGGAGCAAAAAATTGCAAGCCTTCCCTGAGCTTCTACAGGCCCTGCAGTAATAACAAGAACAACAGAAGGAAAAACCTTATCCAGCAGTGAAGAAAAGTAAATTAAATCACTTGTACATACTGTATATATGTGAGACCCAGTAGTGGTTAAGGCAACAGACTAGAAACTGGGAGACCGTGAGTTCTAGTCCCACCTTAGGCACAAAGCCTGCTGGGTGACCTTGGGCCAGTCACTTTCTCTCAGCCCTAGGAAGCAGGTAATGGCAAACGACTTCTGAAAAACCTTGCTAAGAAGGCTGCAGGGACTTGTCCAGGCAGTCTCTGAGAATCGGACATGATTTTTAAAAAAAAGAATTTTATTGACTTTAAAGCAAAGATAAAAACTACAAAAAAGGAAAAAAGGGAAAAAAACTAAAAAAAGTGAAAAAATATTTCTTTTGAAGATTACATAGAAAGGTGACTTCTGACTTTCAACAGGAAGAATATACAGCAATTTCCATAACCAATCCCTTACTCTATATCAAACCAAGATCACATTATTTCTATAAATCCTTCCATTAACACATACTGTATACAAATCACTAATGCAATTGCTCCTTCCATATATATATATATATATATATCTCAACTTCCCTCCCCATAAAACAACATTTATTTGTTTCCTTCCCACCACTGTTCTATATATTTCTGTCCACTATAATAAAAGTCAAATTATAAAAACATATAAATTGTCTACTTTTATAATTAATAACACTATAGCAACCTTAATTCTGTTAAACCTAAAAAACAAAGCAATTATTATTATAGCTTATGAATACCTTATAAGTCTTACAAATCAAACAAACCTTAAGAAAAATCCAATAAATCTTAATCCAAATCATTAAAGAAAAATGAAATCATAATAACCTCATTATCAATCCAATTACACATTCTTAATTTTACCCCACCTCAAAGTATACCAAATCATTTACATATCTCCCTATTATATTCAAGGCATCTTTCTTGCAAAAATCAAAGAGCCCAACTGCAACCCTTAGAAACTCAAACTTCTCAGCAAAAAAACCTCCCACAAAACAAATTCTCTTCTCTCCCATAACATTTTCCCAGAAAGTCATAACAATCCCTCAGAAAAACAGCTCTCCTTGTAAACTGCAGCTCAAACTGTCACCTTAACCCCTTCACCACCAAAATGTATAATCTGGCATTACTTCAATCTTGCTATCAGTTCCATCCTTATCAAAATCTTCATCTTCCTCCATAACATCTTCAGCCAGATGACACAGCTTAGAAATTATTTCTTCCCCAAAGTCCCGAATAGTCTGCAAAATGGGTTGATAACACTCTAAAAGAATCTCTTTGAAGTTCTGTTCAGGCTCATAACATAGGACTCTGAAAAAGCCTCCTTGAAATCTTCCATGTTTCAGGCAGTAAATTATGGCACCCCCTAGATACTTGACTCACGCAGATAGGAGTTAATGGGTTAATAGAAAAGTTCTGAATGAAATTGGCACAAGGGAAAGTACGTTAACAAGCAGATCCCAAAGAAAGTGAACAGAAAGCTGAAGATTCAAAGCAACAAATCCAACATGTAGGGAAATATCAAACCTTCAAATTTAATACAAAAATAGTAACAGGAAGGCAATTCTTTATTTTCAATCCTCCTTAATCTTTAGATGGGAAAACAAGCCAAAACTTAAAAATTTAAAAATTAAATCCAGAAATAACAATAAGCACCAAGACAGTCCGCTTCTTCTTTCTGTAGAAAGCCTCTCTTAGGGTACAAAACTTAAAAAAAAAAAAAACCAATAAATTGGGTGTTTAAGAAATGGGGTGGCAGGACTTACTGTCCCTTTAAGGGCTGCAGCGCGGCTCGGAAATGATGAAATCCCAGCCTCCCGGCGAAGTCTTACCGGTCGATCACACACGCTGTCCACGATCTCCTGGCTACAGCTCGCCATCTGGAGGACGAATGGGTCGATTCCAAGCTTTTTCCTTGATCCAGAAAAACGCTCTGGGCTATAGGAGAAACCAGCCTGTGCCCGGAAAAACTGCCACGATGCCAGTTCTGCCCACGGAGCTCGCAGGCAAAGCTGCTCAGTCCGCCATATTCCCACCAGAATATGATAATCGGACATGATTGATTAGATTAAAAAAAATCCATATATACACCTTTCTATGTATAAACTTACTAGATATTTCATTTATTTGACTATCTAAAATAATAAAAAAAATAAAATAATAAAATAAAATAAAATAAAATAAAATAAAATAATAAAATAAAATAATAAATAAAATAAAATAAAATAAAATAAAATAATAAATAAAATAAAATAAATAATAAAAAATAAAATAAATAATAAAAAAATAAAATAAAATAAAATAAAATAAAATAAAATAAAATAAAATAAAATAAAATATAAAATAAATAAAATAAAATAAAATAAAATAATAAAATAAAATAAATAATAAAAAATAAAATAAAATAATAATCCTAGGTACCTATGGGGTTTTGTTGTTTATTCGTTCAGTCGCTTCCGACTCTTCATGACTTCATGGACCAGCCCAGGCCAGAGCTTCCTGTCAGCCGTCACGATCCTCAGCTCCCACACAGTCGAGTCCGTCACCTCCAGAATATCATCCATCCATCTTGCCCTTGGTCGGCCCGTCTTCCTTTTGCCTTCCACTTTCCCTAGCATCAGCATCTTCTCCAGGGTATCCTGCCTTCTCATTATGTGGCCAAAGTACTTCAGTTTTGCCTTTAAATCCTCCTCCTATGGGGAGGGGAGCTGAAAAGCCTTCAAGCTACCTTTCTCTTGAAAGACAAAACAGAATAGCTGCAGATCAGGAGTTAGAAGATGGGTTGAGCTAGAGTTTACCCAAATGAGGAAACAGATTACCCGCAGGATTCATAGAACTGAAGGTCTCCAAAACCAAACTACTGTAGTTTCACTGCGATTTCAAAAACATCAAAGCTGACCACTAGCTGCTGAAGTTGAGGTTGTACAATCACAAGGAATTGGAGTCAATCTTACAGCAATATAAACATCAGGAGGAGCTCTAAGTTTGTAGAGCCAAGTCACTTCTTTGTCTGCATTTTTTCCAGTCTGAAAATATCTTCTTTCACACACAAAGTCTTTCTTTATATCATTCTCACTGAGAGAGGATAAAGAATGTGACATCAGCTTTAAATCTCTGCTGACCATGATAAACTTACTATCAAGAGCAACAGCCTATTATTTGGTTTCCATGGTACCTTATGCATGGATATTCCTTGATACTATTGTCCTCTTAGAATCAAGAATCATGGATCGGAGGGATTTCAGGGAGGTCATTTAAGCCTTAAATATATATATAAGTTGCTGTTATGCATACTAGCAACACGTCTGCATGATATAGTCTTTGGAAGAAGTTTCACACCATTCTAAATTATACTCACAGTTTGATTTTACCCTCATGTTATACCCACTGACCAAGGATAGTATGGAAACTATACTGGCATATATATACTTTAAAGATAAAAGTGCTACTATTCACAAATATTACAGAACATGTAAAATATAAATATATGAATTTGAGTAAACTCCGGGAGACAGTGGAGGACAGGAAGGCCTGGTGTGCTATGGTCCATGGGGTCACGAAGAGTCGGATACGATTTAACGACTGAACAACAACAAAATACAAATATATGATTTTTGAAAAATGCAAATCTACCACACATGAACTGGTAAATCAAGAAAATCTAGATATCACTCTTAAGGGGACATTTATGATTTTTAAAGCAGATTTCACACAGGCCAAGAAGAGTTTCCTTAAGCTAACCACAGTCATACTATCAGATCTTTATTCACAATAAATCTATTTATATATAAAGTTAAATTTTAATACAAGGCAGCCAAGAAAAAGAAAGCGAAATGTAACAATGCACTGAACATTTTAATACTATGTTTCAGTACAACACATACATAAATGAAGACTTTTTTCTGTTTTTTTTAACCACTATGTCATACCTAGGAGTTGGAGGATCTCCACTCACTTCCTTTTTACTCCAGTGTCCACTTGCTAATGCCATCTTAGAACTACTAAGACTGTATTTGGGGAAGAAAAAAAATGGTTGGATTATTCTGAGAGTATACAATGGAATTTATATTGATACTCACTAATGAATGTGCATTATGTCTGGGATGCAATCAACCAATATGTCTATGAAGGTTCTCAGTCATCCAGGTGGAATTGTCTGTAGCTTGAATCATGTCAACTGGATTTCTATTTTCTCAGTGGAAACGTTTCGCTCCTTATCCAAGGAGCTTCTTCAGTCTGAGCAAAGTTGGTAAGGGAATCCTAAATATGTTTCTAGGTAGCTGTGTGACCTTACACCTGGGGCTAGGTCATGGTTATATTGAGATGTTATTTTAAGTCCTTTTATCATCTAAAGGAGGATCGTTAAGATCACCATGCTGCTGTTGAGCTTGTGAAATGGTCTTAATCTTCCTAGGCACAGAAGACAAAGCAGGGAGAGAAGATAGGTGGTTTGAGAGAGGGGTCAAGGAATCCATTTATGCCAACTTGGAAAATCCTTCCTTGAATAGAGGTGGGGGCCTCAGGCACAATCTTTCCCCCATCTTCCTCCCTGCTTTGTCTTCTGTGCCTAGGAAGATTAAGACCATTTCACAAGCTCAACAGCAGCATGGTGATCTTAACGATCCTCCTTTAGATGATAAAAGGACTTAAAATAACATCTCAATATAACCATGACCTAGCCCCAGGTGTAAGGTCACACAGCTACCTAGAAACATATTTAGGATTCCCTTACCAACTTTGCTCAGACTGAAGAAGCTCCTTGGATAAGGAGCGAAACGTTTCCACTGAGAAAATAGAAATCCAGTTGACATGATTCAAGCTACAGATCAACCAATATGTATTTGGGAAATGCTTCCATTTGTGAAAGTGAACAGGACTGACAAGTTCTTTTTTCAACTGTCCCAACTTTTAGAAGAAGCTTTTATGTGGAAAGGGAAGGGGAAGGATGAATGATTGTAGTCAGAAGATGGAAGGGACCTGATAAATCACACTGCACATATAGAAATCTTGGATTTCAACTGGTATCTTCAGTTCAGCTTTTACTAACATGGTCCATCTAGATGTGTTCAACTCCCAGAACTTCTAGCCAGCATGACTAAAATATGGGATCTGGACTTCAACATGTCTAAACATCACCAACTGAAAAAGTATTATCTATCAGTATTATCATATTCACTGAAATTGATAATAGTAATGGTTCTGTTTGCAATCTACAAACTAACCTCAAAGTTAGTTTGTGGAAGGTCTCCAATAATGACAAATCATGAAACAGAATTGAATTTTCCCCTCCTTTTTTCTTTTCTCTGTGTTCTACTCACCGTTGTGCTTCTTTTCTTTAGAAATACAGAAATCAGTGTATCTGCAACTTCAGTAAGCCTTCCAATATTAATTTCACCAGTTTTATCAATCTCTTTACCTGCCCTCATAACAGTTGCTATGACACCAACATACACAGAGAGAAATGCACACCTTTATTGCCTTTATAATTCTGATTTATTTCCGGGTTATTTGAAGTCATGGCAACTCAAACAGACACTGACCATAGTGTATACTCAATACTCCCATCATTCTATCCCTCTCTAGCAAAAACCTATTGAATGTATATATGGAAGATTGCCATTAAAGCAACAGTAGGTAGATTTTTAAGAAAAGGACCAATCTTGAATTTGCAAAGGCTATAATCCTATACGTATTTCCCTATAAGCAATCCATACCATACTCTGTATAGGTATGTATAGGAAAGCACTATAAAGGAACATAAAACTATGGGTAGTATTAACTGTTTGAGGATCAGACTGTAGAACTGTTGCCACAAGAAAGAGAAATCTTCATTGTGGTTATAGTAGAGGTTTTGTATCTGCTCACCTATCTCTAACACACTTTTCCTAGGGGTGAGCTTAAGTTTTATACAGTAACAAGGCCCTGGTAACTAACTTCCAGAATTCCTCTTCATTGACAATATTAGCTAAAACTACTTGTAGTTGAGGTTCAGCAATATGTGGAGGACCACAGGTTGCCAATCTCTGATTTAAGATGTTTTCTTCCCTTGACTCTTCAATATTCTTGGATATGAGACTATATGAATATGTATTATATGATTTATATGCCTTTATCAAGGTTTGGTACAAGTCAAAGTACAAAAATATAATCCAACAAAAGTAGTTCATGATTTAATAACAAAACCAATTGGACAAATATTTACAGCCAAGACAAACCAACTGTCACAACTGTGCATATTAGCAACACCTTACAATACAGCCAAATACATCCACATCCATAATTCTATATAACTGTGGCCTGTAGTCCACCTTGTACTTTCTTCAAGTAGTTCAATGGGAAGAAGAAAACTAATCACACTATGGGGAAACAATTTCCATAATCATATTTCAAATCATGGTGAATTAGGAAAGTGTCCATGGTTTGGAGATCTATTTTAATATGTTACCTCTTGGCCTAAGAAAAGTTTAAAAATATTCATTTCCTGTCATAATTCTTAATTTACTGAAGCAATTGAGTTGGATGCAATCTGGTGTAATTTAGATCACACTTTTACATAACTCTTTTTATTTATTTATTTATATTTATTTTCTATCCCACCTTTATTATTTTTATAAATAACTCAAGGCGGCGAACATACCTAATACTCCTTCCTCCTCCTATTTTCCGCACAACAACAATCCTGTGAGGTGAGTTGGGCTGAGAGAGAGTGACTGGCCCAGGGTCACCCAGCTGGCTTTCTTGCCTAAGGTGGGGCTGGAACTCTCAGTCTCCTGGTTTCTAGCCCATTGCCTTAACCCAGGGCTTTCCAAAGTTTTCCCGTGGCGTCACACCAACCGCCGTTGGTGTGTCGCCACGGGAAAACCCGGAAGTGCCGCCATTGCGGCAGCGCGCAAAAACCCTATGGGAAATGAATTTCTTCTGTGCTTCCTTTCTCTATAATGGAATTATAACTGCCTATGCTGTTGGGTTTTGTTCAGTGTTTGGATCTGAAGGCAAGAAGGTACTTTATAGCATTCAGGGACAACTGTTTGCAACAGCTATGTCTTTTCCCAGAACTGTACAACTGCCTTCCTGGACATCAGAATCACTTAGGGTTATATATTTATTCGATTTATCACTGCCCAACTCCCTCAAAGGGACTCTGGGCAGTTTACAATCCAACACAAATTCTAATACAAATATGAATAAAATTAAATAAACATTAAAATAAGCAATTTAAAAATACAATAAATATAATAAAATCAAGATGGTAGTATCCTGTCAACCCAACAGTTTGAAAGCTTTGCAAGTAGATAAATGGGTACCACCTTAAGTGGGACAATATGCTGGCGTCCTGTCAGGAAGTCGGCACCACCGGAGGAAAGGATCGGAGGAAGACCGAATGGCGGCAGTGACGACGGACCCGGATGTAACAGCTACAGGACATCAGCAGCCGGCTCAAGGCATCCTGGGAATTGTAGTCCAGAGCCTGAAAGAGTCGGTTCCCTTACCACCTCCCCTCACGCGCGGTTAAAATGGTGAATTGTATAACTAATGTATATACAGTATATGCTTGTAAGCCGCCTAGAGTCCTCCATTAGGGAGGGGATAGGCGGGGTATAAATACCACAATAAATAAATAAATAAATAAATCTTCTTTAAAACACTGGAAAGGGCAATTCTAGGGCCTTATATAATCTAATACAAACTAAACTTGAGAAGAGAAGAGAAGAGAAGAGAAGAGAAGAGAAGAGAAGAGAAGAGAAGAGAAGAGAAGAGGATAAAAAGTGCAAGGAAAAAGAAAAAAGAGAAGAAAAAAAGAATATAATAAAGAAAAAGAAATATATAAAGAAGTTACTTACAACCTTCATCACAAGAATAAACAAATTTAGTGACTCGTCACCCCCTCTAAGGTTACAAACAATTATCTCTTCATCCCATATCCCATCCCTTATCTATAGACAAATCCATAAAGCATCATCTTTTCAGTCCTGATGTCAGCAGAAAGTCCATAATGGGTTGCCAGAAGTAACAACATATCTTGTTTTAACCTTGATCAAATAAGCCAACTTTATATTCCTTCTTTTTTACTTCTAAGTATTAATCTTTAGTTCATTCAAATATTGTCGTAGGATTTGATTTCTCGTCATTTCTTCTTTATCCCATCGCACAGAGTTCTTCAAGGCTTTAACAAGCCTCTTTTGAAAATCCAATAAGAAAAAAATGTTCAGGTCACTCTCTTGGTTTATCATTTGTATTTCCCTTTTGTATTTTAAAACATCAGCTTATTTCTTTTCTAGATCCAGTGAAGCATCCTTTTCAAAGTTATTCTCTTGGTCTGTCAGTTGTAAATCCACTTCTGATACCATCTCTATCTTGTCAGATAAAATTTGTTTTACATGTGTCATTTCTTCAATAACATATTTTAGACATAGTCTATCCATAGAAGCAGACATGATTACTGACATTGTTGATATTGTGGCTACTAATTTCTGACTCAATTCTTCAAAAGTCTCCTTCAGTATTGTTCTAATGTTTTGTATTTTATAAGATTGTTTTTTTCCTATTTTTTATTGTTTTTTTATTTATTTTTTTATAAGATTGTTTTTTTCCTATTTTTTATTGTTTTTTTGTTTTTTTTTTGTTTTTTTGTATTTTATAAGATTGTTTTTTTTTAGGTAGCTAAAATCTTTAGTCCCCTCTAGTGACCAGTTTTTAATTCATGAAATTACTTATCTCAGTTATGTCTTCCAAAAACCAAAACAAATCTATTTCCCATGAGAAGCTGTTTGTTCTTTATAATTAATTCCGAAACCTTATTGTAAAAGTTTAATTATTCCAAATTTATCTGGACCCTTAGTCCATTTATAACTTTCTAAGATAAAAATGGCTGTGAGAGCTGGACCATAAGGAAGGCTGAACGAAGGAAGATAGATGCTTTTGAACTGTGGTGTTGGAGGAAATTCTTAAGCTTATGATTAAAATTTTATTTCATTCAGGATTGAAGGCAGACTCACCAACATTTTCAAACTTGTCCGTCCGAAGGTCTCTAATAGCTTAGAAGTAGTTAATGAGCAATTTCTAAAAGTGGTTAGAAAGTGAGGTTTGTGAACTTAGGTAAAGGTTTTCCCCTGCACAGTCGTGTCCGACTCTAGGGGGCGGTGCTCATCTCCGTTTCTTAGCTGAAGAGCCAGCGCTGTCTGAAGACACTTCCGCAGTCATGTGGCCGGCATGACGTGTGCTAAACGCTGTTACCATCCCACCAAAGTGGTACCTATTTATCTACTTGCATTTGCATGCTTTCAAATTGCTGGGTTGGCAAGAGCTGGGGCGAGTGCGGGAGCTCACTCCGTCATGTGGCACTCGGGTCTTGGACTGCCGACCTTCTGATCGACAAGCCTGGCGTCTTAACCACTGAGCCATCCACCACAATTGTGAGCAATATGGCTGATTCCATCGTCTCCTGGTGATCAAACCCATGGAAAACCGCTGTCTTGCAGTCTCCTCATGAGGAGCAGCTGTGCGGAGCACATGTGGGTGATCTCCCATCCTCTCTTTATCTGGAGAGGTTCCAAGGAACCGGTCTACAGATCGGTTTCTTGGTCTTTGCCACGGTCTTCAGTTCGCCATACCTCCCCCGGAAGTCCAGAATCACTTAATTACTTAAAGTGTTTTTTAAAGTATATCTTAATGAATAAGTAGCTTGGGGCATGGTATTTTAAATATATAGCACTACTATGAATTGTTTACTAGTTTAGAAAATGAATCTGGGAAGATTTGTGGAACAGCTGATTGAAGCTGGTAATGAAATAAGATCCAGAAAAAGTGTAAAACTTGGGCTAAGTCCCACTTAATGTAGCTGTCCAAAGGAGCAGCTCATTCCTTTGTACTGTTTGCTGCAGGGGACCCTGTCTACTTGGATGGATGGATGGATGGATGGATGGATGGATGGATGGATCCACCCACCCACCTATCCTTCTATTTACCATATACAATTATACCTTGAAAACAGCAATTTCTCTCCTGTCCCCATTAAATTGTCCTTATTTCGTTCCATCTCATGAGTGAAAAAGGCTGAGATCATAGTTATGGAGGCATAAGCAATGTTTTTCTGGGCCTCAAGGCAAACTTCTCAGATGAGCCTCCCAGTCTCAACATTAGCCACATTACAATGTAATAAAAAGGTACCCTGCAGAAAAGCTCAGCCCCTTGGGGAGGGGGGAATGTACAGTGCTCCTACAGTAGTGTTCCAAGGTCTGTGAATGTAATTTTACCCAAGCAGTGCCAATCAACTGGATGAAAGTAAACAAAATAAAGTCAACTGGGGGCAAAGAAACAGTAAAGGCAGAGGGGACATTTCCTCTTATTCTGTGAAGGCACAGCAATGTTTTTATTTCTGGTCCTTGGATTGCTCTGAATTTTAGACCAAGGCGGAGGGGTGGGGGATTAAGTAGGAAACCTTGCTACCTTTGTGTGAAATTATTTAGAAATTGACATGAGGATGGAAATCATGTTTGGCACTCGAGTTAACCGAAAGACCCTTGATTGATTAAGTTCCCAGCAGTCAGTGTTAAGTTAAATGGAAACACCAAAGCATATTTATTTATTTGTTCAATTTATATCACCACCCATCTCCCCCCACAAGGGGACTCTGGGCGGTTTACAACAAAATTGATTAATTAAAAGCATATAAAATACAATACATCATTCTAAATAAATTAGATATAAATATATAAATATATAAAATCCAAGAGGCTATGCTGTTATTTAAAGGAACTCTATGGTGCCAGCCACCCCCAAGAAGAGCTATTACCCTTCCCATCCCAGGAGAGGTGGCAGAGCCAGGTCTTCAATTGCTTTCGGAAGGTCAGGAGTGTGCGGGCTTGCCTCACCTCCAGGGGCAGAATATTCCAGAGGGCGGGTGCCACTGCAGAGAAGGCCCGTCTCCTGGACCCCGTGAGATGGAATTCTCTTATAGACGGGGTCCGTAGCAAGCCCTCTCTGCATAACCGGGTGGGACGGGTCAACGTTCTGGGGATGAGGCAGTTCCTTAGGTAACCTGGTCCCATGCCATGTAGGGCTTTAAAGGTAACAACCAACACCTTGAATTGTACCCGGAAGCAAACTGGTAACCAGTGCAGCTCACACAGCAGAGGTATCACATGTGCCGATCTTGAGGCACCCATAACTGTGCGCACAGCCACATTCTGGACCAGCTGAAGCTTCCGGATACTCTTCAAGGGTAGCCCCATGTAGAGCGCATTGCAATAGTCTATATGGGAGATGACCAGGGCATGAGTGACTGTACGGAGGGCATCTCGGTCCAGGAAAGGGCGTAGCTGGCGTACAACTCGAAGTTGCATAAACGCCCTTCTGGCCACGGCTGCCACCTGCTCATAAAGCAGGAGCCGTGAGTCCAGAAGGACCCCCAGGTTCCGCACTGGCTCCGAACGGGGTAGTGCCACCCCATCCAGATCTAAAGATGACAACTCTCTGGATCCCGAGGCGCCATCAATCCACAGCCACTCCGTCTTACCAGGGTTCAGCTGAAGCCTGTTGTTCCCCATCCAGGCCCCCACAGCCTTCAGACACTGAGAAAGGGCAGCCACTGCATCACTTAACTCACCCGGGATGGAGATATATAATTGAGTATCATCAGCATATTGATGATACCTCATCCCGTGTTGGCAGATGATCTCACCCAGCGGCTTCATGTAGATATTAAATAGGAGAGGGGAGAGAACCGAACCCTGCGGCACCCCACAAAGTAGGGGCCGAGGGTCGGACCTCTCATCTCCTATTACCACCGATTGGGACCAATCCCGGAAGAAGGAGGTGAACCAGCGCAAAACTACGCCACCCACCCCCCAACTCTCCGAGCTGCCCCAAAAGGATACCATGGTCGATGATATCGAAAGCCGCTGAGAGGTCAAGAAGAGCCAGGATGGATGCACTGCCTCCATCCCGCTCCCGCCAGAGATCATCTGCAAGTGCGACCAATGCACTTTCCACCCCATATCCTGGCCTGAACCCTGACTGGAAGGGGTCTAGATAATCCGTATCATCCAGAATTCTCTGGAGCTGTAATGCCACCGCTTTCTCAACCACCTTCCCCAAAAAGGGGAGGTGGGAGACGGGACTAAGTTGTCCAACACTGTAGGGTCCAGCGATGGCTTCTTGAGGAGGGGGTGCACCAGTGCCTCCTTAAAAGCAGCTGGAAACACTCCCTCTCCCAAGGAGGTAGCAACCATCGCATGGACCCAACCACATGTCACCTCCCTGGCTGCTTTCACCAGCCAGGAGGGGCATGGGTCAAGATGGCACGTAGTGGCTCTTACAGTCCGGAGGATCCTGTCCACTTCCTTAGACCCAACAGGATCAAACCGTTCCCAGATAACCGGGCAAGGACGTTCCCTCGGCATCTCCCCAGACCATGTATCACGCCTGGAGTCCAGCTTAGAGCGAATCCGAGCAATTTTATCCATCAGATGCTCCGAAAATTCCTCCGCACGGCCCTGAAGGTGGGTCACTGACCCCACCTTACCTAGGAGAGATAGAGTAATGTTGAACAGGGCCGTCAGGCGGCATTCTGCGGATGCAATAAGAGCGGAGAAATATTGACGTTTTGCCACTCTTACCGCCACAAGGTAGGCCTTAACTGCGGCTCTAGCTTGTGTTCGGTCGGATTCGGTCTTTGTCTTTCTCCAGCGGCGCTCTAGACGTCTCTTAACCCTCTTCAGAACCCTTAATCCCTCCGTGAACCACGGGGAATATCGGGTTGGATGGGCCAAGAGAGGCCGCATAGGTGCGATCCTGTCCAAGGCCCCGGCCGCTTCCTTATTCCAGGCTGCGGCCAGGACCTCCGCTGGACCGTGTAGTAGATCCTTGGATATAACCCCCAGCTCCCTCTGAAACCCAATCGGGTCCATTAGTCGCCGGGGGCGGACCAGTCGAATGGGTCCAACCTCCCTGCGGAGTGGGGCAGCATATGAGAATCTCAGGGCCACCAGGGCGTGATCTGACCATGACAAAGGGGAAAGATGTAACTCTCCCCCCAGATCATCTTGCCACTGCTCTGACGAGAAAACCAAGTCTGGGGTGAGGCCACTGTCTCGAATAGGGTCCCGAATAATCTGGACCAGGCCCATGGCTGCCATGGTAGCCATGAACTCCCGAGCTGCCTCCGAGGCACGTCCCAGGGATGGCAGATTGAAATCCCCCAGAACCATAAGTCTGGGGAATTCCACCGCCAGCCCCGAGACGGCCTCCAGCAGCTCAGGCAGGGAGGTTGCTACGCAGCAGGGAGGTTGGTACAGTAGCAACATTCCCAACTGGTCTCGGGAACCCACCTTGAGAAACAGGGTCTCACAACCGGCCACTTGTGGAGCAGTGCCCCTGAAGGCCACCATAGATTCTCGGATGACAACTGCCACCCCTCCTCCCCTACCCCGATGTCTCGGCTGGTGCCATACCTGAAACCCGGCCGGACAGATTTCCGAGAGGGCAACCCCTCCTCCAGGGCCCAGCCAGGTCTCGGTAATACACGCCAGGTCGGCCCCCTCCTCCGTGACCAAATCACATATGAGGGGGCCCTTGTTATTAACCGACCTGGCGTTAAGCAGCAGCAGCCGGAAACCAGGGCACTCGAGGGTCTGCTGACCAGGGCCTAGGTTTGAACCTGGAGGGCTGGAACACACCACCGGTAACAAACATCTAATATTGCTAGTAGAGCTGCATTAGCAGAGGCATCTGGTGCTAAGTGCAATGATACACAAATGATGAAACATGCATTATGGCATAACGGTACGAATGCTGCCCTTAGTACTTGCATGCAATGTGAGAAGGTCATGCTTAACAAGAAGAAAGCTCGGTTTCCTCTAAAGAGAATGCCATCTTGTACACTGAGCTCCTTCCTCATGTAGAAATATGGGGTAGCTTCCACTGGCAGCTGATGCTTGTTCTCAGGCCAGCCGGCAAGGACCATTTGTTTAACTGTCTGCAGCTCCACATCCTGGGCTGTGCATTCCTGTATTGCTTGCAGGCGTGGCCGTGAAATGGGTAGATACTGCAGCATATTTATTGATTCTATGTCCTTTCCTACCAAGCACTCTTCACTAGGCTCCGGTAAATATGCTCTGCTCAAGGTATCTGCCACTACAAGTTGGGAACCTGGAAAATTTATTTATTTATTATTTGAATTTATCCCCGCCCATCTCTACCATGGTAGACTCTGGGTGGTTTACAATTGGATGCGCACATCATAGTTTTGTACTATGACCACCACAACAAATGAATTCAGAACTCAGGCAGGTCGATGGCTGTTGTGGGTCTTCCGGGCTGTGTGGCCGTGTTCTGGAAGTTGTGGTTCCTAACGTTTCGCCAGCATCTGTGGCCAGCATCTTCAGAGGGCAGGAGCACAGACAGAAGCGAAATCTCTGTGCCCTCTGAAGATGCTGGCCACAGATGCTGGCGAAACGTTAGGAACCACAACTTCCAGAACACGGCCACACAGCCCGGAAGACCCACAACAGCCATTGAACTCCGGCTGTGAAAGCCTTCGACAATACATCAGGCAGGTTGCCTAGTACAAAGACCAAAACACTTACAAAACTATGTTTAAACTGTGGGGGTGAGAAGGAGGTGGTTTGTCTGTTGTTTGTTTGTTTGGCGCTTGCCGCTGCGCTAATCCTCCAAAGTGGGTTCAGTTAACTTCTGACACCATGTTTCAAAGTCTCTTCTAATAATAATAAGTTGGAGGTTCATTTATACTAAATGTCTTTATTAGCTAACAACTCCCACATACAGCCTCCTGCTCTAACTACTTGTTGCATGAATGAACTACTTCCGGGATCAATAGCCGTACTTCCCAGCAGAGGGTGTGCTTCCCCAATCTCAGTCCTCCCTCTGTGTTACCAACTTTGTCTTCCTCACTCTACTGTAGCGGGAAAACTCACCTTCCCAAATGACGGGACACGAGACCAAGCGAAGTTAGAGAACACAGGTTTATTGCTAGCAATGGTTCAGAGTAATAACTTGGCAAATTCTGAACACCGGGTCACACCCGGGGCTTATCTTTTATAGGGTTTGTAATCCAGACAATCAGGATATGACAAGATCTTACGTGTCACAAGCTCAGCTTGTTTCAGACAGATTGTTCCAGACATAGAATCATCTTACGTGTCACAAGCGCAGCTTGTTTATAATTAGTACATCAAAACAGGATAACAAAAGAGGAACTTATCATAAACCATCTGTGAGTTTAGGGAAGTATAGGGAACTTACAATGTCTGCACCTTTGTGTTACAAGGGTTAGTATCCGTGCAAGAACATTGAGCAAGACTTCTATCTCTGTCTTATGTTTGCAACAGAGAAATGTTAATTAAGCTTCTAATATCAAAAGGAGACTTTTGGGCCTACCTGCTTCACTACCACTTAGTTCCACCTATTGATACATTACCTGTCAGCTGTGCTGTTTTTGAACATAGCCCATTTTCAGAAAAGCATGATACGGAAATAGGTTGCTTTTTCTGAATCCGGTACCTGGCACAGAGGACAAGCTGTATGGAAGATCAAAAGGACTCCTTTCTGCTTCACCCTGCATCCCCCCCACCAGCACTTGCCCCCCGTGAGATGGAATTTGGATAGATGCTAAACCTGCCATCCAAGAATCAGTTTAAATTCACCCAATCCCATCCTGCCTTGTGCTAGGGAGAGTGATTAGTGGCTGTTTCCCCACTAGTAGATGATGCTTGTTAGGAGGAGAAATGAAGCCAGGGCAATCCCTTTCCTGAACTTGGTCTATAATCAAGTAAACACAGCACCATTTGTGGCAGAGTAGGGATTGCCGGGGGGAGGGGGGAGGAGGTGGCGGAATGCATGATTTATGCCTACATACTTTTCTGCAGGCTCAGGCACTGGTGGACAGCATTATAGCTATAAGAGCCCTTAGTTAATTCTAAGAAAGCAGCAATTTTCAGCTTAATTAGTAGTCCGAAGATATGTATCTACACAATTGAATATAATGAGTTTGTTTGCATAGAATTATAGACTTAATTATACTTACCTGGAGTAAGTCTTGATGTAATCAATATACCATATTTCTATTCAGAATAAAATGTTGATGAAACAATTTACATTTTAATTTTACAAATGCTACAGAAATTGCTTTATTGTCTATTCTTTATTCTCTAAAGAAACAGCAGTATGATGAAGCTATGAATCCAGATATTCCATTGATTCTGTTTCTTAATAACAGAAATAGGCAGTTATATTTGTTCCATCAATATATTGAATTACAACTGAAGCAATTTTTATCGTTAGCAAACCCATGTGCCAAAAGTATTATCAGTGTTGAATATCAACATGCTCTGTTTGACTGTCAGATGCTCTTCTAGACTCCATCAAGTCAATGAAATTCAGATAACAATTTTGGAATCCATTCCCTTCTTTACCATGACACTAATGGCAATTTCTGACTACACAAGTGGAGCAGGTCAGTTAATACTATGACAGAATTCAGAACTTGAACATGAATCAGTCTTGCCATTTTATGCTTTGAAGACAGTTCCTTCAAAATCAATTTTTCTTTGATTTTAAAACAGCTTATGTTTTTGGTTTGCTCTGACTGTTTTTGAGGAACTCTGACTATGTCAGGTGGGGGGAATTGCTAAGAGTATTATCTTGAGAAATTGGAAAAGTATTACTAATCTAGACATTGAGGATTGGATTCAGATGTGTAATTTACCCATTTTTGAAAAAGCAGTATTTCTACCAATCCCCCCCCCCCCCAAAAGGATGCAATGTTTCCCTTTGGCACAGATTTCATACCTTAAAACAATAGTTTCGTCCTTTTTAAATTAGAAGTTTTTACACTGTATTTATTATTTGATATACATGTGATATGCTTAGATTGTTTATACTTTTCTTTTTTTGGTTATTGTTTATGTTGGTTTTCTGTTATTTTTTCTTTTTGTATTTTTTGTGTATTCTTTAATAAACTTGTAATAACACGAAGTTTAATTTTTTTAAAAAAAATGCAATAAAATGCCCAGTCTCATCCTCATTAACAGGAAAAAATGTCGAATTACTAAGGCTTTAATAATTCCTTGGATAAAATAATCTCTTTTGTTTCAGCAACCCTATTTAAGAAAGGGATCAAAGACTTTTGGACCTGATGTAAGGTGTTCCATACGATGCCTGAAACCTCCTTACTCTAGAGTAAACCACAGACGCGTGGTTCCTCTGCAAATGGGTCGCTCTCACCCAAGCATTTCGTGCTACTGCGAGTGATCGCCATGTTTCCCTCCAATTTATCAGCTTGTGCCAATTGACTCTGAGCCTCCTCTGGTTGGGAAGGGATGAGTGCCTCCACGTCTTCCATCTTGCTTTCATGTTGCGGCAGACGCAATAGCGCGTCCGCCAAGTAATTTTTTCCACCTTTTCTCCTCCATCCCTTCGCCCACTCCAAGTGACCAATCTGCTGCCCTGGTTCCGTGGTTTGCGGGGTGGGTGGGGGTTTGAATACCTCTATTCCTTTGGTTTTCTTGAGCCTCTTGCCCCCGGGTCATTCCTTTGGTTGTGCGGGAGCTGTGCTGGGTCTGGGCTCACTTATCGCAGCCTTCCCTGCTTCTTCTTGCTCCCTGGGTTCCCAAAGACTCATGCCCCCAGGCTGGCAGCTTGTCATTTGCAAGTCGTGGTTTTCAACGAACAGCTGGATGCTACCCTCACTGTGGAAGTCACTGGTTTTTCGCAGAGTAGTCCTCAGGAAAGGTAGCAAGAATTTTGATTCAAGTCTTTATGTAAGGTGTTCCATACGATGCCTGAAACCTCCTTACTCTAGAGTAAACCACAGACGCGTGGTTTCTTAGAAGCAGAAGGATTTATTACAAGACATGGAGGTTAACACAAAGACTTGAATGAATCAGCAAAGCATGCCAGTCACATTTAAGCATTCCCCTTCCCGTGTGCTCGTGGCTCCAGGGTCCTCAGACATCCGTTTGCATAGATGTGTACTAGCGCTGGCCTCTTTAGGTGTGAATTGTCTATTTCAAAGGCAGGTGCCTCTTTCATGTCTGTTGCACACCCCCCTGGCTATGCATGCTTATCTAAGCTATTGGCAGAGGTCTGCAGAGCTCTGACACCTGATGACCTTAAATTTATTGACCTGATGCATAGTATCATATAAGAATTTATGACACATTTCACCATAGAAAGAATTACTGATTTTGCATTCATGATATTGAATGATTACTGAAACCTAATCCCTACTCCATGGGTTGAAGGTGATTAGCATTGAGAAGTGGTTGGGGTAACTACAGAAAAAGAGTTAAATAACAGCAAACCTGAGCAATGCTTGGATGTCACAACTCCAGGAAATCCAATGACTAAAAAAAAAAAAATCCTTGAGGGGGTCTATAGCAAATTCCTTCCATATTGTTGCCAAGAAAACTATATGGATGTGCCCATAAATTACCAGGAGCAGAGCTCCCCTTGAGAAAGTCTTTAGCATCAGCGTTTATACACAAAAAAAGTAATAAGCAGTGAATTTCAGTATAGCTAAAAGGTAATTTAATATGGGACCATCTTGCCTCTCTCTTACTCCCAATACTTTGTATATAACAATTATCCTTGGCACGTATTATCTAATAAAAACAGTAATATTGATTTAATAATTTTACATACAATGCCTTATACACTCATAATCGTATAGAATAAAAAGCAAAGACAATAGTGAAAACACATCAAAACAATATTTAGAAATACACATAAACATGTACAAATAGAGAGTGTGAGCACAACAGCATCCTTCTCACTTATCTGGAGGTTAGGAAGGAAAGGTGTAATACCTAAAAATAGGTGAAAACACCTAATTGCTTTGTGAAATTCACTACACGAAATAAGCCTCCCCGCTCGAGCTATTCCCGCCCTCCGGGAGGTAGATCCCGCCCACGTTGCCTATTACAGTATATGATTAGCGTCTCCACTTTGCGGAAGCTCCGCCTTCTCCGTATGTGACGTACCTTCCGGTGAGGCGTGGCTTTCGGTGGCTGTCCCCGTGATCACGGGTAGCAGGAGGGTGTTTTGGAGAGTGGGGAGGGGCGCTGCCGCCGAAAGTCGCTGCGGCGCCCTGAGCTTCTCCTTCTCTTCTTCCGCTGTTCTTCGCGCGCGCGTCGCCTGGCCCTTGAGACGGTGGCAGCGGATGAAGGAGCCGGCGGGAGGCCGCCCGGAGCCCCTGCTTCGCCGCCGCTTCTTCCGCCTAGGCAAGATGGGAGCGAAATGAGCCCCGAGCCGAAGCCGCCACCGTCTCCTCCTCCTCCAACCCCGGGCCGGGAAGCGGAGGTGGTGGCCTTGACAGTGGCGGCGGCGGCGGTGGTGGAGAGCGAAGCAGCGGCCTCCGGAGCGAGCGGCGGCAGAAAGTGCGGCAGCCGAATCATGCTGGTGAGGAGAATCGGGTTCAAGCCGGGCGGAGGCGCCTCGGTGAGTGTCCGGGAAGAGACCCCCACTTTCCCTCCCCGCGGCTTCCGCCCGCTGAGGCTCGGGGGAGCTCTGGCCGTCGGGGGGACGCGGCGAGTCCCGGGGCGCTCGCCCTGCTCGTGGGGGCGAGGTGTCGGCTGGGTTCAGCGTTGAGAAGTCAAACCTGCAATCGGGGAGATGCTGTTCCTCCTCTTTCTGCCCTTCCTCTGCTTCTGGATGGGTTAGCCGGCTTGTCTTTGGAATGGTTGCGGTTGTAAGGGCAATAGTTTCCCTCCCCTATGAAGCGTTGGGGCTCGTGGGTGACAGATTGGTTCTCCACTGAAGAGTTTTGCTGCTGGAATTCTTCTAAACTCATCCCATTTATTTAAATCTATCTTCCGAGAATCGCTTTCAGTTTTGAAAGGTTCGCTTTCGGTTTTAGGCAGCTGAACAGACTGACATGTATTTAAAAAACGTAGCCTAGAATGAGGTTCCTACCTTTGGGAGCCAGTAGGTGTGTTAGGAAATTTGATAGACAAATTCCATGGATGGATTGATTATGTGCCATCAAGTCGTTTTTGATTCCTGGTGATCACAGGTTTTCTCCATGACAATCTATCCCTAACCTGGTCTTCCAGCTCTTCCAACAGTGCATCCATCACCACTGTAACAGTCCATCCACCTTGCTGCTAGCTGTCCTCTTCTCTTTCCTTCCACCTTTCCCAGCAGTAGAGACTTTTCCAGAGAACTGGGTCATGCCATGGATACTTTCACAAATTTGCTTCTGCAGTTTTCATCATAAAAAAGCTCCATGGTGGGATCCAACACCCTCCAAAGGCAAATCTGTGTGTATGTTCCTGCCACTCGCCTAGCCCTATAGTATGCTGCATATATACATATCTTTATTACAACAGTGACCAGAATACAACAACCATCTACAGCATATGGCTATGTTTGTGTGAGGTTTCCCCTATTATATGAATGCACATCTAGACAAAAGAGTGGTCTCTTGCTATTTTTGCTTTCTAAGGATGCTATGGATAGCATACATGAAGAAAATGAATTGGAGAATAAGGAACATACTCAGAGAATGACATAATGAGTAATTACTTCACCATAAAACAAGATATTGCAGCTATTTGAATTATGCAGTAATGTTAGTGTATTAGGCAAAGTTGAAAGTATCTTATGCACCAATCAAAGATAATATTTGTGGTTCAGGGTTGAACTTATGTGTTTCTATGTTAGTGAATCTTTTTTTTTTTATCAAATTTTATTAGATTTTAATTTTACATAGATAAAAGTTTGAAACAGAAAAGAAAATGGAAATACAAATCAAGAAAAAAGAAAAGATAAAAAAGTGTAGTAAAGGAAAAAAGGAAAAAAGATAAAGCTGAAACATAGAATTTAGTCAACTTCTGATTTGTATCTGGTCATGGTATTTTAAAAATTTTATCTTACATGCTAGGTCTATATATAACATTAAAGAATATTTCTTGTCTATTACATCAATATATATATATATATATATTAATCTTCAAATCCCCATATAAGCTTTGCCCCTCCCGCATCTTGTAAATAGTCAGTTAATGGTTTCCACTCTTTAAGAAAATAATAATTTGGATTTTCTTTTAATAAACATGTCAGTTTATCATTCTCTGCCATATCCATCAATTTTAACATCCAATCTTGTATCGTAGGCGATATCTGGTTTTTCCAATTTTGTGCGAAAATAAGTCTTGCTGCTGTAATCATGTATTGCATAATCCTTGTAAATTGCTTCCCAGGTTGTCCATCAATTATTCCCAGTAAAAAAAATTCCGGTTTAAATGGAACTCGAATTTGTAATATATTTTGCATCAATGCATGTATTTGAGTCCAAAATTTCTTTGCAATCTCACATGTCCACCACATATGGTAAAAAGACCCCTCTTTTTTTTTTACATTTCCAACATAAGTTGGAAACATTTCCATACATTTTAGAAAGTTTTCGTGGGGTCATATACCATCTGTACATCATCTTATGTTAGTGAATCTTGGTTATCTGATGGACTCAGTTTTTTGAAAATGGCAGAGAGTAGGCCTTCTACTAGCAATTTTCATTAAATGATTAATTTTTATAAGCTTTAGAGGCATTAAATGCAAAACCTTGAAAATTAAAGTGAAATTTAATTGTACAGTTAAATAAGGAGCGACAATTTCCACTTCTCATGTATCCTCAATAACTCTTCTGGAGAATCCCTCAATTGCAGTGTGGATTGTTTTTAATTCTTACTGATGCTTGTTATATTTTGATTCTATATTTTTGTTATATTTTGATTCTATATTTTTGTATATATTAATGTTGTTTTTTATTTTGTGAGTTCTATTATTTAGTTGTTAGCTGGCTGGAATGTTTAGGATAAGCAGAATACAAATATCTGTAAATAAAATAAAGCATCCTGATAAAGTTTTCATGATGCATGGAGTTCTAAGGTGTGACTGAGGACATTCTGTTTCTTGTGTAAAAGTCTACTCAAATATATTTCTTGTGTTTTTGAATAATCATTAAATGGGGACAGGGATTTGACAGGCAGATGCAAGCAAGGGACACTATCTCTATAAGTTGAAATTGGGGCCCCTTTGACACCCCTACATCCCTAAATGGCCATCTCGAAAGGGTTACAACAGGGCATCTACAGAGTCAAGGCATCTTTGCTCCCTATGGCATGCATAATTCCCTGCAAATCTTATGTTAAAAAACCAAAAAAGTTTCCGTCTCTTCTAATATATAAATGGTGGTTGTACAAATTCCCAAGGTCTGTATATTAATACTGTACTTTTTCTTTTTATTAACAGCAAGGTATTGGCCGACCAAGTGTGTACCATGCTGTTGTTGTGATCTTCCTTGAATTTTTTGCTTGGGGGCTTCTCACAACACCCATGCTCACAGTAAGTTTGCAGATCCCATCAGCTGCAACCTCATTGGGGATTTTTCTTCTGGAAGGAACTATTCTGTTCTCTACTGGTTGGAAGAATTGCCTTTTCCCAAAGCTGTTTTGTGGCTAACAGTGACTCTCAACAAATAGGGTTTCAGAGGCTATGAGCCACATTGTGGATTACAGGAGAGGCAGGAAATCTTCATAGGTTTCTGGAAGAACCCAGAAACGTAGCAGAGATCTAGAACACATTCAGGAATTAGGCTCTTTCAGACTGGACATCAGTTGTGCTTGCATTGCCACCCAACACAGAGAGAACATGAATGTCTTGAAACAAAATCCAAGGCGATCACCAGTATAACAAGTGTATCCTAACAATTCTGTAATAAGCTGGCACAATCCTTTTGGACAAATAAAACAGCATGTTAAGTTTTATAGTGGAAAGCAGGAGTTCTCTTAATTAAAATGCCAGCTTTGTTCCACTAGATATGGCTTCCAAGGCAGTTCTCATCCACTCCTAGGCTGGTGCTTAACATTGTATGTGAATGCTGCTAGTGTCTCATTGTTTAGAACAAAGAACACCCTCATAGCTGTTTTTTTCCTTTGCGCAATAAATTAATTTTGTTATTACTGTAAAACCTCTATTTCTAGGTACTGTCAGTTGGGTTCTTATTTGCTGAGATATTGCAATACTTGAAGTATAGGAGTGATAGATGTTTACAGTTGATGGAAATCAAGTAACATTCCTCTCGTCAACACCAATCCAATTTCTTGTTTCAGTATCAATTCCTTAGAGGCTTCCTTTGAAGGTCAGCTGAGTTTGGGGAATGGCTTGTCAGCTTGCATATAAGAATTGTTCTCAGACTGAGAATGTATTCTATACATTGAGCAACATTTTAATTCCTCTCCTGTGCTGCTTGGAGCTAGTGCTTTCAATTTACATAATGCAAATTCTGCATTTTTTTCTTCCTTCTTCACAGTCAAAATAGCTGTTGCCATCTATATACTACTAAAACTCTCCTGTTTGTGTGTAACCTTTAACTGGGTGAAATGGTACATCGTAGGGCAACAATTTTTGAACCAAGGTACCTCAAATGGGCTATCCTAAGAATATTTTATTTATTTATGTTTTATTTATTAAACAAATTTATAAGGCCACCCAACTCACCGTGACTCCAAAATATGTCCATAATCCGGGACCCATGACTCCCGTGGAATTGAAATTTGGCAAATTTTATAAAACATTTGATGACATAAAAATTACCATAAAACATTTGATGACATAATACAAAATCTCATAAAACATTTCCTGTGTCCAACTCCTGATATTTGACTGTGCTATACAGTCCAATATGAATGACATGGGCTATTTTCAAGGCAGATACATCTCTGAATATCTCCCTGGATTTTTAAAGAACTTTTCCAGTGAAAGCAGTACATTAGAAGCTCTGCCATTGTTGAAGGCATTGAGGAATCTGGTAAGGAAATATCTCTGAAATGATGACCCAACGGGTCATGGGTTGTCTAGTATCTATTATAAGTAGATTGTGGGATAGATGGAGATACATCTCATATTGATGTTCAATAGCTTGTGAGAAGGTTGTACAATGTATTATTAAGCTTAATTTTTTTTCTGACAGTAAATCAGTTCTTTCAGTGTATCAAATTACTACTGTCACATTTCCTGCAGCTGGAAATGTGTGTGCATATAATTAAATAAGTATCCTCTGTTATCTTATTATACAGAGAATAGCCTTTATTGCAATTGATGAATTGTTTAAAATGTTAAAATCAGTTTTAGCAACTAGTGAAGATATGCTTCTTTTTGGAATGGGATATTTACTTATGGGGCACACAGTCATAATTAGTTCTTTAACGGAGATAGTGATGACTTAGTCTGTATTGTGGGTTGGTGCTTGATTTGTGTTCAGTGAAGTTTGTCTAAGGAGAAAAGGATCTAGGTGGCAAATATCTTTAACTTTCCTTTTTTACTGTTGTTCCCAACATCATCTCCATATTCTAGAGAACTAGACAGGAGAGCCAGTTTGGTCTAGTGATTAAGGTGCTGGGCTAGAAACCAGGAGTCTGTGAATTCTAGTCCCGCCTTAGTCATGAAAGCCGGCTGGGTGACCTTGGGCCAATCACTCACTCTCAGCCCAACTCACCTCACAGGGTTGCTGTTGTGGGGAAAATAGGAGGAGGAAGGAGTATTAGGTATGTTCCCTGCCATGAGTTATTTGTAAAAATAAAGGCGGGATAGAAAATAAATAAAACTAAAATTAAATTAATGTTGACCTCAAGGAGAATTGCTAGTCAATAAAAATGGCTGTATCCCCCTCCTATATCTTTGTGCCTCTGTTAGATTGCAGTTCCCTTCATGAATGGAGGAATTTTGTTTTCAGAGAGAGCTTTTACTTTTGCAGTTATTAAATATGCATTTACTTTAATTGAGAAGTTAGTTTTGAAATAAAATATTTCTCTTTTAGGTCTTACATAAAACATTTCCTCAGCATACATTTCTAATGAATGGCCTCATTCAAGGAGTTAAGGTAAGAATATTTTAAATACTATTATCACTCTTACTGATTAACAGAACAGCAGTTCTAAATTGGAAATTTTACATGATTTATAGTTACAAAAACAGCATCAAAGCAAGTACAGGCATAAACATTTCTTTAAAAAAATCGCAAAGCTAGTTATGTAACTAAGGTTGTGGTCTATTCTTAATCATGTGTAAGTCCAGTTGAACTCAGCAGGCCTTAGTTCTCAATGGATAAGGCTGCACTGATATTTAGTAAATAAAAAAATGAAGCAATAAAAGGTCTAAATGAAATTGGCAGCATATCAATGTGATAAATAAATAATCTGGCCTCAGCAAGTGGCTTGTATGAAATGAGTGTGTTTAAATCGGTTTTTGCATTTGTAGACTATAGCTTGAAAGCTCAGTGTCACTGATAGAAGAGCATATGCAGAATGCACAAAGCCATGCACTAATGCTCAGAAACCAACAAAACCAACAGTACAATGTTTGCATTACAATTTCCAGCCTAAAAGCCACAACAGCATTAGTAACTACATATCTCTTTGCCTTTATAGATACCTGCCTGCAAAAAGCACAACCTAGAAAATGCTAAACACTTGCAACCTAACCTGCTAACTTCCACAGTGCAGTAATTTTTAAAAAGCAGTAACCTTACTTACCTGGCAGCCAGGTGTGTTCATGTTTGGAACCAGCCAATTAGAAATGAATTTGTATACAAATGTAGCACTATGTCTGATGTAGATGAATCAGTGACTGGGGTCATATGCTTGGATAACTGCTGATTTTCTCTTATCCCTTTCCTCATTACATCTATCCAATCCTAGTAGCAGCAGGGGTGGAACCAGACCATGTTGCAGTACTGGCCAGGCCAGAAACATTTGGGGTGGGGGTTGATGATCACATTTTGTAAAATATTTTACCAATCAGGCAGTTGGAAAAGCTGAAGTACTTGAAACAACATTGCTCAAAATGATCCTGTTTTGTTCTGAGAAAAGGCTGAAACATTTTCACCCTCAGAACAAGCATACAGATAGTCCTCGCTTAGTGACCACAATTGGGACTGGCAACTCCATCGCTAAGTGCCACGGTTGCTAAGAGAAACACCGCATGACTGTGACGGATTTACAACATCACTTCCCATTCAGTCATTAAACGAGTCAGTGCGGTCATTAAGTGAAACATCACGTGACCACAACTTAACGATTTTACTTCTACGTTTTCCATTACCTCTGCTTATTACAAGCCGGTTGGGAAGCATGCAAATGGCGATTATGTGACTGTTGGACGCTGCGACAGTTGTAAATGTGAAGTGCCCAAATGGCGATCACATGATTGTAGAATGCTGCAACAGTTGTAAATGCAAGGATTGTTCACACAGTTGTTCTTTTTACACTGTTGTAACTTAGAACAGTTGCTAAACAAGGCAGCCGATAAGCGAGGACTACCTGTACAGATCACCTATGTTTTGTTTCAGACTGCTTTTGACATGGAACACTTTGAGCTTTCTAAAAAAAGCAAAGATCATGGGAAAGCTGAGGACTAGGATTAGTTTTACTGACTAGTTTTGATACTTGTGGTGCACTGGAGGCATACCAAACCATTTGGAGAATACTCCTGGAGGCTGCAGAGTAAAGGCGAATCAAGAACAACCTTTGCCCCTTCTTCCTCTTATGGATCACAACAGTTATGTGAATGGAAGGGCTGCTCTAAATTCAAGTCTAAATGTTTCTGCACAGAAAAAGGAAAAGTATATTGACCTTTACATTGATGTGTTTTATCAGGTAATATGTTTAAAAAGTTGCAGAAAATGTCAGTATTTTTAAAAGTGCATGATAGCTGGACAGGAAAAGGAATTTTTACATAAAAAGTGTTAGGGGAAAACTAGATTGATGTATCTTTCATGCTACTGGAATGCCTTTACCTGCTTTTAAGGAAATCATGTGTAAAGGTCTCTTTCTTGACAATTCTCTGACTATTTGATTTGTATACATGGGGGAAAATCTACCTCGTTAGTGAGACTTTCCAAATATTAATGCAATTATTTGTATACTATTTAAATTCCACTGGCTTCAGTAGTGATTTTTGGTTTACTGTCTACTTGTAGAATCCCAATTTTGTTGAGGAAGTATATCTTCCAAAGTAGAAATGAAATATACAGATTAGGATATTTTATGCTAGCCACCTTCTTCTGTGGGAAACATAATGCATGCATAGATATATGGATCTGCCATAAGTCTTGGTTTGGTGTGACTGATAGATGCTAAACATAATTTATATTTTGTTAGGTATTTTTGTTGACTTATTTCAGACTAATCTGTGGCTGCTTTTCTAAGAATAGTTTTGTTTTGTTTTGTTTCTGAGCTCCAGGCCAGGTACAAGCACCTGTCATGGGGCAAATGCTAGTGTTCTGCATTTACCCCATGCATGAATAGGAGTGTTTATTTGAATGAAATGAAGTAGAAAGCATCTTCCAATATTCCAGAAACATTCCAGGGAGGATGCAGAGAATGGGAAAATGCTTCCCAGAACAGATGACATTGGTGGTTAAGGGAGGAAACGAAAAAGTCTTACTCTTCTCCATTGGGTCTCAAGCTCTTCCATTGTGCAATAGCAAGTCTGCATATAGCTTGCACAGAAAACAAAATAGCTTTCTTTGAAATTATGACTTTGCAGCATTTTTCTGTTGTCCATTTTAATTCTTTGTATTTTTTTCATACCTTCCCTTCCAAGGAAGCTCTGATTAGTGCTCACAATACTTATACCAAAAGCATTATTTAGAGTATATTTTGGATGTTTGGAATTTTTAAAATAAATTTCAATATTTAACAACCATATATTTTCTTTGGACAGTCTATAATGAATAGTTTGAAAGGAAGAATCTTCTGGAGTTAACTCTTTCTAGAACCATGTGTCCAGAAAGTATAGCTGTTGGAGGATTTGACATTGGTGATATTCTTGGACGAATAATGTACAGTGTCAGCTAAATGTACCAGTGATCCAATTTGATGTATAAGGATTAGTATTTTTAGGTACCAGTATATCAAAGTACGTTTTGAAATTCTCAAAGGTGATAAATATTAAAGCAAAGGAAGAAAATATATAATGTTACCTAGTAAATGCTCAAGGCTGGGATCGGATGGATGGAAAGGTAGGTAGGTATTTAGGTAGGTGAAATGAGCTACCCCACTGGAATTTACTTTGGAGTCCTTGGTGCTCTCTGAGCCTTGTTGTTTTCTTGCAGACATTTCATTGCCAGGCTAGGCAACATCTTCAGTGCGGAAAGGGAGTGGGACTTGCTCTCTGTTTATATCCCATGGCTTGTCCTGCTTGTGTTGGTGAAAGTATTGTTCTCCCTTTAGGAGTTCCTAAGTAAAAAGTAAAAATTTACTTTTTAAATACATTCTCAATATTGTATTCCAATGTTAAAAATCTGACCACCATACAATATCAGAAACTGCTGAAAATATTTGAGAAGTAAATCCAAAGCCTCCTTTAGTGTATGGCATGAGTTTTACAAGTCTCTAGATACTGGTCAACATTTGACTGTTTTGTCAGCGAGTCTGATATCCTTAAGCATCAAGTTTTCAGAAGCACCTAGGTTGCAGTCAAGAAACCTCCCCCTGGTTTTATCTATCAGTCTAATTTTTCTGTTTTATTTTTCCTTTACTTCAAATTGATTTGTAGATTATCAAACATTCATGGACTGGAATATTACAGCTCATTTGCAGATTAAAAGGATATGTAAGAAACGGCTTACGCTGAAACATCAAGCACACCATTCTGTTTCTGTGGCACTGTCATTAAATCGATCAGTTGGAGAATAGCTGTGACTTATTTTTGTTGAGCTACTCTTACACTTAAGGAAGATTTTCTGTTCTCACATGAAGCAGCTCATCAATTAAGTAATTCCTTGGAGGCCCTTTTTTCCAGGTGTGACCTTCATCAGTTTAGTGGTGCCTGAATTAAGGAACTCTGTAGGCATATTTGCTCATGCAGTCTTGCTACCTTTTATGCATGAGGCCAAGTCCATCCTGGTTTTTTTCTTTTTTTTCCCAAGTAATTTTATTAAAGATTATAATTACAATACTAAAAATTAATACAAACTAAAAGAAAGGTAGCAAAATAGAAAGAAAGGTAGAAAAATAGAAAGAGTAAAGGTGCAAAGGGAAAAAATAGGAAAAACATAAAGAATAGAAAGAAAAGAAAAGAAAAGAAAGAAAAGTAAAAACATAGTAAAGAAAAGAAATATATAAAGTGACTCCCAACCTTCATCACAAGTATAAACAATTTTAGTAACTTTTCACCTCCTCTTAAATGACAACAAATGATCTCTTCTTCCCATATCCCATCTCTTATCTATAAACAAATCCATAAAGCATCATCATTTCAGTCCTGGTGTCAGCAAAAATCTATTAAGGATTACCAGAAATAACAACATATATATTTTAACCTTGATCAAATAAAGCAACATTATATTCCTTTTATTTCTAACAATCTTAATCTTTAGTCCATTCAAATAATGTAGAACTTGATTTCTTTTTATTCTTTATCCCTTCTCACGAGATTCTTCAAAGCTCTAACAAGTCTCTTTTGTAAGTCCAATATAGAGAAATTATCCAGGTCACTCTCGGTTTATTGTTTGTTCCTTTTAATTATTAAAACATCAGCCAGTTTCTTTTGTATGTCCATTTGTCAGTCCACTTTCAACTCAGTCTCTGTCTTGTCAGGTAAAACTAGTTCCATAACATCTTTTAGACACAGTTTATCCATAGAGGCATATATTGCTGTTTAACATTGTTAATATTAATTTCTGACTCCATTTTAAAAAATATATATCCTTCAATATTTCCTGTGTTAGAATATTTTGCGCCATTCTGTAACTGTTAGTCAAGTTTATGTGTTTTTTGATTGAAATCTTTAGTTCCCTCTAGTGTCCAAGTTTTAAAAATCTTATGGTTTTTTTTAAAAAATTCAAAACAAAAGAATTTACCCACGGGAAGGATCCTTTATAATTAATTCTAAAATCTTATTTCAAATTTTTCTGTACCCTTAGTCTCTTTGTAACTTTCTAAAATCAAAGTTTTAACCAACCTTTTGCTGTTCATTTTTTTTGTAAAAAAATTAAGTTCTTGGGCTTGTAGTTAAAATTTTCTTTCATTAAGGATTGAAGGCAGACTCACCTGGTGTTCTCAGACTTGTTGATCCAAAGGTTTCTAATAGCTGAAAAGTAGTTAATAAGCAATTTCTGAATGTGATTAGAAAAGGAAGTATGTGAACTTAGTGTCCTTTCAAAGGCACCAACCACAGTTTGAGCAAGATGACCATTCCCTCGTCTCCCAGTGCTCATAACCCGCTGGAGACCACTGTCTTGCAGTCTCCTCGCAAGGAGCAACTGTCTGGAACACTTGTGGGCGATTTCTTGTCCTCTCCTTTGTCCAAAGAGGTTCGAAGAGCTGCTCTACTCGCCTGCTCTTTGTTCACCACCACAGTCGTTGGCTCCACTTTTTGCGGTGCCATCATCAGTCCACCATTCTTCCTCCAGAACTCCCATCCTGTTTTTTTCAAGCAATAATGACATAAGATAAATTCTAGGGAAAATTTTCCCTTTCTCAAATTAACTGTTTTATCGAGTTCTAGTTAAAGGTTTGTGACAGTTCCTTTCTTACTAGATTTACTTTCTTGTTTGTTGTGCTTCTTTGTGTCACCTGTCAATATGCATATATGAATGATGAACTGAATATTATACGTGATGCTGACTACACAAAGGCTAAGCAAATCTGATCTTAGAATCATAATGTTCCAATGGGGCATTTGGACCATTGAGTTCAACCTCCTGTTCAGTGCTGGTATCTAAATTAAAGCATGCCAGACAGATAGCTGTCTAGGCTCTGCTTAAATATATACTGTGAAGAGTAACCTATCACCATTCTGGGTAGTGAGTTCCATCGTCCAACTGCTCTTACTGCCCAAAAGGTTTTTTTTCCTTGAAAATTCAATCAGAATCTGCCTTCTTATAACTTAAATCCTTGATTCTGTGACATGCATTCTGGAATAAGAGAGAACGGGCCCTGACCTTCCATGTGGCATTCTTTTAGATCATATCTACTCAAAGTAGCCTGTTTGTCAAATGTTTTGCTGAAGTAATTTACAGCATTCCCACAATCAAAGAGGTTGGCAAGATTTATTCATAACAAATCTGTGCTATTTCTAGTAATTACTAAAATGAATACCACAACAGAAAGAGGAGGACTTGCGCTGTATGGTATAAGTATCCATTCCACTTTAAAAATTCAAACAAATTAACCTGGCAGTGCTGTTAAAGAGTACTTGGTATAAAGTAAGCAGAGGAACAAGTAAAAACAATACTATTACTGATGTCTACTCACACTGCTCAACAAAAATATATGGGTGATGTTTTCAGATTTTTCAGAGAGGCATGAAGTCATAATAACAAACTTTAATTACCAGTTTCTCTTGTAGAGCCTTTTTAAAAAACTGATTTGTCTTTGCTCTTATTAGCTAAAGTGTGGTCATTTACTGCTGCAGTCCTTTGACCTTTTTTTGAAACACTCCTCAACCTTGCATTTGTTGCAAATATATGCAGCAAATAGGTTTAAATGAAGTCCTCACTACAAGTTTGGATAATGCTAAATAATTATAATGCTTTTTTTAAAAATCCTAAAGAGGATGAAGTTTTGAAAGAATAAAAAGATTTTTATCAAAGGATTTATCTGCTTTCAATGAAATAATTACAATAAATCCATTTTAGCATTTAAAACTGTAACATTTACTAATCTCAGACTATCAGACATACTTGATGAGGATGCATCTAGGTTTCTAGTAGCACAAAGGTGATACTGCTCTCATGTCCCATCTGTGGGCAGTCGCTATAGAAACATAATCCTAGGATAGTTAGATGTTTCGTTTTATACTACATAACATATTCTCAGCTTCTTACTTTGTTTTGATCTACCCTTTGAATATGACATTATTCTGCTAGCAATCTATAGTCACTGACCTTTTGTATATTATAATGTAATCTCTACCTGATGGAGACTGCATTCTTCATTTTACTGAGATGGACGCTCAAATATATTGCAATGAACAATTCACCCATTTGTTTAGCTACTTTCACTTTTGCCATTGCCATGGAAACAATCTTTCCTTGTACTTCAAGCGTTTTATTGGATTTCAAAGGAATAACACTCGTGTTTGGGACTTACATGGCTTCACTGGCCAGCTGTGTGTGTGTTTTAAAGAAAATGGTTTATTTCTATAACCATTGTTAGTTTGAAGTCTTTTAAATTATACTTTATCAGTAAGTGCTTCCCAAAATGTAACACATTTTATAATTACTGCATTGATTAACTACTAGAAACAACAGGGATCAGTATGGATTAAAATCATTACCATTTTGTTCTTAGGGTTTTTTATCCTTCATGAGTGCTCCACTGATAGGTGCTCTGTCTGATGTCTGGGGAAGAAAGTATTTCCTCCTCATTACAGTTTTCTTCACTTGTGTCCCTATTCCATTAATGAAGATAAGTCCATGGTAAGTGGGGCATAAATAACTGTGTGGGTATTTTGGTGGTTTTGGGGAGGGCATATTAAGAAAAGAGATCTATTAAACTCACGGCAGGATTTGGTTTCCTGTTTCTCTGTCAGAGTGAGTCAGTTTAGGCCTTTTATACTGGTATACTCAAAATGAGTATACTTGGCAAAGGAGTCACTAAACATAGGTGGGATATAAATCTAATTAATAAATAAACTAAAATTGTGCTTTTCTTAGATAGGTTTACAGTTACCTAAAGCTTTTTGCGTAGCTACAATACATAAATATTGTTCTGATTTTGCAGGTGGTATTTCGCAATGATTTCTGTATCTGGGATTTTTGCTGTTACATTCTCTGTCATATTTGCATATGTAGCTGATATAACACAAGAACACGAGAGGAGCACTGCTTATGGGCTGGTAAGAATGTTTCTTAATTCTTTGACACAAGGTGAAATTTGACTTATTGAATATCTTCTGTCAGCATTCACTAGTGTTTTCTGATTTTTTTAAAAGTGATGTTACTTAAAAGTAAATTTTGAATCTGCTATTTAAAAATTATAGTAGCTGTGTTCATATGCATGATGCCTAATTGAATTTGAGAGAGAAAAAAACCTCATGTACTGTCGAGGCCTCTGGCTAATTGGGAGGAGGCAAGAGTAAACACGCAGAGTGCAGCTTTCAAAGCTATAAATCTTTACTGTAGATAAAGCAGATCATATACATACGGTACAGCATAAGCAGAAGAAACAGCTTACAAGCAAAAGATACAGATATACTTCTCACGTGTTGCTTCCATCGATACAAGACTTAAGGAGCACAAACCTGGCAAATTACTAAGCCAGTTGGCTAAACTTCAGAGTCCTTCATCAAGAGCAGAACACTTGGTAATGGCTACCAGACAAGCAGAGGTCAAGAGCAAAGGAAACCATTTCCCATAACCCAGTTATACTTTTCTGACTCAGATCTGATTGGTCAGGCTTAAGATCTGGAGACTCTAAGCACGGAGTATAACCTGCCAGTAGGTGGCAGTGTTGCATCTAACATTTCTCATATCAGCCTGTGAAGAAAAACAATTTGCATCTGCTTTCCCATGAGAAATCTGACATGTACATGGCATCCTCAAGAATAAGCTAATCCATTAAATAGGAAGAAATCTTCCTACATGATTCCTACATCTTACATGATTCCTTTCTTCAGCTTTATAAAGAGAGGATAATGTTTCCTGGTCAATTTATTATGCATTTCTTTGAACACAGTTTTTCCTATCTTGGATCCTTCATGACTGAAGAAGTGCTAGGATAGTAATTGGTATTTTAGAATGACTCTTTAGTAGATCTTTATATAAAAAAGACTCTTAACTGGCCAGTTCAAGGAAACTGGTCTTTATTTTATCAGTAATATTGGTGGAAACCACTGGTTTAATCTTTTGCAAATGTTAGCATAAAATCTTATATTTTTAAAAAATGTAGATGATGGCTAAAGTAAGTGACAACATCAGGATTTAATTTGTGGGGCGTGGGAGTAGCTGTGTTAGTTGGATACAGCACAAGCAACAGAGCACTGTTGGGTACCTTAAATAACTGACCTATTCAATAAAGCACAATCTTTTGTGAACTACAATTTACTTCATGAGATGCATGAAGTACTGTCTTCTGATAAGAGAGATAAGAATATAACCATCATAAGTAGGGGTATAGTGAACAGGTAGGTCAGGAACTATTGAAGTGCATATGGTAAAGATTGTAGTGATTATTTCATAGTGGCCATTTCCAAAATAGTGGGGTGAAATGGGCATTCTTAAATTAGTGTGTTGTTAACACATGGACTATGGTAAGAAATGTTCATCTTTTTTTAATCCATGATAAATAGTATTTACAGAGGGGCTTCATATTATTTCAGCTGCTTCATGATAAAGCCAAACTTCATTTCTTTGCTCATGGGAGGTCATCTTATAGTGAGTCCTAAAATATCCTGCAGAATTGAAATTTTCCCCATCAGATATTGAAAGTTGCCACTAATGATGTGGTGTCTGTTCTTTTGCATAGGAGCTGAGATAGTGAGGTATTGCTCACAAATTATGGGCATGTATTGTTTTGGAGATGAGGAGGTTGTGAATGACTTGTGAATGAGTTGTGAATGAGTTGTGAATAATTAGGTTATGTAAAAGGTATCCAAGAAGACATTGAAAATAGTTTTGACATCTAGGTATGCCACAAGGTTTTTGCTAAATTTTAGATTGAGAGTCTATCTGTAAGCAAATAAATGCCTAGAACTCAAGACCTGTGAATAGGGAATACCATTGTTCAAGATGAACTGTAGATAATTGTTGATTTCAGGGTGTGTAGCTGAAGCTCTAGATGATCTATATCTGTATAGCATTTAGTTTCAAGCATAAGGGACCACATTTATATGTTTCTATGTGAATTTGTCTAGGAACAGGTTTTATTGGAATGACAGTTACTGAATTTTTGATAGAATTTTGGGAGGGTATTATGTCTATAAGTCTAGATGATCACCCACTACTTCAGTAACTATGGGATTTAAACCTACACCTTCCCATTTCTTATAAAGTATTTATAGTATTTATAGTAAGTATATTTTGTAATACAGGTAGTCCATGTTCAGTGACCACTCATTCAGCTACTGTTTGAAGTTACTTTGATGCTGAACGAGGGGACTTAATACTGTTCCTCATAGTTGTGACCATTGCAGCGTCCCTGTGGTCATGTGATCGCAATTTGGGTGCTCGGCAACCAGTTTGCAATTATGATGGTTGCAGCATTCTGAGGTTCATGCCCCACTGGTTCTCTGCAAGAGCAAGGAGGGACATGGATCTAGCTCCCAAGTGACAGGGGGCATAGTAGTGAGCATCCTGTCCACTTCACCTGAATCCATAGAACAAAAAAAGTTTCAACACAACGAGACGCTGCCTCAGTCATAACGTGGACTCTGCTCATGAAGAGTTACGACTTGATAAACCTGAGGAAATTCGTTGGTAAAGTGCAGTGGAGAACTGTCACAAATGTGTAATAAGGAGTTTGCCACCCTAAACGAGGCAGCCAGCTAACATTCTGCAGTCAGAAATAACTGAGAAGTACAGATGCTTCACCTCTCCTACCATCTTAGAATTCACCATAATGCAGCATAGGTACAGACACAAGTATTTCATTTTGTTCATATTATAATATAAGGCTGCTTACTTGGCACTCCCCAGATAAGTAGAGGAATTGGAACACAATTATCTTTTGGCTTTTGTACATAGTTAATTTGTGCAATGCAGTTCTCAAATCATAAACTACACCCACTCATACAGTTAAGAAGATTGTATATATCAGGGGTCCCTAGTCTTTTGGGGTCAGTGAACACATTTGTAATGTTGAGGCAGGTTAGGAAATTCTCACAGAGTAGCTGCCTTGGTGGATATGACCATCTCAGAATATATGAAGTTTAACTCTCATTTTTGCTGACACTTCCAAAGGAAGCCCAAAGCTGCAAACCCCTTTCATTCTTATTTTCTGAAAATGCCTTCAAGATATATGTAGGACTAGAAGCATCCTAAGAAATTAACGTTTTGCTTGAGGTTTGTGCTTTGTTTTGTAGCATGCTAGCAAATTAAACATTTGTTTTAATTTAACAAATATATAAACATATAAAGTAAAATCAGATGGGGCATATAACCTGGTGGAGCAACACAGTGGTATCTGTAGACACACTGGCTCCTGTGGGTACTGTATTGGTGACTAAGGGGTACATAAATAGATTCTTATATAAAAATTTTAATTAAAAAAACTTTTAAAATGCTCAAGTTGTAGAAAGTATCAATCCCTGGTGTAATGCAGCCAAATGAAAGGGGCAAAGTTTAAAAACAGACATCTTAGCTTTGACAACAACATTTGATTTAAAGACATAAAGTCATCCAAAGAAGAACAGAAGTTAGTACAAGGTTCAGAAATATAATTGCGATATTGTAATAGGATTGGGAAATATATTAAAGAAATGGAAACGACTGAGTTGATTGAAATTATTCTAGCCCAAGGAGACACACTGCAGACTAATGAAAAAGAAAAGAGGGTTTAAGTAAATGAAAGGCCATAGAAAAAATGTTGCTGTTGAGAAATTATGAGACTTTATAATATTAGTATGGGAATTTCTGAAATGCCAAATATTGATGAGCTGAATGTGCAAAGAGATAAAAAATGTAACATCCAAATAACGATCATAATCATAACTCTGATTAAAAATAATGAAATGCAAGTATTTGCTCGTGACTTTTAACACTGAAAAATTATGATACTGTCAAGAGATGGGGGGATACATTTTCTAAGCACTGCTTTTTAACATTCATGTTGCCTTTCCATTAAAGCAAATTGCAGTTCACACTGAATAAGGAAATGTTACAGCATAAATCACTACTTACCACAATAACAAATAATGCTTTAACTACAGCGATAAAATACCAAGAAAGCGACACTTCAAAATATTGAAAGTAAAAAAAAATCTTTAGATGCCTTCAGAATTCTGGGAATAGAATTTTCTGTCTCTCTTAAATTGCCTATAGTCTCTAAGAGAAGAGGGAGACAGAGAAAAATATGCATGCTTACTTTAAAGTGACATATCATGGCTTTGTTAAACTGTGCATCACTACTTCATTTCCTGGAAAGGAGTGTTTGGTATTGCCTTCTATATCTCTGCAGTATAAATTATTCTGCTAAATGTTTCTTAATGCTGCTGAGGATATTTCAGAAATTATGTTGCCCAAAAAAGTTTTTTTCTGTGTTAGTACAGAATGAGATGCTAACTGACAAAGCATGTTGAGCTGTGATGAGGTCAGTGGGCAATAGTAGTTGATGATGATGATGATGATGATTTTGCAGCTCAACTTCTTGATCATCAGCTTGCTGTCTGAGGCAATAGATACAGGGTAATTTACAAATTTAGGTGAAATAAGATTTCTCTATGGCTAGGGTTCCTTGCATAACCTGTAGAAGAACTCTGGTATTTGCAGATCCCTTCTCCCAAAGCTGGTGGGTAGGCTGAATTGTTTTGCAGAAATGTACCTACCTTTTTCATTTTTCTAGTATCAGAAAATATTCAGTGAAATCACTCATAAAAAACTACAAAGTTCAAGCTAAATCAACCTTAAAATCAAGAAATACAAGGAAAGCTTGATGAATTGGAAGGGGTATTACTTTAAGAAGGATTGGGCCACAATGGTTTAATGTGATGGATTGATAAGACTTTTTTTTTTGACATATTTTTCTCGAGCTAGGCCTTAACAGTTGCTTCTCTATAATGTACACATACATCTAAATCAAAACATCTGTATCTCATCACTGTTTAAAATGTTTGAAATTAACTTTTAATTGTTATATTACTTTTCTATCAAAGTATTATATTTAAATATTTTTTTCTCTTATATTTAGGTATCGGCTACGTTTGCAGCAAGTTTAGTAACTAGTCCTGCTATTGGAGCACATCTGTCTAATTTGTATGGTGATAACTTGGTGGTATTAGTTGCTACAGTGGTGGCTGTTGTAGATATCTGTTTCATTCTACTAGCTGTACCAGAATCTCTACCTGAAAAAATGAGACCACCTTCATGGGGAGCTCTTATATCATGGGAACAAGCAGACCCCTTTGCAGTAAGTTGCTAATTATATTCATTCTCTTTTATAATAAAATATGCCACATTTTTGTTAATGACAATATATAGATAAATTTATTTTGTATGATTGATTAAAATGAAATTCTGTCAAACATGCATGAAGCTGTTGTTTGAACCATTGTTATTTCTAGACATAACTAATTTCTAGTTATATCTAGAAATAACTAACTTGCTGTGAATAATAAGGTGTTAGTGCTAGTGATGGTAAAATACTACAGAACCTTTACAATACTTAACACAGCTTTCTGTTTTAATGTTATGGCACAGAAGCAGGAACTTAGAGAATTGTTTACCAGATTAGTCAGTGTGGAGCTTGAGAAGGTTACAAACAAAATATGACACCTCAGGCCTTGTATGCTTTTCTGTTACAGTTAGTCCTCACTTTACAACCATTTGTTTAGTGACAGTTTGGACTTAACAACGGTGTTGAAAAAACTGACTTATGACTGGTTCTCACACTTATGACCATTGCAGCGTCCCCACGGTCACTTATTCACAAAGAGCCAGTTTGGTCTAGAGCAGGGGTGGGCAACGTCAGGCCCTCGGGCTGTATAAGGCCCGCGGGGCTTCCGCCTGCAAACCCCGCCCCTTCCACATGATTGGCTCCTGCCCACAAACCCCGCCCCCCAGTGCTTGTGATTGGCTCCCACCCGCAAACTCCGGCCCCCGGTCCACAGAAATCCTAGAAGCCCCCACCCCACCCCCCGGTTATAAATATCCAAATGGCCCTTGGTAGAAAAAAGGTTCCCCACCCCTGGTCTAGTGGTTAAGGCAGCGGGCTAGAAACCAGGAGACTGAGAGTTCTAGTCCCGCCTTAGGCATGAAAGCCGGCTGGATGACCTTGGGCCAGTCCCTGTCTCTCGGCCCAACTCACCTCACAGGGTTGTTGTGGGGAAAATAGGAGGAGGAAGGAGTATTTGGTATGTTCGCCGCCTTGAGTTATTTATAAAAATAATAAAGGTGGGATATAAAATAAAAATAAAAAAATAATAAATTTGGGCGCTTGGCAACCGGTTCACAGTTATGACCGTCACAGCATCCTGTTGTCATGTGTTTGCCATTTTCGACCTTCGTGGTCGGCTTCTGGCAAGCAAAATCAATGGGGAACCACGTGATTCACTTAATGACCACGTCATTCGCTTAACGCCCACAGTGATTTGTTTAACCGCCTCAAAAAAGGGCATGAAATCGGGTCAGATTCGCTTAATGACTGCTTTGCTTAGCAACCAAAATTCTGGTCCCTATTGTGGTCGTTATGCGAGGACTACTTGTATTTCATTCGTCTTGACTTCCAAAACAGTTCAGATCCTGGTCCTTTTAAAATCTGGTATGAAATGAAAACAAAGAAGCAACATAAATAGTTGCTATGGTGTGGCTTCACTAACTCTGAGCAGGGGCAGATCGTTACTAACTGGAACTTTCCTGCATTCAGTCTAGAGAGGTCTCAACTAGAATCAAATTATTGGATGAACAGTTTTTATTTTTGCCCAGAAAGTTATACCATAAGTGCCATCTTGATTAATTTGACCCAAAGTCAAGCTTTTGGTTACCATGGGCAACTGCCCAGATGAATTTAGGGAGACATAAACAGGAGGAATATTTAATGCACTACCACATTAAGAATGGTTTGAAACAAACCATATACAAAATCTGTTCTACCTGAACCGAGGAGTAGGATGTAGGAGAGCACTATTTAGCAGAGGTCCTCTCCTTTCCATATGATGGTGGGAGACTGTTGGCCAACTATATGACTATTGGCTTTTGGGATTCCTCGAAGCTGTATTGTAATTCCTATGTGCCTCAAAATTTACATGACAATTCTGGGAATGGCTATCCAGATTTTTAGAGTTGAGACTCATCACTATGCCAATCATTCCTAACTCTTTCTCTCTTTATGCCGATATGCTTTTAGTCTCTCCCTTTTTGGGAAGCTTCATTTTTCCTAGCTTCCTTTTCCCATGAGCTTCTCTATCATGGAATACTACTTATCATTTCTCTGGACTCATGAAAATCCATTTTTTAGAAATCCAAATAAACTTTAGCTTTACTCCCCTTAAAATTAAGAGCTCTAACATTACATGGTCACCATTTCCTTTTTTCTGTTGGCTGCTATCAAATCAAGGATAGCTGACCCTCTTGGGCCTTTCTCTGAAACCCTTCTGCAAGCCAAGAGAGTTTCCTGGAAGGACCATGTTTGGCAGAGTGTGTCTTTTATGAGAAGTTAGAATAATTAAAAAGTTTCTCATCATTATGACCTTATGACTCTTTGAAATATTTGCTTCTGGAAGGCATCACACACACATTCTCCTTGGTAGTGTGTGTGAAAGTAGACAGTAACAGCAGTGTTACTTTTATTTGTTCCTCCACTTGTTTTAACCCAGATTCTCTCTTCAGGGGCATGCAGGTCTGAAATATGTTACTAAAATGCAGTGACCCTCTTAGAGATCTGCTGTCCCAGGTTTCAGGTCCTCTAGCTATCTCAATGCCGGGGCCAAGGGTTGGTGTTCGTATTTAAACTTGCCTTGTATGTGACTAAGGACTTTGCTCCTAAAAAAGTAGGGCATGAATGTCTATGTGTTAATTGGGCCCTAGGGATGAGTTGGAAATCCCACTGGTGTACTGTCTTCCTTGGCAGGATCCCTTCCCAGTTTGCTTAACCTGATCTTGGTTTTGGAGTACATACAGTTGCAATCAAAATTATTCAACCCCCATTGCAAATCAGGTTTATTGTCAAAATTTACAGACTTTCAGCTGTTTGCAATGAACAAATCAAACAAAAGCAATTGAAATAGCTCAACACAATGAATGCTTCAAGTGGTTTCCCCAAATTCAACTGAAAATGCAACTTATCATGACTTTTCCAGTCTCAAAATTATTCAACCCCTTCATGGCAAGCATCTTCAGTACTTAGTAGAGCACCCTTTTGCTGTTATGACCTGCTGCAAACGAGATGCATAGCCAGACACCAGCTTCTGGCAGCGTTCCTGAGGAATCCTAGCCCATTCCTCATGAGCAAAGGCCTCCAGTTCAGTAATATTCTTGGGTTTGCGTGCTGCAACCGCCTTCTTCAAATCCCACCAGAGATTTTCTATGGGGTTCAAGTCAGGTGACTGTGATGGCCACTGTAGAATCTTCCAGGACTTCTTCTGCATCCAAGCCTTAGTGGAATTTGAGGTATCATTGGGATCATTGTCCTGTTGGAAGGTCCAGTGATGCCCAAGCTTCAGCTTCCTTACAGATGGCATGACGTTTTCTCCTAGGATTTCCTGATACTTCAATGAATCCATCATGCCTTCCACACGCTGCAGGTTTCCAGTGCCAGAGGATGCAAAGCAGCCTGAGAGCATCACCAAGCCACCACCATGCTTAACTGTAGGCAGAGTGTTATTTTCAGCGTATGCTTCATTCTTCTTCCTCCAGACATACCGCTGATCCATCGGGCCGAAAAGTTCCAGTTTTGTTTCATCGCTCCACAGAACAGAATCCCAAAACTTCTGTGGCTTATTTAGATGATTGTGAGCATATTGGAGCCGATTGTTCTTGTGCTTTTGGGTCAGTAGTGGTGTACGTCTTGGAGTTGTGGCATGGACACCTTCTGTGTTTAGTACGCGCCTTACTGTGCTCACTGAAACCTCAGTGCCTGTTGCCACCAAGTCTTGCTGCAGGTCTTTTGCAGTCACTCGAGGGTTTCTCTCAACCTGCCTTCTCAGAAATCTGGTTGCAGCCATTGACAGCTTCCTTTTTCTGCCCCGTCAGGAAGTGTAACCACTGTTTCTTTAACTTTGAACTTGCGAACTATGCTTCCAGTGGTGTCTCTAGAAACATTCAGTGTCTTCCCTATCTTTTTGTATCCTGTTCCTTTTTTGTGAAGGGCGATGATCTCTTCTCTTACCTTTTTGGACCATTCTTTTGACGTAGGCATATTTCTAACATGCAGTCAAACGTGACACTCAACAGACCCCTAGCCAGTTCAGGCATTTCATATGTTCCAGCTCAAGCACACCTGGTGCAACTAATGAAGCCCTTGATTAGCTGCATCAGGTGTGCTTGAGACAACACCTGTTTTGCATACTGTATGTGTTGCGACATTCTATTCAGGGGGTTGAATAATTTTGAGACTGGAGAAGTCATTATAAGTTGCATTTCCAGTTGAATTTGGGGAAACCACTTGAAGCATTCATTGTGTCGAGCTATTTCAATTGCTTTTGTTTGATTTGTTCATTGCAAACAGCTGAAAGTCTAAATTTTGACAATAAACCTGATTTGCAATGGGGGTTGAATAATTTTGATTGCAACTGTATACCTGTAGGTGTTGAATGACTGGAATCTCCAAGCCTTTGGGACTGGGTTAGGTATAGCTCTAGAATTCATAACCTCCATGGGAGTTATTGGCTTGTCCCAATTAAACTCAGTTCCAGCAAATGTAGGTAGTCTTATGGTGAATCTCACTTTTGCTCTGGAGCAGATGTTTAGTGATCTGGATATGGAGGGTTTTTCCATCAGCCTTTTGCCATGGTTGGATCATTTTCCCATCCAGGTTAGATTGACTGCTACTCAGAACCTCCATGGGCTGATGAAGATGGTCCTCCATGGATGCCTTATGGTTCCAGATGGATTCTGGCAAGAACACGGGCAGTTTCCCAGCAATCTTGCAGGCAGTTCCATTGAGCACCTGATTAGCATTGGCAACGCAAGGCAATCTAGGCATGTGATGTGATTATTTCCAGATAGCCTCTCTGTTGGCCAATTCTAGATGGCTCCTTGGTTTACTGATGACCTTTGGGAGGTGAAGTGGCAGAAGCAACACCTGGGGTGCCAGTGGAAAAAGACAAAAAGTGACTCTGACTGAGCATGGGTACAAACTCATGTTCAAGCCTATGTTGAGGCAAGAAGGGAAGTGAAGCAACATTATTTCTCCTACTGTCTTGATGAGCTATCAGCCAGCAACCTTGTTTAGGGTAGCAAACTCCCTTTTGGGAAGGAGACAGCAGTTGGATCTCCTTCCTGGCTGCTGCAACCTGTTTGCACAGCATTTTGTCAAATGAAGGCACTCAGATTCTTCAGAGTCGTCTTGACTATTTGTGTGCAGAGTTTGTTGTAGTGACGGGAACATTGACCTGTCATATTATCCAGAACTAATGAAGTAGATAGGATGTTCTCTTGGTTCTCGCACTCATCTCTGGACTTGTCAGTCCCACCAGGTAGACTAGACCAAGAATCAACTCCATAGGAAGACTACTTTTATTGAGAGGTGACTATATTAACAAATCTCTGATAGTGCTGTGCCTCTTCCATTCTTATACCCGTATGAGTTAGGGAGTTGTCTTTCTGAGCCACTTACGCATGCTTTCTGCTTGTTTTGGATTTAAGCCATGTTTTTCTCCTTGCTGCTTTGGTAACAGATATGGTCTATGTCTGTCAAGGTCATCTTCCTTACTCTCTACAGGACTGGATCTTTGCCCATCCTGGCTTCTTTGGAAGATTGGGGAAAGAACATGACAAATTGGATCTGGGATACTATCAATACCTCATTGCAGGAGGGGTTGATGCCAGCAGCTTTGAAGGAGGCTGTGGTACGCTTCCTCCTTAAGAGGCCCTCTCTGAATTCATCTGTCCTTGACAACTATTGCCCTGTCTCTAAACTCTTGTTTTTGGAATACATTATTGGGACAGTGGTCAGTGCATAGTTACAGAACGCTCAAAAGAAAGTGGATTATCTGAGTTCAGTCCTACACATGGGATGGAGACGCTTTATTTGTGAATGACCTTCAAGACCTGGATGGGGGTAATGAACTCCTGCTGATCCTCTTAGATCTCTCAGTGGCCTCTGATATCATGGACTTAGGGACTGCTTACAGGGATTGGGGATTGGAGGCAGTGTTACACTGGTTCTTCTTCCTTAGTGAACAATTCTAGTTAGGGCAAGGGAAGAGAGATTGGTTTACTGGCTGCTCCTTTGTGCAATGCCAGATGGTTCAGTCTTTTCTTTCTGTTTAATTTTTACATTTTTACGTTACGCTCCTAACTAGGGGAGGCCAGTCAGTCAATTTGGGGTGCAGTGGCATCAGTATACTGATGCTACCTAATTATTCATTGCTACCCTGTGCCATACGTCGATTCTGTCAATGCCTTGACATAGTGTCAAGAGATTGTAAGGGTCTGGATGAGATAAAATAGTCCAAAACTGAACCCAAGTAAGGTGGAATTACTGTTTCTTCATTGGGATGCTCTGACAGCTCTGGTATTCTCAGTGGCATAGTACATGCCTGAGGGAGCAGGTCCCTGAGTTAGGAATCCTCCTGAGCTTACAGCTACTCCTGGATGGTCAGGGATGACCTTTGCCCAGTTCTAGCTGATGCATTAGTTGTAGCCCTACCTGGAGCAGGAGGACTTTGTGATGGTGACTTACACCCTCATCCTCAGTTGTGTGTGCAATATGGTCTATGTGGGGCTGCCTCTGAAGACCATTGGGAATGTACAATTGGTCCAGAATGCAGCAGCCTGGCTCTTGGCTGATATTAACAGCACAAGCATATTACAGCAGTGCTGCGGGGCCTGTACTGGCTTCCTATAAGCTTCTGAGTACAGTTCAAAATGCTGGTATTAAAATAGAAAGCCTTACATATGTCTTGGCACCAAAGTATTTGCAGGGCCATTTTCTCAGTCTGGATCAGTCCACTTAATTTGGAAATCCTGAGAGAAACTGCTGTTTTCCATTTTTATGGAATATTAAGGGGTGCTGAAGCATGCAGGCATTGCTTTTCTGTGGTATGGCTGCACTGCTGAATAGCTTCTTCCTGGTTATTTGATTGATCCTGACATTGTTGCTTTTTTTTTTAGCTTTTAAATTATTTTAGAGAGCCTTTGGAAGTTAAAGTGATGCAATTGGTTTGTAGAGGCCTTTTTGTTAATGCTTTTATCATATCTGTGATTTATTGTTCTGTGAAGTTTTTATTGTTGGATGTTTATGAGCCAGCAAGAGTCTTTTCACCTGTGGTGGGCACAAATTGAATGAATGCATGAATACTATTATAAATAAATAGTAATTTATTTGTTTCTGATGGTTCATTTTGTCTTACCTTACTTTTCCTCTATCTTTTGACAGTCTTTGAGAAAAGTTGGAAAAGATTCTACAATCTTGCTGACTTGCATCACAGTCTTTCTTTCTTACCTACCTGAGGCTGGCCAGTATTCTAGCTTTTTCCTTTATTTGAGACAAGTAAGTAATTTCCAGTACTTTTCACTATTTGTCTAAGTTATGACTAGTTGTCCTCGAGCAAAGCTTTAAAATGGGGTCTCCATCTTTATTGAACTAATGGGCACAGATGAAATTGAAAGCATATTATGAGCCATCTCACAAAATGCCTGTCTTGCATGGGCAAGTTTCCCATTCATGAAATGTCTACCAGATTATAAACTGGTCAGGATGTTTCCAATAATCTTTTCTAGCCCCTCAAGATGATCCCCATAATCCCATTTCTTTAATAGCAGACCACATATTTTCTCTTCTCCCAGATGCATATAGAAAGCTATTTTGGAAATTCAGAGGAATCATATAGGAGATGAATAAGAAATAAGTCCCATGTTTTGGGGTTTGTATAAGGTTTTAGTGCATCTGAAGAAGCGCTCTCAACATGTTAACATAGTGCATTCTTATTTTAAAAACAACAGACATTTTCAGTTTAAATTTATCACTGCGGTAACATAAGATCCCTTTCACTAATCATAGCAATTCCTCTGTCCATAGAGTGAAAAGATAAATTCCAAGCTTACAGTATATATTTTTTCAGTATTTGACTGCACAGCACATATCATTATCTCTGATCTCTCATATTTCTGCTTTTTGTAAGCAAAAGCAAGTAAGAAACCAAAAACCTGTTATTGTAATGACAAAACAGAAGAGAATGTTAAATCATTTGCTATGTAAATTTGACATCATCTTGATGGGCAGAGAAGATAGACAAAATTTCATTAAAATCCTTCTCTAGCCATTATTTCAGAAGGCTCTTGAAGTTCATAAAAAATTAAGAAATAGTACAAAGGCAGTCTAAATCTGATAGCAATATATAACTTTTAGTTGGAGGCAAGTTATTAATGTCACTGTGGGGGCCTGTTTTACAGATAGAGCAGCAGTCATTTAAAAACATCTCAACTCCATGCCTTCTAGACATTTTGAGCTACAATTCCTGTGATCTCTGAACCTAGCATATAATGGAATTGTAGCACAAACCATCTGAAGTATATCCAGATTGGGGGAGCGTTCTGTAAAGCAAACTATACTATCTACCTACACTTTTAATCTAAGCCTCCAGAATATCTTGTAATCACATTCTTCTCATGCAAGGAGAAAGAAACGTGTTTTGGAGAAAAAGGAAAAGAACAAATTCAGGCAAATAAGTGTTTGCTTGGGGAGGAGGGAAGCAAGCTCCCTACAACTGTTCTTGGTCAGAATGATATATGGGCGCGATCCAATCCAAAGCCATCTGCTACCCTCCCATTCCAAGCAGTGAGAAGGCTTCAGTTGGGCCATGCAGCAGAGCCTCAGGAATGACCCCAAGCGCCTTCTGGAATCCAGTAGGGTCCATTAATCACCTGGGGTGGACTGATCAAATAGGTCCACCCTCCCTGCAGTGGGGAGAAGCACCAGAGAACTCCAGGGCTACCTGAGAGTGATCTGACCATAACATGGAGTGATAGAAGTCTCAGGAAAACCATATCAGTCATATGACAACTGTTGTGTGTCATGCTCTCGATGGACTGGGATGGGCCCATTTTGTTGCTTATAAAAATTTGTGATCAGAGTTATGGAAAATATTAAGAGACAAGCGAAACTGAAAAGCTTGCAGTAAAAACGTTGCTTTTATTTTAAAACAAAGAACAAAATTGAATCTTGCTTTTCTTCAGCTGAAGAGAAGCACATGACTTAAATACTCACATTGTAGAACACAAAAAAGAGACAAAAGCAGAGAGATAACAAAGTAACCAAGATTTACAATTTTAAACCTGGCAATACCTGAGTGGACAGGGCTCGGCATGTGACCAATCACCTAGGTAACCACATTCCCAATTTGGGCAAAACTGAAAGGTAACCTTTCTGATTGGGTAAGCACCTCAGACTTTGAGACTCCAGCCATCAACATTCCTGAGGGGTGGTTAACACGTGCTCTCTAGAGCCCAGAGAAAAAACTTCAAGGCTTGGCTTTTAAAACTCAGCCTTCCCATATTCTTTAAGACAAAAAAATATATGCAACACTCCCCTTTTTTATGACTAGAAAGAATATGGAAGCAAACCCAATTTTGTAAGCAACTCACTGTGCCTACTGGCAGGTAGAGGCTTGGTAAAGATATCAGCCAACATTAATTTAGTATCACAGTATTTCAAAATAACCTTTTTCTTGGCTAGAAAATCTTTAACAAGATGAAAACGAACATCAATGTGCTTTGTGCGATTTCTGGTACCTTCAGATAAAGCCAAATGAAGACAGGCCTGGTTGTCTTCATGAATTGTTACAGGCTGGCTTAAAATAACTCCAATGTCTTGCAACAATTGTGTAAACCAGATTACCTCATTGCAGAGTTGTGCTAAAGCATAAAACTCGGCTTCAGCTGTGCTGATAGCTACTACTGTTTGTTTCCTGGAGTACCATGCAATACTGGACTTTGCAAATTGAATTACACTCCCAGAAGTAGACTTCCTATCACTGAGATCCCCAGCCCAATCTGAATCACACCAGCATTCTAACTTTTCCTCTGTGTCTGTAGCAGACAATCTTAAGCAATAATCTTTGGTGCCCTGTAAATAACAAAAAAGCCTTTTTAACCCAGACTTTGCAACAGATGTGGGATGTTCCACATATCTGCTCAAAATGGACACACTATTTGAAATGTCCGGACGGCTATTGTTTGCAATGTAAAGAAGACTACCAATGGCTGATCTGAAACTATCTCCTTCAGATAACTCACCATCCCCCTTTTCCCCCTCCTCTTTTAGAAACTCGGGAAGCATGGGGGAGGAGACAGACTTACAGTCTTGCATTTTAAAATCCTCCAGCAGTTTCTTAATTTTACTACTCTGACTTATGAGAAAACTGCCATCTTTGTCCCTCTGAATTTCTAATCCTAAGTAATTGTTAACTGTTCCAAGACATTTCAATGTGAAATTGTTTTTCATACAAACCTCAAAAGCACGCTTTTGTTCATCAGATGAAGTGAGCAGCAACAAATCATCAACATACAAGCATAAGTATACTACACCTTGCTTATCATTTTTACATACACACATGGATCAGCAATTCCCTTCTGAAAACCAAAATTTTGCAAAATATTATCCAACTTAATATTCCAACAACGCGCTGCCTGCTTCAATCCATAGATGGATTTCTGCAATTCACACACAAGATGTTTTTCTTTTTCATAACCAGGAGGTTGTTGCATAAACAATTTTTCCTCCAAATCACCATACAGAAAAGCAGTTTGAATATCATAGTGATAAACAGACATTTTCTTAATGGCAGCAACCTTTAAAAGCAACCTGATAGATTCAGCTTTTGTCACTGGAGCAAAAGTTTTGTCATAATCCACATTTTTTCTTTGAGCAAAACCTTTTGCTACCAACCTTGCTTTATACTTTTGAATTTTACCATCTGAATCTTTTTTCAGTTTAAACACCCACCTACAACCCAAACACTTCTGATTGGGAGGTAGACTCACCAATTTTCAAAGTTTTATTTTCCTTTAAGGAATCCAACTCCTGCTGCATGGCTTCATGCCAGCACTTAGCTATTTCAGGTGGCATCTCATTGATTTGCTCAAGAGATTGAGGCTCTGTGTGAATGTGAAAAGCCTTCACAACATCTACTTGATAACGATCAGGTGGAACCCCCTTATTAATTCTTTCAGACCTGCGAGGTAGGACAGGACTTACATTCTGAATTCCACCATTGCCCTCAGAAACCTCTGACTTCTCAGACAATTCGACTTCCTGCTCATTGACTTCACTAGGTGATTCCTGCAGATCACCATCAGCAAGACTTTGCTGTTCCCTCATGGATAAATCAACTGAAGAACTAGAGTTTATTTTATCCCAATTCTGCTCAGCAAAAGAAGCACTTTTACTAATTATCAATTGATTATCCAGTATGAACCTGTAGCTCCTCTGACTCTGTTCATACCCTACAAAGATTGCTTTCTTTGTTCTGGAAGCCCCCTTACGCCTCAGCTGCTTTGGAATGTGCACCCAAGCTGTGCTCCCAAAAACACTGAGATGATTTACTTTAGGCTTCACACCATAGTACAAATGAAATGGCACATCCTGAATTGCACTGTTAAACAGCCTGTTCTGAACATAACTGTAGAAACAGCTTCTCCCCAAAACCTAAAAGGTAAACTGGCATCCTTTAGCAAACACATCATAGCTTCTTACAGTGTTCACCCTTTTCTCTCTGCAACAGAAATCTGTTCTGTCGTGTAAGGGTTAGCTATAATTGGAAAGTTGGAAATAAGTTGGAAATATAAAATATGTTCTATCCCTTTTTCTAACAAAAAGCCTTTAAACTTTGAGGACAGATACTCTCCAGCTCTGTCTGATTGCAAGGCAGACACTGGCCGTGGGAACTTTCCATTTGCCCAAGTTACAAAACCTTTAAACTTGTCAAAGACCTCATATTTGTGTTTCAACAAAGAAATGAATGTGTACCTGGAAAAATCATCTATAAAGGTCAAAATGTACCTTGCTCCCCCAAGACTAGCAGAAAAGGGGCCTATTACATCAGAATGAATAATCTCCAGAGGCCTAGAAGTGGACCTATCAGCAAACTTTTTCACAGGAGCCCTTGTGGTTTTATTCTCCTTGCAAACTGCACAATCCAAATACTTATCACAAGGTTTCAATTTTAAATCAGCAGAAAAACTAGGCATTTGAGATATGTGCTTAAAATTAGCATGAGCAAACCTCCTATGTAATAAATGGATACACTGATCGTGTATGGGAGTATTCTCAAACACAGTTTTTGCTGTTTGCTGCTCAGCTTTCTGTACAATGTAAAGAGAATCTTTCTGCAAACATTTTGCAACCACTTTACCATCCTTCCTAATTTCACAGCTCTCTTTCTTAAAAGTTATAACGTACCCTGATGTTACTAACTGTCCCACAGACAAGAGATTACTTTGAAAATTAGGCACAAATAAAACATTTTGAACAGTTTCCCCCAAACATGGATGATTAATCTCACCTTCACCCATGATCTTAGATACAGATCCATCTGCTAAGGAAACTCTTTGTTTGTTAGTTTTAGACAGAGACACAAAATAATTTTTATTACTACAAATATGCGAATTAGCACCGCTGTCCAAAATCCAGAGATCTTTATTATCAAAGCTCTCAACAACCTGTGCATGTAGAATCTTCTTTCTAGACGTTGCTTCTTTCTTCTGAGAAATCTTCTTACTTTTAAACTGGACACAATCCTTTTGAAGATGTGAAGGGGACCCACAAATAAAGCATCACCAGCTAGAAAATGCAGCAGCTTTGAATTCAAAGCTCTTCCGCTCCCTCTGCTGGCCACGAGAAGACTTTAATGAAGAAATGGAGACTGCTTTTTCCTTCCGTTTCTCCCACTCAGCAAGAAGACGTGCAGATACAAAAGATGGGGTTAAATCAGCTTATGGAATTCCCTCCATGGAGCAAATTAAAGTGTCCCAGGACTCATTCAACAAAGACAGCATAATGTAGGCTTTCATAAGAGGAGTAAACTCCATCCCACGCTCTTGAAGCTCCACAAAATAGTTCTGCAGTTTATGAAGATGCTCTGGCAAATTTCCATGCTCTGGCAAGTAGGCCTTGTACAGCTTTTTGGTTAAAATAACCTTGCTGCCAGGAGAGGTTTTCACATATAAATCACGCATATAGTCCCATAAGTCTTTGGAAGTTTCTTTTCCTCTTACATGTATAAGCTGATTATCCTCCACAGCCAAAATAATAGAAGCTTTACATTTCTCATCTTTTCTCAGCCAGGCTTGATCTGGATTCTGAGGTATTTGGTCAGATATAGCAGACCACAAATTTTCTCTCCTCAAGAAACACTCCATTTTCAAAGACCAGTTCAAATAATTAGTATTAGAAAGCTTTTCCAGGGGCATACCTTGAAAACTTGAAAACTGCAGCAGCCGCCATTGTTTCTTCCTCCCCTGTTGGAGTAATCCACGAGGCTTGAAATCACGAGGCTTGACTCCACCTCCAACTGAAACTGCTTGTAACTTCCAACAAGTTTCAAAAAACAATGCAAATGAAACAGTTCAGCTTTCCTCTTTCCATATTTCCATAAGTTTTATCTCTGATCGAGAAAGCATTTGCTGGGCCCATAACCTTTTGTTGTTTATAAAAATTTGTGATCAGAGTTATGGAAAATATTAAGAGACAAGCGAAACTGAAAAGCTTGCAGTAAAAACATTGCTTTTATTTTAAAACAAAGAACAAAATTGAATCTTGCTTTTCTTCAGCCGAAGAGAAGCACATGGCTTAAATACTCACATTGTAGAACACAAAAAAGAGACAAAAGCAGAGAGATAACAAAGTAACCAAGATTTACAATTTTAAACCTGGCAATACCTGAGTGGACAGGGCTCGGCATGTGACCAATCACCTAGGTAACCACATTCCCAATTTGGGCAAAACTGAAAGGTAATCTTTCTGATTGGGTAAGCACCTCAGACTTTGAGACTCCAGCCATCAACATTCTTGAGGGGCGGTTAACACGTGCTCTCTAGAGCCCAGAGAAAAAACTTCAAGGCTTGGCTTTTAAAACTCAGCCTTCCCATATTCTTTAAGACACAAAAATATATGCAACAGCCCATGGCTGTCATGGTAGCGATGAACTATTGTTTGTAACATTCTGGAAATGTTTTTTATTGAAAACAGCTGTTCTCAAGCGCAGAACACAGTTCTGAGCTATGGCTTTCAAAATGCTTGAAACAGCCTGTTTCATTCTCAGAACAGTAGGGTGTGTGTGTGTGTGTGTGTCTCAAAATGGGAAGTCTTATGAAGGCGCATGCTTAGAATACTTGAAATCAATTGAAATCATTGTGCACTGCTGTGACATCCTGCATATGACAGTGTATATTAGCAATGAGTCATGGTACTGAAGAACCAGTTGCCTTTTATTTGGCCAGAAGTTGATGTTTGTAGATTTCAACTGTTATTTCTTCCTTTTGCAGTTATATACATCACAGAAATCACCTCAGATTTGGTCGTCTTTCCAAGTTTTTTCCCCTTTTGTAAACTTTCTGTAAATGTAATGATTCCTATTAATTTAAGAAAAACAGTTTCAGTATCTTTTAAGTTTTAAATACATATTTTGTTTGGCTTATTTACAGGTGATAAAATTTGAGTATGCAAGCATTGCAACGTTCATAGCCGTGGTTGGCATTCTTTCTATAGTTGCTCAGGTAAGCATAGTTTTAATAAGGTTTTTAAAAATTGCAATAAGCACACATAATTAAAATGTATTAAGTGATGATGTGTACTTTGCAAATTATGTATATGTAAGTAAAATATTTGTGTAGGGCCTAATTACTATAGAATAAGGAGAAAAAATATGGCAAAATAATGTACATATTTTATATCAAATTCATATGTCTAACAAAATAATTCAAAATGCTTAACAGAATAACAAGTATTTAATACAGCAGTCAAAAAAAGAAATTGCATTAAAAAAGAACAATCAAAATATTAAAAGGTAGTTTTTTTTACCAGTTGCTGACAGAGAATTGGAGTCTGACATAGGTAAAGCATTCTGCAAAAGAAAAACTTTGTTCTGATTATAGTTCACAGAATGAACATTTGAAAAAGTGTTTTAGATTATGACTGATACATGTTGGTAGAACTTACGGAAGAAGGTGGTCCTCTATTATAAAGCTGTTGTGTGCTTTAAAAGTGAAAAACAGCATATGAAACTGAACATGGAAACAAACGATCACCTAGCACAGATCACACAGAATACTTGTAATACTTTAAAATACGTACAGGTAGTCCTCATTTACCAACCGCAATTGGGACCAGCAACTCTGTCACTAAGCAACGCGTTTGTAAAGTGAAATGTCACATGACTGCGCCCGACTTATGATATCAGTTCTGGCTGTGGTCATGAAGCGAATCACCCTCGGTTGTTAAGTGCGACATCATGTAACTGTGACTTGCGACTTCATGCTGGTTTCCCCATTGACCTTGCTTGTCAGAAGCTGGCTGTGAACATCGCAATTGGTGATCATGGGACCATGCGACATTGCGACTGTCGTAAATGTGCACTGGTTGCCAAGTGCCCAAATCACAATCACGTGACCGCGGGGACACTGTAGTGGTTGCAACTTTGAGAACCAGTTATAAAATTCCTTTTTCAGAGCCGTTGTAACTTCGAACGGTCGCTGAACAAGCTTGTTGGTAAGCAAGGACTACCTGTAGTTCCCATCAGCATCCTCATCACATGGCATTTGTAGCAGTTGCAGTTTCCAAACACTTTTCAGTGGCAACATTACATTGTAGTAGTGGACAGTCTGATCATAAGGTAACTGAATGTTTGAATTTGTCCAGCCAGCTTTCTTACAAAGAGTCATACATTCTTTGGGAAGACATTTTTTGTCAGTGCTTTTATCAGATCTTTGCCTTGGATATACTGTATATCATGAGGCTTTGATTGTAGTTTTAGGGCCCCCAAAAAAGTTGATGCTGAATTTGTGCATGCATAAATGAGTTTGGTTCCAAATGATTTTGCACAGCCATACAAATTAGTTTTAAAATTCTGTCTTTTGCCACTTCATTTATTCAGAGACTGATTTATAAGTTATACCAACTTAAACTGCATAATGTATTCTCTGACTTTTGTAGACTGTCTTTCTCAGCATCCTAATGAGGTCTATAGGGAACAAAAACACAGTACTGCTTGGCCTTGGTTTTCAGATGTTCCAGCTGGCCTGGTATGGCTTTGGCTCTCAGCCTTGGTAAGTGCAGTGCAGACACATTTTTGCTGGCTCTTCCTAGTTTCCTTTTTAATAGTTCGGTGAGTATATTGCATGTTGGCTACTCATGGGCCTGGAAGGTAAGATAGGCCTACCTGGGTCATAGTTTTATGTACTGTTCTAACCCCTAGATCTGTAGTTTCATACCTCAGTGGTCGGATCACAGGTAGGATAATGTAGGAAGAGGTGCTTGAAGAACATAAACAGTGCTCTGCTGGATCAGACCCTTGGCCTATCTAGTCCAGCAATCTGTTCCCACCCTGGCCAACCAACTGCACAAGAAAGCTCAGTGGTCTCCCAGCAGATGGCCTTCAGAGACAGTCACACTGTCATCAAGGCTAATAGCTATTGATCAAGGTCTTAAGACCTTTATCGAGTTTTAAGTCATTTATAGCATTATATGTCAAAACTTAGAATTTGAACTGGGATTGGTGACAAAACAGGTTTTGAAGGAAATATGTTTTGTAGTTGCAACCTGGTAATGAGTGTCAAGGAAAAAGGGCAACTGCCATATTTTGGTTTGCTAAATTTTGAAATTAAGCACTTTTTAATAGAAATATATAATGGTTTATTTTTACAAATAGCTTTATATTGCTTCAGTCTAGCCAATTCTAAGTGATTTATAAGTCTATATATATAAACAAGAAAACAATAAATGCATCCTCCCTGAATATTTTATCATATAGTTTTCATGATGCATCTCACTCATGACTGCAAAATTCTAGTTTCCAAAGGCCTTCCAAAATAACCAGGTCTTAATAAATAATTGGATATTAGGGGAAGCTATTCTGTAGAAGGGGGGATCCCCTGCAGATAAAGTCCCTTTTTGACCTCCCTTCCGACAGATACCCCAATAAGTGGGAACCCTGAGCAGGCACTCTGTATGCATTGGTTGGGCCAATTCTACCTGGAAGAGGTGCTCTCAGAGATATCCAGAGCTCAAGCCACATTGGGCTTTATAAGTAATAACCAGTATCTTGGAAACAAACTGGTAGCCAGGGCAGGTCCTGTAATAGCAATGTAACATGGTAATAAGAAGTCTGACTTACCATACGGGTAGCTACATTCTGCAGCAGCTGAACTTTTGGGGTGGTTTTGAAGGGCAGCCCCATGTAATTAATGTAATCCAGTTGAGAGGTGATGAGGACATGAGGGACTGTACTCTGTATGTCCAACTTATTCTTCATTGTAATTCTCTCTGCTTTATAGCTGGTAGAGTGGGAAACTTTCCATGGGGATGCCAAATCTTGTAGCACCTATAATACAAAGCCTGGCTTTGGATCTGACACAACTAACAAGATAGATAACATTTGCAGAGATGTCTTCAATCAGTCTTCATTATGATCTGCAACCAATCATATTCAAACAGGCAAAAGAGTTTTAATTAAAAGCACACCAGGTTTTTCAATATGAACAGCATATTTTTAAATACAGAAAAATATAAGGTTAAAGGAAAGTGAAAAAAAAACATAGTAATATATATTATCATCTAAAATATATAGTTTCATTTCTCTCTTTTACCCTTATTGCTAGCTACCTAAAATGAACTACCTTAATTATTATCCTTGTGAACAATTGGTTTTTACATGCTTCAAGCTGCTGAGCAGAACCTAGCAATACTATTTGAAATGTTTGTATCTTGACCTGAGAACAACAGAAAAAATATAAAACACTGAGCTACCTGGAAAATTCTTTAAAATATTAAAAGCTTCTTCTAAATAGATCCTTCCTTTCAAATTATATAGCACTACTTTCTCTTGTGCTTAGGATGATGTGGGCAGCTGGAGCTGTTGCCGCCATGTCAAGTATCACGTTCCCAGCAATCAGTGCTCTTGTGTCACGAAACGCAGATTCAGATCAACAAGGTGAAAACAAGGTTATTTTTCTACAAAACTGATCTTGTAGTTGGTTTTTTCCCCCCGGACATCAGTGAGGATGTATAATTTTTGTGCTTTAGAAAAGTAATATTAGCTTTTGGAAGCAGTATAGTCTGTATCTTTTATTGCCCCTTGTGTCCTCAAGAGGAGGTAAGTTGCACATACTGTGGATCTTCATAAATGGTGTTTCCTTAGCTTGGAAAACTTTTTGAGGGCTATTTTCTTTTGGGGATATAACTTGTGTGGGATAAGTAGCTCCAAAGCAAACCCAGGGCAGTAGAAACATGGGCATCCTCAGGATGGCAACTGACAAAGGGCATTGCAATCTCGTGACACATCCTCTACCCTTAACTAATTGCATGCAACATGGTGCTGCAAATATGAAAGGGCAGAGCTTGCATTGTGACATCATGATGTGCAGTTCAGCACTTTGGAAGCATTGCAGCTAGCTGTGGATGCCTATGAATCCAAGAACTAGCAATGGGCAGGGACACCTGTGTTTACTTTTTGCCTGCCATCTCTTTACTTCTTGCTGGGGGAGAATCTCTGTCCTGTTTTCTTCTCCTAATTCCAGGGGAAGGTTCCCCCCCCCCCCATTTCAGCTCTGACCACTCTGGAGGTTCTTGTATCTTCTCTACAGCAATCACGTTAAGAAAGATGTTCCTTGCTGTTAAAAAATGACATTATCTTCCTTTCATAGTTTATTGTGAAATTAGCTCAGACCTTTATTTTTTACTGAAGTTTGCTTGTGACATAGATTATTATTCTTTCTAGAAAAATGGTGGTTCAGATTCACCTGTTTCCGAAATGGAGGTGGGTCGACATTGGGGGAATGATAGAGATGTCATAATCACCACAGTGACTTCATTCTCACTAGGCCAGGAAGACTGAGCAAAAAAATTATCTAGTCATTTACCAAGATGCAGTAGGTATGGTTTGTGGGTACATGAGAGAGAGAGGTGGGGAGGGGAAGAGATTGATTTTTATTTGAAGAAGGCATATAGATTTTCTATTTTCTTATAAAATGATCACAATTTTCGATGGAAAGAGAATGGGAATACACTGTTGGCACATTTTAAAATAACTTTGTTGTGTAACTGTATAATGTAATCTAAAATAAGCCCTTACACTCAGGTTTTTTTTTGTAATTAAGTATCCTTTGAAGTGTCTTTAGAACAGGGCTTTCCAAAGTTTTCCCACGGCGAGACACCAACCGCCGTTGGTGTGTCACCGCGGGAAAACCCGGAAGTGCCGCCATTGCGGCAGCGCGCAAAAACCCGGAAGCACTGCTGCCGCTTTCAGGTTTTTGCGCACCGCCGTTGGTGTATCGCCGCAGGAAAACCCGGAAGCGCTGATGATGATCAGCGCTTCCGGGTTGTGTGGCGACACACCAGACTGTGTGTGGCGACACACTTTTGTGTTGCGACACACAGTTTGGAAAGCTCTGCTTTAGAAGCTTGAAGGTGGGTGTTAATGCCATCTAGTGGTGACTGAACATGTGAGAATGTTGAAATATAAATATGCTCTCTGAAATACAGATTTTCTTGTTAGATACTTTCAGAACAATTGAATTAGACCAATCCTTTCAATATAAAGGGGTATGTTGAAATTAACTGTTAACTATTAATCATATTAACTACTAGTCTGCAGCATTACTTTTGCAATCTAGCTAATCTCTCTTTGAAGGTATTCATTTATATTTGGCTAGCGTTAGAGTAAGGTCAACTTGATAGCTGCATAAGAACTTGGAATCCATTGAAATGCAGGCTGTAGAGCTCTTTCGTTGCAGTTTTAAAATGGGATTGGCTGGCAGAAATGATTTCTCCTTCACTGTGAACTTGCTCTTTCCCAGGTGTCGTCCAGGGGATAATAACTGGAATCAGAGGTCTGTGCAATGGTCTTGGCCCCGCTCTCTACGGCTTTATATTCTTTCTCTTCCATGTGGAACTTAATGAGTTGGCACCAGTTCAGGACCAGGCTGCTAGGCAGGATCCAAGTGATGAGGTAAAATGATTATAAATCTTTCTTGGAATAGTAGCTCTTAATAGCTCTTGATGAGGCATCCTATGGGTGATCTTTCTTCATTTAAAAACTGCAAAATATAACGTGGAATGAATCAGCAATTGGTTCTTTTGATGGGTTTTCCAGCTGGGACCATAACCTTTTTTGTACTCTTGCCTTATTTTTTCACATTGTTCAGCTGTTGACAGCCATTCTTCTCCTTGGCCTTCTAACAGCCCTGTTCTGTGTCAGCCCCTTAGATTGAAGAATGCTTCTTTTGAAACGTGAACTTATAGAATCAGCTGTATGATTTTGACACTTTGCCCAATTTTATATGGTTAAAATGCTATATTTTAGAATCTCTGCTTTTGAAACCCAATAGAGCAGAGCTTTCCAAACTTTTCATGTTGGTGACACACTTTTTAGACATGCATCATTTTGCGACACACTCTTACAGCAGGGCACAAGGCAGGCACTAGGACCTGCGCGGAATCACAGCAGGTTTGGAGGCAGCAAGGCACTAGGACCTGCGTGCAGCAGCCGCGACACACCCAGACACTGCAGCCGACACACTAACGTGTCCCAACACACAGTTTGGGAAGCTCTGCAATACAGAGTCAAAACAATTATTTGATATAAATTATAATTATAATTCAATTCACAATAGTTCTTCTCAGCCCCCGTATGGCCTGGTGCAGCACATGTTGAGGCATAAATGGCAATTCTTGTCTGATTCTTTCAAAACACCCAGAACCAAGAAGACTTCCTACCTGTTTAGTATTCTCCCTCAATTCATTATGGCATCAGGATGAAATAAGAGTAAGATTGGTGGAGAAGACAAGTTTCTAACTTTCAGCAGCAGCCAAAATTGCAAGTCTGTTTGATGTTGGCAGTGCAGTTCTTTTAGTGACATGTATAAACAGCCTGAATAGTTAAAGATGCAGGTGTGAGTGGCCTCACTGTCCACATTTTATTAATCTGTGGTTGCTCAGTATTTCTCCCTTTCTTTCTGCAGAGTGCAGTTATACCTGGCCCTCCTTTCCTCTTTGGAGCATGTGCTGTCCTCCTAGCCTTTCTGGTTGCCTTATTTATCCCTGAGCACAGTAAAGCCACCAATACCAGAAAGCACAGCAACAGCATCATCAGTATCCAGAGCAACAGTCCAGATCGAGGTAGTGATGAGGATATCGAGCCTCTGCTTCAAGACAGCAGTGTGTGAAAGCAGTTTTCTTCTAAGGTTAATAGAGATGGCCATCGGGCAGACACAATCCATGCACTGAGCTCTGAATCCAGAGCAGTACTCTACTGGAGTGAACTTTTGATCTGTCAGAAGCTTTGCACATTTCACTCACCTAAGATATAATGTATAAGTGGCCATGGGTATTCAATTAAGGCTGATTGCTACCACTTAACTGTGGTTTTTCTGTAGAACAGTCCAAAGCAAGTTTTTCTTTCTGTATCCATGCAATTGCTGTTGAGCCCAACACTGAACTGAGAATGTGGAATTATAGTAACTTGGGAAAGATTATCTTCAAATGTAATTGAACACTGAGCACCCAAATTCACTGTGAGCAGACCATAACCCTGCTAGGTATTTTTTTTCCCAACTGTCTTTTCATTGGTTCTCTACTCTCTTACAGCCTTTGGGGGTTTGGAAAAATACACCATTTCAATAAACATTACTGACAAAGGTTTTTATTATAACCCCCCTCCATCAATACACTCTTATATCTCTCTCTTAATATGCTGCCTGATAGATTGAATATTGCAGGACTATTTAAAGTGTGCAGGGAATGTCAATTGAAAGATAAATTATTGGTGCATTTTCATCCCTTGTTTTTAAAATCTCTAACTTAGATGTTAATTAAAAGGGCTCCTGTTGAAAACCTGAGCAAGGTAACGATAATTCCTTCGACAGAAAGCATTAGTAATACTCACTCCTGGCACCACCAATGTGGCCAGTTCTGACATACAAACTAATTAACTGGGTGCTGAGGCAATTTACGTTGACGTATGTATTTATTGCATCATCTGTCATCTTTTATTTGCCATATGAAACTTTTCTGTCCCACTTAATTTCACTCCTGCCTTAACTGCTACTTAGTGTACATTGTTATCAGCTATATTTAGCCTTCATATCAATCTCTGAAGAATCTCATAGAAATATAATTATGAAATGTCAATCTAAAAGAGACTTTAAAAGATGGTTTAGTTTCTACAAAGTACCATGTTACAATTTTTAGAAGCATTTTATGAAATTGCACAGGTCTCTGTGTATTTTGTGGTAGTGAAAATGGAACATTACACACAAATCTAACAAAGTACTCTTATGAATGTTTTATATGTATGAATATATGTAGATATTTATAAGAAGTTCTACTTTTTTTCCTGATGAGGTACTGTGTAAATCTTGTATTTATAAATGTAATGAGGGCACTGACAGATATACAGCTTTTATAAAGGATTGTGTAATGACGGAACAAAATTTAAATATATATATATTTTGAAACTTGGTCCGCCTTAAGCAAAGATATCAAACCTTTTGTACTATGCAGTTTGGTTTTTAAGTTAATAAGCTTCCTAATGCATAATAAATTTGCAAACTATATTATACAAGGGTGTGATGTGATTTTGGTATCTTTTGTCTTCCAACATTAAAGTTGTATATGAATTATTTATATATCGTAGGGGTTTTGCTAACTACTTACTACATACCAGCCAAACATTGAGCATCTTTCTCCATCCAATTCTTAATAATGCTACATACTGTTGCTTTAATAAAGGCATCTTTATCACTATAAGTAGTTCAAAATAAACTGAAGGGATATCAAACCTATCAGTGTGCTTCTCAAAGACTGAAGTAAGGCAGTATAAGTTTCTCATAATGTAATTGACAAACACTAACTTTCACGAAGCCTAGGATAAGACAGTCAAAACAAAGGAAATAATAACAAAATGTAATTTACCAGTTTGAGGAACCTGTTGATACAGTACAACATTCTCCTCTTTGTTTTGATGGAGGCACTTCCTGTAAAGACAAATCTGGTTGATTAAAAAAACTTAAAATGTTATTTTGGACTGGGAGGAGAAGTATATAATACCATTTCTCTCTTAGCTTTATTGTGAGATGAATATTCTTCAAAAAGACGCCTTATCTTTTTTTTATGTTCCAAGTGGATATGGAGATTGATGATGGGTGGTGAGTGAAAATGAACTAGATTAAGGATCTTTCATCCAATCAAAATTGTCATAGTTATATTTATATAGGTTATAGTTCAGTGATAAAATACCTGCTTTTTATGCAGAAGCTCCTGCATTAAATCCTTGGCCTCTCCAGACAGGAGAGGTACAGGACCTAAATTTTGAAAAGCCATTGCTTATCTGGACTGAACTGATTTGGCATAAAGTTTCTATTAATAATTCAATAATTGGTGGCCGAGATGAATCAACGGTATATGCTAAAAGTACAATGGTGTAATATTTCTGTTATATGAAAAACAATTACTATATTATTTTATTATTTTATTATTTTATTTATTTATTTATTAAATTTCTATTACTGCCCATCAAAAGGGGCGTGGTGGCTCAGCGGGTAAGACGCCAGGCTTGTCGATCGGAAGATCGCAAGTTCAGAGGTTCAAATCCCTAGTCCCGCGTGACGGAGTGAGCTCCCGCACTAGCCCCAGCTCTTGCCAACCTAGCAATTTGAAAGCATGCAAATGCAAGTAGATGAATAGGTACCACTTCGGTGGGTAGGTAACAGCGTTCCGTGTGCGTCATGCTGGCCACATGACCGTGGAAGCGTCTTCGGACAACGCTGGCTCTTCAGCTAACAAACGGAAATGAGCACCGGCCCCTAGAGTTGGACACGACTGCACAAATGTGCGGGGGGAACCTTTACCTTTTTACCTTTACTGCCCATCTCCCCCAAAAGGGGAACTCTGGGCAGTTTACAATAAAACCAGAATTAAAATTCAAAGTGGAGCACAAATACAAAAATATAAAATACAAATATATGCTATAAACATTAAAAGGTTAAAATCCCTTGAATTTAATTGCTAGTGACATCCATGTTGCTTGCTTGGCAACAGTTGAGAAGTGGCTTCCAATGTCATTTTCCTGGTCGTCTAAGAGCAGCCCCTGCTTAGCAATTTTGAGGACAAAGCTGGCTTGATTCTGCTACCTGTAGAGAGCCCTGAAGTTGCGGCTAAATGTATGGAGTTGCTTTTGATAAAATTCAGGCATCAGGGGGATTGGGATTTTATTACTGCATCCCTTATAAATGTCAGATCAGTTCCCATGCTTTACTGGTTAAAATATTTGAACATCTAGATCAGAGCTTTCCAAACTGTGTGTCGCGACACAAAAGTGTGTTGCCACACACAGCGTGGTGTGTCGCCACACCACCCGGAAGCGGTGGCACGCGTCCCTGTGCTGCCGCCGTGCGCGCACGCGCCGCCACACACACCCCCGTGCCGTCGCCGTGCATGCGCGCCGCCGCACGCCCCCCGCACCGTCGCCGTGCGCGCGCACCGCCGCACGCCCCCCCTGTGCCGTCGCCGTGCGCGCACGCGCCGCCGCTGCCGCTGGTGTGTCGCCAGCGGCAGCACTTTGGAAAGCCCTGATCTAGATGCACTGCTTGAAATGTTCACAAAATCTGAGGGGCATGTTAGGTTATCAGTGTGTCTGTAAAGGACTGCAATATTCCTGTTACTAGAGAGAAGCCGTCATGGGAGAAAATCTTTCACTGAACTGGTAACATTTATCAACAATCCCAAACATGTTGTTAGACCTGACCTTGCCTCAGGCACTGATCATTTACATTTTATTAAGCTAAAATGTGAAACTTGAGTATTAACATCTAGGACTGTAGCTTGAATCATGTCAACTGGATTTCTATTTTCTCAGTGGAAACGTTTCGCTCCTTATCCAAGGAGCTTCTTCAGTCTGAGCAAAGTTGGTAAGGGAATCCTAAATATGTTTCTAGGTCACAGCTACCTAGAAACATATTTAGGATTCCCTTACCAACTTTGCTCAGACTGAAGAAGCTCCTTGGATAAGGAGCGAAACGTTTCCACTGAGAAAATAGAAATCCAGTTGACATGATTCAAGCTACAGACAATTCCACCTGGATGACTGAGAACCTTCATAGAAACATCTAGGACTGGCTTTTTTATGTCTTTGGAAGAAACGAACACATATAGAGGATCCTTTTATCTGCATAGCAATGTATGCTAGGTTGGAGGACGGCCTCCAGTAACTCAGGGAGGTTGCTATGCAGCAGGGAGGCTGGTACAATAGCAACAATCCCAACTGTTCTTGGGAACCCAACTTCAAAAACGGTCTCACAACCAGTCACTCGTGGAACAGTGCCCCTGAAGGCCAGCAGAGATTCCCGGATGACAACAGCCACCCCTCCTCCTCTGCCCTGGGGTCTCAGCTGGTGCCATACCATAAACCCAGCCAGGCACATTTCTGAAAGGGGCACCCCTCCTTCAGGGACCAGCCAGGTCGCGGTAAAACATGCCAGGTCTGCCCCCTCCTCAGTGATCAAATCACATATGAGGGGGGCCTTGTTAACTGACCTGGTGTTAAGAAGCAACAGCCAGAGGCCAGGGCACCCACGAGTCTGCTGTCCAGGGCCTGGGTCAGCGCAGAGGGCTGGAACACGCCACAGGTATCAAACACTGGGTGTCACGGGGGGCTCAGGCTCGGAGTCCATGGGGGGGTTCGGGCTCGGAGTCAGAGTCAGAGTCAGAGTCAGACGATGGGGACAGGCAGTCAGCCTCTGACGTAGAGATGGAGGGTGAGCAGACAGCTCTAGATAAACGGCCGCCTGAGCAGTCAGAGGAGGCAGGGCTGGTCAGTGAGCAGCAGGCACAGGTGCCACTGATTAGTGAGGACAAAGACTCAGAGCTGCCGCCCCCTCCCAGTGCTCGAGAAAGGAGAGCGGAAAGGAGAGGGGAACAGCGGAGGTCAGCGAGGCTACATGCAAGAAAGTAGCCCCGCCCTCCTAAATAAGCTCCACCCGGGTCTGTCTCTATAAAAAGGGAGCCGCAAGCCCACACTGTTTGTTGGGGACAACTGTCTGCTTACTGGACTCCATGTGCTTGGATTCCTGATCGGAAAACCTTGTGACCTGACTCTTGACACTTGGACTCACTTGACTAATTGTGTTTTGAACGTGAAACTCCCTTAAGGCAAGCTTGTGGGACTTTGGGGGCTTATTTTTGTAGAGTGTGTGCATTTGCGCTCACACTCCCTTGCTGCCTGTTTGTTACCTCACAAGTTTAACTCACAAGTTTCTCAGCAAAGTTTACCTCACAAGTTTCTCAGTTTTACAATTGCCTCCCTGGTGTATTGTGTGTGATTGGGCTGGGACAGGACACTGGGGGTATCTTCCCCGAAGATGGCCTGCCCTCTGAATCCCATCATGACATACCCGCCCCATCACCAGCTGAATAGCATAGCCCGCCAGACCTCTGGAATCCCTGGTTAGGGGTCCCTCCATCCACTCATACATCCACAGACACAACCAGTCAATGAGGGGGGTGGTGGGGGGTGGTGGGTGGTGGGGGGGCCCCCCAGCACTCCAGCTCTCCAGCTCATGCTCTTGGTGCTGTTAGAGCCCAACCATCACCCACACACTGACACATCCACTGTGCCCCCTTCCTTGGTCTCTCTCACTGGTCGGCAGGGGGGCACAACATCTGCTACTCACCCCATCTCTCAAGGGGTGAGTGTCCTCACATACAAAGATCCACTCTCAGACTCCCTGCCCCATCTCTCACACCCAGGAGGGACTACCCCATTCACCACACTAGAGGGACCCTAATGCCCCTCTGCCCTTTCTAGGCAGGCTGGGGAGGATGAACAAGTCCTCAAACTCAGGCATCTCCACCGCATACACAGTCCACACTGTTCTGCTGCCATACCACGTTCTAACTGTTTTGGGGGGCTCACCGCTGGCCACTTCCGGAGCCACTCCTGGAGCCGAAAGAGCCACTCAGCCACCTCCCCAGTTCTCGGCAGCTCTACTCTGAAGGGCTCTGTCCGGCTTCCACCAACTCTGCTCCTCCAATGATCTCCTCCTAGGCTGAGCTGCTCTCCACCACAGCAGTGTTGCATATATTTTTGTGTCTTGAAAAATATGAAGGCTGAGTTTTAAAAGCCAAGACTTGAAGTTTTTTTTCCTGGGCTCTAGGGGAACACGTGTTGGCTACTCCCTTTAGGAATGTTGATGGCTGGAGTCTCAAAGTCTGGGGTGCTTACCCAATCAGAAAGGTTACCTTTTAGTTATTTCCAAATTGGGAATGTGGTTGCCTAGGTGATTGGTCACATGCCGAGCCCTGTCCACTCAGGTATTGCCAGGTTTAAAATTGTAAATCTTGGTTACTTTGTTATCTCTCTGCTTTTGTCTTCTCTGTGTTGCTACAATGTGAGGAGCTCAAAAGCTTTGAGCCTTTCTTCGGCTGAAGAAAAGCAAGATTCAATTTTGTTCTTTGTTTTAAAAATAAAAAGCAACATTTTTACTGCAAGTTTTCAGCTTGTTTGTCTCTTAATATTTTCCATAACTCTGATCACAAATTTTTATAAACAACAAAAGGTTATGGGCCCAGCAAATGCTTTCTCGATCAGAGATAAAAACTTATGGAAATATGGAAAGAGGAAAGCTGAACTGTTTCATTTGCATTGTTTTTTGAAACTTGCTGGAAGTTACAAGCAGTTTCAATTGGAGGAGGAGTTGAAGCCTCGTGATTTCAAGCCTCGTGGATTACTCCAACAGGGGAGAAAGAAACAATGGCGGCTGCTGCAGTTTCAAGTTTTCAAGGTATGCCCCTGGAAAAGCTTTCTACTACTAATTATTTGAACTGGTCTTTGAAAATGGAGAGTTTCCTGAGGAGAGAAAATTTGTGGTCTGCTATATCTGACCAAATTCCTCAGAATCCAGATCAAGCCTGGCTGAGAAAAGATGAGAAATGTAAAGCATCTATTATTTTGGCTGTGGAGGATAGTCAGCTTATACATGTAAGAGGAAAAGAAACTTCCAAAGAATTATGGGACTATTTGCATGATTTATATGTGAAAACCTCTCCTGACAGCAAGGTTATTTTAACCAAAAGGCTGTACAAAGCCTACTTGCCAGAGCATGGAAATTTGCCAGAGCATCTTCATAAACTGCAGAATTATTTTGTGGAGCTTCAAGAGCGTGGGATGGAGTTTACTCCTCTTATGAAAGCCTACATTATGCTGTCTTTGTTGAATGAGTCCTGGGACACTTTAATTTGCTCCATGGAGGGAATCCCAGAAGCTGATTTAATCCCATCGTTTGTATCTGCTTGCCTTCTTGCTGAGTGGGAGAAATGGCAGGAAAAAGCAGTCTCCATTACTACATTAAAGTCTTCTCGTGGCCAGCAGAGGGAGCGGAAGAGCTTTGAATTTCAGGCTGCTGCATTTACTAGCCGGCGATGCTTTATTTGTGGGTCCCCTTGACATCTTTGAAAGGATTGTGACCAATTGCTTAAAAGTAAGAAGATTTCTCAGAAGAAAGAAGCAACATCTAGAAAGAAGATTTTACATGCACAAGTTGTTGAGAACTGTGATGATAAAGATCTGTGGATTTTGGACAGCGGTGCTAATTCGCATATCTGTAATAATAAAAATTCTTTTGTGTCTCTGTCTGAAACTAACAAACAAAGAGTTTCCTTAGCAGATGGATCTGTATCTAAGATCATGGGTGAAGGTGAGATTAATCTTCCTTGTTTGGGGGAAACTGTTCAAAATGTTTTGTTTGTGCCTAATTTTCAAAGTAATCTCTTGTCTGTGGGACAATTAGTAACATCAGGGTATGTTATAACATTTAAGAAAGAGGGCTGTGAAATTAGGAAGGAAGGTAAAGTGGTTGCAAAATGTTTGCAGAAAGATTCTCTTTACATTGTACAGAAAGCTGAGAAGCAAATAGCAAAAACTGTGTTTGAGAATACTCCCATACACGATCAGTGTATCCATTTATTACATAGAAGGTTTGCTCATGCTAATTTTAAGTACATATCTCAAATGCCTAGTTTTTCTGCTGATTTAAAATTGAAACCTTGTGATAAGTATTTGGATTGTGCAGTTTGCAAGGAGAATAAAACCACAAGGGCTCCTGTGAAAAAGTTTGCTGATAGGTCCACTTCTAGGCCTCTAGAGATTATTCATTCTGATGTAATAGGCCCCTTTTCTGCTAGTCTTAGGGGAGCAAGGTACATTTTGACCTTCATAGATGATTTTTCCAGGTACACATTCATTTATTTGTGGAAACACAAAGATGAGGTCTTTGACAAGTTTAAAGGTTTTGTAACTTGGGCAAATGGAAAGTTCCCATGGCCAGTGTCTGCCTTGCAATCAGACAGAGCTGGAGAGTATCTATCCTCAAAGTTTAAAAGCTTTTTGTTAGAAAAAGGGATAGAACACATTTTAGCTAACCCTTACACGCCAGAACAGAATTCTGTTGCAGAGAGAAAAGGAAGAACACTGCAGGAAGCAATGATGTGTTTGCTGAAGGATGCCAGTTTACCTTTTAGGTTTTGGGGAGAAGCTGTTTCTACAGCGTGTTATGTTCAGAACAGGCTGTTTAACAGTGCAATTCAGGATGTGCCATTTCATTTGTTCTATGGTGTGAAGCCTAAAGTAAATCATCTCAGAGTTTTTGGGAGCACAGCTTGGGTGCATATTCCAAAGCAGCTGAGATGGAAGGGGGCTTCCAGAACAAAGAAAGCAATCTTTGTAGGGTATGAACAGAGTCAGATGAGCTACAGGTTCATACTGGATAATCAATTGATAATTAGTAAAAGTGCTTCTTTTGCTGAGCAGAATTGGGATAAAATAAACTCTAGTTCTTCAGTTGATTTATCCATGAGGGAACAGCAAAGTCTTGCTGATGGTGATTTGCAGGAATCACCTAGTGAAGTCAATGAGCAGGAAGTTGAATTGTCTGAGAAGTCAGAGGTTTCTGAGGGCAATGGTGGAATTCAGAATGTAAGTCCTGTCCTACCTCGCAGGTCTGAATGGATTAATAAGGGGGTTCCACCTGATCGTTATCAAGTAGATGTTGTGAAGGCTTTTCACATTCACACAGAGCCTCAATCTCTTGAGCAAATCAATGAGATGCCACCTGAAATAGCAAAGTGCTGGCATGAAGCCATGCAGCAGGAATTGGATTCCTTAAAGGAAAATAAAACTTGGAAATTGGTGAGTCTACCTCCCAATGAGAAGTGTTTGGGTTGTAGGTGGGTGTTTAAACTGAAAAAAGATTCAGATGGTAAAATTCAAAAGTATAAAGCAAGGTTGGTAGCAAAAGGTTTTACTCAAAGAAAAAATGTGGACTATGACAAAACTTTTGCTCCAGTGGGAAAAGCTGAATCTATCAGGTTGCTTTTAAAGGTTGCTGCCATTAAGAAAATGTCTGTTTATCACTATGATATTCAAACTGCTTTTCTGTATGGTGATTTGGAGGAAAAATTGTTTATGCAACAACCTCCTGGTTATGAAAAAGAAAAACATCTTGTGTGTGAATTGCAGAAATCCATCTATGGATTGAAGCAGGCAGTGTGTTGTTGGAATATTAAGTTAGATAATATTTTGCAAAAATTTGGGTTTCAGAAGGGAATTGCTGATCTATGTGTGTATGTAAAAAATGATAAGCAAGGTGTAATGTACTTATGCTTGTATGTTGATGATTTGTTGCTGCTCACTTCATTTGATGAACAAAAGCGTGCTTTTGAGGTTTGTATGAAAAACAATTTCACACTGAAATGTCTTGGAGCAGTTAACAATTACTTAGGATTAGAAATTCAGAGGGAAAAAGATGGCAGTTTTCTCATAAGTCAGAGTAGTAAAATTAAGAAACTGCTGGAGGATTTTAAAATGCAAGACTGTAAGTCTGTCTCCTCCCCCATGCTTCCCGAGTTTCTAAAAGAGGAGGGGGAAAAGGGGGATGGTGAGTTATCTGAAGGAGATAGTTTCAGATCAGCCATTGGTAGTCTTCTTTACATTGCAAACAATAGCCGTCCGGACATTTCAAATAGTGTGTCCATTTTGAGCAGATATGTGGAACATCCCACATCTGTTGCAAAGTCTGGGTTAAAAAGGCTTTTTTGTTATTTACAGGGCACCAAAGATTATTGCTTAAGATTGTCTGCTACAGACACAGAGGAAAAGTTAGAATGCTGGTGTGATTCAGATTGGGTTGGAGATCTCAGTGATAGGAAGTCTACTTCTGGGAGTGTAATTCAATTTGCAAAGTCCAGTATTGCATGGTACTCCAGGAAACAAACAGTAGTAGCTATCAGCACAGCTGAAGCCGAGTTTTATGCTTTAGCACAACTCTGCAATGAGGTAATCTGGTTTACACAATTGTTGCAAGACATTGGAGTTATTTTAAGCCAGCCTGTAACAATTCATGAAGACAACCAGGCCTGTCTTCATTTGGCTTTATCTGAAGGTACCAGAAATCGCACAAAGCACATTGATGTTTGTTTTCATCTTGTTAAAGATTTTCTAGCCAAGAAAAAGGTTATTTTGAAATACTGTGATACTAAATTAATGTTGGCTGATATCTTTACCAAGCCTCTACCTGCCAGTAGGCACAGTGAGTTGCTTATAAAACTGGGTTTGCTTCCACATTCTTTCTAGTCATAAAAAAGGGGAGTGTTGCATATATTTTTGTGTCTTAAAGAATATGGGAAGGCTGAGTTTTAAAAGCCAAGACTTGAAGTTTTTTTTTCTGGGCTCTAGGGGAACACGTGTTGGCTACTCCCTTTAGGAATGTTGATGGCTGGAGTCTCAAAGTCTGGGGTGCTTACCCAATCAGAAAGCTTACCTTTTAGTTATTTCCAAATTGGGAATGTGGTTGCCTAGGTGATTGGTCACACGCCAAGCCCTGTCCACTCAGGTATTGCCAGGTTTAAAATTGTAAATCTTGGTTACTTTGTTATCTCTCTGTTTTTGTCTTCTGTGTGTTGCTACAATGTGGGGAGCTTATGTTAATCAAGCTTTGAGCCTTTCTTTGGCTGAAGAAAAGCAAGATTCAATTTTGTTCTTTGTTTTAAAAATAAAAAGCAACATTTTTACTGATGGGATATATGCTGGCTTAAAGGGAAATAACCAAGGCTTGAGAATAAACAGACAAGAATGCAGCTTTTTAGGGCCAACAGTGTTTACTGGTTAGCATAAGGCAATAATGCAGATACAATCACATTATCGCAAAAATGAAAAAGATGAATATACAGGATACATCAGTGTAAAAGGAAAAACAAAACAAACTTATAAGCAGAGTTCCGTGTATTGATCCCAGGGCCAGAGTTCCTGCCATGGCCTATACCCAAAGCCAGGCATAGCTCACTCTGCCCAGTCCACGGGAAGTGAACACGTGAAGAACTACATGGCTAAGAGACACTAGAAATCAAGAAGACATAGAACACCATTTTGCATGGTTGTATATTCAGTTCTTCTAGCTTTCTGATTGGCTGGAAGTTAGCTGTGACACACACTAGGCCTCAAAGCACACAGCATTGGTTCCCCCCCTTCCTCCTTGCTCGGGGGGGCCTGAGCAAGGCTTCCCACAGAAGGCAATCAGGAGGATTAGTTCCCATGGGAAGATCCAGTGCTTGTGTGGGCACTAGTCATAACAATACACATGTGATTGTTGCTATCTTGCACCTGCACTTCACATCACCATGAGAACGCTGTGCTTTGTAAAAGATGCAATTTGCCAAGACACTTTTGCTTTGTAGAGAAACCCAATTTCCAATTTCATATAACCCAACAAGAAATCTGACATTTACTGCAAGTTTTCAGTTTGCTTGTCTCTTAATATTTTCCATAACTCTGATCACAAATTTTTATAAACAACAAAAAGCAGCACTCAACACCGCACATTGGGGCCACATAGACCCCTGCTGCAGGGGTTGGGATTCGCTGGACCGCTCAGTTTGTTCAGCCACCAGGACTCGCTGCTCTGCACTGCTGGGACTCGCCGCATTGCGCCGCTTGGGGTTCCGCGCCACGCTGTTTTCCTTTACCGCAGCACTCAGCTCCTCATACTAGGGGGCTCACCAGCTCGCTCAGTCCCCCGCCACAGGAGTTGGGGCTCAACAAAGCATCTAGCCCACTCAGGTGCTGGGACTCGCCGCTCCACACTGCCGGGGCTCACCACGCCACGTGGCATCCCAGCCACTCCTGGAACTCCATCCGGCCTCACCAGCCCCCGGCATGAACACACCAGGCATGAGGGCCAGGGGACCCTAGGAAATCCCCCCAAGGTCACTGTCTGGTCAGGTGGGGGTCTGCAAGAAAATCCAGAAGGCGCCGGGGCTCACTGCATGTTGGTCTCCCATGTCAGTATTAACTAGCTCCTACTCTGCTTAGCATTTCAAAATCAGCCAAGGCTGTCTAAATGTGTCCCCTTGCTAGGCCAGAAAAGCTAGAGTTGAGATGGGCAACATTTGGTGGCTGCAAGATGCAATTAACATTTGGGGGGGAGGGGCAGGGACTGTGGATTGTAGATGGTTGGGTTGGATCACATATATGGATGTTTATAATGCATTTCCGGAAATCATTCATATGCAATCATTTAAAATAATTAATAATAATCCCCAAAATATATAGGGTTAAATTTACAAATGAGGAATGAGGCTAATTGAACAGAATGAGGGGCAATCAAAAGGTATTAAATTTTCTGCTTTTACCAATTAGATGGCCTTTTCCATTTTGAAATATAGTTGTACATTTGAAATAAACAGCTAATCGCAAGTGTAGCTCATGTATCTAAATATTAACATACGCATCTGAGGCTGCTGCTTTACATGGCAGCTTGTGATAAGGATGCTGAAGGGAATTTTTTTAATTGCCGCAAGCATCATCATCTGGAATGACTTGTGTTGCAATAGTTGGATATGCTTTAAAACTGTGTGGATTGAATTACTGTGTCTTGCAGTCAACTAACCACTAGCTGGCAATGTAATACAGCTCTTACAGCAGATGCATCATCTGATTTCTTATGAAGTGTGTGTAGCGCATCTCTGTGTGTGTTTTGATTTTAAAAAGTGAAAAAAGATATTGGATTTCTGTGCACATGGGACTTTTTTTAGTATTTCACAGATGAATTACTGAGTAGCTTAACAATACCAAAAAAATAGATATACCTTTTTTTGACAATAGCAAACTGTATAGAACTGTATAGTATAATAAGTGACTGAAATATAAATCAGGAGGCCCCCAGTTTGAAACTTGCCTCTTTCATAAATTTATTAAATATTTTAAGCCATTCATTCTTTCATAGCACTTTTCCATCTACCGCACAGAGGTACAGGGAATAGTGGTGTGTGCACTGGCCAGTACCTGATTAAAATTGAGTTGTGATTCAATATGAATGTGAGATTTGAGAACAAGATTTAATCTCAAGCACATTTGATTCCATAAAGGATTCCATGTGGGCTTTAAATGGGAAGCATCAAAACACTTACAACTGCTTCATTTTTTTTGCTAGAAAGGAATTGAAAATAGATGGTAAAAAATAATTGGCAAATCCTTTAGAAGACATTAACCTTGCTAGGTTTCAGCCATATAGTTTTGGGGATTTCACTGTAATATATTTTTGAAATATTATTCAGTACCTCTTTTCAGGCAAAAATGGCAGGGATGAGGAAAGACAGTGCAGCCGCAAACAGTCCAGCCACATTGTCTATAGAAAAGTGCTGAATGAAAGCTACAGGTGTCTTACCACAATTTAATAACATCTTAATAATTAAAAAAATCTGTTTAAAAAGTAACCCCTTACTAAAGAACAAAGACTCCATCACCCTCTGATTATTTGCTTTTCTGGGCTGACTGGCTTGTTGGCATAGCCCATTGGCATGGTTAGCCTCTTCTGTGAACATAATGTATCACTTGTGCAGCAATTTAAAAAAAGTCTGAAGTGCATGTGTGATTTGGTATTTTATTATGTTATAGTATAAAGCAATAGATTGTTGCATATAACACATTCTAACACAGTGTTTTTCAAACTTGGCAACTTTAAGATGGGTGGACTTCAACTCCCAGAATTTTCCAGTCAGTATGCTGGGAGCTGAAGTCCACCCATCCTAAAGTTGCCAGGTTTGAAAAACACTCTTCTAACACTATCTTCAACCTATTTATCCAGTGAAGAAGACTGACTTAGTATGAGACTGTTAAGACTAGACAGACAAGTAGCAGTTTTTTTTAAAAAAAAAATTATTGGACAACTTTGGAGAGATTGAAAGGGAATGAAAGGAAGGGACTGAGAGAACTGACAAACTGCAGGCAGAATGGAACTATACTACAGGTTAAATAGACTGAGATTTATGGGATAAGAATAACACATGTTATTCTTATACAAGGGGTGCGATGGCTCAGCGGTTAAGATGCCATGTTGTCGATTGGAAGGTCGCAAGTTCGGAGGTTCGAATCCCTAGCCCTGCGTGATGGAGTGAGCTCCCGCAAACGCCCCAGCTCTTGCCAACCTAGCAATTTGAAAGCACGCAAATGCAAGTAGATGAATAGGTACCACTTCGGTGGGAAGGTAACAGCGTTCCGTGCTTGTCATGCTGGCCACGTGACCGCAGAAGCGTCTTCGGACAGTGCTGGCTCTTCGGCTAAGAAACGGAGATGAGCACCGCCCCCTAGAGTCAGACACGACTGTGTGGGGGAACCTTTACCTTTTCCTTTTTAATAACACATGTGGATTTGGGGAAAGGTAAACGACCACAGAAGAAACAACAAATCAGATTTGTTTTAAAAAGGAGCAACCAAATTAATCTCTCCCTGTGTTTCTGTTCAGATCTCATTTTGAATCAAAATTCCCATTCAGAGATTCACACAGCCCAAGATATATAATATTAAATTACGTTACAGAAGAGTTGTCAGTTTTATGACTAGATAATGCATATTGTCTTAGAAAGTCTTGCAGAAATGATGAATATCATTTAAAGTAATCTTCTTAGGGATTTCTGCTAGTTTAAAGTTTTTCACCATATCTTTAAATTAAGTGTTACTGTGTGTCCTTGCCTGAACATGAATGGCAATAACTACATACACCCTGACAACACAGGTTGGGAACCATATCCAAAATAATAGTGTGTTGTGTTATAGCAGGAATTAAGTTTCTCAAGTTGAGGAGAAAGTAGACAAACAATGCCAGAGTTGAGGCTACTTCAACATAAAGAAAGATGGTTTCTTCCAAGAAACAGTGACATTTCAGCTTTGGCAGATGCAACCAAGACAGCTCTTTTTTTAAAATAAGAATTTGAATGGATTTAAAGCAAAGATAAAAACTACAAAAAAAGCAAAAAAACTACAAAAAGAAAAAACTAAAAACGTGTGAATACACAAGAGGAAAAATGTTTTTAAAGATTACATAAAGAAGTGACTTCCGACTTTGAACAGAAAGAATATACAGCAATTTCCATAATTAATCCCTTACTCTATATCAAACCAAAATCACATTATTTCTATAAATCATTCCATTACTACATTATAAAAACCACTAAATACAATTGCTCCTTCCCCTTATATTAAAAGAAAAAGAAATATATAAACCTCCTAAGTAACCCCTGAAAACAACATTTATTTAATTATTTCCTTCCTACCACTATTCTATACATTTCTGTCCACTGTAATAAAGATCAAACTAAAAAAACATGTAAATTATCTGCTCTTATAATTAATAAAACTGCAATTATAACTATCTTAATTCCATTAAACCTAAAACCAAGCATTTATTGTTTCTACCTTATTAATCTTGATCCAAGTCATTAAGAAAGCATATGAAGTCAAACAAGCCTTAAAAGCAATCCAAATGAACATTCTTAAATCTTTACCCCACTTCAAAATATACCAAAGCATTCACACATCTCCACATTACACACAGCACATTTTTCATAAAAAAATCAAACAGCCCAACTGCCTCCCTTAAAAACTCCAACTTCTCAGCAGAAGACCACCCATAGAGAAAAACCTCCTCCTTCCCATAACTTTCCATCGGAAAAACAATTCCATTTATAATTTGCAATTCAAAGTGTCCCTTTAATTCCTTCAAATCCACAATCTGGTCATCGTCATCAAAAGCTTCGGTCACACTATCAGTAGAAACATTTCTATCAATGTTGAGCCCCTCCACCTCTTCCATAGCATCCCCCAGCCAGATGACACATTTTAAAGTTGAAGTTTTCTACAAAATCCTGAATATCTTGCATAATAGCTTGACAGGAATCGAAAAGAATCTGTTTGAAACTGTTTAAATTCACAACAAAACTCTGAGAAAGTCTGCTTGAGATCTTCCATGTTTCAGGCAGTAGATTATGGCGCCCCCTAGATTGACTAGCGAAAGTAGGAGTTAATAGGAGTTAATGGAAAATTATTGAAAGATGTTGACACAAGTGAAAGTATGCTAACAGGCAGCTCCAAGGAAAATTGGCAACAGAAAGCTGTATATTCAAAACAGCAGATTCAATGTGTAGGAAAATAGTAAATTCTTCAAATTCAGTACAAAAATAATAGCAGGGAGGCAATTATTTATTCTCAATCCTCCTTAGTATTTAGATGGGAAACAAGCCAAAACTTTAAAAAGATTTTTTTTAAAAAAATTAATCCCAAAAATAACGATAAGCACCAAGAGAGATCGCTTCTCCTTTCTGTAGAAAGCCTATCTTAGGATACATAAACTTAAAAATATATAAATTGGGTGATTTAGAAATGGGGTGGCTCGACTTAGTGTCTCTTTAAGGCTACAGCGCGGCTTGGAAATGGTGACGTCCCAGCCTCCCGGCAGCTCTTACCTGATCAGCATGAACACTGTTCGCGATTCTCAGGCTGCAAGTCGCCGTTCTGGAGGACAGATGGGATGATTCCGAGTGTTTTCATTGTCCGTGAAAACGCTCCAGGGCTTCAGGAAAAGACCTGCCTGAGCCCAAAAAAACTGCCATGTTGTCAGTTCTGTCCGCGAAGCCCACGGACACAGCTGTTCAGTTGGTCATGTCCCCACCAAAAGTCGCAACCAAGACAGCTTTTGAGTTGTTCTTTTAGTGTGTCTCATGTCTGGCCCTAGGAAGGCCTGATGAATTCTCTTTTTCTATCCTGACAATATGGTACTTATGGCAGCCAATTCCAGTCCATTACTATAACTTGAAAGACCTAATTTCAGACCAATTTTATTTTTCCTGGTTTTGCTAAAAAGAAAACTTGGTGACTACATGAAAATGTTTACAATACAGAGGTGGTTTGCCATTATTGCCTTCTAGTATTTTTAATTTCCCCATTTAGTCTACAGCTTGAGTATTTTTTGGTGCTCTCCCATCCAAGCATTAATCTGATCTGAAATTGCTTAGCTTTTTGAGTTCAGCCAAGTTTGGTGAGGTGCCGATACTTTCTTGGGCATTCCTACTGGGACTCTGAAATAATAAATAGTACTGTAATATATGTTTTGTTGAAGAGTGATTGTCCAAATTCTTAAAGAGAGATTTAATATACTCTTCTAAGATATCTGTAGATTCAGTAGTTACACACACTGAGTTGCCTGTTTAAAACTACAAACTATTTTAATTCATACCTACTAACAAAATAAAAATAATAGTCTTTTTGTAAATAAAATCATAGTTCACAAAAATTTACCCAAACAAGAAAGAACAACATTGAACTCTCCCATCAATTTGCTTGTGTCATCATAGAATGTAAGGATTGGAAGTAACTTTGAAAATCATTTTGTGATCCCTGTGCAGGAATCTGCTACTTGTTCTTGCTGTTGATAATAGATTAATAGGTAAAAATATGTCTATTAATACATTAGTACATAGCTTTCCAAACTGTGTGTCACAACACTTTAGTGTGTCGCAACACACAGTTTAGTGTGTCACAACACAACCCGGAAGTGGGGGTGGGGGCATGCACGGTGGTGGTGCGGGGGTGCATGGTGCGGGGGTGTGCATAGCGGTGGCAGCAACGACGGCAGTGATGCGCCATCAGCGCGTCATCAGTACTTCCGCATTTTAGCAGAGGCCGCCGCCGCTGCTGCCATGCACGCCACCGTACGTGCCTCCGCCCTCGTGCCACTGCTGCTGCTGCTGTTGGTGTGTCGCCAACGGCGGCAATTTGGAAAGCACTGCATTAGTAGAAGCTAAAACTTAGAAAATACTGGGAGAAAGCTAATGAATAATTTGCTGATTGTAGCTGAGATTTTAGGCTAACTAATAGATACAGTAGCTGCTATGCAGCTATCATTTTATCAGTAAAATGCAGGTTTACATCAGTGCTCATTTTAGAACTTGCCAATAAATATGTTTACTTGCTTTACAGTATGAGCCTATAAACACTCCATTTCAGAAAAAAGGGAGAGAAAGAGAGGAAAAGGGTAAAAGGCCAACTAAACTATATGAACATAGGAGCTGAGTTTCACTCAAGGGAGACTTAAATCCTTGAGCATTTATGAAGGTCTTGATATCAGATGGAATATTTAGGGCAAGGATTAAAACATTTGGCTTAGGATGTGGCAATTGTAAATCTTTTTCATCCTGATATTATGCTCAGGAGGCCAGTTGAAGGAAAGCTGCAGGCTAGTGAAGTTGAAGCCAAGGACTGATGTTAATTTAAAAACAATAAAAATGATCTGAGTAAGCAGAAAATGAAGGGAATAAAAATTAGTGTGGATAGTTATGCTTGTGCCTTCAGGCCTGTAAAGTTAAAAAGGCAGTATGTACATCTACAGTATTTATACTTTTCTGTCACAACTATCCATGTCTTGATAAGGGTGCTGCCTGGTTCTTCCTTTCATGCTGTGGGCATGAAATCACAGCAAGATGGCTTCTTCCAGGCTTCAGTGGTCATATCGGAAACTTCAGGTCAAGTGCAAGCAGATGCTTCACCTGGTTTCCAGGAAGGATCCTAGGATCAGAAGGACAACATGGCAGACTCTCTTTCCATAAAACTTGGGCTTCCTGATATTATTTCATTTGAGAAAGAGTTACATTATAAAGTGGCACGAGCCTATTGTTTTGATATGCTTAAGTAGAATATTTAACCAAGCAGGAAGACAATTAAAGTTGGCCAGCTGGAATACAATTGAAGAAAGAAAGTAAAAATTAAACTACCCCTGAATTTTTAATTAGTAGGGTTAATTAAACTTGCTGAGGATATGATTTACCACTTCAAGGTTTTAGGCTCCTCAGAATAGGCAGGTGTAGAGCTACCAGATCTAAGCAGCAAAAATATGGACCACCCCTAAATGGTATGAAAGAATGAATTTTCCGTGTCTCTTTGATGCCATTTAGTAGTAATCCACATTTATGCAGCCCAATTTTGTAGCATTAGATACAGGAAGTTACTTGGTTTTGAGGTGAGAGACCAGAAACAAAATAACAATCTTATATTCCACTTGAACTGAGGTTTCTTTGCCTTAATTTCCACCTATGAGCTATAAGAGAGCCAGTTTGGTGTAGTGGTTAAGGCATCAGGCTAGAAACCAGGAGACTATGAATTCTAGTCCTGCCTGAGGCACAAAGCCAGCTGGGTGACCTTGGGCCAGTCCCTCTCTCTCAGCCCCAGGAAGGAGGCAATGGCAAACCGCTTCTGAAATCTTGCCAAGAAAACTGCAGGGACTTGTCCAGGAAGTCAACACTGACCTGAAGGCACCAAAAAAGGGAAAAAAAGAATCTATTAAGCCTGATTAGGATTTGCCTGCTCAACTCAGTGTCCCTTGCCTTACTATTTTTAGGCTTTACTCCAACTTAATATCTTCTCTTTTTTTTTCAACAACTGTGTCTGTATCCTTGGTGGGATGGTAGATTGTGTCTTCTGGAGTTCAAGACATATTAACTCAGGTCAGAGAAATGATATACTTTCTCGGCATCATCTACAAAAGCACAGGGGGTAATCTTTCTTGAATTTAGGAATGAATGGCCTTATGACATTTTTAGTCTCTTGTAGCATAATCTTATTTGCAGCTGAATTGATGCACAGATCAGTAAAATCCAGTCCATTTAATGCCAGCAGTAGTAGACTAGTATTCCATCAGTTTCAGTAGCAACATCAAAAAACAAAAACAAAAAAAGCAAAACCTGCTTCTGTTTTCCTCAATAGCTTCTGTAACATTTTTTTAAAAAAGGGAAACAATAAGTGTGTGAGGAGCACAGAACAGAAGAGAGAGAGGAAGAATAAAAGAACCAGATAGAAAAATAAAAATGAATCTGGAAAGGGGGAAATGGAAGACTGTAAGAAGGGAAAGATGTAATTTTGCTCATTTGATCCTGGCACTATCATCTAATGCACATTTCTTGATGCCATCCTTTACTAGATAGATTATCTTAGAATTGAAAAAGTGTGTCCTGAAAGATGCCCAGCCTGTCCTGAATTTCTGTACCTCTTAATTGGTGGGATGTATTTAGGAAGTTGGCAAAAGCACATTTTTGTTGTTTATTCGTTCAGTCGCTTCCGACTCTTTGTGACTTCATGGACCAGCCCACGCCAGAGCTTCCTGTCGGCCGTCACCATCCCCAGCTCCCCCATGGTTAAGTCTGTCACCTCCAGAATATCATCCATCCATCTTGCCCTTGGTCGGCCCCTCTTCCTTTGGCCTTCCACTTTCCCTAGCATCAGCTTCTTCTCCAGGGTATCCTGTCTTCTCATTATGTGGCCAAAGTACTTCAGTTTTGCCTTTAATATCATTCCCTCAAGTGAGCAGTCTGGCTTTATTTCCTGGAGTATGGACTGGTTTGATCTTCTTGCAGTCCAAGGCGCACTCAGAATTTTCCTCCAACACCACAGTTCAAAAGCATCCATCTTCCTTCGCTCAGCCTTCCTTATGGTCCAGCTCTCACAGCCATAGGTTACTATGGGGAATACCATTGCTTTGACTATGCGGATCTTTGTTGTCAGTGTGATGTCTCTGCTCTTAACTATTTTATCAAGATTTGTCATTGCTCTCCTCCCAAGAAGTAGACATACAGTATCTTTATTTTAATTTTGATTTTAATTGTATTAATTTGGTTTTATTTTTTATTTTATATATTTTTATTGCTGATTGTGTTGAGTCTTGGCATAAGCAGAAAGTCAAGGTATAAATTAAGTAATAAAATGTATCAAGCTACTAGTTGCCTCTGAGATCACACCAAGAATAAAGTTGTAGTGGAAAATTTCTCATGATCGCACAGAGCAATCACTTTACAACAACAGACACCAATACTATGAAAGCAAACAGATTGTCAATAGTTTCATTCTCTTCCATAATAGGAGTGCATCCAATATAATATCCTGGTAAAACAAAACCCTTGAATTTGACCAAACTGCAATATTTGACACAAGGACGGGTGCAGGATTTTTTCTCTCTTACTTTCAATTTCATTTTTAAAAATCCTTAATTTTCTCTATCCAGGAACAGAACAGACTTACAGACACAGTTGGCATCCTTTTCTCCAGTATGCATTTAACACAGTCTCCTAAATAAACTGGTATATCAGAAAATTCCCAATCAGATGACTGTGCGCCTTCCCCAGCTGTGACTTCACTGTTAGATTTGAAACTGGATGTTTCCTATGGCAAAGATGAAGAACCTGTGGCCTGCCAGATACTGCTGCATACGGTCCCCAGCATCCCTCAGCTTTAACCAGTCTGGCTAATGTTGCTCAGGGCTGTAATCCAACAAAAACTGGAAGGCCACCTGCTCATATTTCTGCCTTACAGGATATTGGTGATGTTTCCAGGCATAAGGTACAGGGAGAGATGAACAAGGAAATATAAACAGCTTGGTTTTGGACTTTTGACCAATTTCACTGAAGGCAGAAGGCCTCCTGATTATCATTTTCTCTAATCCTACTATGGGTGTTGAGCGTTTCAATTGGAGGTCATCCTTTATTAAAGGCGCTATGGACTTTGAAGAAGCACGAGTACAGGGCGAAAGGGAGAAAAGAGCTAAAAGGAAGGCACGTCAGGCAGACCCTCATCATGACCGTCTCCCACCTGGAAACCTATGCCCTCATTGTGGGAGGTTATGCGGATCCAGAATTGGCCTTTATAGCCACTTACGGATCCACCGTTAAAATTTTACCTTTGGAAGACAATCTTACTCGGCTACGAGTGATCGCCAATGAAATGATGATGTTACTAGATTAGAATTCAATTAATATGCTTCCACCTCCCCCCACCCCAAACAAGTGCATTCAGAATTGTTCATGATATGTTAAAACAACAAAAACAAACATAACCAGTAATGGCAAAATTATATGGACAATTTAGCATGCTAATAAGCATTTCAAATCTAACCAGCATTCTGTAATCATTCTCATTCTCTATATGCTATTTGTCTGCATGTTTGTTTTAAATTCAAGTACCCCCATCTACACACAAGAAGACTGTGTTGGTAGGTTTGGGGAAAAATGAACAGTTATAGAATATAACAATATATTCAGAAAAAAAATAAACGAAAAGTGGAAGGACGTTGCAGGAGGAAAGCCACGTTAGTCTATGGTGGCTAGAAATCAGAATGAGTCTGATAGCACCTTTTCTGACTAACACATTTTTATTACAAGGCATAAGCTTTTGTGAGCTGCAGCTCACTTCATTCGATGAATCTTTAAAATGGAAGGATGGACTTTTATGGGAAAACATGAAAAGTCGGATAGGTGGATGAACACGAATCATCAGTCTAGAACCCTGAACAGAAAGTCTTTGCCCTGTTACATTTGTTGCAGGTCCCAATTATAATAGGAATATAATATGTCAGCTATAACAAATAAAACAATTGTCTTTAAGATGTCTTTGTTGTGATGCTCACTTGGACTAAAAAGATGAAATGAGAGTATTGAAAGTGATCATAAGTGATCAGAAGCAGAAGTCAAAGCATTTATTTCTTCACTTCATCCTTCCTTTTATGAGATGGAAGGAGTTGGAATGTTTAATGTTCCTAAAAATTACTACTTGTTACATTTTGGTTTGAACATTTCTCCTTCTCAATGTTTTGTGAAGCTGAACAGAGGTGAGTGAACATTTTATTTCATTTTTATTTTCAGAAATACCCAATTGTGTATCTCTCTGGAAGAACTACCCTTTTCAAAACAGTAGCAAAACCATATATACATTTGTTGGATGACAAAGCAAATGAAACTGCTTATTCATCAGGAAGCAATTTGGATCAATAAATCTTGAAGTGCAACAAACTTAGTTCTCTTGAAATGTCTTAATATAGAAGATACAGTATGGCAAAATGGGCTTGAATTGGCTGCCTAAAAGCTCAAATAGAAGTTACATATTTTCTGATTACAAATCAACGTTTTTATTCAATTTATAATCCACCTTTCTCCTGTACCAAAACACATACTACAATTTTTAAAAACTACAAAAATAGTAACTAAAACGTTAAAATCATGCATGAATTCAATACTAGCATTCATGCACACATAAGTGCAACTTCTAAAGGAGACCAACTCAATATGAATGAAGTCCAAGTGATGAAAGCTGACAAAAGACGATTAATACAGAGGTGAGCAATTTGAGGCTTCAGGCCACAGGTGGCCCTCTGAAGCCTTGTGTTTGCCCCACAAAGTCCTCCAAAAGTTATGTGCTGGTTTAAATGGAAAAGATAGACAAACAGACACGCCAACCCATCACTCTGTTCCCTTTTGGAGGAAGCAGATTTATGGAAAGCACAGCAGAAGAGTAAGAAATAGTAAGGCCAAGCAATTGAAGACATGAATAAGAAAAAAGAAAGGAAATATAGCTAAATCTATAAGTTTACCCTATATGTTTTCATTACCTTTGTAAATCATCCTTGCTTCCATTGCCTTCACACACTGGTTCATAGAAGGGAACAATTATTGAATACACGCCTGTAGTGTAGACGTATTACTGTATTTCATTTTAGTTCAAGTTGGGCTGCTATATACATTCTTTAAATACATAAAAATTGACTTCTGGATGCTCCAGTGCAATGCCTAATAATGGCTTTATTTCCAAATTGGTTCAGGATTCTCTTAGTTTCAGGTGTCTGAATTGAATCAAATCTAATTTCCAAATCAATGGAGACAAGGATTTTGCCTAATTCATACGAGCCTACAGTAGTTTCTTTGATAATTAGATATGATCTGATACATTTGTCATTTGTTGCTAGGTTCAGACCCTCAGTGCAGTGCGTTAAGTGTTGACATTCATTCTTCTTGCAGACTCTCATAGGAAAGAAAACACAGATAAGAATGAAGGAGAGGAAAGTCGGTTTGAAATTGCTATACACAGGCCAAGCCTGTGAATTGGCCATATTATCTGGAAGTCCAAGTCTCCTTTACAGCATCCCCATTTTTCTTTATGTGATATACAACTTCTGATTTTCTGATGATCAGTTCCACTCTAGAGACTGCTAAATAATCCTTAGGAACACTAATGTATGCCATCCTTAAAGTTTTCTAATGATGATTATTGCACTGCGATTTGCTTGTGAACTGTTATATACATGAAATAATTTTCCTTATTAAATTTGGATTGGATAATTAAGACTAATTTAGAAAGAAACTGTGTGTAATTTGGGTGATTTGGGTGGAAGCTTATAATCAATGTGAACTTACATTTACTTTTAATTGCTTAAGTTCTAGTGGGCTTCCTTGTGCTCTTCATTGCCCTCTCTCCTTTTGATGATCTTCAATGGAAGAAGTTTATATCAACTAAGAAATGTGCATCTGAATAGGCAGAAATCTTTGCACAAGCAAAAATATCCTAAATTGTGTACAGAGGTTGGAATGATTCTTTTAAAAATCAGGTATTCCCATCAGGTGTTTTCATCACCAGGTCTTACATGCCTATCCACAATTTTCTCATGTTCTCCTATACCCTATATGTCTGGGTTTTGTTTCATTTTAGCTTAGCACAATGTATGAACACAGCCAATTTTGATTTAGTCAACAAACTATGGTTACTCACATGATTGCTTATCACAAACTATGAAAAGGGTCTGTAAATAACTTTACCAATCACAAGGAGGCAGCATCTCCTGGATTTGCAGACCATGAAAGCTACCCAACCCAGCTCTGTGCTGAACCGACAATATTAATTGAAAGGTCTAATTCAAAAATAATTTTCATTTATTGCTTTATATCTTGTGCCTTCTTGTAGGATCAAGATTTTTGAGAGAGGACGTATAAGTCTTTCTATGAACAGCTTAAATGCTAGGCAAGATATCCCAATAAGCAGTTTTACATAGCTTAAATACACAGGTGTCTCTGTGTAGAGGAGTATAGAGGTAACTTGGAAGAAGGAATTCAAGAGCAGTTATGTAAACATCTGCTCAGCCCTGGAAGGGAGAAGGAAGTGAGAAAAAAACTCAAGATAGACCTGCCTTGATTCTTTTTGGTATAAGAGAGGGGAGAAAGAAACTCTGTCAGGCTTTCAAGATTCTGGTAAACCCTGCAACAATAAAGTAGAGTTCCAGCAGTCCTTCTGGAGTCTGTTTCCTGACCTGGCATACAGTATCTCAAAGGGCCACCTCTGTCGAGGTGGGCATAAGGGGGACAAGTGCTGAAACATGCATCATGACATCATGAGACAAAATGTGTGACTTAGGTATGTCAGAGTATGTTAGAGGAAGAGTTGCATCATGTCACCCTGCTCATCATTTTGAGAGGATGTCAAAAAGCATCTCAATTTGCCCTGGATGCTTACACTTGAACAAATAGTCCTAAGACAGCCAGAAGTCAGGATGATATGTTGTTGTAAGAAAAAAGCAAACTCTGACAAGCATAGAGCCTAGAGACTCTAGAGATTCTAGTGTGTGTGTGTGTGCGTGTGCGCGCGCGCACCTTCGAGTCAGTGTTGACTCTGCCTAGACAAATCCCTGCAATTATCTTGGCAAGATTTTGGAAGTGGTTTGCCATTACCTTCTTCCTAGGGCTGAGAGGGAGTGACTGGCCCAAGGTCACCCAGCTGGCTTTGTGCCTAAGGTGGGACTAGAACTCACAGTCTTCTGGCTTCTAGCCTGGTGCCTTACCACTACACCGAACTGGCTCTTTTACAGGCTCTATAGGTGGCATTAACTTAAAGAGTCCTTTTTGCACAGGCAGAGAAGGGAAATCGACAAGCTACCTTTCTGAGTCCTGAAAGGACTCTTGGTTTCAGGAATTCATGCCATATGTCTTGCAACAAGAAACAATAGGGTCCCATCTAGCTTATCAATAGCTCATTTCTGGAGGAAGTTGAGAATCATCTTCCTCATCATACCTGATCTTCATTTTTTGGGTCTTCTGGATCCCTGATGAGCTTAAGCCTCTTTTCCAAATTTTCTGAAGCTGATTTGTTCTTGAATCCCTTTTAGAACCATGAGGTTTTGCCTCACCTTTCAGTTGGACCCGCCAAATGCTGCCCAGTCTGTTTCTGTGAAGATTTCAAAACCAGCCATTGGCTGAATTTGCACATGTGTATCAATGGTTAACTAAATAATGGCTTATGGAATGAAGCCAATGGCCTGGATTTGCACAGCACAGCGAAACATAAATTGACACACTGGCTGGGTTTGTGCGAAACAACTTGCCAATCACATTTTAGCCTAATGATGTGAGAACCTAGCCATTGGAATTATGATACTTTCTTTACTAGTGATACTGTACATAGTGTCTTCTACAGTCATCCAAAGATTGTTTTGCCAAAATAAAAGTAATGAGGACAGATGTATTGTCGAAGGCTTTCACGGCCGGAGTTCAATGGCTGTTGTGGGTCTTCCGGGCTGTGTGGCCGTGTCCTGCTCCTGCCCTCTGAAGATGCTGGCCACAGATGCTGGCGAAACGTTAGGAACCACAACTTCCAGAACACGGCCACACAGCCCGGAAGACCCACAACAGCCAATGAGGACAGAGTTTATATCATGTTTATGATGGCTGTATGATGCTATGAAGGCAGTATAAATCACCAGGGGGAAATAATCTATAGCTCTCAAAATTCAGTTGGCCCATTCCCTGCTGCCCTATAAGAGGGCCTTGAAGACTTGGTGCTGGGCCCGCTACATGATCTGAGCTGTGTGTCTGGTCTCTGGTACAGTATCTTTTACCTTATTTTAAAAATTATTTTACTATTTTCCTTTTTTTTTGATGTTTTAAACTCTTTTAGCCCTTGTTAGTCACTCAGAGTTGCTTGGTCAGTGGGCCACTAAACAAACAAACAAACAAAAAAATAAAACTCCAAACTGGCCCTGCCACTAAAACTATATGGCCTTGAAGTTTGCTTCCTCTCTCCTTTTTAGAATTCAGCTGAGGTACCACAAGTATATATCTGTGAGTATGCATGTGTTGCATTATGGCAAGAAGATCTGATCTTATTCTGAATGTGTTTGTCAGGAGTTCCTATATACATTTTTAATGTTCAAACAAAGCATACATTGGTTGAGGACAGATGTTGTGATGCCTTCTCCCTTCCTATGTGTGCTGGGGGAATATTGCTCAAAGAAGCAAAGCATAGATAGATCAGGATGTGGAAGGGATGAATGGTACTTTCTTGTGAACTTTTTGGTAAAGGATGTATCCCTCCAGCTACTCACATTGTATATGCAAATATAGCAAAGGATCAAACACATCTGACTGCCTTGTCAAGTCTTGTTAGTGCTATGTTGGATCAGAGACAACATTGCTATAATAAAAAGTAATTTTACTGTGCAGCTACCAAATCTAACCAACAGAAATCCAGATTACCACTAGGTGGCAGCAAATCAATATAGAAAATTAACTCTGTTGTTAACTTGTGGTCATCCCATGGGTGGGGAGCATATCTGGTAGTCCTATGTAAGATAACAAGGGGCATTTGAAACATCTTACGGGCATTACTGCAATAATCTTTCAGCCACCCTCTAAGGGAGGTCAATATTATCTCCATGTTGAACCTGAACATTGAGAGAGGGGTGGAATCGAGTGTTTGCGGTTTGTTAAGTTTTTAAGTAAATGAAAAAAGTTATCCTTTTTACCATTTTAGCCCTAATTGCTATGCTTTCCTCCCTCTTAAGTTTGAATGACTTTTGGAGAAAATAAAACTTTTGAAGCATTGGTCCAATCATAAATGGCCTTGATCTCTTGTTACAGGGTGATGGCTGTTAGATGCTCTCTTTTTTCGATTATCTTCCCAAATGTGCCTATTCTGTCAGAAGTAATTTAGATGGCTGGCAAACATCTCTGTAGTCAAGCAATTGAGTCAGCTGAGCATTCCGTTTGCTCCAGGCTCTCTGTAAAGTTAGCACAACACGTTCCCTGTGTGCAACCTATCAGTTGCCTATGAGTTCTGCTTGTGCCCAGTACATAATTTCACAGTGAAATGTGTTAGGTGAAAAATATGTTTGTATAGCTAGTAATAATACTGCCTTGCTCCCTGCCTGGCTCAGCGGCTGTGTACTTAAAGATTTTCAAGTGGATATTGTCTTCAGCATTTCATGTTTAGATTGTTGGATGACAGTCAGTGACCCAGCTGTCACCCATGACAGATAGATTTTGAAGTACGAAGACTGTTCCTGTGAGCGTGTGCCTAACTTTAGCACATCTCTGTGGCAGCCACCCATACACAAGGTAGGTTTCAGTACAAAGAAATGCCAAGTGCCAAGTTCAGCCGCCTACTAATGCACTGGCTTTAATTCCATTGATTCCATTTTTTATTTTAATTATTTGATTGTTATTGCCATGTCTTATATTTCGTATTTTGTTTTCTTGTCATTAACCCTCCTTGAATGCTTATCATGTAAGCAGAAAGGTGGGGCATACATTTAATAAATAAATAGAAATAAGGTACAAAACCAGAAGGGTAACCATAATTGGCTTATATAATTCCTGGAATCTATTACTGCTTCATTTGAAACTGTCTGCAAATCCATTTTGATACACTGACGTTAGACTCTGAACAAATAGAATTTCACACAGTTCGTGTTACCATATGCAGTGTTACCTGTCCTCATATGTAACAAAAGGATAATAAATGCCTGCATTTGACCACAGATATAATAATAGGCTTAACATGGCCCGGATATATTCCAAGTATTTGGGATGGAAGTATATGCTCTTGTAAAAGATGTTTTGCCATTAGGGGGTGCCAAAGACATTTCATAAATGCTTTTTTCTCTCCTCATCTTTATGTAAATTTAGATATGTTAAGTACCAAATAAATAAATACAATCTGAAAACAATTAGAGTAAGGTAGTATAGTGAGTCAATGTGTGCCAGTAAATTCTCAGTAAAATCTCTGACCCTCCCCTCTTTAACCTTATATCTGAGTGCATTAAAGGGTAATCTGACAACAGGGATTGATCCATTCAGTTTCTCATGGTAGTTTCAAAATGGTTGGACTCTGCATTTCAACATGACTTGCATTGTCAGAATCTATTGTAAGGAGTCCATCATGAATGAAGCAGAAGCTAGAGCTGTTGGCTAAGGAAAAGGTTGTTTACAGTGTGCGTTTAAGGGACAGTGCTGTTCATGGACCCCATGCTCAGGTTCAGTCAATGTTAGAGTAAATCCATTAAAATCAGTGTAATTTACAATATTCAATACCACCTTGTCTAATTGATTTCACTAGGTCTTTTCTAAGTATGGGTATATCTGTATATAATCTTTTGTCCTTTGTCATGACACTCAGATACTCTGCCTGCTGTGAAAACATTTTAATTTCACATTCCAACATTACTGCTTGGCAATACTTCAGATGCCCAGTCTGGCTATCTGTTTCTTCAAAAGATCACAACTCCATATTGGAGGGAACTCATGATTTTCCTGGTAAAGTATGCAAGTAGTATGTATGCAAGCAGACCAAGTACAGTTCCATGGAATAATCCATCTTTTTATTCTTTCAAACTCAACAAAATATTGGAAAGGGATTATGTAAAGGGGCTCTCTCTGTCCATCCATCCATCCATCCATCCATCCATCCATCCATCCATCCATCCATCCATCCATCTGCCAGTAGGATAACTCTTTAAACAGAAGAGAATGGGACCAAATTTGGTACAGCAGGAGAAGCTGGCAAAAGAAAGACTAAGTTAAAAAATGGGTTGGATAGACCAATGCTATTGCTACAACAGTTCAGAAGCATAGAATCATGGAGTTGAAAGGGGCCATTGAGACCATCAAGTCCAACCCCTTGCTAAGTGCAGGAATTCAAAGTAAAGCATCCCGGGCAGATGGTTGTCTAGCATCCATTGAGGGGAAGCCACACACTGCTTAGTCATTGCCTAACTTTTCTGGCACATATCTCAGGCCTGCTGAGCTTGAGACCTAGCACAGATCTGGAAAGTGAGCACTTTCTTTCCTCATTCCTGCATCCTCCTCACAGTAATCCAGGGATGCACAACCTGTGGCTTCAGATCTCTATACAATGTCCATAAAGTCTTGAAGGTAACCCTGGGACTCTGCCTTACAACTGCTGCTGAATTGTAATACTCAATGTAAGAAATGCACTTAAAAGAATAGATTGGATCATGTCACATGTTTTGGCTAAAAACTAATTATACTACATTGTATCAGATTTAATCTTGTCCTGGTTGAAATCACTTCAGTCTCCTGGTCATTTTTAATTTTTGCTGTGGAAAGGATTGCAACATGAAAAAGATTGCATACTACTGAGCTAAGCCTTTCAGGAAGCAAGATCCTGCCTTAATTTCCTGGGTTGTTAATTAACATTAAATATCATGTGACATAATCCAGAATTCTGGGTTAATATACCCCAGAGTTTTTCAAACTAAGAACTTGATGAGGTTCTGTGAGAGACAAAAAAAAAAAAAAAAAAAAAGGGGGGGGGGAGGCCACTCAAAGCCAGCCAGTTTTCTATCACTAGATCTTTGCTTCTTAGTCAGAGGATGCAGGATTTTTTTAAAAGAAAAACTAACAGGTTCCCCAGCCTGAAAAAGTTTGGAAATCCTGATAACCAGATTCTTCATTTCAATGCTGATATACAGTAGGAGAAGAGGAGAAGTAAAAGAGAGTGTGTCCTTGATGCCTATTTCTGGCTTGTCAAATTATAGTTTGAAGTGGGACAGTAACCCTTGAGACAATGCAGTAGAAAGTTGAATTAGGATTGTTTAATGTGAAATATTTTCCCCACCTCCCACTTCCTGTCACTTAATATTGGAATCAAGATTAATCCATGGGACTGGAAAACAGATGCTCTGGATTTTACTTAGGTGCATTAACAGGGAATTTCCTGCATGTATTCATTCACACATAATTGTTGTTTATTCATTCAGTCGCTTCCAACTCTTCGTGACTTCATGGACCAGCCCACGCCAGAGCTTCCTGTCGGCCGTTGCCCAGCTCCCCCATGGTTGAGTCCGTCACCTCCAGAATATCATCCATCCATCTTGCCCTTGGTCGGCCCCTCTTCCTTTGGCCTTCCACTTTCCCTAGCATCAGCATCTTCTCCAGGGTATCCTGTCTTCTCATTATGTGGCCAAAGTACTTCAGTTTTGCCTTTAATATCATTGCCTCAAGTGAGCAGTCTGGCTTTATTTCCTGGAGTATGGACTGGTTTGATCTTCTTGCAGTCCAAGGCACTCTCAGAATTTTCCTCCAGCACCACAGTTCAAAAGCATCTATCTTCCTTCGCTCAGCCTTCCTTATGGTCCAGCTCTCGCAGCCATAGGTTACTACGGGGAATACCATTGCTTTAACTATGCGGACCTTTGTTGTCAGTGTGATGTCTCTGCTCTTAACTATTTTATCAAGATTTGCCATTGCTCTCCTCCCAAGAAGTAGACGTCTTCTGATTTCCTGGCTGCAGTCAGCGTCTGCAGTAATCTTTGCGCCTAGAATTACAAAGTCTGTCACTGCCTCCACTTTTTCTCCCTCTATTTGCCAGTTATCAATCAAGCTGGTTGCCATAATCTTGGTTTTTTTGAGGTTTAACTGCAACCCAGCTTTTGCACTTTCTTCTTTCACCTTCGTCATAATCACACATAATACATGTTTAAATTCTTGATTCTATAAGCATGGACTTCTACATATTGTGGATTTATTGTACAGCACCTAAATTTCTTTCCTTTCTCTGTAAGCTGTATACCAAGAATCTGCTAAACCAGTATGACATACTGTATATATCTAAACCAGTATATATCGTGGCCACTACACTAATGAGATTCCAACTCATAGAGGAGTGGGGCAGGGATGTATTTTAGCTCCTCTGCTGTTTAACCTATATATAAATCCACTTGTGGTCAAAATAAATCAATTAGAACATCACCCTCCAAAACTAGTAAATAGACATATTGCAATTTTGTTGTATGCAGATGACATAGTAGTTCTGTCACAAACGTTAATCGGACTCAAACGAGCCCTGAATGCTCTGGCCAGTTACTGCTCTGAGGAAGCACTTGAAATTAACTATAGCAAAACTAAGATTTTGATCTTTGCAAAGAGACCTAAACTGCATGCCTGGAGGATAAATGGCCAGAATATTGAACAAGTAAAATCCTTTAAATACTTGGGCATGGTTTTCCATAGCTCCACTAAAAGCAGTGCACATCAAAACTATGCCATACAAAATGCTCAGAAAACAGTGGCCGCAATTCAATCCTTTCATTTTACCAGAGGAGCACACCATATCCCAGCAGCACTGAAGCTATATTCCGCTAAGGCTTGGGTACAACTATTCTTTGGTGCCCAGCTAGGACCTTACCCTTCCTTTACTCCTCTGGAAAGGGTTCAATCCAAATTCCTAAGGGCTATATTCCTGGTAGGAGCTGCTAAATCAGTATGACATATATATCTAAACCAGCATTGGCATATATATCTTCAATATGAAGATATATATGCCAATTTAACTAGCAATGTAGATGTGGGATTAATTGTGACCGTTTCATGTCTTCATTTGAAAAAACCTCTTAAACCAAGATTATCATCATGAGATTTCAGTGATTTAATCTCCAAGATGTACAAAATTTCAGCGATATTCTAAAAATGTGGTGATCTTGCAAAATTCTGGATCTCTCTCTCTCTCTCTCTCTCTCTCTCTCTCTCAACTTCCCATATATACCCTCCTATATATGCATGTATGTGTATACACAGATACACACATACATACCCCTTAGCTACTATTTTGGAATGTTGGAAAAACTCTGGTACTATTGGATTCTGTCTTGCCATCGTCCAATTCCTTGCCTTAAACTACTGTTTGTATTAGGGTGCAATGGAAAACAGTGTTTTGAGATACTAATGCGCATATTTAATTCCAGACCCTTTGATTTACTAGAGCCTACATCAGATGAATGGGTATGTGGGATTGCAGGTTGGAAGAGCAATCCTATTGCAATATCAGGTGCTTCAAAAGGTCCAATTATTCTCCTGGTTGTAGATTGCAAGGTGGAAATAAAGGAGGAGGTCATCTGCACCTCACTATCCTTTTCTGGGTTTCGTCCTTTTGCAATGCAAAGGAAGAAAATACTTGTCACAATTTTGGGTATAGCAGAGGACTTGGGGGGAGCCGAAGGCAGGATATTTGATAGTTCATTCAAATTCTTAAAAATTTAAAATCAATCTAAAACTTAAAATAACACTCAATGATATTTTTATAGCCAGAATGAACATAATCTATAAGCATATGTTGTTTACATTAACCCCTGGTCTTCTTGTGGTAATAGTTGTTGGGATTATCAGGAGTCAACTCAGCACTGTCTCATAAGCATAACAAGGGGTCTTTCTAGTAAATGCATCTCTATTGTGCTTGTGGGATGTTACCTGAGTCACCTGATTTCCTCTTCCTCCTCCTTCTTGGTTTGGGGGATTAACATTCTCCTTTACGCTTTGGGCACACCTGCAAGCAGGGGCGCTGCACAATGCAGCTGTCGTCCATTACATCTCGCTTGCACGCAGATCTACAATGAATCTACTTGTATCCAGATCTACTGAATAAATGCAAGCTATCTCTATTTTTCTTCATCTAACTAATGTGTGAAGACTGAATTTATTTCTGAACGTAATTAAGCTTAAAGTGCAAGTCCCTGCTGGTTCATGCTCCTACTCTGCAAGATTGTTGTTAGCTGCTTGGAGTTCTTTTATTAACCTTCAAAACTCCATCAATAGTGAGGCAATTTTTGTGATGTGCTAAATTGCTTGGTGTAATTGAATCAATCACCGTTGTGTAGACAAGCCTGTTGGTGGCTTCAGGGTCTCATAACATCTTAGGAACTGGAACAACTGAAGCAGGTGTATTTCGATGGACTTCTGTGAGAGTCAAGATTTATTAATGCAAAGAAATTTTTTACCCATAGGTGTTCATAAGAACACTCATGCAATCAGATTTTCAAATGCTGTCTGTCAAGTGCAAATGACTGTTGTTTTTTATATACTAATATATAAAGCCATAGGCCTGCACTTAATTACCTGTGCATAAGCACAAATTAAATCAGTAGACATCTTATTTACCATATAGCAGGGTTTCTCAACCTTGGCAACTTGAAGACATGTGGACTTCAACTCCCAGAATTCCCCAGCCAGCATGGGAGTTGAAGTCCATACATCTTCAAGTTGCCAAGGTTGAGAAACACTGCCATATAGTATAGATTACAAGGAAATAGAACCCATGTTTGGCCAAACTAAAGTGTATGTCTATCTGGGCACTGAAGAGAATTTTGCAGGTCAGGTCTAAAGCCTCTAACCCAAATACATCTTCCCAGGGAAAACAAAGCATTGCCTCAGCTAGATGGTGTCAAAATATGCAACTTTCCCCTTTCCAAAAATACTTTCCCAGGTAAACTCCACTGTCAGCTTAGCCATAAAGTATTTAGAAGGCTGAGAAATGCTAATAAGCTGGGGAAAGATACTGGGAAGAAAGCAGAACTTCCAGAAAGCAGGAGAAAGTAACTCCCTAGAACGAAATTCTGTTCATGGTATACTGCCTCTTTGTTCTTCCAAAACTGCACTCTCTTTGTTGTCCTTCCCCATTACCTTATTGTTACACCCTAGTGGCCTCACTGACCTCACTAGGCACATGATGCGTTGTAACCAATGAAGCACCTGTCTGCTCTAGCCAATCACACTATATTCTAATTTGCATATGTCTATAAAGGAGGACTGTAGCCCCACCCCTCTTCAGCCCTGTCTTTGCCTCCAATGCGGTCAACAAGCCAATCTGTGCTCCAATGAAATGTATCCTGGTCTTTGGTTTGAATGATCCCCTTTTAAAGGATTTCCCCCCCTATTACAGCATCATCCTGTAAGCTTCAAATTTTAGGAAATCCATATTCCAGGTTCTCAGGCTTCCTTCCCCACTAAAGAAACTGTTTTCCTACCTCATTGAGTGTTTTACAAATTATTTAGAATTTCTTTTGATGGTTACAAGGTGGTATTCAGTACTGATTTTCCCCCCTTTTTCTGCTCCATATTTATCATCTTTAAGCCTCTCTAGCTGGTCTTCCTCCTGATTTAAAAACTGTTCCAGGAGATGATTGTTCTCATGATATGGAGTTGGGAGTTATGGAGGCTGCTTTAGACCATGAGAGAGAAATTATTCTGCAATGAAAGAATGACATATTAACCCTCCAGTTATCTCATAATTAAGATAAGGCAAGAAATTCACATTCATGAGAATTTTTAAACAGTTTTCCTCACCTTTAATTAAAAAAAAGAAAAAAGAAAGGGAATTTCTTTTCTATCAAGCTGACTGAGAATGATTTAAAAATGCAGAAGAAATATTCAGCCCACTTGTTCAACTTATTCTTAGCTCTGGTTTCATAAATGATCAGCATTTGCTTTCCTATCTATGCATTTGTGTTTGCCATGGGTAGGGACTTGAGATGACACTGTGTTTTTGGGGTTATCCGCAACCCCTAAAAAGCTCTATCCCTACTTTAAGATAAAGAGAATAAAAAACCAGTAAAAGAGTTCTCAGCATATATGTTTAAACATATACAGTCACAATATAACAGATAATTCCAGGGGAGGGTCGTTCTGTGGTAACTTCTGATAGCCAAGGTAGAACCAGATGTCAGTATTTTGTTTTATTTTATCTTTCTCCCTCAAATGATATGGAACTTTATTTCATTTACTTCCTGTTTGTTAAACTGGCTACAGCATATCGGTTATTACAGGCTATTGTGGCTGAATGGCCTGATGATTCCATAGTTATTCATAAGAGCCAGCTTGGTCTAGTGGTTAAGGTGCTGGGCTAGCTCTAGTGCCGCCTGAGGCATGAAAGCCAGTTGGGTGACCTTGGGCCAGTCACTCTCTCTCAGCCCAACTCACCTCACAGGGTTGTTGTTGTGGGGAAAATAGGAGGAGGAAGGAGTATTAGGTATGTTCGCCGGCTTGAGTTATTTATAAAAATAATAAAGGCGGGATAAAAATTAAATAAATAAATAAATAAATAAATAAATAAATAAATAACCATATGAATCCCAGAACAACTGATTTCACAGCTTTTTGTTGATTTGGGGGATGGAAACACTACCAGGGACAGGCTGGCACCCATAGATAAATAATGGAAGGCTTTCCTGTGGAGCTAATTAGTCTGAAAGTATCATCTGAGGATTTAGCCATGTTGTGTCTGAAACTTTTATTATGGGATTACGCTTATGAGAATAGTATAATTGTGGTTGAGTCAGAGCTTGAGAGAGATTTACCTGGACGTTCCTCTCAAACAATTTACTCCAGCCTCCAAGATTCCTAATAGTTCAAATTCAAGTGACTGTATCAGAGAATAGAAATTAAATTCAATGTGTTCTGGATGGAGCCCATTCCTCTTCAAAAAACTAAGCTTGCAGTTTGAAGATGATGTTAGATTAGGTCTTCTTAATGTCCAACTAGTGCTTGGGACACACAGTACCTTTAACCAGCTATGGCTAGTAGGCAAAGGGAGCCTGACCACTCTTATCAGTGTTTTTTTACTGCAACATGCAGTACATGGTCCAGGCCTTGATTTTAATTGCCTTTCAGTTTTCTTGGGGGATTGCAACTAGGACCAAACTGTTAGGATTATCGGAAGTCAACTCAGCATTGTCTCACAAACATAGGGGAGGACTTTTCTACTGAAGCGTATCTCTACTGTGTTTGTGGGAGGTGACTGGGTCATCTGACTTCCTGTTTCCTGCTCCTTCTTGGGTCTTTCGGGGCCATTCTCCATCTTATTTATTTATTTACGTATTTATACCCCGCCTATCCCCTCCCTAGAGGGAGAGCTCTAGGCGGCTTACAATTGTTACAATTCATATATATAATACATCTCATATATATTAACAATGTACCGCACGATTTTAGGGCATGGGAAAGGGAACCGGCTCTTCTTCTACAGCATCGGAACTACATGCCCCAGAATGCCTTGCTTCTGAGCCGGCTGCTGATGTCCAGGAAGTTGTTAACTCAGGATCCTCCATCCTCTGCCGCCGTCCACAGCCGCCATCCGCGGGATTCTCCAGATCTCCTTCAGTCCGAGGGCGACCCTCCGAAAGGACGCCAGCATATTGTCCCACGTGAGTGGTCCCCATTTATCTACTTGCCTAAGCTTTCAAACTGCTGGGTTGGCAGAAGCTGGGGCTAGTGGCAAGAGCTCACCTCACCACGTGGATTCGAACTGCAGACCTTATGGTCAGCAGACTAACGGCTCAGCGGTTTAACCCACTGAGCCACCGCGCCCCATCTTCCCTTCTTCCTAAGCACACGTGTACACAGGAGGGCCACATGGCTATGTGGGTCTCGTCCGAAATATCTCGCTTGCACGCAGACCAGAGATGATTAAGCTTTTCTACCATGAAACTGCTTGTAACCAAGATCAACTGAATAAAAATGTAAGCTATCTTTATTTTTCTTCAACTAACTAAAGTGTGAAGACTGTTTTATTTCTGAACATTATTTAAGCTGTATGTGCAAGTCTTTTCTGGATGCTTCTACTCTGCAAGATTGTCATTAGCTGCTTGGAATGTTTTTCTAACCTTCCAGACTCCAACACAAACAAAGGGGATGGATAGGTAGATAGATATACACACATATACACAAACCACTTCCTGGCTGTTTTTGTGCACATTTATCTGTAAAGTTGTACTGTGCAGCTTTAAGATGTGTGGACTTCAACTCTCAGAATTCCCCAGCCAGCCATGCTGGCTGGGGAATTCTGGGAGTTGAAGTCCACACATCTTTAAGTTGCCAAGGTTGAGAATCACTGGTATAGAGCATCAAGCCAGATTTTCTTTCAGTCTTCTTCCTTGTACATGAATGTGCTCAAATTCTGAGCTGTTAATCCAGAGCTTTCCAAACTTTTCATGTTGGTGACACACTTTTTAGACTTGCATCATTTCACAACACACTCTTACAGCAGGGCATCATTTTGCGACACACTCTTACAGCAGGGCACAAGGCAGGTGCTAGGACCTGTGCAGAATCCTGGCAGGGCAGGTTTGGAGGCAGCAAGGCACAAGGCAGGCACTAGGACCTGCATGGAATCCTGGCAGGGCTTGGAGGCAGCAGCAGCCGCGACACACCCAGACACTGCAGCCGACACACTAATGTGTCCTGACACACTGTTTGGAAAGCTCTGTGTTAATCCCTTCTGATATAAGATGGGTGATGATCAAAGACAGAGCTCCTAATGCTCCTCCCCTTTTCCCCCCAAAATGTATGGGTAGTGCCATGTCGTTTATCTTTGTAGTCCCCTGCAAATTTACTCAGGCTTTTTAAACTTGTATCTGCTTTTGAGGATAAACTATTGCTGTTTTCATCTTTCTTCCCCTCTGATGTTGTGTTTGTGTTTGTTATTGCTAGGGGCTGATATTGCTTTTACTGTGAGCTACTTAAAAGAGTTTAAAAATAAATAATTTCCAGGACCTGTAAGAGAACATGCTTAATAAGACACATCATGGAATAGGTTCCTACATTTTAAATTACACAGACAGACAACATGGTACAGTGGTTAGAGTGCTAGATTTAAGGTTGAGAGAGACCAAGATTCAAATCCCCACGTGCCTTAAAACTTACCGGATGGTTCTGGCCTAAACATTTTTTCCTTTGTATTTCTTAGGGATGTTGTGCAAAAGTGAAAAGGAGTCATAGATAGCATTTTCAGTTCCTTGGAGGAAAGGTGGCCTAGAATTAAAAAGAATGGCATCCTAACTTTTAGTAGACCTTTGTCAGCTATTTTTGCATTTCCTAATATTGTTCTCTATTGTCATTTGTTTTTTCAGAACAAGAGATGCCTCTCTTTAAATGGGGGAGGAGGGAGGGAGGAGTATTGTCTAGTTCTAGTGAGATCTTGGTTGAAAACTTGCTTCCTTGAGCAAAGATTCCAACTAATTCTGACTCTCCAAGTGATAGGGCAAAGGATGAAGAAAACTTGTTTATGCTGGAGATGTGATTTCAAAGGCATGGATGCTTCAGCATCTTATGACCTATTGATCATCAGTGGGTAATGGGGTGTGGATAATTAAGGATTTACTCTGGGTCCCCTTCTTGTTTATCACTCTGCCTATTCTGTGTTTTATGAGATTGCTAATCTGGGGTCAATTCGTTCCATAACCTCACCAGGCACATGATATTTTGACTCTTCTTCTAGTAAGGTTAAGGTAAAGGTTCCCCCCGCACATTTGTGCAGTCGTGTCCGATTCTAGGGGCTGGTGCTCATCTCCGTTTGTTAACTGAAGAGCCAGCGTTGTCCGAAGACGCTTCCATGGTCATGTGGCTGCATGACATGCACGGAACACTGTTACCTACCCACCGAAGTGGTACCTATTAATCTACTTGCATTTGCATGCTTTCGAATTGCTAGGTTGGCAAGAGCTGGAGCTAGTGTGGGAGCTCACTCCACACGCAGGGCTAGGGATTCGAACCTCCGAACTTGCTATCTTCCGATCGACAAGCCTGGCGTCTTACCCACTGAGCCACCATGCCCCTTTTCTTCTCCTAGTAGGATGTAGCTAATTAGGTGCCAGCTTTGCCTATTCCTAAATTGTATTTCCTGTAAAAAAAATCTCTTTTCTGTGTAGAGCATGCTTCACTAATCATGGTTTAGGTCAGATCTGTGATCTCAAGAATGCTCACATAAGCACACGGAATGCTTTAGCTTTAGAAAGCCTCCCGTTCAACTGATAAGAATCTAACTTCCAGCTACAGCTTAGTGAAATGTTCTCATTCCACACTTTTCTTTTCTATTTATTTTCTATCCTGCCTTTATTTATTTATTTTATAAATAAGTCAAGGCAGCAAACGTACCTAATACTCCTTCCTCCTCCTATTTTCCCCACAACAGGAACCCTGTGAGGTGAGTTGGGCTGAGAGATTGTGACTGGCCCAAGGTCACCCAGCCGGCTTTCATGTCTAAGGCGGGACAAGAACTCTCAGTCTCCTGGTTTGTAGCCTGTTGCCTTAACCACTAGACCAAACTGGCTAGTGGTACTTGAAGAAGAATAAGGAACCATTTACCTTCTCTTTTTATGTTCAAAATGATTTCATTTATTTACTTTCTTTATATCATACCACTTTAAAATGACTTTTGAGGTATCTTACAAATAATGTATAAACATACACAATGGATTTTGGGTCAGAAAAGCATCTTACAGAGACCAGGAGTAAAACCTTTGAGAATGAATTCTAGTGTTGGAAAATGTCTTCTCTGCCTACCACCCACCTTATTTCAGCAGATGAGGGAGTATGGAAGAAGGCCTCCTTGGTTGTTTTGATAGGTGGGAATGTCTTGCGATACTTTTTGTGTTTGGAACCACAATCTGAGAAACGTTGGCTGCACAATTGCATAAGACAGTTGAGACACTTTTTTTATACTCAGCAATAAACAAGCATCATTTTAGACAGCTGTGGTTCTGGGGGGATGCCTTCATTTCTTATTATAAAGTTGGACTTAGAAAATTGTTGTTGTTGTTCAGTCGTTTAGTCGTGTCCGACTCTTCGTGACCTCATGGACCATAGCACGTCAGGCCTTCCTGTCCTCCACTGTCTCCTGGAGTTTACTCAAATTCATGTTCATTACATCGGTGATGCTATCTAACCATCTCATCCTCTGCCGTCCCCTTCTCCTTTTGCCTTCAGTCTTTCCCAGCATCAGGGTCTTTTCCAGTGAGTCCTCTCTTTGCATTAGGTGGCCAAAGTATTTGAGCTTCAGCTTCAGTATCTGTCCTTCCAATGAGCAGTCAGGGTTGATTTCCTTTAGGATTGACTGATTTGACCTCCTTGCAGTCCAAGGGACTCTTAAGAGTCTTCTCCAGCACCACAGTTCGAAAGCATCAATTCTTCGGTGCTCAGCCTTCCTTATGGTCCAACTCTCAAAATTTTAAAAAAACTTAATTAAAAAAAAAAACTTAGAAAATACCAAGATTTTATGCAGCTTTGGAAGACTGCCATATCATTTGCATTCCTCCAGAATGGAGTGATTCTAAAATTCTAACAATTCTTACTCAATTTTTCCACAAATCCAAAGGAAGAATGTCTATCTCTGGTTACACTACAGTGGTTTTGGCCCACTGTGAATGATAAGCTGCAAAGTTCCAATCAGAATGAAGTCAAATCAAAGCTAATGGCTTTTCTGCATGAATGGTTACATTTCAAGTTCTCACACTGCAGTCTCATTTGACAAAGATTCTCATGGTTTTACAGGTGATCACAGAAGACTCCAAGCTGGCACGTTTTTCTTACATTGATAGGGGTGTGTAAATGTCTGTAAGTGTGTGTGTGGAAATTGCACTCTATTTACAACATGGAATCTTGTGATATATAATTTTATATAACAGGTCAATGTAATATAATATATTATATATAAGGTATATAAGAAGAACAGCCATGCACTGAGGTACAATACATTAAAAACCGGGAAAGCAGGGGCGCAGGGATGGTATTAGATTCTGATCTCAGAGGACTTAAAAGTAAGAAACTCAACTGGCTTCAGCAAAGTCCAGGTGTGTTATGGTGTGTTATCAGATTTGTTCTCACAGTGCTTGTGAACACCCAAAAAAGATATTTGGGGTGGGGAAGTGTGATAGCTGAGGTAATTGAAAACAGTTGTTTATGTTTTAACAATTCAAGAGATTTGTAGCCTCAAGGACAAAGTAAGTGTAATTAAGAGAAGAGGAAGAGTGAACACCTCTGTTCAGCAGCAATGCTTCTTATTTCACTGAATTATTAGAGCATGTTATTTTCTTATCTCCATCTCGAGAAGCCATTCCTCCCCAGATGGACTATTGGGGAATTGCAAGAAGGGCAAAGTCTGTATGAAGATTAAAAGATTAGAATATAGAAATTAAAATGTATTAGACAAAGAAATGTTCTTGTGTATTGTATGAAAGACTAACATTTAAAGCAAAATATTGTACCTAATGACCGGGGATAGATTGGAAGTCATCTATTTTTCATACTTTCTTATGTTTATTATCTTACTTCACTTTTTCTTTTTTCTTTTTTTTTTACTTTGTATTTCTATTTCTTTTTCTATCTTGAATCTTTTAATATGTATTTTAAAATTTAATAAAATTTATGAAAAAGAAAAGAAAAGCCATTCCTCCCCCATGCCCACCAGATCACATTAATGAACTTTGGGATTTCAGCTGCCCTCTACATTGCTCTTATACTACAGGATGCATTACTTTGGGACTTGTGTTTTCTGAGGTTCAGAAACAATGTTTTGGCCAGGGCCACCAGATCTGGGCTATAAAAATCCAAATGGACCCTAGATGGAAGCAAAGAGATACAGAAACCTAAATCTTTGCTGCCATCTCATGGTCATCAGGAGTTTTGCAGCCCAAATATGATCACCTTAATTAAAAATACTTCCCCTTCATTCAGGCTTTTTGAGTGGTATTAATTCCTAATTTTAGTTGTTTTTATAACATTTTAATTAGTTTATTTTTTTTACATTTTAAGCCATCTTGAGTGCTCTATGGAAGCTAGTCTTTATATGGGTAGAAAAGTGGGATATAATATCACTCTCAAAAAATACTCAAAAATACTCAAAAAATACTCAAAAATACAAAATTATTAGGAGATCCTGATAAAGACAGAGGGTTGGAGTGCTGAAAATAGAGAATCACTGAAACCCCTTAAGAAGATGTCTAACCAATTTTGGCTCTCAGAGCTGTTGCTCATGGCATAACCCACCCTGCTGAATAAGGCCTTTTCATATTTGAAAGGGTTTTTGAGCTGAAGTGGCACTCAAGTATTGTGCACCTATTTGTTCTGGAATATTTCTAGCTTTAACACTAATAAAGCAGTGTTATAACATTTAGCTAGGAAAATGTCCCTTTGAATTCAGTGGTTATTATTTCTGAATAGATATTACAGAATTGCACTATAGGACTGTAGTTCCTAGTACTGAGGAATAAACCTCATTGAGAATCATGGGGATTGTAGAATAGTAATATACTGTAGCAATTCTAGTGTTGAAATAAACATTAATAACAAGAATTTTAAAATCTACATCAGCTATCATTGCTTAGACTTGCTCAAATGTCTACTGAAAAAACAATCAACTGACTTCCAAGAACAAGAAGGTGGAGAAGGAGGACCAACATCTGGAAGTTATATCTGGGTTAGGAGTATTATTAATGAGATGCTACAGAGTCGAAAGTCATACCCTGTGTAGTTACTGATTTATCTTCCCAAAAAATAAGGAGCATAAAATAAAAAATCCTCTACCAATCTTAAATAATGAAGACTTCATATGACAATAACTATATCTTCAGATAAACTATTCTCAAATGCATTAGGGAAATCATTTAAAATTGTCTTATATTAACCCAGACTTGGTTCCTCTAAGTAACTTACAGTAGTTCTCCAGAATTTCAGACAGAGGTCTTTTGCAGACTTACCTGGAAATTTGGATTGTGCTTGACCCAAGTTAACCTTGAACTGTGAACAAGATAGGACAATTCTGGCCAAATTTTCATTCAACTTAAAATAGTTGAATATTTGAGCCCAACCTGACATGGACCAATTTAAAAAACCTCTAGAAAGTACACTGGCTCAGTTTGTCAATTTTGGCAGTGCTATGATGGCCACACTAAAAAGAAAAAAATATTTGTGGAGTCCTTGTTTTTTAAACAAAGTGTTTGTTTTTTAAACAAAAAATATTTGTTTATTTCTTTGCATTTTTAGTGCTTGCATCTATAAAACACCTAGGCTGGAAATGGAGCTGGTGAGGAGAAAGTATTGGATTCGGGGACACATGTATGTATCAAACGATATTATGCAAAGCACAGAAAGGATGTAACAAATAGTCAAAGATGTTAGAGGCATGTGATAAGAGAAGGATATATAGCTAGATCCAGTTTATACCAACACTATTCACATTACCTTTCCATACCTTTCTACCCCTGTAAACTGTTGTTGATTCTGCCATGACCATTCACTGCTTCATATGTTGTCTTTTGTTCTCCATTTGTTTTACCAGATACACCTAAGTATCCCCTTTCCTCTGCATTCAACTTATTTTCATGTTTCTCCTGATGTCCCCAACTTTTATGTCCACGTAACAGGAGGCAGAAGCATGCATTTATACACAGGCATTTTTCGTTTCATCAACAAGCATTTATTTCTCATAAAAGACCTCATACTACCCAGTAATTTTGTACCAGCATTTGCACATTTTAAATTTTCTCCATTTGTTTTCCCATCTTTAATAATGTCCTGTTCCGACAAAGCTCGACACTGGAAGCTGTGTTTAAAGATCTCTTATTTACAAATCACAAAATGCAGCCTAATTCATGCAAGCTACCGGACCACTACTGGCTGGGTCCTGGGAGACCCCTTCCGTAGGAACCCAACTGGTCACGGGGACGGACCGAGGCAGAAAGGTGGAACCCCGAGCGGCAGAGGAGCAAGGCTGAGTCTCACGTGGAGGCGCAGTGGCAAGACAGGGCAGTCCTTCAGTAGTGCACGTGGCCTCGGTTTGTGGCGGAATCTCAGGTGGACGCACGGTAGCAAGGCAAGTCTGTACCTCTGGGAAGCATGTGGCAGCAGATGACGGCTAGAGAGCAGACAGGTGCGCGGCAGCAAGGCAGGACTGAGATGCAGGATCCAAAGCGGCGATCACTGGGCAGGGCTCGGAAGCAGGAATCCTGGTGGTGAGAGAATCTGGCTTGGAGAAGGGATCTGGGGCGGTGGCACTAGGCTCCGGCACAGGATTGCATGTGGTGATGGGGTCACGATCCGCAGAGCGCATAGGTGCTGAGATAGAATGGTTGTCTCTGGCAACCGGTGCTGGGTGTGCTAGCCCTTTTATTTTTTGAGTTTCGCACCATTTGCGGCCAGGAGACAATCGGGCCTCGCACTGCTCGACCCGCCTTTCCCAACTCCTTTGTCGCGCACTGATAGGTGGAGGTGTTTCTTCTTCTGGGCTACCTCCAATCAGGGGCTCCAGCTCGGATTCAAGTTTCACGCCATTGCAGCTTCTTCCTGCTATCGGCTCATCTTCCTCCGACTCAGAATCCGACATGGCGGTGGGACCAGGCTCACTCCTGACAAATATTCTTCTGTGCATATTCATGGACATGATCTAGTTTTTACTATTTATTTATAGCACACAACTCCCTTGATTCTGATACATTAATGTTCAGATCCATACTGTTTCATTTGCTGCAGATTGTTATTGTTCTCAGACAACACCCAATATCATTTGCATACATTTACATTCAGATACCCAAAAAACATGTATCTAACATTACCAAAAGCATTTTCTTGACATTTATCCATAAATACCTTAAGCAAACAAGGGGACATTAAACATCCTTCTTTTACTTCCTGCTCAAAAGTTAACCATTCACTAAGCATTCCATTTAATATATTTATTTTTGTGCACACACTTTAATTCCACCATATATCACTCTTATCACATTCAGCAACCAGTTGCAGTCTTCAAACACATGTTAAACAAGTCACACAACCACTCCATAAGCAAACCACATCCATATTTTAACATGTCTCCAGTTATACCATCTACACATGCAGCCTTACCTATTTTAATGGTCTTATCACGTTTATGCCTCCCTTCTCATTATTTTCTTCTTGGACACTAACATTTATAGCATTCACTTTAATTCCACTATTCATTTTTATTCCACTCTTATCTCTTTAACTCCCATACAAATTTCTAATGTACTCCTTCCAACATTTCCTCGCTTCAGTTTCATCCCAAATAGTAACATCATTTTTATTTTTAATTCAATTCACTCTGCTGGAGGCTCCTGAATTAGCTCTTTGACCAGTTCTAAGATAATGTTTTATTTCCTCTAAATCACTCTGCTTTTTCCTTCCACTTTTAATCTTAAACATTCCTTGATCTCTTTGACTACATTCTTTGCAACTACACCTTTTTCTCTATGTACATATTATGCAATCAAAGAGAAGATGTTGCCTAGCCTGGCAATGAAACGTCTGCAAGAAAACAACAAGGCTCAGAGAGCACCAAGGACTCCACATATTATGCAATATCTTTGATTATTTTTTGCAGCAAATATTCTTATATATTCATTTTTTCTTACCCACAACACTTTCATTCATCATTCCATCAAATATCCTTTTTCATTCTTCCCTTTAACCTAACTTGACACTCTTCCTTGGTCTTCTGTGACATTTTTTTCCACCAGTGATACTTTCAAGCTTATATCACATCATATGTGGGGATGGAAGCTCCATGATACCTTCAAAACAGCTTTACCATATTTTCTACATCTCTAAATCAAAGTAGTAACTGCCAAATAGCAGTAGGTGCAGTACATAGGCCAAGTATTCTTGTTCTTCCAATGGTTGTGATGAAGTTGTGATGAGGTTGTGACCATTAACCAAAAATGAACCAATGAGCAGGATTGTTCAATTATCTTTCTAGTCATTGCATAATTGCCATTTCTTCCCCAATCAAAATTGTAGAAGTCTCCTAAGGTTTTTTTTTACTTTGCAGCCTTATTATTATGCACACTTAAGGTCATTTCCTTACTAGTGATTTATAGTAACTTCCAATGATAGTTCTGTCAATATGATAGTAATGAGTTCAAACTTTATATCATCTCATTGATAACTGAATGATGCTATAAAGTGCTGTAGATCATTTCTGAGTAACTAATATAAGTGGTGAGACATTTCAGGAGTATTAGTGCTAACTAAGGGTTCATATTCCTTAGAAGAAGATCACTAGAGATGTTAATGGTGTTTCTATAATTGGTTTATTTATATGCCTATGTAGTGTAAGATCAGCAGATCAGTATGTTACATGAGGTCTGTTCTCTGTCATCTAGAATGTCCTTGGATTAATTTTTTGGCAAATGGACCAGGACAGTTATCCATCTGATTAGAGGGAAGACAAAGGCCTTCAATTTACAGATCCAGAGGTAACCAGTCAGGTTAAATTTGGCCAACTGGTCAATATGTTGCAGCATTCTTTTCACAGTTACAAACTCATAGGGTTGGGGACACTTGGATCATCAAAGCTAATTTTCAAATCTCATTATATTATGAAAAAACATAACCCAGTATTAGTTGGTGTTCTATACTTTGCTCTTGACTTTAGTGAAGTTCTATCTAGAAATCCTATGTGAAATCTGAAATTTGTTGACCATGGGCTGGATTCAAGCTATAACACATGTTTAGCTGTAGTAAATCCATAGAAGGTTTTACTTGCTTATTTCTCAAATTGCTGCTTCCAATTCAGCATGTCGAATATTTCAATGCTTTAGAGAATAATATTTATAAATAGCTGAATCTTAGATAACTTTGTGTTAATGTGTAGTTTCTATAAAATTTTGGATGAATGTCAGCACCCTGTCCAAAGATGCCATGGTTGACAATTCTGTGATTTATTTTTGCAAGACTTGTAAGTTGTCATGATTTCACTATAATGTTCTAAGAAGAGATATTATGTTGCAAGGAGTTTAAATTTGGCACATCAAATATTTTGAAATGGCATGAAAACAGTGTCACTTACTGCCTGATTTCATTTTTCAAGCAATGATCTTGTTCTAAAGTACTTCATGAGTAAAATTGTGAGCACTGGTAATCAGATCTTTAAACTTGGAATGTGATTGATATATGTCATGACATCATCTAGCACTCAAATGCCATCTCTATGACACATGTCTCTTTGTAGGTCATGCGGTAAGGCTATTCATGGTGGCCCACGTCTATGAAATTCTCATTTGTTGCCTATGCAAAGAACTCATTCTATGTATGAAAGCAAATGGGCTGGAAGTTGATAAATTCAATATGGGAAATGGGATAGGATCCTTCACTATACTTGTTTCAGGTGGCAGCTCAGTAGACTGTTTCCCTTTGAACATTTTGCTGCTATTCCCAGCCTCTGCCACCTGAAACAACCCCCTGAGTCAGCCTAATAGCAGGGCAGGTTCTCTGAACTCTTTCCTAAGAAATTTGGATTGCTTGAGACTACAACTTCTCCTCCCTGCTTAGTTTCAAGTAACTTTTACATTGATTTGTAGAAACATTTGTGTGTGTACCCAAACACTTGCATTAATGTACTATATTAATCAGACTCTTTTTTTCAAAATGCATATATGCATCCTTCATGTTTTTTGTTGCTCTGTTGAAGTAAGCATATTTAGTACTTACTATCAAATGAAAGCCAGTTGCTATTGCAACCTAAGCTGCAGACAACTGTTTTTTTGCAAAAGGTTGAAAGCAGTTTGAAATTGCCTATCTGTGGGTCATGTGGACTCTTATTCTATTGTTGCTTCTGAAAAACTAACCCAGAGGACACAACTGGACAAAATGAAAACATGTGCATTTTCAGATGAAAAGCTTCCTTTAAATCAACATCAGCTTTCTTAAAATGGTTCTGTGCCTCCAGCTTTGTTTTCTGTTTTATAAAACATTATTTTACTACTTATGGATGCAAGTGACTTTTTTTCTTTCAGTTTGGTTGTTTTCATTATTGTTTTATTTATTTATTTGAACATATATATGTTGCACTAGGAGGCTTACAAACTTTGATATAAAATAAATCAAGTCTAATAAAAATATTAAAATCCAGTAGCACAAAATCTCTAAGAGGCCAGGATTCTATAAGCATTCTCCTAAATTGTAATAAAAAGACTAATCTCAACTACGGTGGCAAGTTGTTCCATAATTTAGGCATCAGGGTGGGAGGTGGAGAGGAATAATAAAATGTGAATCGCAACGTTGTGATGTGAACCACCTAACTTAGTGCCGACACTCTGGATCAGCTTCTTGGTGAAAATCACAATAGCCGCCTTCTTGCTGATTTTTCATAAATTATTGTTTTTCCGGAGCTTATGTATGATGCCATTTTTCATTGTTTATTTTATTGTTAGCATTATTTTGGCTGATGGTTGTTTTTACTGTTACTTGTTAGTTTCTGTTTTAAATGAGACTATGGATGTTTTAACTTGTTCCATTTATATTCTATGTAAGCCGCCAAGAATCATTTTGATTGTGGTGGGGTAGAAATGTGTTTGATAAATAGATAGATAGATAGATAGATAGATAGATAGATAGATAGATAAAGAAAGAAAGAAAGAAAGAAAGAAAGAAAGAACGAACTTGGTCTGACAATGGGACACAAGTGGAAAGGCAAGGCTTGTGTTGTAATGTCAAAACACAAATTTCATCATTTTTCATTATTGTGATTTGTGACATCTATGAATATAGGCCCTGTCATAGAAAAAAACAGAGTCAGTGTAAGAAAAACTGGATCAAAATGTTGGGATAAATTAAGATCACTGCCTGCCTGCATGTTGTCTCCCCCCAGAACACTGTCTGCCTCCATGTTGTCCTCCCCCAGAACAGGTAAAAGGAAGCCCAATTGTTAAAAGGTTACAAAATAGAATGTGTTTGGCTCAGACAAAGGATTCCCTCTCAATTCAATTGGAAAGCTTGACACACAAAAAGTCAGCTCATTCACAGAACTTAGCCAGCCATTCAGGTAGATCTTCCCCAGCCAAACCTTGACACACAAAAGGTCAGCTCATTCACAGAACTTAGCCAGCCATTCAGGTAGATCTTCTTCCCCAGCCAAACAGATCTCCATAATCAAATAACAATAGATTCTTTCTGAGGTGCACATTCCAAGTAAGCCATAGCCCACAGGGAACACAGACAGGAAACACAAACAGCAGGGGGCCCAACCACAGAGTGCTGTGTACTCTAAATATGGTTTTGGTTATGTCTTTTAATGTTTATTGATTTGGGGTTCCCACGGTCCTCTCTTTTTGTTCTTATTTATGTAAGAACAACCATATTCTATTATTTACATTAACTGAATAACTTTCTGTTGAAGTTCTTCACTTAGTGTTGGTGTCTTAATGCTTTCCGAGGTTGCATGAATCAGCCTTTGGACTTTGGATTCACAACCTGCTCTATTTGTAGCTTGAATCATGTCAACTGGATTTCTATTTTCTTAATGGAAACGTTTCGCTCCTTATCCAAGGGGCTTCTTCAGTCTGAGCAAAGTTGGTAAGGGAATCCTAAATATGTTCCTAGGTAGCTGTGTGACCTTACACCTGGGGCTAGGTCATGGTTATATTGAGATGTAATTTTTAAGTCCTTTTATCATCTAATGGAGGGTCGTTAAAAACACCATGCTGCTGTTGAGCTTCTGAAATGGTCTTAATCTTCCTAGGCACAGAAGACAACACGGGGAGGAAGATGGGGGAGAGTTTGTGCCTGAGGCCCCCACCTCTATTCAAGGAAGGATTTTCCAAGTTGGCATAAATGGATTCCTTGACCCCTCTCTCAAACCACCTATCTTCTCTGTCTAAAATGTGAACATTAATGTCCTCAAATGAGTGTCCTTTTTCTTTTAGATGAAGATAAACTGCTGACTCTGGTCCTGTGGTGTTATTTCTCCTGTGTTGTGCCATCCTCCTGTACATAGGTTGTTTGGTTTCTCCAATGTAGAATTCAGAGCACTCCTCACTGCACTGGATTGCATAAACTACATTGCTTTTCTTATGTTTTGGAGTTTGATCTTTGGGGTGTACAAGCCTCTGTCTCAGTGTGTTGGTGGGTTTGAAATATACAGGTATGTGGTGTTTGCCAAATATCCGTTTTATCTTTTCAGACACGCCAGCCATGTAGGGAATGACCAGGTTATTTCGTTTACTCTGAGTCTCAGCCCTATCTGTCGCTGTTTTAGGTCTGGTAGATTTAGATTTGGTGAAGGCCCAATTTGGATATCCACAGGCCTTCAGGGCTGTTCTCAGGTGCTGATTTTCATTCTTTTTGGAATCCATGGAGGTGGGGATGGTTTCTGCTCTGTGTGACAATGTCCTGATGACTCCTAGTTTGTGCTGCAGTGGATGGTGGGAGTCAAACATCAGATATTGATCTGTGTGTGTGGGTTTCCTGTAGATCCCTATTTCTAGCTTGCCACCGGTCCCAATGAGGACTTCACAGTCTAGGAATGCCAGTCTGTTGTCCTTGGTGTCTTCTCTGGTGAAGCTAATGTTGGCATCTATAGTGTTTATATGGTCCGTGAAGGCCTGTACTTCCTGGGCCTTGATTTTGACCCAGGTGTCATCCACATACCTAAACCAGTGGGTGGGCACCGTTCCCTGGAATGTGTTGAGTGCTTTCTTCTCCACTTCTTCCATGTATAAATTGGCCACAATGGGTGACACAGGAGAACCCATGGCACAGCCGTGTTTTTGTCTGTAAAAGTCACCTCTGTATGTGAAATAAGTGGTGTTAAGACACAGGTCCAGAAGATGGCAGATCTGGTTTGGGTTGAGATGGCTTCTCCTGTCCAGGGTGCTGTCCTCTTCTAGTCTCTTCCTGACAGCGGATAGAGCATGAGTGGTGGGGATGCTGGTGAAAAGGGAGGACACATCAAAGGAGACCATAGTTTCATCTGTATCCAGTTTCAGGATCTTTGCTTTGGAAACAAATTCTTCCGAATTATGGATGTGGTGTTCAGAGTGTCCAACTAGAGGTGCTAGTATGGTAGAGAGGTGTTTGGCAATGTTGTATGTTACCGAATTGATGCTGCTGACTATGGGTCGGAGGGGTGTTCCTTCCTTGTGGATCTTAGGAAGTCCGTAGATGCAGGGGATGGCTTCTCCAGGATACAGACGGTGGTAGGTAATCCTATCGATGGAGCCATCATGTTCCAATTGTTTCAAACTGTCTATTGCCTTTTTCTTGTAATTGTTGGTGGGGTCTCTTTTCAGTTTTTCATATGTATGGTGATCCTCCAAAAGTGAGGTAATTTTATTGTGGTAGTCTGCAGTGTTTAGAACCACTGTACATCTTCCTTTGTCAGCAGGTAAAATGGTGATGGTTTCATCTTTGCTGAGGGCTGTCAGGGCTCTCCTCTCTTGGACGGTAAGGTTGGGGGGAGGAGGTTGAGCACTGGACAGAGCTGCAGATATTTTAAGCCGGAGTTGTTCTGCTTCTTCAAAAGGTAGGTGGTTGTTGTGGATGGCAGATTCTGTGGCTGTAATGAGCTCCACAACCGGAACTTGCTTGGGAGTGATGGCAAAATTAAGACCTTTGGCTAGGACATCTCTCTCTGGTTGGGTAAGTTCTCTGTCTGAGAGATTTTTCACCCACATGTTCTTTTTGTCCTCTGTGGTCCTGTTGTTGTTGTTCCTCCCAGTGGTTTCTCCAGTTCCTTGTTTCTGCTTGCTGCGAGAAAGAAGAATGTCAAATTTCTTAGTTTGCCTCTCCTTTGTCTTGTGATGCTGGGCCAGCTGTACTTTATTGCCAAGCTGAATAACTCTATCCAGGATTGGGTCAGGAAGGGTGGCTGTGAGTTCCTGGTGAAGGTTTTCAAAATTGTATTGCAGGGCATCAATGGTGAAGTGGACTTGCCTTATTCTTTCATTTAGAAGATGTCTTTGTGCCTGCTGCAGGATCTGCTCTGCTCTGTGACCCTTAACTGTAGATTGCAGGCGTAGGCTTGTCGGGATGAGTCTCTGTTGTCTGCATCTGAGGTTAAAACGTAGGTGGTTTCTATAGTCTGCCACCTTTCTTGCTGTCTTCTCGAATTTCCTTACCAACTTCAGGGTTTCATCCCCAAAATGTATGGCAATATGTCTATGAAGGTTCTCAGTCATCCAGGTGGAATTGTCTGTAGCTTGAATCATGTCAACTGGATTTCTATTTTCTTAATGGAAACGTTTCGCTCCTTATCCAAGGGGCTTCTTCAGTCTGAGCAAAGTTGGTAAGGGAATCCTAAATATGTTCCTAGGTAGCTGTGTGACCTTACACCTGGGGCTAGGTCATGGTTATATTGAGATGTAATTTTTAAGTCCTTTTATCATCTAATGGAGGGTCGTTAAAAACACCATGCTGCTGTTGAGCTTCTGAAATGGTCTTAATCTTCCTAGGCACAGAAGACAACACGGGGAGGAAGATGGGGGAGAGTTTGTGCCTGAGGCCCCCACCTCTATTCAAGGATTCTATTCAAATTGGGCCTTCACCAAATCTAAATCTACCAGACCTAAAACAGCGACAGATAGGGCTGAGACTCAGAGTAAACGAAAGAACCTGGTCATTCCCTACATGGCTGGCGTGTCTGAAAAGATAAAACGGATATTTGGCAAACACCACATACCTGTATATTTCAAACCCACCAACACACTGAGACAGAGGCTTGTACACCCCAAAGATCAAACTCCAAAACATAAGAAAAGCAATGTAGTTTATGCAATCCAGTGCAGTGAGGAGTGCTCTGAATTCTACATTGGAGAAACCAAACAACCTATGTACAGGAGGATGGCACAACACAGGAGAAATAACACCACAGGACCAGAGTCAGCAGTTTATCTTCATCTAAAAGAAAAAGGACACTCATTTGAGGACATTAATGTTCACATTTTAGACAGAGAAGATAGGTGGTTTGAGAGAGGGGTCAAGGAATCCATTTATGCCAACTTGGAAAATCCTTCCTTGAATAGAGGTGGGGGCCTCAGGCACAAACTCTCCCCCATCTTCCTCCCCGTGTTGTCTTCTGTGCCTAGGAAGATTAAGACCATTTCAGAAGCTCAACAGCAGCATGGTGTTTTTAACGACCCTCCATTAGATGATAAAAGGACTTAAAAATTACATCTCAATATAACCATGACCTAGCCCCAGGTGTAAGGTCACACAGCTACCTAGGAACATATTTAGGATTCCCTTACCAACTTTGCTCAGACTGAAGAAGCCCCTTGGATAAGGAGCGAAACGTTTCCATTAAGAAAATAGAAATCCAGTTGACATGATTCAAGCTACAGACAATTCCACCTGGATGACTGAGAACCTTCATAGACATACAACCTGCTCTATTACTTTACCAAATGCATGTATGCATATATGTATCCATTCATTCATTCTGACTTCTGATTACATGGATATGCATTGCAGCCCAAAGGAACAAAAGTTCTAACCGACTTCCTGTGCTAGAGATGTATGCATGCGAAAAGTCCAGGTCATCTACTTAGCCTGCTGATGTCCAACTGAGTGGTGATTACTCAACAGAGGAGGGAAGATGTGGCTCCTAGGGAAAATTCGAAAAGGTGGCATGACTCAAGCAATGTAACACCTCCCAAATACACAAAGAATTGCTTTACAACAAGACAATCAGAAAGGGAGACAGGGAGATCCTTCATGGTGTGAAAATATTACAGACACATTCCTTGAAGTGCAACACAGAGGCTTTGATATACAACCTATGCCAAGGCTTGGATTGTTATTGTATCAAGAAATATATACCTAACTGCAGAATTGGAAGAGATAAGAAAATACCTAGAATCTTTTGATTTCTCTCAAGGTGTGAACTCTTTAATCAGTTAGTCACCACCAGGCACATTAATAAAAATTCCATTCTTAATTGTTTTATGTGAGAGATACAACAAAGAGCATATAAAGAAATTTATAAGTAAGCTCAAGTACTGTATGGTTACACTAGAACAAAAAGCAGATGAACTACTGGTAAAGGAATACAATTATTAACAAAGGGACAACACTAAAGGAAACACTTTTTAATCAACAAAGAAAGAGGATAAACTTCACAAATTCAAAAAGTTTTCACAGTTGCATTTTGGACTATGGTATAAAAATGTAGCTTGCTGGTGAATAATACAAATATCAGTTTCTATTCTGCTATGTTACACATTGGGAAGAGTTAACCAATTTACAAATGCCCTAATTCCAGTGTAAAACCAAGAATGATATTCTACTGCTAGAGGATTAGCAACTTGTTTTGAACCGAGTTTTTATTTATACAAAGATTGAGGGGGCATCATGGTAGTATGGCAATTATTTGCTTGCCCAGATGATCTGTAGCAGAGAGGAATGAAAAACAAAAGGAATTCAGAGTGGAGTTCATAGAATGACAGGAAAGTTAAGGAAAGATTGAACTAAAGGAGAAGGTAGAAGAAAGACATAAAGACTCTTGCTAAAACAAAGGTATTAAGATTGGAGCACCCTTTAACCAATCACCACTTCATTTGGGAATGAAGAAATAAATAATTTTCTTTTGCAGTCTGGACACAACCTTAATTGATTTTATGAAGAAACTGTACAAAAAGGGCTCATTAACAAACTACCAAGAAAAGTTTAAAAGTTAAAACTTGGAAGAAGAGCTGGCTTATGATAAGTTCATGGTTCTAGCAACAGTTCCTTACATAACTCTCATTTTGCTACACCTGTCATTCTTTCACCAAGACCCAGCAATCAGCAGTGTAAAAGGAAAAAGTTGAGAAGGATCTTGGCTGGTAAAGGTCAGCCTTGGGTCTTTTCTAATATCATTTTTATTCCCCATTGCTCCTAGAATTACTGTCACAGGGTGTCATTGAAGAGACCCTGCTTGCTCTCCTGCAAACTGGGCTCCTATTCTCAATTAGGACCATCTGCTGGATTCCTTTGGGTGCACAATACCATCAGTTTGATTACAGAAGGGAACTGTTCCCTGTAATCAGTGTTTATGACCTCCTGGCCTGACCATAGTATTAAGTTTGTCCAAACTTTGACCCAAACTGAGGGTACAGTTTAGAGGGTGGGGGAGAAAATCATGTAACAATTCTCCCTCCTTACTCCCCACCCCTCCCAGCAGGCTTGAACTGCTAAGTTGCTTTGTGGATGCATGATGTCAAGGAATGAGCATCACAACCAAAATAATTTTAAAAATCAAATGATTACAGCAGAGGGCTGCATGAAGAAAACACACTTAGCACTGTCTCTGTCCTCCAAAAAATATGTCCACCAAGCAGCTTGGATGGCTAATTTTCTTAATCTCAACTATTTGTACTGTACCTATAACACAAAGGTGAGGAGTGTTAAATTATTCTATAGACAAAAAATATGCTCTGTAAACAGTGGGATTTTGAAATGATAGGATGGGTTCAAGAAAGGGAGGAGTACAGAGTAAGATTCATTTATTTGACAGGGAATGCAAGATAGAGAAATCACACACACACACTAACAACAATTAATAGCAACAAACCTTTACACAAAATATTACAGAGCCTTAACATGCAATACATAAAATTTGCAATTTTACAAACTCAAGGACCCGATGGGAAAAGTATTTCACACAACAGCATTTCAACAAGGTATAGGTTTCAAATGACCTATTTAGGAATCTTCTGCTATCATCAGTACTGCAATCGGTGTCAGTGTGGGAGGTGTGAATGTTTCTTCTGCCAGGTTTCAGCACTAATAAGTTTGCCTTTCTTGGAGAACAGAATGTGAGTCAAAAAACAGTTCCCAGAACAAGAGTCAGTGTTGGGGAAAGAACAGCCCTTGAGTATAGCAGCTCCCGACATTCTCTAACAGGCCAGGAGCAAATCTACTGCTCAGGTTTCCAACCCAGGACACATGTTCATAACAGCCACAGCCATCCATGGCAGGGGGAACTAATAGAGCATCCTGCCCAATTAGGAAGATAAAATTTGGGGTTGGGGGGGGGGGAACAACACATAGAACACTGTGCGCATGCAGTCAGGCAAAGGCCTGAAAGTCCAGCCTACTTCTATCCTATTTTACTTCATTTGTATTTTACTTTGGAGCTTGAAGCAAGCATTTCCATTCCATTAGCTTTGACCCCTCAAAATATTGCTTTCATGGTTCCTAACACTTCTTGATTTCAGGAAACTTTCCTGTGGTGAACTATGAAATTGCGTTTTCTCATTTTGACCTCCCCAAGTGCATGGGAAATCCAGACAGAATTTCATATTATGGTTGGTCGTGCGGTCAGCCAGATGTTTAGACTGGATTTGGCATTTTTGTCCACCTATCGAGTCCTTCCCAAGGACCTGGGATAGGCAGATGTTGTTTAATAATATTAAAGGTATCGTTGCAGGATGTAAGCTGTTCCAAGTAAAGCTGCCTGTTGCAATTGACTGATGGTGATTTTGTCAGTGCCGATGGTGTTCAAGTGGTGCTCCAGATGTTTTGGGATTTCACCCAAGGCACCCATTACTGTTGGTACTGTCTTTGCTTTCTTTTGCCACAGTTGTTCTACTTCTATTTTCAGGTCTTTATATTTTGTGATTTTCTCCAGTTCTTTCTCTTCTATTCTGCTGTCTCCAGGTATTGCAATGTCCACTATCCAGACTTTTTTGTCTCTTATCCACAATTGTTAAGTCTGGGGTGTTGTGTGGCAGATGCTTGTCTGTTTGAATTCTAAAGTCCCAGAGCACTTTAGCTTCTTCATTTTTTATTACTTTGTCTATTTTGTGCTCCCACCAGTTCTTGCTTGCAGGCAAGTGGTATTTTTTGCAGATATTCCAGTGCACCATTCTTGCTACTTTGTCATGCTGTTGTTTGTATTCAGTCTGTGCCATCTTCTTGCAGCAATTAACTAGGTGGTCTACTGTTTCTTCAGCTTCTTTGCAGATACAGCATTTGCTCTCTGTTGCTGTCGTCTCAATTCTGGCTTTATATGCAGTTGTTCTTAAGGCTTGGTCTTGTATTATTATTATTATTATTATTATTATTATTATTTCCATATATATATATATATATATATATATATATATATATATATATATATGAGAGAGAGAGAGAGGGTGTGTGTCAACTCAAGGCAGCGAACATACCTAATACCCGTGCCTCCTATTTTCTCCACAACAACCGTGTGAGGTAGGTTGGGCTGAGAGTGCGTGAACCCTGCTCCCCCAAAGATTGGCTTTGCCAAGTAGCTAATAGGGTGGGCAGGTATTCAGTTCAATTCTCAATTTTAGCTTTTAAGTAGTCTTTCTAACTCCCTTCATTTATTCCAGAAATAAGGCCTCACAAAGTCTTTCCTTATCCATTCAGCAAAGAGAGGCCTTCTGATACTGTTTACACTTAGAAGTTTTCCAATTGCATGACACAAATTTTACAAAAAAACACACTATAATGCCTGTTTTTCTAACAAAGATGTGCCTCTCCATATTTCCACTAAGAAACATAACCACACTCACAGACATTTAGTGGGCAAAACTTTTGCTTGAGATATTAAAGACAGTAAAGAATTAAAAATGAGGAGAGGAATGGTGAAGTCAGACAGGCAGAAGCAAGTTTGTAAACTAAATGAGCAAGCAGAAACTCTTGCAGTCTGAGTGACCAAAAATAAAACAAAAATGGTATAACTGATTGAGCAGTCATGGTAGAAGACAAACATTTTCTTAAAATCAGTCGTCTCTGAGTATGTGCCAAGAAATATTGTAAAACATGATTTTTTAGTTCCCAAAATAAAATTTATAGTTCACAAAATGTACAGGGATCTGTGAGCGAGGAGAATGGATTCCAAAACAAGAACAGAATAGACAGCAACAGATACACAACACTACATACAGTATAACATCACAGTGACAGAAGAGGTACTGCATTTTAACATTTAATATAGACTTCTATAACTGCAGCTGAAAGGAAATTTATTTTGATATACATCATTCTCTGCATTATAGATTCAGGCTAAATTTAAGTAAGGTGTACCCAAGAATGTTTTAATCAATCAAAAATACCATAGGAGAAATGAATTCAATATCTGCAGGGACCATTCTTATTGGCATCCAGAGCATGTGACATAGCTCCTAATTTTGCAGTCCAAAATCTGGGTTTGGACAATTCAGTGTAGTCAAAAGTAAAGAAATATACTGTTCCAGAAGGCACTATGATCTCCTTTAGTGAAATTCCTTCTTAAAATAAACACATTATTGTTTGAAAACATTTCTTCGTTACAGGCATTTAAAATGAAATTCTTCATCTGCCTTTTTAAGTACCTGAAATAAAAGTTGAATTAGCCGTGGGTATTCACTGGAACTTTAAATAATCATTGTTAATTTTTTGCAGAGAAGCAACACTGTATTCCAATTTAGTCACTTCAGTGGTGAAGAATTCTGATTCTTATTGTTTATTGCATTCTATGTTATAGCAAAAAGAGCAACCCAACATACCCCCTATTGGGCTTGCTTGAATTCCAATTCCACATGGGAAATTAAGACAGCAATATAACTCACAGGAACTAGATGCACCCAAATTTATGGAACAGTGAATTAAAGCAACAATAATCACAATGGATCAATTATCAATGAGTCCATTTGTCAACCACTGTTTCCAAGATCTAAACCAATTAAACAAACAACCCCCCCCCGATCAATTTATAGAACCACATGTAATTGTTTTCTTGTGCTGAGGGAATTTTATGAATGGCAGCCTTAATTGGAATCCTGCTCTCTGGATCCTGAATCCTGTAACAGGAGTGTCTGCAGGGTGTGGAACAAAAAGTGAAGGTGGTGGCCACAATGATGTGATCAATGCACATAAAAAACCAGGTGGAGGTTTGATTGCATCATCTTGCCTCTGTCTTGACTGTTTGGACCATCCCCTGTGGACACCCCTGAATTGTAAGAAGGAAAGAAAGCCCTCTTAGTCAGTGTAGCACTTAATGGGTGAAAAGCGTTAATTGTGTGGAATGAGCCCTCAAGGGTTCTCTTGCTGTCTGCTGTGCCCTTAGAAAAATGAGTTTAGAATGCATTGTGCTGCAAAAGATGATTCCTCCTGCTTCCTAAGTATGCCAATTTGTCTCTCTCCCCCCCAAACTCTCAGCCACTGAAGAGTCTCCCTACTAAATTACCACATGACTCTGAGTTCTATCTCCTTGTCCCATTTTCACCTGTGGTTGCCCTGTGAAAGGGATGCCATTTTTGCATGACACCTTTGGGGAAACTACATCTGGGACCCTATTCTTTAAGATTAGGTGATGTCAGCTGCGTATGACATGTTAACCTATCTACAACACTCACTTCTCAATGGAGCATGGAAGATCTGCTTATTAGTTTCAGGAAGATGTTAATCTCTGGTCAATGGGGCACTTGTTTGGGATAGCTGTCACACTCCCAAGCTTTCAGCACATAGCACTCCTTATTGAAAGATCACCTTATACAAAGGAGGGTTAGGGCAGGTGGCTGCCTGGCACCAATGGGCATCAAGGCCAACTACCTATTTACAGTACTTTTGATATCTCAATAGCTGTGCCTCCAATGCCCTGCAGCATGATAGGACAGGACCTCTTTGATGAGCTTGGTCTTCTTCCTAACAAAACATCTTCAATGTATTGTCGAAGGCTTTCACGGCCGGAGTTCAATGGCTGTTGTGGGTCTTCCGGGCTGTGTGAACACGGCCACACAGCCCGGAAGACCCACAACAGCCATAAAACATCTTCAGCTGGGTCAGATGCTGGAGTAGCTGGGTGAAACACAGACAAGAACCTGCTAAACTCAGTAGCAGCTCTGTGTCATCAATTCAGTGATCACCCATTCTTCTCACAATCCTGTTCATGATACCAGAAACAGTAGGAAAAACTTCTCCCTGGTTCCCAATTTAATTTCAACCAACAGCTGAAGGGTCTGTTGAAGTATTATTGATCTGTAGCTACAGAGTGTTCTCTTAGAGGAGAAAACAAAAATCACACACAAACAAGCAGTTTTATCAATCTATTACAGATGTCATCTTCCTGTTTGCCTTACTAGGATCAAACATTGGTTGATTTAGGGAATGAACAGCCTTGTACTTGATCATAGTTATTTCTAATTTCCTTTTTTGAGAACTGTACACAACCGAAATTTAAACAAAGTAAGCTTGTTTCTAACAGGCGGTGCTCCTTAACACTTCCCTTCCCTGCTAGTTCTTTGTTTTGTGTGATTTATCTGCTATTGTAACGGTTTCTCACTTATTCTACTATTTACCCCAAATATGGCTTTGGTTATGTTTGCTAATGTTTACTGATTTGAGGGTCAGTAGTTCTCTCATGATGTTTTCTCCTGGGAGTTGATTAAAGGGTTGGGAAGCAAGAAAGATTGCAGACCATTGGAAAGATGATTCTATAGTGAAACTCAAGACATTCCATGCACACCTCTTAGCTACCTTGTCAGCACAACCCCCATGTGACCCATGGACATTCCACTCCCCAAATAATTTTTACCATCGGAATGAATGAGAATTGTTGAAAAAATGCAGAATAGATTTCTGATACAGCATTTAAAGGGGTTAAAGGGGTTGTGAAGCAAAGGTGACTGAAAAAGACATTGTTACATGGCAGTTACTTTGATTCACAGTATCATTACCATTAACCTATTTGAATGGGGGCAAGAGAGGTACTCAGCAAATCTCTAAAGAGTGGCTGAGCGTGATCTCTGATAACACAAAGTAGACCGTAAAGGTAAAGGTTCCCCCTGCACATTTGTGCAGTCGTGTCCGACTCTAGGGTCTGGTGCTCATCTCTGTTTGTTAGCCGAAGAGCCAGCATTGTCCGAAGACGCTTCCACGGTCATGTGGCCGGCGTGACACGTGAGGAATGCTGTTACCATCCCACCGAAGTGGTACCTATTCATCTACTTGCATTTGCATGCTTTCGAATTGCTAGGTTGGCAAGAGCTGGGGCTAGTGTGGGAGCTCACTCCGTCACGTGGGGCTAGGGATTCAAACCTCTGAACTTGCAATCTTGCGATTGACAAGCCTGGCATCTTACCCACTGAGCCACCACGCCCATAAGTAGACCTTACATTTTCTGAAATTATCTTCTGGGGAATTAATGAAGAAATAATGGTATAACTGCCACTTGGTATGAAACAGGTCTACATCTGATTGTTACAATAATCCCTTTGCAACTGTAAGTTCTTACAGAGTTTTAGACACTTTCTAAAAAATGTAAACACATAGCTTTCCCAATTATAATGTATAAAATAGACAGATCTGACAAAATATGCTGAGGCTTCAAGGGCTATTGGCTGTACTTACTGTGAAACTCTAGGGGTGAAAAAAGGAAAACCACTTTTCATGTTATCTTGCGTTTCAGTTGCTGATGGTTTTATGAATTCTGTCTAACTGTTTAAATTCTAAGAACTCCAGTGTATTTACATCAAAGTGTTGTCTCCTATTGATCAGTCCCTTAGTTTGGCACTCCTCCTTAAGAGGCCATTTAGAGGGAGAAATGTTACTGCAAAATCTCTAAGTGTTGTCCTCTGCTTGTTATGTGCAAATAGTATTCCTATGATGTTACAAAAAGGACTCCTGTATAAGGCTTGTGAAATAGTGAACAAAGATACTGGAGACTTAGTTGCAAACCGAAGATCAGCAATGTCACTCAGTCACAGTTCTGATTCATGCACTGCTATAAGCTATGGCTTGCTTGCCATGGTTCGCTAGGATAAAAACAATTAATTTGTTAATTCAGTGACAACACACTAAACAATACATTTTAGATTACAAATCACATTTGCTGGTTTTGCACAACATGCCAAGCCAAAATCAAACAAACATCCTGGGTGAACTAGGTAATGAACACTAAAACCTGTTAGTAGAACTTATAGTTATGGTTCCCTCTTGAAAGCCTTTGAAAGAGATTTGACAAATGCATGAAAGAGAAGACTATCACAGCTAAATCCTATTTCCAGCTGAAATCAGAAGCAGCATGTTTCTCACTGGAAAGCAAAAGCAGAAGATGGCAGTTGTCTTCATGTGCTGCTTGTGGATATTTGATCAACCACTAGGGGCAACAAGATGCTGGATTAGGTAGACCTTTAGTCTTTTAGCTCCTTTGATGTTGTTTCATTTAGGAGGTTTTTTTTTAAGTAATATTGGGAGTGCACCGTTGGAAGACCTGAAAGGCCAGGTTAGGGATAGATCATCATGGAGAAAATCTATTTCTGTGGTCACTAGGAGTCGAAAACGACTTGATGGCACATAATCAATGAAAAGAAAAAAAACAATATTGGGAGATGGAAACTATGCTCTGCCAAAAGACAACCCAATCCTATCGATATGGTATAAATCCTCTAGAAGTTTTACAAAAAGGTGGCTCTCAGACTTTTGTCTAAGATGATATATAAGCTTACCACGGGCCATTACGTTACTCTTTTCATTGCTGATATTTTTCCCAGTTCTGTCTCCCATGCAGATGTACACACAGTATCGTGCATTCCCTAATTATCCAAGCAGTGAGAACTTTCAGGGGCAGACACTGAGGATGACTTTTCTTGGGAGGAGAGATCTCTGAAAATCTGTGATATTATGCACTTTATTTATTGAAGCATATACATGAGTGGAGGCAAAAAAGCATAGCCAGAAGAAGGCCTGCTATTCCAGTTTTCCAGAAGGAAGTACCTCCACCTTAAAGTACTTCCAATGCTCCTAGGATTGACTTAGTGTTCTCATTTTGTGTTTGTATTGTCCAAACTGCAGACATCTCTGTATATACACCATAATCCACTTCCTTTAATTTGGTGGGGCACAGGAAGATGTATCATTTTCTGATTGCTTTTCTTACATTCCAAAGGTTCCAGTGGATGATTTCCATTCATCTTCCAACTATTCTCCAGCCATTGGTTTGCATTAAGGAAATACCCATTAGCTGTTCTGAGCCATTGTCTAATAATCTGCTTTACAACAGTTTAACTGGTGGCCTAACGTACCATTCACAGTCAGAGTCAAGTAGAATAAAAAAGCCTATATAAACACTGATTACTATGGGAAATGCTTGCAGGGATTCATCTTGCAGAAGCAGCTATCTCTACCAAGCATATGCATAATTGTGTGCAGTATCTGTTTCTTTAATGAATAATTGAATGTTCATCATTTAAGAACTTCACTGCATAGTGCTGTTGTTTTAATCAGCTGATTACAAATGTACATACAATAAATATGATTTTCCTCCCTCTTAGCATCATTGCTTAAAGACTATCTTGTATGTTATGCCTTACATATATATTTAAAATGCACGTGTCACGTATGACCCCCACCTGGGTACCATCCGTGACATGGCGCCAGCCAAGAGACACGCAGTCTCGTGTGTGGAGTGCTGATTGTAATCCAGGACCATCACAGCACGCATACCAATCAACCTGGTTGTTAGCCCATGGATTCCAGAAAACTAAATAAGAAACTGATGAGTAACAAAGTGACAAAAGTTTGTGAGCTTTGAATACAAAACACAGCAAATACAGCAATGCCCTTTGTATTTTTTTGTTGGGAATTTGAGCTCTGTTCTGTGTTGAGTTCAAATATGAATACTCTGAATACTTGTTCATGACTGTAATTATCTCTGATTTATACTTAGAAACATGCCATCCACAAACAAGGTAGATTCAGGTTCTGGGAAGCCCCAGGAGCCCTATGTTAGTGGAAGAAGACCTAGTTTGTATTCCAAAAATTCTAGATTCAATTCCTGGTCTCTCCAGGTAGGATAGGGAAAGATTCCTGTGTCTGGTACCAGACACTGTAGAGTAGCAATCTCCAATGAAAGTCAAAAGAATAGTACAAGGTAAAGGTCATACAATCTTCAGCTATTGTTGAGATCACAGTAGCTTTCCACAGTTGGGCAGCTTCCCCTTCCCTGGTGCTTTCTATATGGTTTGGACTTCAACTCTCATAATACCCAGCCAGCCTGGACACTTTGTGATGATGCAGTTCTGCTTGTTGGATTAACAGCCCTATGCAATTTGTCAAATCAATTGCCCCTTGCATTCATTCATGTGAATCCAATGTAGCTCTATCTTGCACTTTCTTGCTCAACATAAGGAAACTTCAGAATAAAGAGATGGGATGAGCAGAAGAGCTCAGGGGCAATGTTAGAAGAGAGTTCCTTTCTTTTCATATTCTGGTAGTTTTTTTGAAAAACAAGTTAATTTTCAAATTGTTTTATGATGCTGGTGCTACTTTTCCATGTCTTAACAGTTGCAATTCATTGTTTTAATTGATCTATTATCTGTCCTTATTTAAGTATTCTAATATTTTTCTTAGTGGATGCTTCAGGAAGGAGAGGAGAGATTGATCCTTAAAGGCCTGCCCCCCTCCATCTCCAGAGATTTGCCATCAAGCTTTGTTTGAAGTGAATTGAATTATTGCTTGGGAGATCTCCAAGAGAGCCAGCTCTTTGAACCCAGAATAGTTTTTATGTTAAAACAGATGTTAAACTTGTGTATTGTAGTGTCCCTCCATTGACTGAAGGTCATTTTTCCAGCAGAGGCTTCTACCAGAGGAATTGGCTGTGAGGATTTTTTCTTCCTGATTCCTCTTCTTGCAGCTCTCCTGTTAGCTCTCCTGAAGTTCTGAAAGATGCCCCAAGTGGAAATTAGGACTATGTGAAGATTTGATTTGAAGGTTTCATTCAATGACATTTAATTGAATTGGTTTTTTTTAACCGAATCACTGAACTTATTTGATGCACTGAGTGGAAACAGGTGCTTTTGAATCAGTTTGGTATGTCTTGTTGTTCAGTAATTCGGTGATTTCCAACCCTTTGTGACCCAATAGATATTGTTTCACCAGAATTGTCTATCTGTTAGTAACTGTTTCTTTGAGTTGTTGTAAGCTCATGTTATACCACCTTGTCTTCTACAAGCCTCTTTTTTGATTGCTTTCAATTTTTTCCAAACATCAGGGTCTTCTCCAAGGACTCTTGCCCCAGATATTTACATTTTACTTTCATTATTAGATATTTCGGAGACCAGTCTGTTTTACTTCATTTGGTATTGAATTATTTATTATTCTTGTGACCAAGGAATTCTCAACAATTTTCACACCACAATTCAAGGCCCTCAATTTTTCTTTGTTCAGCATTCCTAGTGATACTGGTTTCACAAACATGGGTACAACTGGAGAAATCATAGCCTTTGTTGTCCGTTTGATGTCTCCATACTTTTAAGTTTTTGCCTACATTTCTCACTGTCTTTCTCACAAGAAGACATCTCCTTATCTCATGGCTAAAGTCACCATAGAAAGAAAAAGCCTATTACTTATTTCAGCTTCTTTTCCCCATGTTTGCACTGACTTGGCATTGTCCATTGCCATGTCCTTCTTTGTCTGTTGTTTCCTTGCAGCAACTGATAGTAAGGACATGGTACCCAACCCAGAGTTTTTAAGACTAATAGCTCTTAATAGATATATATATGAATTTATCAAACCCTGCTTAAAAGCCATTTAAGACAATAACTTTCAAGCACTGTGAGAAGTGTTTTCATCTGTCTCTTCTAAATCTCCTTCTAATTGCTTCACTGGATGATTTCTGGTCCTAGTGTTTGGAGAGAGGAAGAAAATCTTCTCCTTCTCCACTTCCACCCTGCCACACATGATACATCTGTCCTCAATTGCCCTTTTTCTAAGCTAAACAGGACTGGACGGTCTAGTTTTTTCTTATACGGAAAGTGTTTAAGCTCCTTGATCATTTTGGTTGGCCTTTTCTGCACTTTTCCCCACTCCATTTTTCCTTTTCAAATGTAGCAATCAGAATGGTACACTGTATTCCAGATGCAGATGTTCTATACATTTGTAAAAGGGGATTACAATGTTGGTAGTTAATTTTCAATCTCTTTTCTAATGATCCTTAGCATGACATTTGTCTTTTTCACAGGTGTCATACACTGAGTTGACATATTTATTGAGCTATCAGGTCGGTCCCCATCAGTGTATATGTGAAATTAGGAGGGGGTTGCCCCAGTGTGTCACCTTACACTTACTTAAACTGAACAGCGTTTACCACTTGAATTATTGTTGCCTCAGTCTGAAGAGATGCTTCTGGAGCTCTTAGCAATCAGGATTGAATTTTACTTTCTGGAATAATTTAGTACCATCCACAAAACTGGTGAGTGCACTGCTTACCCTTAAGTCATTATAACTTAGAAATACAGTAAGTGCAAAGACACCAATCCAAACAAAGTTTCTTGAGGGACCTGACCTCTTACTTCTCTTCATTTATAAAATTTATCATTTATTCCTATTCTTTGCTTTCTATTTTAATGGGTTAGCTATCCATAAAAGGATAGGTCCTCTTATCTCATTATTGCTAAGTTTACTCAAGAGTCTTTGATGAGGAACTTCATCAAGTTTTTTTTAATAAATCCAAGTATACAATGTCAACAGGCTCACCTTCATCCAAGTGCCTGTTGACACATTAAAAGTATGGTGAGACAGGATTAATCTTTGTTGGAACCTTGCTGATTTTCCTTCAAGAAGGCTTGCTCCTCTGCTTCGGGCTGGGCATTTGCAACATCCATGTTTTAGAGCAAATACCAAGACACTGATATAGGTTTTGAAGCAGTGAAATTCCATTGACTATCTGAAATGTATTACATGTGCACATTTTGGAGGTATTATTTCTCTGTAAAAGCTTCTTACTGGGGATGCTAATGCCTTGGTGGCAAAAAAGAAGAGAGTATTACAGGAATTGTGGCCTATACTTGCTACCCTTGTTGAAATGTTCTATTCAGCTATGCAAAATGCAATAGTCTCATCTTTTGCATCTGACCATTCTACTTCAAACATGTGTGTGTACTCTGGTAATTAAGAGAAATAATAATTGAAGAGTTTGGAAGATCAAACACTTGAAATAGTATTGGTGATATTGATCTTTTTTCAGATAAAGAAAGACATTACCGTCAAGCAAGTATATGCATATGAACAGTCTTTTTTAAACAAGTAGAAGGGATGAGAGATATTAGCCACAAACATTGATTTTTTTAAAAAAAACACAAATTCGGCCATGTGAAATTGACTTTGTTTCATCAAACTATAGCATTAGCAGATGAAGCAACTGTAAGTGTAGATTTTAACAAAGCATTTGACACAACTCTCCATCTTATATGACTCATTAATTCAAATTGATTTGGAAAAGATCTGTGTCACAGAGAAAATTAGTTGGCAAGCACATGAACAAAGTGCAGTTAGTATTACATTTGTGTAAAATTGTGTCATCAGCCTTGTAAGGAGGAGGAAGAGGCAGTCTGAATTTCTGAGTGTTAAGCCTTACACCCAGTAAAGGTAAAGGTTTCCCCTGCACAGTCGTGTCCGACTCTAGGGGCCAGTGCTCATCTCCGTTTGTTAGCCAAAGAGCCAGTGTTGTCCGAAGATGCTTCTGCGGTCATGTGGCTGGCATGACGCACGCGGAACACTGTTACCATCCCACCGAAGTGGTACCTATTCATCTACTTGCATTTGCATGCTTTTGAATTGCTAGGTTGGCAAGAGCTGGGGCAAGTTGGCAAGAGCTGGGGCAAGGGAGCTCACTTTGTCACGCGGGGCTAGGGATTTGAACCTCAGAAATTGCGATCTTCTGATTGACCAGCCTGACATTAAAACTCTCATAGGAAGTTTTAATATGGTGCATTCCTTCAAAATTATTGTACTCTGGGATATCAAGACATGGATCTTGTAATGTTCAATTTTTACAGAAACACTAAAACTAACACTCAGGCATTCAAATCTTCCAAAGAGAAATACTAACTGTATTCCAAATTACATAAACAAGAACAATTAACAAATATTAGCAGAAAGACAAGAAGTTATTAATGTTTTCATTTGATGAGTCAAAATTATTTGCTATGATTATAAAGAAACAATTATAAAGAAACAATATTCTGCATCTTTCTTCTGTAGATGTAAATACAGGGGGAGGAAGAGAGTATATCTAACAAGTGTTATGCTGAAAGAAAATTTAAACATCACACTAGAGGTCACCAGTATTTATTTATTTATTTATTATTTAAATTTGTATTACCGCCCATCTCCTCCAACCAGGGAACTCTGGGCGGTTCACAATAAAACAAATTAAAAATATAAAATTACAACACCAATTAAATACATATAAAATCCAAATAGAAAGATGTTAATAATAAGGCCTATTCTAAAGCCTTTGACTGTGTGGATCATAACAAATTGTGGCAAGTTCTTGGTGGTATGGGGATACCAAGTCATCTTCTCTGCCTCCTGAGGAATCTGTATAACGACCAAGTAGCAACGGTAAGAACAGAGCACGGAACAATGGACTGGTTTAAGATTGGGAAAGGAGTACGGCAGGGCTGTATACTCTCACCCTACCTATTTAACCTGTACACAGGACACATCATGTGACATGCTGGGCTTGAGGAATCCAACGCTGGAGTTAAAATCGCTGGAAGAAACATTAACAATCTCAGATATGCAGATGATACCACTTTGATGGCTGAAAGCGAGGAGGAGTTGAGGAGACTTATGACGAAGGTGAAAGAAGAAAGTGCAAAAGCTGGGTTGCAGTTAAACCTCAAAAAAACCAAGATTATGGCAACCAGATTGATTGATAACTGGCAAATAGAGGGAGAAAAAGTGGAGGCAGTGACAGACTTTGTATTTCTAGGCACAAAGATTACTGCAGATGCTGACTGCAGCCAGGAAATCAGAAGACGTCTACTTCTTGGGAGGAGAGCAATGGCAAATCTTGATAAAATAGTTAAGAGCAGAGACATCACACTGACAACAAAGGTCTGCATAGTTAAAGCAATGGTATTCCCTGTAGTAACCTATGGCTGTTAGAGCTGGACCATAAGGAAGGCTGAGCGAAGGAAGATAGATGCTTTTGAACTGTGGTGTTGGATGAAAATTCTGAGATTGCCTTGGACTGCAAGAAGATCAAACCAGTCCATACTCCAGGAAATAAAGCCAGACTGCTCACTTGAGGGAATGATATTAAAGGCAAAACTGAAGTACTTTGGCCACATAATGAGAAGACAGGATACCCTGGAGAAGATGCTGATGCTAGGGAAAGTGGAAGGCAAAAGGAAGAGGGGCCGACCAAGGGCAAGATGGATGGATGATATGGGCAATATGGATGGTGACGGCTGACAGGAAGCTCTGGCGTGGGCTGGTGCATGAAGTCACGAAGAGTCGGAAGCGACTGAACGAATAAACAACAACAACAATAATAAGGCGGGTTTCATGGCAGCCATTATTGTGGAAAGTTGGGACAAACCACTGCTTTTGGTGTGGCACCATCGAGCCCCCTAAAGAACCTGATAAATTGACTCCATACTGAGATGCCTGAATAGAAGAAATTCAGCTTTTGTTTCCTAAAACAACTTCTCAATTTATGCAAAGGTAGAACTGGTGAAAACCAGGCTGCCCCTTTATAATTCCACCAAGGGTTGTCAGGAAGATGGTTTAGTCCCTAGATAACTTCTGACTTGCTGGCTGGATCTAGGACATCATACATGGAGCATTATCCTTGATTGGGCAAGGCACTTGTTAATCTCCCCAAAGAGGTTGGCTTTCACTTATTCTCCCCACGTTCTATAAAATTTGGGATAAGTTCTGAGAAGGAAACTACAAGAATGAAGAAGAAGCAACATGAAGTAAGGTTTTAAAATTATCTCCTCTCTTGGTTTGTAAGAATGGTCTTTAGCACAATGTACTTATTTTCCAAGGAAGAAATCCCTGAATTATAAGGACAAAGTAATAGATTGCCCATCCACTATTGCAAATATCTTATTGTTTTCAAAAATTGCACTATAATCCTCCTTAATAGCATCATCATAAACACCAAGTAGGTACTCTGAATTATCTCAGATAAGATTTGTATCATCTTGTTCAGGAGATGTACTTCACAGTCTTTGATTACCCCATATTATTAGCTTAAATGGCCCCTGTTTACAGTGATACCAATTACCATCAAGAGTCATTACTTGATATGAACAAGGCTGTTTACACTTTTTTGTAACAATAGCAGGCAGCCAGGTTTTATTTGTATATATCTGTTCATGCTGTCCCTCGCAAAAGAACAAGAGTCTTAGCAATACAAACATAAAATCTTTTTTGTGAATTTGAATTCTTTGAAATTGGTCATGTACATTACCAGATACTTTAGGATATAGTTAAAAACTAGTTTTTACTGGTAATTTCTTATTATACTGCCCGTAAACTTTTGAGCAACTTGCATTCAAATGAGGCATATTTTGATACTCTAATAATGACAAATGTGGATCAACTTTATTAATAAATTCAACACACACTGAATTGCCCTTTCAGCTATTCATTTTGATAGTAGATATCCTGGGCTGCTAAAACATTACTCAAATTCCCAGTCACAGGAACACTAGTAAAACTCCTGACTGGCAAATGGAAATATTATCACTCATAATATCCTTAGGGTATTTATAACATGCGAACACTGCTTTCCCACTGCTTGGGAATCACGTGTTTTCCTATTTTATCACAAAGTCTTGATGAAATGAATAGAATAATTTTGTAACTTCTGGCCTATGTTTGAGCCTGAATGTTCAGGGGTTCCCCGAGGCCTGAAAAATATTTCAAGGGTTCCTCCAGGGTCAAAAGGTGGAGAAAGGCTGGTCTAGATGCTGGGGTCATTCCTATTAATCAGGACTATCACAAACATCTGACTATAAGCAAATAATTGTTCTTTCATCAAAGATTCAACTATATTTACAATGTTATCAAATCAAATCCGAAGCTTCACATGCTGCTCTTCCCAAAATGGGAATAGAAGAAATATCTGTTACATAGAATGGTAATTGATAGTTTGCAGGGTATGATCAAAAAAGTCAAGCCACAACAGTGCGATTGAAGCTCTGTCCATTTTTTATGCAGATGAAGAGAGATCTGGGAAGAAGGATTTCAAAGTATTCAAAGAGATTCTGTTGTTGTTGTTGTTATTTTATAAACAAGGCTAGGAATTTCCTATTATAGTTTCCAACATCCTGTATTTTTCCTGGACCAGCATTAAAAATACCTTACTGATATCTGTGGTTCTTGCTTCCTTAGCCTTGCAAGCTATGTGAGGATTGACATTATGCCAACATATTGCAGCTGTGCAGTACTTGTCTGCAATTCATTTGCAGCTATGTGATCCTGGAAAAAGATACGGTATTTTTCAAAAGTGGCACACAGATGTGTGTTCACATTTCCACATGTCCTGAAGTACCTCCATCCAACTGAAGCTAAAGCACTTATACCCTATACAGCCTTATACCCTATCATCTGCATCCTCACTTATATTGTGAACAGAGATAAGTATTTGAATGTGTAGTATGTACTGTTTATGTGCAGTTTATAGATTCAAAATAAAAAAAACGAATATGCAGGTATTGTATAGTATGTATGCATTCAGATTTGCACAGTGTTTAATTTTGTAGGATTTTGAGGTTGGCTCAGCCTCTGTTCACTTAAGGATTCATTGAAATATACAATTTGTCCAGGGGTGCCTAAACCTTTCCAGGCAACTGTATATCTAGCTGAGGAGTCTGCCATTCTTGCTGTTCTTGGCTTTACATATTCTGGCATCATGATTATTATGCCATGGTTCTGGCAAATCTTCCCAAGTACAGAACAGTTCTGAAGCTGACATAGCATCTCACAAAGGGAGCTCTTGATTTTATCTGATTTGGTTATTATCTATCTTTAGATTGTAATTTTTCAGATTCTGCAATCTTTATGGGAGCCCTTTCACATTCCCTTTCAGGGATGGGTAGTTTAAGTTTCAGTCATGGGTGTCCAACCTTTTGGCTTCCCTGGGCCACATTAAGTGAAGAGGAATTGTCTTGAGCCACACATAAATATATATAATATAGTTAATGGATATAAGTAATAAAACTTCATTTATTTTTTTATATTTTTTATTATAAAATTTTAAAAAAGAAGGCAACATAAAACTAGTGGGATATTTGACCTTGTTTTTGTGAAACTAATGCATCAATGTGTGGTTCGATGAAAGTGGTTGCAATTCTCAGTGATTTCTCAAGGTGGCGTTAGCACTACACTACCCCCTCCCCTGCACAGCATTCCGTTGTTTCTACCTACACAGTCGGTGCTTGAGCACCGCGTGAACGAGTCACGAAAAAAATCACAAAATAATGTTAAAAGTTTACGATTTTTTGGGGCCGCATTACTAGCTGTTCAGGGCTGCATGTGGCCCATGGCCGCGGGTTGGACACACCTGGTTTAAGTAGTTCCTTGAAAGGTGTTAGTGTAATTACCTGGTTCTCATTACTTCAGCTGCATGGCATATAACAGTTACTTTTTCTAGAATGAGATCAAGCTCTCTCTGAACTCTTTCCTTTATTCTCTCATCTTTCACCCTAAATATAATTTTATCCCTTTCCATATCATCAGCTATAGAACCAAATTCACAGTGGCTAGCTTGAAGTTTGAGTTCCCTAATAAACTGTTCAATAGTATTTCCCTGGATCTGGGCATTACTTCTTTTGAAATTATATGGAAACACATCTTTCCTACAAGACATGCAGTTTGTGTCATGAACTTCAAAAGAATCTAATCAATATAGTTTTGGGTTGGAAGTGTTTGTGTGCGTGTGTTTATGTACGTCCAATCCCAAGATTAGATATACCCACACATACATATACGTGTAACAAAAGTTCTGTTTCCAGTCTTTTCAGTTCTGGGATGAATTTTCTTTTCATGCAAGTCGATAAGAAGGCCTGAAAAGTCCATACTCATAAATGCTGCTATACTAAATCTTTCTCAAGGTAAGAATAACCCAAACTAGCTTCTGATAACAAAAGATCTTTATCCCTTACTGAAAGCAAGTAAGTGCTGAAGCATCCAAGCCTTCTAAAGTGAAATATTTATTACTAGGATCTGATGGAGGCAAGCAAAAATATACACAGTGAACATAGCTGGAAAGACAATAAGTTAATGAATCTTCTCACATTTGCTCTGTCATAGTTACTTACAATGGTTTAAAAGAAATATACACATACACACACACACACACACACACACACACACACACACACACACACCAAACCATAGTACAGTCAGCCAATATACCTAGAAAAAAAACTATGGTAACTTCATGAAAGAATGTAAAATCTCAATTCAACATGGGATTTAAGTTGCAGTACTATATACCTATTTATCTGAGTGCATACCCCATTTTTCAGGGACAGGGTTGTACCTGAAAAAAGATGCAAGTGACAATAGGCTTAGCTGAATCAGGCTAGATTTGATTTGAATTTGGAAAACTGACATTAAAGAGGATATAATTTAATTTAAGTTTGCAATTTCAGATTCAGTGGCAACATAATTAGATTCAAGCCATTTTAGATGCTGTCCCATTTGCAGTTAAGTGTGGCACAATTATGCTGATGAAACCAATTTTCTGCCTTGTTCCAATAATGTTGCCTTCATCTCATCCCCAGCTCTTGAGTAAGGCAGGCTTAAATCATCATCATCAGTGTACTGTATAAGAGTAGTATTTCCCCCTTATTCCAACACTGTCCAAGGAAAGGCTCAAGGTGGACAAACTGTATTATGTTTTACCGCCCATTCCCTTGGATGTGACGTCAAGTGATTAGTAATGGGTATGATTGGATGTGCGTTTTGGGAAGTTGGAAAGTGTGCCCTCTCTTCTCTGGTGTGAAGGACGATGGTCCTGCCCTTAGAAATGAGGAAAGAATGAGTGAACTGTTAAGGGGGAAACTTTTAGAAAAGATTACACAGTCCATAGAAAGAGGAAAGAAACTCAAAACAACTCTCTTGATTTTGTTTAGGATATGATGGAACAGAGAGAAACCCTGGCAGGCTTTCAAGACTGATGTAAAAGCTTTGAGGTAGGAACATCAAGAAACAGGCACAGCAGGGACTCCAGGAATGCTGTTTGTAATTGTAGGGTAGGATAACAGAATCTTGAAAGCCTGTCCAACTTTGCCCCATCTTATACCAAACAAAATCAAGGTGGGGTTAGAGTTTCTCACACTTCCCTCTTTCTCAGGACCGTGTAATTTTTTTCTGAAAGTCTCCCTGGCTTAATGGTTTGCTCATTCCTTCCTCATTCCCTAGGCCAGGTATACATTCCTTCACCTGCCAGTCTTCACTTCAGCCATTTCTCCCCTCTCCCTTAGGTCCTTGTTTCCTGAGGTTTTTTCATACCTGTCACCTTCCATTTCTGACACTACCTTATTGTCAGATTTCAGGACAGGCAATATTACACATTTCTATTCTTCAAAAAACACAAGCCCTTACTCAGAAACTATGTAACAGCAGACACTTCAAGGACTCAATACTGCTAGAGAAGCTGCTTTAGTGCAGACAGTAAGGAAATGATCTATACGCAGAAGCTCTGCCTGATGCAGAACACAGAAATCAAGCCCCATGTATAGATTTTTCTGCCCCAAGGTATACATCTTCAGGCTTTTCCTCCTGCTCTTTCAGGTCAATGGATTCATTATTTTCTTTTCCCCCACCTTGAGATTGGAATGGACCTACTCTTTCTATACACAATGCTTTTATCTAGTCTGAGTAGCTTTGGTTTCTGTTCTGCCAACTTCAGCCCTTGTATTGCTTTCCTTCGGGGTGCCCTTCAGAGACACACAGTACTTGGAAATTAATAATAATAATAATAATAATAATAATAATAAAAATTATTTGCAGAACATGGTAGCTATAGCAAACAACTGAAAGCCTCTGAGCAGGTGAGAGAGATGATGCAGATCTACCCAGTGATACTTTAAATCTTTCATGCCCTTTTATAGCACCCCTCCTCCCCGTGAAAAGAAGTCTTAAACTTCCTGTTCTCATTTGCCTTCTCTTGGTTGCTGAAAAAGTTTGCTTGTTTCCATTCTCTGCATTTTGTTTTTCCTCTTTAAATAATTTCCTTGAGTTAGGCTCCTCCTGTCACTAATGGAGCCCTGCCACTTCCACGCTTAGAACAAGGCAAAAAATATATCATTGGCGATCACTCGTAGCCGAGTAAGATTGTCTTCCAAAGGTAAAATTTTAACGGTGGATCCGTAAGTGGCTGTAAAGGCCAATTTTGGATCTGCACAACCTCCCACAATGAGGGCATAGGTTTCCGGGTGGGAGACGGTCATGATGAGGGTCTGCCTGACGTGCCTTCCTTTTAGCTCTTTTATCCTTTTCGCCCTGTACTCGTGTTTCTTCAAAGTCCATAGCGCCATTAATAAAGGATGACCTCCAATTGAAACGCTCATGAGTTAGGGCTTCCCAGTTCTCAATGCTGATATTACATTTTTTTAAATTAACTTTGAGAGTATCTTTGAATCTCTTTTGCTGTCCACCAATATTCCGTTTTCCATTCTTAAGTTGGGAGTAAAGTAGCTGCTTTGGAAGACGATGGTCAGGCATTCGAACAACATGACCGGTCCAGCGAAGTTGATGTTGGATGATCATTGTTTCAATGCTGGTGGTTTTCGCTTCTTCTAATACGCTAACATTAGTCCGCCTATCTTCCCAAGTAATTTGCAGAATTTTTTGGAGGCAGCGTTGATGGAATCTTTCAAGAAGTTGGAGGTGGCGTTTGTAGAGGGTCCATGTTTCACAGGCGTACAGAAGGGTTGGTAGTACAATGGCTTTGTAAACAAGCATTTTGGTCTCCCTGCGAATGTCCCGATCCTCAAACACTCTACGCTTCATTCGGGAGAAAGCTACACTCGCAGAGCTCAGGCGATGCTGAATTTCAGCGTCGATGTCGGCTTTTGTAGATAGATGGCTGCCGAGATAAGAAAAGTGATCGACATTTTCTAGTGACACACCTTTAAGCTGGATTGATGGCGCTGCGGAGGGATTGGTTCGAACTTGCTGGTAAAGCACTTTGGTTTTTTTAATGTTAATCGAGAGGCCGAGCTTTTCATATGCTTCTGCAAAGATGTTTAGGATAGTTTGAAGATCTTCCTCGGAGTGTGCACAGACTACGTTATCATCAGCATATTGAAGTTCTATAACAGAAGTTGCAATTACCTTATTTTTTGCTTTCAGCCTACTAAGATTAAAAAGCTTTCCATCTGTTCGATATATAATTTCTACACCAGTAGGAAGTTTCTCTTCAACAAGGTGCATAATCATAGCGATGAAGATAGCGAATAAGGTTGGAGCAATAACACATCCCTGTTTAACGCCGGATTCCACTTTAAATGGATCGCTTTGAGAGCCATTGTTATTCAGGATTGTTGCCATCATGTCGTCATGGAGTAATCGCAAGATGTTCACAAATTTATCAGGGCATCCGATTTTCAGAAGGATGGTCCAGAGAGCAGTACGATTTACAGTATCAAAAGCTTTAGTCAGATCAATAAACGCCATGTACAGAGGGCGGTTTTGCTCCTTGCATTTTTCTTGAAGCTGTCGTGCAGTGAAGATCATATCCACTGTTCCCCTGGAAGGGCGGAAGCCATTTTGCGTTTCAGAGAGGATGTCTTCTGATACAGATAGGAGACGGTTTGCAATGATCTTTGCCAGGATTTTGCCTGCTGTGGCTAGAAGGGAGATGCCTCGATAGTTTCCACAGTCTGTTCTATCACCCTTTTTAAAGAGAGTGATAATTATGGCATCCCTAAAGTCTGCTGGAATCTCCTCCCTCATCCAGATTTTTTCGATGAGCTTATGAAGTTGTTGTGTAAGTTCAGGCCCGCCTTCTTTAAAGACTTCAGCAGGAATCCCATCAGGTCCACTATCTTTGTTATTTTTCATTTGTTTAGTGGCTTTACTGACTTCCTCCAAACTAGGGGGTACTGCAAGCTCATTTCTTATTTGTTTTTGCGGGATTTGCAAGAAGACTTCATCAGCCACAGTAGAGTGACGATTAAGGAGATTGTAGTAATGCTCTTTCCAGCGCAGTGCAATAGACTCTTTGTCCTTTAGAAGCTTAGCACCATCTACTGAGCGTAAGGGATTTGTACCATGGTTTGTTGGTCCATAGATGGCCTTTATGGCATTAAAAAAGCCCCGTGCATCATGAGCATCTGCAAAATGTTGGGTTTCTTGGGCTTTTTTTATCCACCATATGTTCTTAAGTTCTCTAGTTCTTCTTTGGACTTCTGCCTTTGCACTGGCGTAGATTTTTTTCTTAACGGCACAGTTAATATCTTTTTGCCATATCTGGAAGGCTTTCCTTTTCTTGTCAATAATATGTTCAATCTCACTATCGTTCTCATCAAACCAGTCCTGATGTCTCTTAGTCTGGTATCCGATAGTTTGTTCACAGGCTGAAATAATAGAAGTCTTCAATTTAATCCAGTGTTCCTCAACATTTTCAGGAAGTTCCATAGGCAGATGTTCCTTGAGAGTTGATTGAAAGCAAGCTCGTTTAATAGGATCTTGAAGGGCAATTACATAATCTAAAAGATGCCAGTGCTTCGACCGTGGGTGCTTCCATGATGTTTTAAATTTATTTTTCTGGCGAAAGAGTGTGTTAGTAATGACAAGGTTATGCTCTGCACATTTAGTCAGAAGTAAGATTCCATTTGTGTTGCTGTTGTCAACTCCTTCTTTCCCAATGATCCCTGGCCACAAATCAAAATCACGCCCAACTCTTGCATTGAAATCGCCCAGGAGGATAATTTTATCCTCCTTTGGTATCTCTGATAAGATGGTGTCCAGCTGGGTATAAAATTTTTCCTTGATATCCTCATCTGCATCTAGTGTTGGTGCGTAAGCACTTAGGATAGTTGCCTGTTGGTTTTTGGCGAGTTTTATTCGCAGAGTTGAGAGTCGTTCGTTAATCCCAGTGGGAACTTCTGACAAGAGCTTCACAATGTCGTTTTTGATAGCAAAGCCTACCCCATGTATTCGTCGTTCTTGTTCAGGCAGTCCTTTCCAAAAGAAGGTATAACCTCCTTTTTCTTCCTTCAACTGTCCTTCTCCTGCTCTTCGAGTTTCTTGGAGTGCTGCTATATCAATATTAAAACGTCTCAGCTCCCTTGCAATAATGGCAGTCCTACGTTCAGGTCGTTCACTATCCATATTGTCTTGCAGTGTCCATATATTCCATGTTCCAAAATTCATGTGTTTTTTACGACCGCTAGATGGTGACCCCACTGGTCGCGGTAATCCAGTCAGGGAGAAAATGAGGCAGACTATGTTTAGGGCACCTTTTCTAGCCCCCTCCCCATATGGGGTGAGCAGAGTGGATCCTAAATAGGGCTGCTCAGTCGTGGATACAGCTGCCGAACTACTCAACTGCCTCGATCCTTGAGTCAGGGCGACTGAATCCGTATCCACCGCCCATGTGCTGGTCCATGACTAGGAGCTTCCGGATTTCACAGTCCTGCCCCCGTTGCCATTCGTCAGTCGCCATGGGACTTTTGGTTGTTTTGGGTTTGGTGTGGTTGGAAGACGCCTGTGCGTGAATTTGTTTTATGTGTGGAGATCGGTGCACAACGATCAGCACACAACCTTCACAGAAAAAGGTTCTAATCCAATGGCATGGATACCATGACGATTGGTGACCTTTTGTCTGCTGCAGCCTTCATCCGCCTTCGCAGCCGTTGTAACAATACACCTTGTTATCTTCCGCCTGTTCTGCCGTTGAGGACTTTCTTGGATCGTTCTTTGTCTGGTTCCTCCCCCTGGACCTTACCGCCATGGGTGACCCTGCCAGGAGTACATGACTCCCGACGGCTTCGCTCACAGGGTTCATTGGGAACACACAAGCCCACTCACCACAACAAGGTGACGATCCAGCGAGTGAGCAAAAAATATATATACCTCCAGTAAGTGGAAGAATATTTGCCTGTTTCCCTGTATTTGTCACTTTCAATCATATACTCACTACTTATGCAATAAGAGATTGATTGTCCAGCATCAAGTCAGTTCCTGCTCTAAAAGGCCCAACTAGTTGTACAATCATGGCAGTATCTTCCTCCTCCTCTCTTGGGCTATTTATGCCTGGTATCTTGTGATATTTTTCTTTATTCCATAAAATTTTAATCTGAGGGATGCCCAAAAGGAATGTAGGAGGAGTCACTGACAACGAGCCTAGAGAAATCAGAGTCTGTCAGATTTCTCATGGGAAAGCAAATTGCGTTTCTTCATGAACAAGGCCTTCTCAGGCTGATATGAACTGATACGTGTTTGTTATGTCTACCCAGTAGCTTCTCCTGAGAAGCTTGCTCTGTTAGAGCAGGGAGGGGTGAGACACATGCTTGCTTAGATGCAACACTGCCGCCTACTGGCAGGTTATACTCTGTGCTTAGCGTCTCCAGACCTAAACCCTGACCAATCAGCTTTGAGTCAGGGAAAGTATAACTGGGTTGAGGAAAATGGTTTCCTTTGCTCTTGACCTCTGCTTGTCTAGTAGCTGTTACCAAGTGTTCTGCTCCTGAGAAGGACTTTGAAGTGTAGCTAACTGGTAAGGTACTTTGCCAGGCTTGTGCTCCTTAAAAGTCTGTATCTGAATGGAAGCAACATGTGAACTGTGCATCTGTATCTTTTGCTTGTAAGCTGTTTTACTTCTGCAATGCTGTACCGTATGTATTCAACTCTGCTTTATCTACAGTAAAGATTTATAGCTTGGAAAACTGAACTCTGCGTGTTTACTCTTGCCTCCTCCCAGTTAGCCAGAGTACTTCAACAGAGTCATGGAGTAAGACCCATCCCATTCCTGCTGCAGTGCTCCAGATAAACAGATTTCCTTTCTTCCAATCACAAACAGATTGGAGAAGTATTAAAATACCTGCAGCTGATTCATTTTGCAGCAATGGAATGAAAATAGTAGTGTTGGTAAAGCTTTTACCAACAGAGTTCCCCGGTTGGGGGAGATGGGCGGTAATACAAATTTAAATAATAAATAATAAATTTTACAAGATGTTAATCCTACCAAATTCCAGCTAGATACCTTCAACAAATATCTCCCAATTTGTCTTTTAAGGCAGAAATATTTGGGTTGTGGAGAGCACAGCATCTTCCAAATTGTCCAGCAAAGAGTCTAAATTATGCCGGTTGAATCACTGCTGCAAGCGTCCTACCCATCTGAAAAAAAATTGAAGATAGGCTCTTATTTTTTTATTGGTTTCCTCAGGATCCACATTGCCAGAAGCCTGACGAATCCCCATTGATTTGCTGTTGTGGGCTGTTGAACATTTGCTACTTCATCACTGGCTTTGGCGCACTGCTGGGGTTAGGATTGGGCTTATAATGATATTTGGTTTAATTGCGTGTGCATGAAATATATTAACCTTGTACCACTCTTTCTCTGCTGAATAGCAGAAATGTAACATACTGTAGATTAATTAGGTCTTTTATTATAGTTTCCATAATTGAAAAGCTGCTATTAGGTATTTGGTATTGTTATAAAATATTGCTTTGCTTAGATTTAAATGTTGATTGTGAAATAGGTGCTATTTTGCTTATATTTTCTTGACCTTCTTGTATGTCTTGTAATCACATGCCAAATGTCAAAAGTTGCAGCATCTTCCCTGCCAATCACAAAAGATCCAAAGTGGAGTCTTGGCAATGGAGCCAAACCATGAGGGTACAAGTCTAAAGGAACAGAGAAAGACAAGCGGAGAGGGACCTGAGCCAATGGGATGAGAGTCTTCAAAAGCAATTGAGGAAAGATAGGGATTTTTGCCATCTGCTTTATGGCCTGCCCTCTCCACTACTGTAGATGTTCAGCTCTTCTTCATGTTTGCAGCTATAGGCTTTCCAGCCGTGGATGTCCACAAGGTGGGGAAGATCGGTACAAAAAATTCAAGATGGCAGGTGCAATTGTGCAATGGAAGTCCCACCCTTTTTTACACTCATGCAGTCCACATAATAAAGGGCCTTTGAGTGGTGATTCTGCCTGCCATCTTGAACCCCCTTGTCCCTACAGACACCAAGGCTGCCAGCTCTCTGGATATTCAGTGGATTGGCCATCTAGCTCCTGTATTTGCATCTAAGTGTATTCTTAGGGTTTATTTCTGTTGTATCTTATTATTTCTCTTTCTTACAAACGCTATGCTTATTACACAACCTTTGCCACTTTATTCAAGTAAACTTAAGTAAAATATAACAAATATGTTCTTTGCTTGCATCTTGCCACAAAAAGGCATGGAGAATTTATGAGGAAAAGGTTTTGTTTACTGCTCTCTGAATGGGTGGTATACATGAATGAATGTGCTGGGTGGGTAATTCATAGCCCATAATAAAGGGGGGTCATGAGCCAGAGACACCCAGGCACCAAAAGCCTCAGGTGACAATTGACCATAATAAGCTGTTTTAAGCTGCACTAGCAATTCCTCCTTTGTGTAACAATTTATTGCTCTACACAGATTTCAGGAGGTGTCTTGATATGATAATCTAAAGACAAGGGGAAGTCTGAGGTCTGCCTTTACAGTGGGCAATTATGCTCTGCATAAGCCTTGTTGTCAGTTGAGGGACTGTGTGAAGTGGGCTTATTAAGGAAGCCTATCAATAAAGGCATCAGGGCCTATACGACTGTTGGCAGTCAGTCCTAGGACAGCTCTTTGACCCAACACAGGCTTATTAGAGCCTATTAGTGAAACTTGGCCTCTTCTGGGCAGGACTCAGAAGACTGCCAATTAATTTCACATGCACACACAAACACACACCAGCAGGATGTGACTGTATCAGGATTGGGGCTGGCTGGCAATGTTCTATGATAGTTAGGTAGCAAAGGTAGCAGAAGCAGACTGGAACAGGAACTAGAAGTTCCTCTCTGATTCAATTTTACCTATACTTGCTTTTTGGTTTGGGGGAACTTCACAGCTCTGATGTGGGGCTGCAAGGATAATAATCTCTGCTTTTGCCTGTGCTCAGGTCTGGCACACATAGCTATTGGTTGTTTTATTTCTCCTGGAGATCTCCCCCCAGTTCCACCAGACAAAGGATTCTTATACCAGGGCCAGGAGTGGTAGAGGGGAATCTCATTCTTGCCTATGTGAGCAGGAACAGGTTTCAGAGAAAATGTTAATTCCCTGTCTGAGAAGTCTGGCAGAAAGGTGCTGGAGGGGCTATTATCACAATACTCATTCATTTCAATAGGCCACTACTATTGCATGTTGTCCTATCACTCTTTTAACAGTTTTGCATTTTTGTTATTGTTATGATCCATAACCAAAATAATTGCTGAAGGGTTATCCGCCCCAATTAATTAGAAGAAAACTTTCATAATCTAGGTTACCATATGAACTCAAAACTGTCAGGGCTTCTGCGGGAAATTAGAGAGTAGATAATACACCCACGCTCACACACATTGAGTCCAATTAGAAAAGCTTTTCCTTAGTTCAAAAGTGTTTTCTGAAGAATTATTTTTGTGCCAACTAATAGCAATTGATTCTGAAGAGATGAAGAACTGTTATTCAATTGACTCTAAACAGTCATTTCTAGATATTGTTTGTCGTACGATAATTCTTGCCTCATTCAGCCTCTAATCTGTTTATGTTCAAGGGTCAATCAAATTTGCTGGAAGTGATTCCCCACAATCCACAGTTTTGGGCTTGCTATATCCTGTTGGGGGAGGGAAGAATAACAGGGTTGTTACTCTGTCTGGTTCTATAAAGTAATCTCATTGAAGGTCACAAACTCACACTAGAGTCAGTGATCAGGAAATGTCTATAACAAAACAGCCTAAATAACTTTGAATTCTGAGGAAGAGTTTGCTAAAATCTAAAGGCAGCTGTATATATGCACACAATCACATTTTTTATTATCTGGTGTCTTGTAGCTGCAAACATGTACAGAGCCTCAGCTTCAAAGCCTGGTGATATGGGCATTTCACTTGTGTCTTAGCAACAATTGTTCATCCATGTAGGTAGGACACTGCACAGTGGCTGCAGCTATTGTGATAAATCTTCTCACGTGAATCATCTTTGCTTATTCTTAATATACAGTACTATTAGAAGAATCCTTATCAACACAGGGTGATGTTTTTCAATTTCCCGTTTTATGCATTACTGTCCTCTTTACCCACATGTTGATTTTGTATAGACTAGTGAACTAACAGACACCACCATTTTGCTAGGTGCAGTAAATTAAGGACTATTGAAAAGAGCTGCCAAATTCAAGGCAGAGGTAGTAAATTATTCAAGTCTTTCCAATAGCAGCTAAAATGAAAATATATAGAAAACCCAAAGATCGATCATGTTGCAAGGAAGAAAATTCTGCTAAGGAAATTAGATGAGACAAAGTCTCACAGCCTTACCAGAATGACTTTGTCACATGAAAGAGTGCAATGGAAATATTTGTGAAAACTCCTAAATGCTGGAGCACAGGCTTCTTTTCTTCTCTTTTATGCACTCAATTACTTTATAATCTTGCTTTCCATTCCACCAGAGTAAATGGCATAAATTTAACACTGCCAGGGCACTTAAACATTAGGTGATTACAATGATCCTTTGTTTGGTATCAAATGAATGTCAAAGAAGTTAACAGTCTAGCAGGTATCACTCTGGTAGGTCACAAGAGTCTCATCATTATTTGAAATCTATCTTTCATACTGGAGGACAGATGTTGCAGGATAGGAAGATAGAATTCTTCATCCTATCAGAGGTTCTTTCCAACTCATGAAAAATAGTAGGAGTAACTGAGAATGGCTGTTTTTTTAGGGTTACTAAAATTTTAATTTGAGTGCTTGCCAACAATATTGCTGTAAAAGGCCTGTTCTGCATGCACAGCAGGAGGACGTAGAAAATGTTCTGGGATATATAGGACTTCAGATGGCAAGGGATGGTTTGCATTTTTATAGGCTGTTTTACTTAAAAGAAATCCAGCATCCAGTGATGGATCAGTCCTTTTATACCACAGTTTAATGCCTTGATCAATAATTATGGAATTCTTTTAGGGCAAATGAACAAATATACTTTGATAACATTGTAAAGAGTGGCTGAGTGCAATGCTAGTTTTGTTTTCTGTTTGGGCTTATGTTGGCAATGCATACAGTTAGTATCTTCCAAATTACAATTATGTTACTTGTTTTTGCCGTTTCAAACTAACAAATTTTATTACAAGCTTAACCTTTTGTGGGCTACAGCTTACTTCAACTGATGATGTGAGCTGTAGCTCATGAAAGTTTAAGCCTTTTAATAAAAATTGTTACCTTAAAAAGTGCTACCAGACTCCTCCTGATGTTTGGCTACTGTAGACTAACATGACTCTCATTCTACAATGCTTTTTGTCACATGTGCTAACTCAGAGCAGATCTACAGAAAGGGGTAAGAAAAAATATGAAAGTAAGAACAGTGTTTGCTAGGGTTAATCCAGCACAGCCCCATCTTTAGGGCTGACAGACTCATTCTATGTTTTTAAATGCTAGGTATAGAGGAGTACAGAGATAGCCTTGAAGACGGCATGCAACAGCCATTATGAAAACATCTGCTTAGCTTGGGAAGGCAGGAAAGGATGTAGAACAGACTTAAGATTGCCTTACCTGTAGTATAAGAGAGGGAGAGAGAACTATATCAAGCTTTCAAGTTTCTGTTATTATTATTTTTTAATTTAGGATCTTTATTTTTAACAATGCAATCTTTAATCTTACAAAAAAAGAAAATTAAGAAAATTAAAAATTCAAACTAAAGATAAAAACCAAGAAGAAAAAACCTGTCTTATATTTTATACTTATCAATAGTCACTGGTTTACCAATGAATTCACTACTATAATATAAACAGTACAAGTTATTATGGTAAGATATCACAAAATCTCTGCCATAATAACACATAAAGCCGCATACTTTGATTGGTAGAAAATAATGCCTTTTCCAAAACAGATATATCACACATTTCCAACAACCATTCCTTGACATCTGGAATGATATCACTTTCCCAGTTTCTCAATATTCTCTTTGCCACCCCCATGCTTGATACAACCACAATTCCTGATAAACAGTCAAATTCCAAAGCATTGGTATATAATTCAACATTACAAAAAAAATATTTCTGTTATTATATCCTATAACAGTAAAGGACAGTTCCAATAATAACAATAACAACAATAACAATAATTTATTAAACTTGTATGCTGCTTGACTCCCAACGATTCTGGGTGGCTCAATAGTTCTTATATGGCTGTAATGTAATACTTTATTCATTAGCCATTAGGCCATATCAGGATACAAAATATAAAATACAGAACAGTAATAAGACCATATGTTAAAAAGCAGAGTAAAAGATATAAGTAAAAGAAAATGCAAATCATATTTCTGTGTCACGCCTATAATTTACCCCAGTCAGATCCACATATGCAGTTCTCAATTGAATTGTTTTGTTCGAGTAAAGGGCTGTATTTGTCAGATATCTCCTATGAGATTGGCAAATGGGTTTCTCTACAAAGCAAAAGTGTTTTGGCAAATTGCATCTTTTAGGAAGCAAAGGCTTCTCATGGTGACGTGAAGTGCAGGTGCAAGATAACAAAAAGCCTTCCCATAACATTGAATGGCTTTGCTTATCATCTTCATTAGATATGAAGCTAGAAGGTACCAGGTGTGTATTGTTTTGGCTAGATTGCATGGGAACAATGTCTCCTGATTCCTTCAGTGGGAAGCCTGCTCCAGGGGGAGCAGAGGGAGGGAGGAGATCACATGCTTGCTGAGATGCAGCACTGCCACCCAATAGCAGGTTATGCTATTGCTTTAGGCCTACTGCTTTAGGCCTAGTGTGTGTCACACCTAACTTCCAGCCAATCAGAAAGCTGGAAGAACTGAATATCAAACCATGCAAAATGGTGTTCTATGCTTCTTGATTTTTTGTGTCTTTAGCCATGTAGTTCTTCACGTGTATTCTACTTCCGAGGACTGGGCAGTGTGAGCTATGCCTGGCTTTGGGTATAGGCCGTGGCAGGAACTCTGGCCCTGGGATCAATACACGGAACTCTGCTTATAAGTTTGTTTTTGTTTTTCCTTTTGCAATGCTGTACCATGTATATTCAACTTTCCTTTTTGCGATAATGTACTGTATATACATTACTGCCTTATGCTACAAGTAAATACTTTTAGCCCTAAAAGATGCACTCCATGTCTGTTTATTCTCAAGCCTCGATTTTTCCCTCTAAGCCAGCGCACACCCCATCAGTATTATATGTAATTTTTGGGTTCTAACCGCACATGAAATATGTTGCTTTAATATGAGGATCCCAGCGGGCCGTTTGTCTAATATGTGGCCCAAGATACTGATCTCTCTCTTTCTTATACAATTGACACTCAAATAATATATGTGTTATGTCCTCTATCTCTGGGGCTCCACAAATACAAGTACATTCATCATAAGGGTTAAACCTTCCATATTTAACCATTGTGTCCAGCTGCTCAACTCTTGGAGTAAATACCCCCCTAAGAAGTTTGGGCATTTCTGTGTTTAAGCACCTGGCCATTTGGAAGGTGCATTTATAGCAGCTCATCCATTTCAATGTGCTAGCCTTACTGAGAGTGGCTATATCTCTCTCAGCTTCAATATCCAAAATTCTTTGTGCAGCAATCTTTTTAACTTGTTTTCCAGAGACAGTTGGACAAGAAACAGGGAGACCACAGCTCCTGATATAATTTGTCAGTTGTACAATCCAAGAGGTCTGTAATTGAGATTTTGTCTTTTCTAACAGACACAATTTTGGGAGTCTGTCAGTTTCCATAGCATTGATTTTGCACCAGTAATAGTGTGCCCTGATTTTAGACAAAGAACAAATTGTATAAATTCTCAATTTGGCTCTAACTGCAGCAGCTGAGGTGGGAGGGGGGAACCACAGAATGAACCTAAAAAATGCGAAAACCACAAAATCAGCATAAAAGGTGAAGTCTCTTTCAAGCTCAGTTTGATCCTAAGTGACCTTGTGGACTTGTTCACACAGTATCATTGAGAGCAGTATGAAAGTGAGAGTGCCTTCTTCCAGGATGATGTTTGACTTCCCAGTCTAGCCAACAGTGTGGTGTTTCCAGGTAGTTTCTAATCCCATTAGTGACCTGACCAGACCTTGTTTCAGTTCTAAACATGAAGTCAGCTGATGCTACCACTGGCTAGTGCTGGGAATGTGGCCAGTCCCTATACAGCAGTGTTTTTCAAACTTGTCGACTTTAAGATGTGTGGACTTCAACTCCCAGAATTCCCCAGCTATCCCTGCTATCAGTAACAACCCATCGTCATCTCTCTAACATACACAGCAGAGAACAAAACAGGGGAAAAAGAGAGGAAAGTAAAAACAAAAAGGGAAGGAAAATTGGTGGGTGAGAAAAAGAGGGAAAAAGGGCAGAGAGAATGAGAAGGAAAGAGAAGGAAAATGTGTATAGCGATCTCCGAAATGCATGCTGAGATCTCTCCTCTCATTTGTATGAGAAAGGAAGGAAGCTGTATCACTAAAAAAAAGGACTAAAATGAAGTAAAGCTTATCTTGATCAAGGATTCTATTACTTTATAGGTTCTTGGCATGGGCTGGATTTCTTTCGGCATTGAACTTTTTCCTTCTTATTCAACAGAAGGGGAGGGGGGAAATCACTTACTGTACTTGAATTCTAGTTGGATGGGAAGTGCTGTACCAAAAACTGGTGGGAGAGAAGATCAAGGACACTTCTGATTCTGTTTTTCCAAGAGTTCAGTTGGTTTTTGGTAGGGGAATTTTTTTCTCAGCATAGATGAAAGAAGAATTTGATCTTTTTTTTCATATGGAAAAAATAAGCTTGTGTGTGTTTCAGCGTGGTCTTGTGGTAACAGTGGGCCACTATAGTTACCACTATGGAAACAGTGGGCAAAAATAGTTACCACAAATTGAGGACCCCACTGCTAAACCATAGTTTAATGTTACATACCCAGCCTATTCTTACCTCCACTTCCTCCCTCACTGTAATTGCAAACAAGGGTTCAGAAACATTTTCAACAAATTAAGTTATAATGTCATCTGAATGCAGGAGATGCAGTTAGTTTTAAGTACTCCTAACTGAGAATTTATTCTGTATGTATCTGATCATTCTCATTCAATTGGATGGAAAAGAAATGGATTTTAATGACCTCTAAATCATTATCTAACATCTATCCACCATCAAACAAGTGAGTTAGATGGTGGCCTGCTTAGGCCAGGCAGATAAATTCTACATTTTTTTTGCCAGATTTTATACTATTTGCTGAAAAACTATTTACTTTAACAATTCTTTTAAAGGAGAACATTTTTTGAGAAATTCCTAAGGATATGATGTTATCATATTTATTTATTTAGTTATTAATTTATAAATCACTTCCCATTAAAAAAACCCTCAGCAGTGTACAAATATTGCTTGGTGTATATATGAATGTCCTATTTTTCATTATGCAATTATTTCTCTGGGAATCAGCAGCCTGCTCGGCTTCTCATATCCTTCAATAAAATGTCAAGATAAGACATCACGAGTGATCTTCTTCCACTGAGATTTCTTGATAGTGTCATTGTCACTCTAAAGTCCTGGACTTCAGGAACTTGGAGGATTTCTCTTTCTCTGGAGAAATTTGGACAGATTGTCTTGCCAATGTCTCTGCCCACAATGTGGTAGAGAATTTCAAAAATCCAGCTGTAGTTTGAGCATCCTGTTTTCCCTTCACTGATCATATCTCCAAAGGTCTGCAACCTTCCTAGGTTCCTCTATTTTCAAAGCTAAACCACCACTCCTCCCCCATGGAGATTTTTTCAGATATGTAGACAGCTGAGAGGTTGCAGGATAATGAAGAAATATAATAAAAAAGAACTAGCATTGTCCACCAACTCCCAACTATCAAGTAAAAAAAAGGCATTCTAAGAGTGTATCCAGATAGTGACATAGGAAACAGAAGCCTCTTTGGCGAGGAACAAAAACTCTCAGAAGAGTGGTAGTAATAGCCTTAGCCGTGCTTTGACTGAGTAATGCAGGATCAGAAACCACAATTTGATTCTGGCTTGCTAAAAGAACCCTACATAAGCTAGTCATCATTTCAGACAAAATGACAAGTTAATTAAAAAAGGGAAAGAGACATTTCCCGACTCCTTGTTCCACAGGAGACAAAGGTGTGATGCATGTGAGTCTGTGGCTTGTCTACGTAATATTCATTATATTTTCTGTGCAAAAGGGGCCCCCTGGCTATGTTTTCTATTTGTATATCATATGGTAAGCATTTGATTATAAATTCCACTGTCTGGTCCTGCCATTCTTTCTTAAGAAGAAATAATTCCACTGTCAGTAAATGCGCATGTCCCCAGCCATGGAAAGTGGCTTAGGAGACCCAGTGCCACCTGCATGATGAAAAGCAGTCACAGCAGGCAACATAGCCAGAGGCAACAGCAGATGTGCTAGCAGTAATTATCTCTGCAGTTTGACAAGGAGTCAGGTGTTCATTTCCAGCATCTGTATCCCAGATAACCACCTATGGGTTTTGCAGGCCCAAGGATATGGCGGCTAATGTGCCAGGAGCACATGAGTATGCATTTGATGATAAATAAATAAATAACATCCCAATGGCTGATGGAGATTGAATAATATAATCAAATAATGATTTAGGGGTTAGAATGGCAGGTCAGAACCTGTTACCAACGGGGTCTTTGTACTTTCATGTTGTCCTTCTTTTAAAGCTCAGAACTCTTTTCTTAAACATTAATCCTTTTTTTCATTTTGGGGTACCATAAATGTTACTTGACGGGGGGCATCAAGGCAGCAGCTTTCTGCCCTGAGCTTTGTGCATTTACAAGTTGTGAGAAAGTTTATCACACACACACCCCACCCATATACTGTACATGCACACTCATTTATCCCTAGAATAATAGATCCAACACTTAATCCGTAGTTATTTTATTTTTTCCCTAACTTTTAAAAAGTTTTTATCTTAATTTTATTATTTATTTCATACTTGGGTTAGGTAGAGAATTGTCCATCAACAACAATAAGGGCTGACTGTGAGTGGCATACAGTACATTTGTGTGTGAGAGAAAAGGTTTTCCATGTACTGCACAGCCTCAGTTCAGTATGGCTTTGCTGTTAATTTTATTTATTTTAATTTTTTAAAGAGTCACATACAGCCTAACCATCTGGCAAATACGATGCCCTCTGTTGTTTACTTTTGCAATCTTTGGTGGCACAGAGCATATAGAGAGCTTTCCATATGAATGTGCTTCCCTCAACAGAGGAACCTAAATTCCTTGGTTCTATTTCCTTAGCCAGCACCTATTTGCACATTGAGTGTTACTCAGCTGCTGGAGCACAGTAAATAAAGTCATAATAATCCACTCCAATTTAAACAAGGTATATTTCAAACCCAACCTCGTGTCATGCTTTCTATATGTTTCTGAGTTCGGATGATTTCAAGTTTTCCACTGTAACTTTATTTATTTAGAGATCTACAGTATTTTAGTAATTGGGATAATTTTTACTTTTCTGCTTTTTTCTACTTAGAGCAGGTCTTCTAGAAGAAGGATAGGGAATTTAGGGTGCTCCTGCAGAGCGACCTGTTTCAGTCCCCAAATGTCGGGAATGAGTTCATGCTACCCAGCAAACATTTTCATTGCTGCCATCAGCACAGTCCTCTGAACTCCCCATGAGCTCACCAGCAGGTTCTTTAGAGACCCAATGGGAGAGTGCAAAAAAGAGTAGCTAGACAACACAATTACTTCCTTCTTACTTGACTACATTTATTTTTACAGAGAAAAAAAATACAGTCTAAAACACCTTCTGGAATGGTGGAGAGGTGAGACATTCCTTGACTTTGGCAGGGAGGGATGAGAGCCAAGGAGCTGGGCTGTGGGAGGAGGCAAGGGGCAATAGCTCTCACTAACGGGAAACCAGCAGCCTTATGACTCCAGAATTAATACTGCAAAGCAATTTCCCCAGTACTTCCTTCTGTACACAGCTTAGCCAGAAGTTAATTGGCTGAGGTGCAGAAGAATGGTTGAAAATAACTAATGTTGTGAGAAATAATTGATGCTAGATTGATAAAGATGCTGCTTGGGGCTCTCCAGATGTTTTGCACTTAAATTGTCCAGCTGTCCAATGTTAAGCATTTTGGGATTTTAGTCCAAAATATCTAAGGAGGAAAAGATTGCCTGCAAGGGAACTTCTCTCTTGCTTGCTTTCTTGTTGTTGGTCTTATCTTGCTACTCAGATCTGCCCACGCACCCCTGCCTCTTACCAATGCCATTATAAACTGTAGTAGAATAGAACTGAACTGCCAATAACTGAAGTTAGAGTTGACTGTCTTGCACTAAATATGCCATTGATTTGACTCTGCTTAAGACTGTTCTTTATTGTCAGATGGAATAGAAGATTAAGCTTAACCACATAGACAATTTGTGGAGAGTGAGGATGAGGAAGAAAAGCCAGAAGAACAATAAAACAGGAATAAGTAAGTTAGGAAACTATGGCTCATACTTGCACATTTGCATCAATATATTGCCAAATTACTTATGGCTATTTTCAGATATACCTTTAAAAATTGGAGTAGTTTTGGACAAGGTCTCTTCAGTATTTAAGGATGCTGAAACTACCCTCTGCCTACACTTCTTTGGGTGAGGAAGACAGTTATGTTAATATTTCCTTCTTTGTTCCCTAACCTAATGGGAAAGGTCTGTCTGTCTGTCTGTCTGTCTGTCTGTCTGTCTGTCTCTCAATCAATCAATCAATCAATCATCTGGCATTAGATATAAAATATGGCTAATGTTAAATATTCTCTTTCTAGAAATAATACCAGTTAGGCAAAGTAAAAAATGACTGGTGGGCTTAGCAAGTAGAAAAAGGTGATGAAGAATTTTTTTATTGTTATTTTGAAAGAATATGCTAATAAATAAATAAATTGTATTATGTCTGTTGTGGGTCTTCCGGGCTGTGTGGCCGTGTTCTGGAAGTTGTGGTTCCTAACGTTTCGCCAGCATCTGTGGCCAGCATCTTCAGAGGGCAGGAGCATAGATAGAAGCAAAATCTCTCCTGCCCTCTGAAGATGCTGGCCACAGATGCTGGCGAAACGTTAGGAACCACAACTTCCAGAACACGGCCACACAGCCCGGAAGACCCACAACAGCCATTGAACTCCAGCCGTGAAAGCCTTCGACAATACATTAAAATGGTATTATATTGGGAAACTGTATAGGTTTTTCTTTGGTTCAGAATATATATAAGGTAAGGTTTCCCCTTCCAGTCGTATCCGGCTCTAGGGGGCGGCGCTCATCTCCGATTCTCAGCCAAGGGAGCCAGCGTTGTCCATAGACGCTTCCGTGGTCATGTGGCCAGCATGACTAAATGCCAAGGCGCACAGAACGCTGTTACCTTCCCACCAGAGTGGCACCTATTTATCTACTTGCATTTTTACGTGCTTTCGAACTGCTAGGTTGGCAGGACAGAATATATATACTGTATGCATAATAAAAATAAAATTCCCTTCTCACCCCTATGGGTGGTATGTGTCTTCCTCAACCTCGGGTCCTCTACCAGAGGCCTGGTGTTCTGTTCAGAGTATGAAACCACCAGAACTTTAAGGAAATAGTTTTATTTACAATAAAAACTATTTACAAGAGGCAAAGTCTTTAAGCACAACTGTAGATCAGCTTGAATCAACTGGACTTCACAGCAGGTTGCACTTGGAAGGCTTGGCAGCTCTGCAGAACACTGGCTAGTTTTCACAACAAGTTGTCCTGACTAATAGTGAAGAACCACGCTGAGACGAAGTGTCGAAGCTCTAGTGTTTATTGTTCTACTCTGCTAGACAGATTTCCAGCTAAACTGAAATTAATTAACAAACATTAAGGGAAAAGGCCCATAAAACTAAGGCGGAGCTTTCTTGACTCTCTTAGGAGGGAACCAAAGAGACTCCGTACTGTGCATGCGTTTGTCCTCCTGGAGAGGGCCCCCTCCTTCTCCACCAGCTATCTCCCTGATACCAGCTTCCCCTCCAGAAACACATTCCATCAATTCCTCCTCCCTTCCAGAGTCCTTGTCTACCTCCACATTCTCATGGGAGTCCATCTCCTCCTCTGAATTCTCATGGGAACTGGGGAGCAGGGGAAGCTCTTCCATGGAAGGATCTTCAAAGGCAGAAAGGCTGCTGCTGTCCAGGTCTGATAACGCCTCCTGTGCAGATGGCTGTTCCTGCAAAACAGCTAGAGGGTTAGAGAATTTCTCCCCCTCCTCCTTGTGAAATGCATGCCAGAGGTGGAGGGCTGAGGTCTTGCGGGGGCAAAAGTTGCCAACTTGCGAACTCCTCTGCTTGGGATTCTTCTTCTTGTTCGGCTGAGGGAGCAATTTCAGGGAGTTTGAGAGGCTTGGGCTTGTCAGGGAAAAGTTGATGGAACCTTTGAATCAGTAAGGGTGTGTGAACATCTCTGACATTTTCCCATGATCGCTCAGCCTCTGAATATCCCTTCCAGTGTATTAAATATTAGATGCCCCTTCCCCGCCGCCTTGAGTCTAAAATTTCCTCTACTTCGTATTCCTCCTCCCCATCCACAATCACTGGAGGTGGTGGTGGGAGTTGCAAATGCAAGGCACTTGGGGGGGGGGGGAGTCTTTGGCTAGCAAGGCTCTGTGAAAAACAAGATGGATTTTCATTGAGGCTGGCAGCTGCAAACAATAAACCACTGGGTTTATCTGCTGTAAGACTGTGAAAGGGCCCACGAACTTAGAGTCCAACTTTTTGGAAGGCCTGGTAGAAGTTAAAAACTTGGTAAAGAGCCACACTTTGTCCCCCACAGCAATCGTTGGCCCTTCTTGTCTATGTGCATCTGCAGCTCTTTTATAAGCAGCCTTTGCCTTGTTCAGCTGCTCTTTTAACAGTTCGTGGGCAGCTTGTCGCTCTGAGATAAAGTCTGTCACTGCCAGGACTGCTCCCTGCTGTGAGGAAGTGGGCAAGACCCGAGGATTAAACCCATAGAGTGCTTGGAATGGGAACATCTTGGTAGAAGAATATACAGAGTTGTTATAAGCACATTCTGCCATGGGGAGCAGGGCTGGCCAATTGTCCTGCTTATAAGTGGTATAACATCTGAGATATTGTTGCAATATCTGATTAATTTTCTCAGCTTCCCCGTTTGTAGAAGGATGATGCAAAGATGATAAGTGGATTTGCACCCTTAAGGACTGGAAAAGAGCCCTCCAAAACCTGGAAGTGAACTGACAGCCTCTCTCGGTGATCATGTGATTAACCATGCCTCTATACCTAAAGACATGGTCCAAAAACAACTGCGCTGTCGCTTGTGCAGATGGAAGGCCACTGCATGGAATAAAATGTGCCATTTTTGTGAAACAGTCCACCACCACCAATATGGAAGTAAACCCCTGGGCTGGGGGTAAGTCAGTGATGAAATCCATGGATACGGTGTCCCAAGGCTGGGGGGGGGTGTAGGTAGGGGCTGTGATAGGCCTGCAGGTTTCCCTGTGATGGGTTTAGTGCGTCTACAGGTGTGATAGGAGGCCACGTAAGTCTTTATGTCTGCAGCCATCTTAGGCTACCAGTAGTCTCTGAGAGCACCGTGTAAGCTTTTGAACAAACCTCCAAGTCCGGCCGTTTGGCTGTCGTGGCAGAGTTTCAGCACCTCTTCCCTCAAGGGAAGGGGGATGTAAAGCCTTCCGCCATGCCAGAGAATTCCCACCTCTACTGTGAATGGGGAAAAGTTACCTTGCAGGGTTCCCTGAAGGTCATCCATTCTAACCCTTGCGTAGGGGTCCTGCTGCTGCTGAGCGTTGACTCTTGCAAAGAGATCCTCCGCCTGCCTGCCGGCTGCTAAGTTCTCTGTCTGGTTCCCCTCGGGAGTCTGCTCAAAATTGTGAGGTTGTAGAATTGTTGCTTGAGCACTTGGGTGGTGGGTTGAATCAATCTGAGGCTGGCGAGATAATGCATCAGCCAAACGATTCTGAGTTCCAGGCAAATAAGATATTACAAAATTGAAACGGGAGAAAAACTGGCTCCATCTGACTTGGTGTGGACTGAGCAACTTAGTGTTTTGTAAAAGTTCTAAATTCTTATGATCTGTGCAAACTTTTACCGGAAAGGTCGCTCCCTCTAGCCAGTGTCTTCACTCTTGGAAAGCTGCTTTAATTGCTAGCAATTCCTTGTTAAAAAATCATAGTTTCTCTCTGCCGGTGACAGTGTGTGAGAGAAAAAGGCACAAAATGTTAGGAAGGACTGGTCAAAAGGGGCCAAGTCTGGCAACAGGAAAAGGGGAAAAGTAAAACTCCGTTGCAACAATAAAAACGTTGCAGCAGAGTTAAATTCAATTTCAAAAAAGAGAGCCAAGAACGCAACGCGCCTATTGGCTGCTGCATTCGAACGGCGCGAGATACAATGTATAAAAGGAGGAAACAACGAAGAACGGGTTGTAAGGTACAACCGTTCTTCAGGAGTACCACATACCTTAAGCTCCAGACTTCTTCCACAGCTGCTCGCACCACAAAAGCCCTGTTTAAACACTCTCTCTAGCCCCCTCCATTCTCAGACGAACGCCAGCCCTCAGATCCACCGATCCACCGGTTCTCCTTACCTTTTGGAGCTGTCTTCCATTGCCGTTTCTGAGGAGAGACCTTCTGCTGTCATTTCCCTTGCTGCCTCAGCGTCCAAGCCGTGGCTTCCCTCCGTGCCTACCTTCGCTGATGGATCTGTCTCTGGGCTGTCTTCCTTCGCTGCTGCTGCGCCAATGCCCTCCTGCTGTTCCAAGCCTCCTGCTGTTAAAAACAAAGACTGCATATCACATGTCAAACAGCATACTGTTGCTAGGCTGGAGTACTCTTGCCCTAAATTACCTCAGATCTCAACTATTGGGAAGTCTGTTACAGCAGGGGATCTTTTATCAAGCTCCCAACTACCTGTCTTCAGAACAACCAAGTTAATTAACCCTTCCATTTCATTCCTATTCAAACCCAGCCAGTTTTTAAAACCACCCAGTCCTTTCCACCTTCCTCCTAATCCAGCTTTGCCTACCTTTGATAAAAAACCATAACTGTATGTTTTGTTCTTGTTAAGCTATACTTTGCCTAAACTAATTCTTGATGCAATTATTACCTAATAGATCAGTAGTAGTGTAGTTGACTGTAGTTCAGATCACGAACTTCTTATTGCACAATTTAGAATCAGACTAAAGAGAATAGGGAAGACCCACAGATCAGTTAGATATGAGCTCACTAATATTCCTAAGGAATATGCAGTGGAGGTGAAGAATAGATTTAAGGGACTAGATTTAGTAGATAGGGTCCCGGAAGAACTATGGACAGAAGTTCGCAACATTGTTCAGGAGGCGGCAACAAAAAACGTCCCAAAGAAAAAGAAAACCAAGAAGGCAAGATGGCTGTCTGCTGAGACACTGGAAGTAGCCCAAGAAAGAAGGAAAGCAAAAGGCAACAGTAATAGGGGGAGATATGCCCAATTAAATGCAAAATTCCAGAGGTTAGCCAGAAGAGAGAAGGAATTATTTTTAAACAAGCAATGCGCGGAAGTGGAAGAAGACAATAGAATAGGAAGGACAAGAGACCTCTTCCAGAAAATTAGAAACATCAGAGGTAAATTCCAGGCAAAAATGGGTATGATCAAAAACAAAGATGGTAAGGACCTAACAGAAGCAGAAGAGATCAAGAAAAGGTGGCAAGAATATACGAAAGATCTGTATAGGAAGGATAATAATATTGGAGATAGCTTTGACGGTGTGGTCAGTGAGTTAGAGCCAGACATCCTGAAGAGTGAGGTTGAATGGGCCTTAAGAAGCATTGCTAATAACAAGGCAGCAGGAGACGACGGTATCCCAGCTGAACTGTTTAAAATCTTGCAAGATGATGCTGTCAAGGTGATGCATGCCATATGCCAGCAAATTTGGAAAACACAAGAATGGCCATCAGATTGGAAAAAATCAACTTATATCCCCATACCAAAAAAGGGAAGCACTAAAGAATGTTCAAACTATCGAACAGTGGCACTTATTTCACATGCCAGTAAGGTAATGCTCAAGATCTTGCAAGGTAGACTCCAGCAATTCATGGAGCGAGAATTGCCAGATGTACAAGCTGGGTTTAGAAAAGGCAGAGGAACTAGAGACCAAATTGCCAATATCCGCTGGATAATGGAGAAAGCCAGGGAGTTTCAGAAAAACATCTATTTTTGTTTTATTGACTATTCTAAAGCCTTTGACTGTGTGGATCATAACAAATTGTGGCAAGTTCTTGGTGGTATGGGGATACCAAGTCATCTTGTCTGCCTCCTGAGGAATCTGTATAATGACCAAGTAGCAATGGTAAGAACAGAGCACGGAACAACGGACTGGTTTAAGATTGGGAAAGGAGTACGGCAGGGCTGTATACTCTCACCCTACCTATTCAACCTGTACACAGGTTGGCGAGATAATGCATCAGCCATCATGCAACGTGCTGGGCTTGAGGAATCCAAGGCTGGAGTTAAAATCGCTGGAAGAAACATTAACAATCTCAGATATGCAGATGATACCACTTTGATGGCTGAAAGCGAGGAGGAGTTGAGGAGCCTTATGATGAAAGTGAAAGAAGAAAGTTCAAAAGCTGGGTTGCAGTTAACCCTAAAAAAAACCAAGATTATGGCAACCAGCTTGATTGATAACTGGCAAATAGAGGGAGAAAAAGTGGAGGCAGTGACAGACTTTGTATTTCTAGGCGCAAAGATTACTGCAGATGCTGACTGCAGCCAGGAAATCAGAAGACATCTACTTCTTGGGAGGAGAGCAATGGCAAATCTTGATAAAATAGTTAAGAGCAGAGACATCACACTGACAACAAAGGTCCGCATAGTTAAAGCAATGGTATTCCCTGTAGTAACCTATGGCTGTGAGAGCTGGACCATAAGGAAGGCTGAGCGAAGGAAGATAGATGCTTTTGAACTGTGGTGTTGGAGGAAAATTCTGAGAGTGCCTTGGACTTCAAGAATATCAAACCAGTCCATACTCCAGGAAATAAAGCCAGACTGCTCACTTGAGGGAATGATATTAAAGGCAAAACTGAAGTACTTTGGCCACATAATGAGAAGACAGGATACCCTGGAGAAGAAGCTGATGCTAGGGAAAGTGGAAGGCAAAAGGAAGAGGGGCCGACCAAGGGCAAGATGGATGGATGATATTCTGGAGGTGACAGATTTAACCATGGGGGAGCTGGGGATGGTGACGGCCGACAGGAAGCTCTGGCGTGGTCTGGTCCATGAAGTCACGAAGAGTCGGAAGCGACTGAACGAATAAACAACAACAAGTGTAAGTTGTCTTGCTAGTTAATCCAGAACCATTCTGGTAATTACTTTCTATTGTACTGATTGTCTTGCCTTGTTCCTGTTCTATTGTATTGTTTTTCCAGATCCCAAAAAGCCATCAGGTTAAAGTAGAATACAGCCCTATAACAGAAGAAGATTATCTTGAAGCCTGCCAACCAATTGATCTGATAGTACTTAATAAAACTGTTAAGCAATTCAAGTCTCTGTATTAAGTTGGAACAGAACACAAGGAAGCATCCCCTCCCCTTTTGGGTTCTCAGCCTGTAGTAGTACAGCAGCTATTGCAAAATCAGATGTTTCTGTGTGGACAATTAATAGTCGCTCTGTGTCAGGGTGTCTTAGCAGAGGCTGAGATGCAAAAAGTTGCTTAAACTCCTGGAAGGCTGCCTGCTCCTGCTCACCCCAAAACAACTTCTTTCCTTTCCTTAAAAGCTGTGTGAGGGGCTTTGCCTTTTCAGAATATTTAGGTATGAAATTTCTATAGAAATTTGCAAAGCTGAGGAATTTCTGTACCTCCTTCACATTGCAGGGAGGGTTCCAAGAGAGAATTGCCTTGACCTTTGAGGGGTCCATGGCTATGCCTTCTGTGGAAATCCTGTATCCCAGGTAGTCCAATTGAGTTAAATCAAATGTACACTTCTCTAGTTTGGCAAAAAGCTTGTTTTCTCTTAGTCTTTGCAAAACATTACGCACATGGGTTATGTGAGAAGTTGCATCATCAGAAAATATTAGTATGTCATCAAGGTAAATCATGACATACTTATCTAATAAATCAGAGAAAATTTGATTCATAAATTGAGAAAATACAGCCCCACAATTACTTAGTCCGAAAGGCATGACCAAATATTGAAACTTACCATATCTGGTATCAAAGGCTGTCAGATATTCATGGCCTTACTTCATCTGGATCAGATTGTAGGCATTTCTGTAAGCGATTGATCAGGTCAGATATGAGAGGCAGTGGGTAGTTGTCCTGAACTATGACGGCATTGAGTGCACTGTTGTTGTGAACTGTGTGCATGGGAGGATCCCTTCCCTCCTGACCTGGGGCTGCCATCGAGTCTGGCTTCTTGGGTACGGAGAAGGTAGGAGTGGATGCTGGAGATGTGAATGGTTGAATAAAACCTTTCTTGAGGTTTGTATCCAAGTATTCTTTCAGGGTAGCCAATTCCTTGTGCAACATAGGATACTGCTTTTGTGCTGGAATCTTTGCCCCTGGTTGTAGGTCGATAGTACAGTTGCCAACCCTTAGGGGTGGGAGTGCTGTAGCCTCCTGTTCACTGAAAATGTCTGCGAAATCTGCATACTTGACTGGTAGCTGCACCCCACTGGTCTCTACAGCTGCTGTTGTTGTTGGAGAAGAAGAGGAGAGGGCCCCCTCCTTCTCCATCAGCTATCTCCCTGACACAAGTTGAGTACAAGGCTCACTGGATCCGCAGGACTAAACTGGATTCACTTGAAACAGGCTCTTCTGAAACACTAAGCAGGACTGGACTGGATTACAGGACAAGGCTGGACTGGATCCACTGGACAAGGTTCCTTTTTTCAGAATGTGGTTGATTGGCCAGTACCTGCCTGTCTGTCTGGATCTGGAAGTCCCACTGGATCTTAGCCCTGTCATTCTCCACAACCTTCTGTGGAATCTCCCATCTGGACTTGGAAGGGTCTAGCCCGTATGCTGTGCAGATGTTCCTGTACACAATGCCAGCTACTTGGTTGTGCTGTTCAGTGTATGCTGTTTCTGCCTGCATCTTACGCCCTGCCACTATGTGTTGAACTGTCTCTGAGGCCTCTCTGCACAGTCTGCACCTTGAGTCCTGTCTAGTGTGGTAGACCCTTGCTTCTATGAATCTGATTCTTAGTGCCTGTTCTTGTGCTGCTATGATCAGTGCCTCCGTGCTGTCTTTTAGTTCAGCCTTTTCCAGCCACTGGTAGGATTTCCCAAGGTCAGCCACCTCAGCTATCTGTCGATGGTATATCCCATGCAGGGTCTTGTCTTGCCATGGCACTTCCTCTGCTTGATCTTCCTCCCACGTCTGATTCTGCTTCAGGCATTCTCTCAGCAGCTCATCTTTAGGTGCCATTTTACTGATGTACTCCTGGATGCTCTGGGTCTCATCCAGGACAGTGGCTTTGACACTCACCAGACCCTCCCTCCCTCTTTCTGCCTGGTGAACAGTCTCTGGGTGTTGGACTTGGGGTGAAAGCCTCCGTACATTGTGAGGAGCTTCTGTGTCTTCACATCAGCAGCCTCCATGTCCTCCTTTGGCCAGCTCACTATACCGGCAGGGTATCTGATGACTGGTAGGGCATACATGTTAATGGCATGGATCTTGTTCGTCCCATTGAGCTGGCTGTTCAGGACCTGTCTTATCCTTTGGTGGTACTTTGATGTTGCTGTCTTCCTTGCCTCCTCATCGTGGCTCCCATGTGACTGTGGGATACCAAGGTATTTGTAGCTGGTCTGTATAATACACACACACACACACACACACACACACACACACCCCAACAAACAAAATAGTTGAAGGACAAAAGTGGAACTCTTTCCCCCGCTCCCCTCCGTCAGAAGCTTGTCAAATTATTTTTCATCTGAGATAAGGGAATAGAGGAAACATGGGGAAAAGAAGTCTTAGTAGCTTAATTATTTTTTCCCTTAAGGAGAACAAATAGATACCATGAAAGGAAATATTCGAGAACATATTTTAGTTACTTAGAAATACAAATATCAGCAATTTTGTATTTGAAGGGATCAAGAGAATGCCTGGACTTTGAAGAAGCAGGGTAGGAAGAGTATAGACGTTTTTGAACTTTAATGTTGGAGAAGACTCCTGAGAATACTGTAGACAACCAAGAAAACCAGCAAAATCAAACAAATCAACCCACAGCTCTAACTAGAGGTACAAATGACCAGGCTCAAATTATCCTACTTTGGACATATTATGCAAATACCTAGCCCTCTAGAAAAGGCTCTAATGCTGGAAATGGTGGAAGAAGAGAGAAGAGGACAACTAACAGCAAGATGGATGGACTCAGTTTCAGTGGTGATGGGTGTACCATTGGAAGACTTGAAAGACCAGGTAAGGGACAAATTGTCATGGATCCATGTGGTCACTAAGAGTCAACACAGACTTAATGGCACATTATCTATCTATCTATCTATCTATCTATCTATCTATCTATCTATCTATCTATCTATCGTACTCAAAGGATTTTCATTATACAATTTTTTAAAAAATGTGGTGGAAGATAAGATGCCTGGCAAGCAACTGAAAAACCTCATGGCCTAAGTGTTTGCAGCCAGTATAATAGAAAATCAGGAGAATGTCTTATCAGTTTCTGTCAATCCAGTTATTTTTCATTACTAATACAGTCTTCAAACAACCAAAATAATACCTATACAGATGGATATTGCCAGATGGAGTACATAGAAATCAAATTTTATTTGCACAAGGAGGTAGAAAAGCTCAGTTATGACAACAAAGACATGGCCAGAGGCTGACCATGGAACTGCTGGTGTGCAAGTTGCAAGTCAAGTTAAAGCAGAAGAACAAAGCCAAGCAGTTTCCATTATATGATATTGTGCAGAAATTTATGCATAGGGCAGGAAGCCACAATCCAGACAGAATACAATGAAATAGACTGGCTCCAGTTTGGCAAAGGAATAAGACAAGGGTGTATGTTCATTCTGTAGTAATTCAACCTATATGCAGAATATATATTGAGGGAGCCTGGATTGGAAGAAGATGAATATGATTTTAAAATTGGAGGAAGAAACATCAATAACCTGTACTATGCTCATTATATTCTGGAGGTGACGGACTCAACCGTGGGGGAACTGGGGATGGTGACAGCTGACAGGAAGCTCTGGCGTGGGCTGGTCCATGAAGTCATGAAGAGTCGGAATCGACTGAACAAATCAACAACAACAACAAAATGCTGATGATACTAGTCTGATAGCTGAAAATGCAAATGATATGCAAGCTCTAGTTATGAAAGTCAAGGAGCATAGTGAAAAAATGGGATTAAGACCAAACTAATGACAAGAGGTACAGCAACCAACCTTAGATATTGAAGGGGTGGATAGTGTCTGCCTTTTAGGAACAATTATCAGCAGTAAAAGAACCAGCAATCAAGAAATATGCCTCAGACTAGCACTTGGTAGTCTAGCCATGAAGGCCTTGGAGGAGATATTGAGATGCTGGGATGTGCCTATACCTACAAAGATCATAATCATGCAGGGAGTGGTTTTCCCTGTGACACTCTATGAAAGCAAAAATTGGACTTTGAAGAAGCAGGATAGAAAGAGCATTGATGCTTTCGAACTTTGTTGGAGAAGATTCCTGAGAATACTATTGATAGCCAGGAAAACAAACAAATGGATCATAGAACAAATCAATCCAGAGTTATTGCTCGAGGCACAAATTACCAGACTCAAATTATCATATTTTGGATACATTATGTGAAGAACCAGCTCCCTTGGGAAGTTCCTAAGGCTAGGAAAGGTGTAAGGAAAGAGGAAACGAGGATGACCACCATCATGGTAGATAGACTCGATCACAGCAGTGATGGGTGCACCATTGGAAGACATGAAGGGCCAAGTTGTTGTTCCTGAAGAAGTTCTCTCTTTGTGGTCACTAAGAGTCAACACGGACTTAATGGCACATACTAATACTAATAATATTTAGCATCTAGATGAAGCACTAATAAACAACACAAAAATAGGTGTAGAAAGAGAAGCTACTGAGGCAGTGCTGACATTCTTCTTGCTTCCTTGAAAATGTTGTCAGTCGTTGAAAACATAGAAGGCAGCAGGTAATACATGGTGACTGAAAAACTTGCCCAATTCAGCCCCACCCAGCCTCATACATCCTGCAATGAACTAATTGGAAAGAGACCAGTTGCTTCCTCCATAGCAACTGCCATGAAATTTGTGGCAGAATGGCTAGAGAGAAAGTATGAGGCTTTTCCATGAGCCACTGTTAAATCCCATTTGTGTCAAGGTTGTTTTGCTGATAATAGCCACAGCATGGTCCACAATGCTGCTTCATGATTTAAATTTCAATGTTTGCTGGCAACATTCAGGGTGCTGAAAACAAATAGAGATTGTGAAGAGCTCCAAAAGGATTTCTCATAAGTGGCTGCATGGTCAATTATAAACCAAGTCCAATTTAAATGCAAATGGATGCATATTGGAACATGTATGCATAAATAGCAGAAATACAGTACTTGGATCTAAGTTGGTGGAGACTGAACAAGAAAAGGATTTTGGAATCAAGTAACTCAGTGGAACTGTCAATCCAACATACTGTATAGTAGTTGTGAGATTGGCAACCGCCCAGAGTCCCCTCCGGAAATGGGGGGAGATGGGCGGTGATATAAGTTAGAAATATAAATAAAACTTCTACATTATGGAACATAAGGAAAATAAACGTGCCGATATTGTAATCTATGGAATAATAATGCTTAGAGTTCTAAATAGAGTTCTGATGGCCAAATCTCAAAAGCCTGTTTCAGATATGGAGTATCTAGCTGGAGAAGACAGAGGAAGGACAACTGAAACCAAGAGGAAATTGGAACAGCTCTGTTGTGAAGCCACAACTCAATGAGTTCTCAATGATCCCTTTCCTGGCCTCCAACAGGATCCCTCCAATATCCAATAAAAGAAATTGAACATCTTCCTTTCCGCGCTGCAGACTCTTTGGGCAGTGTGAGAAACCATTTGCAACAACAACAACAATGATAACAACAACTAAAAAGTCAAATCACATAAATCCCATGCATCATTTTTAGTCTCCAAATAATGTTTTTAAAAAAGCCAATATAACTTGCAGATATGTATAAAAACTTAACAAAGCCTATACATTACTTTTGGTTTCCTTTCTATTTCTGAGTCAGGGCAGGAACTTCTCCTTTTCCCTTGCAGCAGAGGCTTGGGAACTGAGTTAGTCTTTTCAGAAGTTCCTGTTTTCAAATCATCATCATCATCAACATCATCATCATCGTCATCGTCATCGTCATCGTCATCGTCATCCTGTTGTGAAGGAGGCTGGCCATGGACTATATTACTTGGAGAGCAGAGTATTAAACTACAAAATGAGCAGTTAAGTATAGCCGTATATTTATAACACTCCAGAGCTGTTATATCCTTTGTGTGTGTTTGTGCACCCATGCTGTAAACACTCAAAGATCTTGACTACACTCTTATACCACGTATAAGAGTGATATTAACTAAGCAACAGTTTAGGAATAGTCAGAACAAGAAATTTGCATTAATAAGGACAAGTAGACCTCTCATTAGATATGCAAAGCAACATTTCTGCCTGCATATAAGGTGAAAAAAGGCAGAAAGCAACAGGCAAAGGAGATAGGAAAATTCACTGAATTCTCAAGAGGAGAAAGAGGAGATAAGGTATCATAACTAAATATAAATATATGCAAAGGTACAGCAGATAACAATCAAATGGGAAGGATAAGAGTTTTATTTAAGAAAATTACAGAAATCAAAGGAATTTTAATACAAAATTGCATAATAAAAGACAAAGAAAGCAAACATCTACAGAAGAAGGAAGATATTTAAAAGAGATGGTGCAAATACATAAAAGAACTGAACAAAAAAGTTTCAAAATTTGATGATACATATGAAGGCCTGGCGTGCTATGGTCCATGAGGTCACGAAGAGTTGGACACGACTAAACGACTGAACAACAACAAAAATGAAGATTTGGTCACTGAACAAGAACCAGACATTCTGAAAAAAGGAAGTTAAATGGACCCTAGTGAATTTTGCTAATAACAACAAAGCTACAGAAGTTTATGATATACCAACAGAACTGTATAAATTTTGCAAGATGATATGGGTATGAAAAGCAAAACAATGGCCAAGGGATTGGAAATTTTCAATTTATATTTCAATACCAATAAAATGCAGTATCAAAAAATGTTCAAACTACTAAACAATTGCACTTATCTCACATTCTAGTAAGATAATTCCCCAAATTTTACAATACAGACTTTGACAAAATAAGGAACAAGTACTGACAGATGTACCAGCTGCATTCCAAAGAGTCAGGGCACCTAAGATCACACAAGGGATAATGGAAAAGTCAAGGGAATTCAAACAAGATGTATATTTTCTTTACTGATTATCCAAACGCTTTCGACTGTGTAGATCAAAGCCATTATAAATATGGGTGTACTGGGCCACCTCAACTGATTATTGAAGAATTTGTTTGATGGCCAAGGAGCAATGGTGAGAATAGACTATGGAGCAACTAAATGGTTCAAACTGGGAAAGGAGTACACCAAGATTGTATACTATCATCTCATTTAACATATATGCAGAATGGATCAAGAGAAATGCTGGATTAGGAAAAATAGAAATTGGAATTAAAACAGGGAGTATAAACTTCAACACACTCAGATAGGATACTGAGAAAAACTAAGATTTTATCAAAAGACATTGCTAACCCAACACAAATTAATGGAGAAGTTAAATGCTCAAAAATTCACAGGGATGCTGACTGTAGCCATGAAATAAATAGAAATCTGCTCCTTCTGAAAAAGACAATGACAGGTGTAGACAAAATCATAAAGTGCAGAGACAAAACACTGGCAACAAAAGGCCTTGGTTTTCCCAGCTTAGTTTTCCCAGCTGTAACCTATGGACTATCAGAAAGGCTGAATAAAGAGAGATTGATGCCTTTCAGTTGTGGTGCTGGTGGAAATTGCTAAGAATTCCTTGGGTTCCAAGAACAAAAAAATAATATCATATGAAGTAAAACAGACTGCTCACTGCAAGCCATAATAAAGAAGTTGAAACTTAAATATTTGGGACATATAATGTGAAAGCAATTATATATTATTAGAGAAGATCCTGATGCTTGGAAAAATTAATGGCAATTGAAAAAGAGTTTAGCTTAAGAAAAGGTGGCTAGATACTATTGCTGATGACCAAGCATGAGCTTAGAACTCAAATAGCAGTTTCTGATAGACCAACCTGGTGAAATGATGTCAGCTGATAACTAACAGTCAGAAGAGACTGAATGATAACAATGATGTGCAGGTGCTTTTTTCTACTAGGGCTACCATAGCTGGATAACAAAAATCTCAATGACTACCAGATGATAAACAAATGGATCATCAAACAAATCAACCCAGAGTTCTCACTTGAGACACAAATGACCAGGCTCAAATTATCATACCTTGGACACATTATGCAAAGACCTAGCTTTCTGGAGAAGTCTATAAGGGTGGAAAAGTAGAAGGAAAGAAAAGAAGAGGAGAACCAGCAACAAGGTGGATGGACTCAACTACAGCAGTAATGGGTACACCGTTGGGAGGTCTGAATGACCAGACTGGGGACAAATCACCCTGGAGAAAACCTGTGTGGTCACTAAGAAAAAAAAAAATTGGTTGGGAAAGTAGGAAGTCACACTTTTTATTATTTATTTTGGTTGTGGGTGTGTTTTTTTTTATTCTTATTGTTTTTCTTTCTTTCTTTTTTGTATATGCGAGCTCGTGATGGAGATGGAGATGGCAGAGTAGGAAGTGGAAGGAGGTTGAGGTAGAGAGGTAGAAGAGGAGGTAGAGGTAGAGTAGAAGAGAGAGTTGGAGATGAGGAAAATGGAAGTGAAGGTGGGAGTGGATGTGGAGGTATAGTTATGTCGAGTGGCGAAAGTTACAATTATGTTTGTATTATATGTGTTGTTAGGTTAGGTTAGGTTAGGTTAGGTTAGGTTAGGTTAGGTTAGGTTATAAAAAAATAAATAAAAAAAAAGAGTTGATTCTGACTTGATGGTACATCATCACCATCACCGTCATCACCATCACTAGATGACAGCAAAGAGTTTGCTGAATGTTTGCAGTCTTGCTTCCTACCCAGTCACTCAATACATCCAGGCTGCATTTTCATTGGCTAATCTAAAGCTCTGCAAGGCAAAACACCATACTGGAGAGCTGCCACAACTTGCAAATACATTAGGGCCTATTTATATTTCCAAGAATGTACAGTATATAAAGTAAGTGACAAATGTGCATTCTGACATTATGATGTAAGGTCTGCCTATTATATGCTACCATGCAATGTCACAAAACAAATACAAAAGGGTGGAGCTTGTGTCATGATATCATTATATATTTTGTCATTTATTGCACTGTGGATAAGAAGGGATAATAATGGCTGGCTTCATATGTTTCACTAGACATAATTAGTTTGCTTGATGGTGAATTAATGTAATATGTAGACTTGGCCATTGTGATTTTTAATGCATGGTTTACCACTTCAGAACACTAAGGCATCCCTTCTTTTCCACAATGCAATAAATGACAAAATATACTGTATAATGACATAATGACACAAGCTCCACCCTTTTGTATTTGTGTTGTGACATTGCATGGTAGCATATAACAGGCAGACCTTACATCATAATATCAGAATGCACATTTGTCACTTGCTTCCTCCAGTGGATGACCGTAATTCAGCATAGCATGTAAACCCAGCCATTATGACTGTACAGGGTGATTCCATCAGTCTGTTCAGGTACAGAACAAAAACTTAATAATTTTTTAAAGACTTGACTAAAGTGCCTTTATTAAGAATTCTCAGCTTTTCCCCAAGTTTTTCCTATAGTTGTAATACCTTCTGTTTATCTGCAAAGCATATATCTATACCAATCTTCTGATATGTTGAACATACAGCAATTTCTAAACTGAGTAATTATATTGATTCTCTACCCACACACAAACAACAAACCACTTTTTTCCTCTTCCACCTTGGCTGCTGGTGTATTAGAACAAGTTATTGCTGCAAAGAAATTAACACCTTCTTGGAAAAATAAAATACTACAAACCAACTTCATGGCTAATAGAGCTGCTGCCTAAAATGCATCATAAGTTTGTTGTTTTGTTGTTGTTGTTTTAATTGAAACAAAGCAAAGCAAGGACCCACAAAATAGAACATAATTCAGATGATCAAAAAGAACCCTGTAGAAGAGCCAGATATCTCCAGTTCTAATAGATTGCATGCTCAATCACCATGGTGAGATTCTCTTGACGCATCTCATTACAACCATGTGTAAGGTAAAGGATCCCCCCGCACATTTGTACAGTCGTGTCCGACTCTAGGGGCCAGTACTCATCTCCGTTTGTTAGTCAAAGAGTCAGCGTTGTCCGAAGACGCTTCCACGGTCACGTGGCCGGCATGATGCACGCGGAACACTGTTACCTACCCACCGAAGTGGTACCTATTAATCTACTTGCATTTGCATGCTTTCGAATTGCTAGGTTGGCAAGAGCTGGGGCTAGTGCGGGAGCTCACTCTGTCACGCAGGACTAGGGATTCGAACCTCCGAACTTGCGATCGTACGATCGACAAGCCTGGCATCTTACCCGCTGAGCCACCACACCCCCTACAACCATGTGAGAATCCCTTAAAAAACTTCATTACAAAAACACAGACTCTTCCACTTTAAAGAGGGTCTAGCCCATTGATGAAAAGAACAAATATTAAAACAAAGGGATAGAAGATGGGTAAAGACAGCACTCATACAGTGACATAAGGAAATAGGGGAAGGAAAGGGAAGTCTTCTGCAGGTAAAATATATAGCTAGTCCTTTAACACCCTACCTTTAGACTTATGTCAACTATAACTATTCTTTTGGAACTGAGTTGTATGTTTTCCATATATTAAGGAGGAATAGAAGACAGAGAAGATGATAAAGTCAAGGTACATTTCATCTGCAAAAATAGCACATACCAGAAAGGGTATACCCTCTTTGCTTGTAAGATAGCAAGAATTCCTCTTTTATGCTAAATTAGGCTAATGAAGATTTTCTTTTGCTCATTGTTATATTGTCCTTTCACAATCATTATTTTGAAATTGTGCTCCCCTAGTATCTTTTGTCTTTCTTTCTTCTTTTGTTTTTAAAGATTATAGAATATGTTCCTGTCAGATCTTTTATTAGCTTTTGTCAGTCCTTTCCCACAAGGATAGCAGATATTTAATATAACTGGACTTGACCGATTTTATGTATGTTGTTCAATTAATCTTGAAATATTCTCTTTCAAGTTTTAATCTATCTTTCACTCAGGGGTGTGATATACTTTTATTATCACGTCTTTTTATCATTTTAAACAAATATTAGCTATTGGAAAAGCATGTGCTTAATTGAAGGAAAGTGTGATGAGGTAGGTCCATTGTGTATAGCTGAGTCAATTGTTTTAATTATTATAGGAGATCTAAAGATCCTTTACAACTGTTGTACAGGTATGAATAGGACAGTCTTCATATAATCCTTCTCCCTCACAAGAAACCTAAGTGGTGACTGCCAACAGATATAGTGCCAAAGTGGGGCCACAGACAAATGAGAGATATCAGAATGTTCAGATAAACTGGGGGGTTTGTAGAAGCCCCCCCCTCCAAAAAAGAAGGCAGCATCCCCATAATGACTAAGCATACTCAGCCACAAAATGTTGAGATCTGTAAGAAAAGAAAAGAAAAGAAAAGAGAAAAAGAAAAGAAAAACAGAAAAACAGAAAAAATCAGAAAAGAAAAGAACAGAAAAGATCAACTGGGCAGAGTACAGAATGCCTCCAGCGGTTTCTCAGAGTGAGGATTTATTGTGTTCCTATAGAGTTCTTTCAAAGGTTGCTGGACTTGACTCCCAGAATGTCACCTTGCCCAATTATAAGGGATGCTGGGAATTGTAGTTCAGCAATACCTGGAGGGCAACAGGTTGCTCAGCCCTGCAGAAAGTGATAATACACTTCAACAAGGTTTTGCAGATTCCACATATACAGTGATGTTTTCAAGCACACTCTTTCCTCAATCTTTTACTTGAGGAGTTGCCATACTTTTCTTCTTGAAAGTTTTAGTATTTCATCATGGTGCATGGTAGACCAAGTTGTAATAGCTGCATCCACCTTGCAGTCAAGAGACAACTGTACTTGTCATTATACATTATCTTGTAACATTTCAAGGCAGAGGAATTATCTACAGCTGGCAACCTGATTCCAAATATTTACTCAGTTCTGATGTTTCCATATCTGGAATACACCGTAGCAAACCTAGGTAGTTCAGCTCCATTATGTCAACAAAACTTAGTAGTTGGTCTCCATTATAGGAAGCTACTGTCAACCAAGAAAACATACTGTATATAGTGTTGTGCTGGGAATGTGGATGGGTAATAAAGTGGGTCACTGCAAAATGACAAGATAAGTCCATTGCTTTTAGTTGTATTTTCTATGCATGGTTTACACTCTGCACTGCTTCAATGTTTCTTGTCCCAGTCACTCCAGAATGACCACAGCCACTGATGAAACCTGCTATATTCTGTGTAGGCAAAATGAATTCTTCTGAAAAATATATATATATACAGTATGTATGTATGTATGTATGCATGTATGTGTGTGTGTGTGTATGTGTGTGTGTGTATGTGTGTGTGTGTATGTGTGTGTGTGTGTGTGTGTATGTATGTGTGTGTATGTATGTATGTGTGTGTGTGTGTGTGTGTGTGTGTGTATGTATGTATGTGTATATATATATATATATATATATATATATATATATATATATATATTTCATTTCCACTCTGTATGTCCCCATAAGATCTGGGGACTGGAAGATGGGATGTACTATGGTCTGTAGCTTGAATCATGTCAACTGGATTTATATTTTCTCAGTGGAAACGTTTCGCTCCTTATCCAAGGAGCGAAACGTTTCCACTGAGAAAATATAAATCCAGTTGACATGATTCAAGCTACAGACAATTCCACCTGGATGACTGAGAACCTTCATAGATGTACTATGGTATAAGTCCAAGAATATTTACTATAAGGACTTCACATTGAGACCTCAATCTTAACTTGTAGTTATTTAATGTGGATGGAATTATAAAGATGCAGATTAGTTTTTACCAGTTGTGCAACTGTATATTTGGGGTCGCATGGGAAAGGCTTTTTTTTAAAAAAAAAAAAAACACAGAATGTAAACCTGCAAAGTAACTCATGGAATAATTAGCTGCCAGCCCTCTACTGAATATAAAGTAATTGAGTTTCCAATGGCTACACAGATTTTACCAGCTAACTCCAGCTGAAGAATGATTTGCACAAGAAGTGGTCAAACGCATAAAGAGTTTACAATAGTCAGTGAAACTGGCAACAGCAGCTTACTCTGCATCTGGATATTGACAAGGTTGAACTAAAGTTCACCTTGATTCTTCAGTTCAAGAGTGAAGAGAGGAGGATGATAGGAAAGAATGTGCCTCCTTGTCCAGGCTGAAATAAAGGTCAGATTTACTGGTTTTAGACATTGCAATTCAACCTCTGTCTTCCCAACTTTCTGCATGCTTCATGAGATGTAGCCATTCTTACCTCATATAGAGTTGTTGTTGTTTTATTCCACCTTTTTTATATATAACTCAAGGCACAAACATACCTAGTACTCCAGCCTCCTGAGAGAGAGTGACTGGCTCCAAGTCACCCAGCTGTTTTTCATGCATAAGGGAGTTCTAGAACTCACAGTCTCCTGGTTTCTAGGCCAGCACCTTCACCACTACACCAAACTGGTTCATGTCATTTTTCTACCCTGCCACTGACAAGGTAGAATCTCTCAGAATATGATGTGTGCTTTCCCCAAGAGAAAATGAAGTTTCTGAGATGGGGGATGTCCTCTTTGGTGGCATCCCAGTGCAGTCTTAATGCTTAGTGTGCAGCATTTTATTTATTTATTTATTTATTTTTCAAAATTATTCCCCGCCCATCTCCCATGCAAGGGACTCTGGGCGGGTTACAACAAATACAATTTAAAAACTATACAAAAATATCTAAAAACACAGCAGAGAATAAATAAAATAAAATCCAAGATGGATTAGGACCCGCAGATCATGGAGCTACGGGGCCAGCCAACCCCAGGAGGCACTACCACCTCCGTCGTCCCAGGCCAGGTGGCAGAGCCAGGTCTTAAGGGCCTTCCGAAAGGCCAGGAGGGAGGGGGCCAGTCTCACCTCCAGGGGCAAGATATTCCATAAGGCGGGCGCTATTGCAGAGAAGGCACGCCTCCTGGACCCCGCTAGATGGAATTCTCTTGTTGAGGGGGTCTGAAGCATGCCCTCTCTGCATGTACGGGTGGGGCGGGCCGACGTTATCGGGACGAGACGGTCCCTCAGGTACCCTGGTCCTATGCCATGTAGGGCTTTAAAGGTAATCACCAACACCTTGAATTGGATCCGGAAGCAAACTGGCACCCAATGCAGCTCGCGTAGCAGAGGTGTCACATGTGCCGATCTCCTGGCACCCATAACTGCTCGCGCCGCCACATTCTGCACCAGCTGAAGCTTCCGGATACTCTTCAAGGGTAGCCCCAAGTAGAGCGCATTATAATAGTCTATACGGGAGATGACAAGGGCGTGAGTGACTGTTCGGAGGGCCTCCTGATCCAGGAAAGGGCGTAACTGGTGCACAACTCGAAGCTGTGCAAAGGCCCTCCTGGCCACGACTGCCACCTGCTCTTCGAGCAGGAGTCGCGAGTCCAGGAGGAGCCCCAGATTCCGCACTGGATCCGAGTGGGGTAGTGCAACCCCACCCAGAGCCAAAGATGACAACTTCCCGGATCCAGGGGGGCCATCAATCCACAGCCACTCCGTCTTACCAGGGTTCAGTTGAAGCCTGTTGTTCCCCATCCAGACCCCCACAGCCTCCAGGCACTGAGATAAGGCATTGACCGCATCACTTACTTCACCCGGGATGGAGATGTATAACTGGGTATCATCGGCATATTGGTGATACCTCATCCCGTGGTGACGGATGATCTCGCCCAGCGGCTTCATGTAGATGTTGAATAGGAGAGGAGAGAGAACTGACCCCTGAGGCACCCCACAAGTCAGGGGTCTCGGGTCAGCTCTCTCCTCCCCTATCAACACCGACTGGGAACGGCCCTGGAGGAAGGAGGCGAACCAGCGCAAAACCACGCTGCCCGCCCCTAACTCCTCGAGCCACCCCAAAAGTATACCGTGGTCGACGGTATCGAAGGCCGCTGAGAGATCTAAGAGAGCAAGGATGGACGCAGTCCCTCCATCCCGCTCTTGCCAGAGATCATCCATAAGCACGACCAATGCGGTCTCTGTCCCATATCCCAGCCTGAAACCTGACTGGAAGGGGTCCAGATAATCCGTTTCCTCCAGAATCCTCTGGAGTTGCAACGCCACCACCTTCTCAACCACCTTTCCCAGAAAGGGGAGGTGGGAGACTGGGCGAAAATTGCCCAGGATGGTAGGGTCCAGGGATGGTTTCTTGAGGAGGGGGTGCACCAGCGCCTCCTTAAAGGCAGCCGGGAACACCCCCTCACTCAAGGACGAATTTATAATCGCCTGGACCCAGCCACATGTCACCTCACTAGCTAATTTTACCAGCCAGGAGGGACATGGGTCAAGTTGGCATGTGGTGGCGTTTACAGTCCGGAGGATCCTGTCTACTTCATCAGGCCCAACAGGATCAAACTGCTCCCAGATAACATGGTAAGTACGAGCCTCTGGCATCTCCCCAGATCTCGTCTCACGCTTGGAGTCCAACTTGGAATGAATCTGAGCGATTTTGTCCTGCAGATGCTCAAAAAACTCTTCCGATCGGCCCTGTAAATGGGTCTCCCCTTGCTCCCGACCCAAAAGCAATCTTGTAATCTTAAACAGGGCCGTCGGGCGGCATTCTGCGGACGCAATAAGAGCGGAGAAATATTCACGTTTCACTGCTCTTACCGCCACAAGGTAGGCCTTAACTGCGGCTCTAGATTGTGTTCAGTCAGATTCAGTCTTCGTCTTTCTCCAGCGGCGCTCTAGACGTCTCTTAACCCTCTTCAAAGCCCTCAACTCATCCGTAAACCACGGAGAGTGACGGGCCGAACAGGGCCGGAGATTTTGCATCCCCAACTCTTCTAGCCTTCTGGAAGTACTTGAAGGCCTGGCTTTCCCCCCAGGCATTGGGGCCAGGATGTTAGTTGAGTCCTGTATATCTATTTTATGATGTGTTACGGGTGAGCTTTACCTGGAGCCTTGGTTGCTTTGTATTGTACTGAATTTATATTATTTTGCTCTATTTTATGTTTTTAATGTATTTTTTAGCTTTATAAATCCAATCAATCAATCTTAATTTGGCATTTCTCCATGAGGGAGATCAGTTCACTTCCTAATTTAATATTGGATAATTTCCCCATTAATCCTTGTAGCCTCTTCTAGAGTTATCCAATCATCATTGTGCCAAAGGAACAAATATTGATAACCTTAGAGCAATAACTTCTCTGCTTGCTTAAACCTAGTGCCTCAGGGAGAAGGTTCACTGGTTCAAGGGTTTAGAAACGGCAATTGTTGCCTCTTTGTTCCATTTATTTCCTGTTTTTTAAAAAAAGTCTACACCAAAGGGCCAGACCATCTTTCTTTCCTAAACTATAAAGCTATTTCCATTCAAGCTTTAAGGAAGGTGCTCCACTTTCAATTATTATTTTATGTCACTTTTCCTTTCTTTCACAGATACATCCTGACACATCAGAACCTAGGTTTTGTGCTTTGCCCTGTATGAGCCATATACAGTATGTTAAGTTAAAAATGTTATTCATGTAACCCCCTGCCATGTAAAGCAAGCACACACCTCAGGAACGCTCAGTAGCAAACAGTAGCTCTTGTGCTCTTTTGCTATTAACACAGGGTAATGATTTGCCAATTTGAAAACACAACTGGGTCATATCTTGTCAATCGCAAAGCATAGCCTGATACAACATATCTCTTCCTTTATTATTCCTTTCAAACCTCTGTAGGTGAAAGATTCCTGCAGTCCACATTGGAGAAGCCATTGTATCGGCAAGCTCTGAGGCTCATAGAGCCTCAATTGAGACATACTCCAATGTTTCCATAATGACTTCTGTGGCTCCCAGAAGCTGAAGTGGAGAGGATTCATTATTCAGATGAAAGTAAATAAATGCTGCTGGTTATACCTTTCATAAGGGTAGAGACGTAGGTAGATTTCCAGACTGATAGTTAAAATTCTATCTAGCACTAGTGCTCCAAAGGATACAAATGCTGGCAGTAAGTTGTTCTGTCCAGTTCTGTCCACATGGCCACAAATACCCAGAAACAGGTAATGAACAGCCATGGAGATGGAATGGATTGCACACACCCCAGCCCCAAATCCTGGTTGGCAGAAGTTATGGAAAACTTATGACACATCCAATAGTGACAGAATCAATTTAAATCTGTAGCACAAGAATAGCACTCTCAAGAGACAGCATTGGTCATATTTGTGGATCACCTTTGATGGAGTGGGATGGAAGTAGTGCCAGCCCAGTTATTTTGGCTGTACTTGATATCTCGGCTGCTCTTGATACCATCACCATGGTATCCTTCTGGACCATCTGTGGGGATTTGGAATGGGGGCAGTGTTCCAGTGGTTTTCCTTTTTTTAAGGTCAGTTCCACTCAGTGTTGACAAGGGGGGAGAGATTGAGTCAAAAGTCTTTCTTATGTGGGGTTCCCCTCTTGCCCCTCCTGTTTGAAGTTAAATATCATCAGTATACTGGTGATGCCCAACTTGACCCTGGACTGACCAGGTGATGCTGTCAAAGTCCTGTTCCAGTGTCCAAAGGTTGTATGGGTCTGGATGATGAGGAACAGTCTTTGACTCAGTTCTGACAAAACTGAATGACTGTGGATTTTGGACCTTCAGGACTGAGTTATTCTGTCCTTAGTCCTGAATAGGTGCTTAATTTGGTGATTTCCTTGGGCTTGCAGCTCCTCCTTGACAAGCAGGTAGCAGCTATGCACAAATTTATCCAATGTGCCAATTGTGCCCATACCTGGATCGGGGGGGGGGGGGGCTTAAGACAGTCACTCATGTTTTGGTCACCTCAGGTTTGGACTATTGTAATGCACTCTACATGGGGCTGCCACTGAAGACCCACTCAGAAGCTGCAGCTGGTCCAGAATGCAATGGCATAGACAGTATGAACACTCTGCTTTGTGAGCTGCCTTACCCATTGGCTTCTGGGTGTAATTCAAGATGTTGGTTATTACCTATAAAGCCCTTTGTGGTATAGGGCCTGGTAATTTGAGAGACCACCTATCCCCAATAATTTCTACCTGTCTCAAACATTTTGACAGAGTTGGCATGCTCTAAGTTCATTGATTAAACAATGTCATCTGGTAGGACCCAGGCAGTGTGCCTGCCTTCTCTGTCAATTTCCTCCTTTCTGGAACACCACTCTGCCTGAGGCTCATATAGCCCTCAACCTGACCTTATTTAAATGGATCTTCAAGATCTGGTTGTTCTCCCAGGCCTTGGATTAGAATGGGTGATGGATCCCTGTGTGGCATTTTGATGACTAGCTGGTGTTGTCTCTCCAGACCCATTCTTTCCAGGTTATGTACTTTCATGTTTTTACTGTTTTATTCTGTAAGCCACCCAGAGTCGTAATAGATTGGGGCAGCCTATAAGTTTCATAATTAGATAAACATTAGTCCAGTTTTTTAAATATAGGTCTAGCATAGTTTCAAAATTAAACCCATATTTAAAAAGCACAAGTCTAAAGCTCTGTGTTTAGAAGGAGCCCAAGTAACAAAGTACATGTCAGATTTTACTTAGTCAGATATCTCTAAGGAAGCTGGATATCCAGTTTCCCCTGAAGCCCAAGCCCACGTGCCCACAGAGAGTGGTTTCCAGTGATGGAGAGGACAGGGTGTGCCTACAACATCTTACAGTAGCCAATAGGAGCTGGGCAGATCATGCCTCTAACTGCATTCACAATCCCATTGCCAGTAGAGCAGGCTAGATTTTATCCATGGCAAAAATTGTGTCAGGATAAGGAGGAAATTCCTACTTTAAAACTAGGATAGCTAAAAGCAACTTTATGATGCCTCAGCTGTGGGCTGTGGTGAGATGAAGGCAGTAACATGAGGATATGGCTTAAAATAATGGCATGTTCATACTGTGGTTAAGGGAATGTGGAGAAGAGCCTTAGAGCTGTTAGTGGCAATATCAAGGTGATTTGTAAGATTGCTTCTGATGAATTTTATTTATTTATTTATTTATTATTTAAATTTGTATTTTATATTTGTATATACTGTAAAATCCAAGTGGACTAGATGTGAATAATAGGGTGGGCTTCATGGCACCAGCCACCCCCAGGAGGAACTAGTAGCATTCCCATCCCAAGCAAGGTGGCAGAACCAGGTCTTCAAGTCTTTCCGGAAGGTCAGGAGTGAGGAAACCTGCCTCAGTTCCATATTTGGGAGATGACAAGGGCATGAGTGACTGTTCGGAGGGCATCCTGGTCCAAGAATGGGCGCAACTGACGCACAACCCGAAGTTGCGCAAAGGCCCTCCTGGCCATGACTGCCACCTGCTCTTTGAGCAGGAGTCGTGAGTCCAGGAGGACCCCCAAGTTGCGCACCGGTTCTGAATGGGGCAGTGCCACCCCATCCAGGACCAAAGATGACAATTTCTTGGATCCCGAGAGGCCATCTCTCTCTCTCTCTCTCTCTCTCTCTCTCTCTCTCTCTCTGTCTGTCTCTGTCTCTGTCTCTGTCTCTGTCTCTGTCTCTGTCTCTGTCTCTGTCTCTGTCTCTGTCTCTCTGTCTCTCTGTCTCTCTGTGTGTGTGTGAGAACAGGTGTGTATGGGGGGGGTCATAGAAACAGAGTGAGTACTTCAAGAGACAGAAAGGAAAATGACTGAAGTGTCATGATCCTGAGAAATGTTTCCCCAAAGGGGCTACAACAGAGCTTTTCAAACTCTGTGTCGTGACACGTTAGTGTGTCGGCTGCTGCTGCCTCTGAGCCCTGCCAGGATTCCATGCAGGTCCTAGTGCCTGGCTTGTGCCCTGCTATAAGAGTGTGTTGTGAAATGATGCCCTGCTGTAAGAGTGTGTCATGAAATGATGCATGTCTAAAAGGTGTGTCACCAACATGAAAAGTTTGGAAAGCTCTGAGCTACAGTATTTGCATAGGGAAGGGATTTGAGGAGGGGGGATGTTGGAAGTGGATTGATTTTCACTGGGACTTTAGCAAGGATGAAAGAATTAGCTTTCTGTCCTGATCTCTAATGCTAATACCCTATGCAGTGCTATCTATTTACATAAAACAACATAAAACAACAATGATGGCAACAATGCAAGTTAATTGCATTTACTTAGTTTAAATTTAATAAGTGTGGTTGCTGAAACCTAAGCCTCCCTAGAAACATTTACTGTAATGCCTGGGGCTTCTTGTGGTTATGCTGTGGTAAAGTGGAAAAAATCAGCAATGGGGGATGTGCTCCATCTGCAGGGCATCTTCATTATGCTCTAATATTGAGCATATCAGATGGGGACCAAGAAAACTATACTCAAATTGAGCTACTGAAAAACAAGGAGGTATAGATATCAGCATACCTGGAGGGAATCTCAAATTTGCAAGAATATGAAAAAAGGAATTGAAAAGAAAAAAGGATTCTCCCCTCCACACAATAGTCTAATGAAGATTTAGCATGTCTAGTGTCTATTGCAGGGCTTTCCAAAGTGCTGCTGCTGGCGACACACCAGCGGCAGCGGCGGTGCGCGTGCGCACAGCGACGGCGCGGGGGGGCGTGCGGCGGTTCGCGCGCACGTCGACGGCGCGGGGGGGGGCGTGTGGCGGTCCGCGCGCACGGCGACGGCGCGGGGGGGCATGCGGCGGCGCGCGCGCATGGTGGTGGCGCGGGGGTGTGCGGCGGCACGCGCGTGCATGGCGGCCGCCGTGCACGCACGCGCCGCCGCTTCCGGGTGGTGTGGCGACACACCACGCTGTGTGTGGCGACACACTTTTGTGTCGCGACACAGTTTGGAAAGCTCTGGTCTATTGGAAGAAACATGATAATTGAGGGAAAGGAAAGGAGAAGTAGAATAAATATTCTGGAAGAGACAGGCTCACACACTGAAGTAAGCACATTTGTTGTAGCTTTTATTTAGGTTTATGTATAAACCTAGCCATTTTGACCTGTAAACTATGGGTTCTAGCTTAGTATTATGTGTGAAAAGGTGACAATATGGCTTCTTCAATAAATGTTGTTAAAACAAACTGAGTTAGCACAATGTATTACTAGTTCATGTGCTTCCTTCTGATAGGTACTCAACTACTTACATTTGTTGCCACTTTGGGAGTGAAATAGGCCCACCAAAAATATAATAATGGTTGTTGAACATTCGGTAAATGCATAATTTTAATTAATGATTTTAATTAAAATAATTCAATGTTTATCAACCTTCCTACCTCTCAAATGTATGCCTTGAGTCTACAAGTGGGATAGAGAAAGTAGGACAGAATCCAGAAATCAGGAAAGCTAAATTTCTGTTCAGATTGTTCTCTGCACATGATTAACATCACCTGGGGAGCAGCAAGGCATGCTAAATAAAGTTTATGTGATTTGACCATTAAATTATATGCTTGAGAGCAGCGTGAAACATGCTAGTGGTATGTAAACATCACCCTTCTTCCAGAAATGGTTTCTTTTGCAAATTGTCTGGCCACTAGTTTAGATGGCTTTAAAAAGGAATGATATGCAGTCCCAAAGGGGTCAGTCTATCATGAGGTTCTCCAGCTTCATTACTTCATTTTCTCCCATTATTTCTTTCAATCTATGTCCCACTTTTCCTCTGGGACTCTAAGCGGGTACATAGCACCCTCTCTTCTTTTCCCTGCAGCCATCCTGCGAGGTGGGCTAGAATGAGAGGGAGCAACAGGCCCAGAATCACCGTGAACTGCTATGACTAAGGGGAAAAACAGCCGTCCCTCATGTCCTGCTTCATTCGGGCACTGCAGAGAGCAGGACGCCACATTGTCTATCTTGAGGAAGTACAAATGGCTGATTGTCAGCTTTTTTTGTTCTGCTTTCCAGCAGAACAGAATGGAATTTGCAGACAAACTATCTTATATGAGAGGATATAGCATTTATATTGCATATAGGGGCAGATGAAAAATACTTCTTTACAATCATTTTTAAAGTGACTATAACTTTGTAGTTTCTTTAATATAATATGATAAAATCTGCAGCGATAGGAGCCTCTTTTTGCGGGAACTTGAAGTTTCAGATTGAGACAGATAGGCTGAAAGAGTATTTTACAAAGGTATGAAAGTGTCCATGAAAAATAAAGATGCCCCTTCCCTAACATGATAGAAATAATTTGTTTATAAAATGCATTATCCATGTTTCATAATAAAAAGTTATACCACAATAAGAGTACAAATGGCCTTAAAAGCAATAGAACCATATAAAACCTCTCCTTCCACTACAACAAAACCACTTTTTTTACCAAAAAAAATACATCAGTCACTAGACCAGGGCAGCTGCCTGAAGCAGCTCAAAAAACATAGTCACACAATCACTCAAGTAGACATTGTAGAAAGAGAGTTGTGTTAAGTGTATGGTGGCAAGAAATCAGGAGTCTTTTAGCACCTTTTCTGACTAACAAATTTTATTAAAAGGCATAAGTTTTCATGAACTGTACCTCTCTTCCTCAGATGCATAAAATGCTAGACTGATGTAGGATTTAAATTTGGGTGATGTGGGGGTGAAAGGGAAGGGAAGACAGGTTTGTTATGCAGATGTAGGTTACATGTGAGACAGATTACAAATACCTTATCAATTAATAATTGTAATGTGTAAAAAAAAACATTGTGTTCGTTGAGACCTTTTAAAATTGCCTGAAACCTTTTGATGCATGTGAGTTCAACTATTTCTCACTCAATGGTGCCATTAAAGTACCATTTTTCCAAAATGTCACTCTGAGGTCAGTTAAGGAGTGTCCTGGGAGATTACAATACTCTGATATTACTTTGTCCTTATATTGAGTCCTGATGTCAGACTTCTGCCCATTAATTATTTTGTGCAAAGTTTGAATCATCTGTCCTATATAGAATCCAGGGGACATTGCTGGCAGATGTTGGCATATATCACATTGGAGGAAGAGCATGTGAAGGCACCCCTAATCTTGTATAGTGTACTTGTTGGGGACTGTTAAGTGGTGTAGATATGAGGGCAAAATAGACATTTGGGTTAAATGCAGGATGTAGTTCCCATATTTGTCCTGTTTCTTGTTGTGAAAATCTGCTTTAGGTTGCATGGTTATCCATATGCAAGTATGAGACTGCCTGAGAAAGTGCAGTGTCATTGTCCACTATGGGCTATAGCTTATTAATAATGCATTTGAAAGGATTGTGTTATGAACTGTAGGTGACAACTAGTGGTGTTCTGTTGTTCTGTTTTGGTGGTCTGTTTTTTAATAGATCCTTTCTAGGAGTTGATATAGCTGTATTGATTTGTCTATTGATTTTGTTGGGTGGCTCATTCAGTCTCCTGAATGTATGGTCTAATACCATCAGTTGAGCATCTGTGTCAAATGGGTTAAAACAAATGTGGCTGTAGCATAGAGACTGCCTATAGATGATAGATTTGGTAGTTTGTTTTGGGTGGAAGCTGGAAGCAGATAGATATGCATGGCAATCATCATATTTCCTATATAACATGGTGTTTATGTGTCCCCTGTGTAGTATTATAGTGACATCAAGGAAGAGGACTTGTTCTGTAGATAGGTCTAACCTGAGGTTGATGGTGGGATGGAAGTTTGTTTGTTTGTTTGTTTATTCATTCATTCTTCAATTTATGTGGCCATATCTCAAACAAGTGACTCTGGGTGGCTAACCACAATGAAGTTATTGAAGTCATGATGGAATTTGATGAACATTCATTTCCATCAGAGAAAATGTCATCAGTGAATCTCAAGTAAAGGAGTGGCTTCAGAAGATGGGAGCTAAGAAAGTGTTCTAAATCAGCCATAAAGATGTTGGCACATTCAGGAGCCATTCATGTGCGCATGGCTGTGTCACTGATTTGCAGGTACATGCTATTGCCAAACATAAAGTAGTTATGAGTGAGTACCAGGTCACACAGTCTGATGGCAAGGCGTGCTGTTTTGACATCTCTTTTTCCGTGGTTTTATTTTTTTTAATTAGGTAAAACAGAAAACAACAAAGAAAAGAAAACACAAAGAAAAAGACTATATATTTATACATACTTAAAATAAACTTTACACTACAGTAAAGTAAACTTATATGCAGAGTACATCATGAGAAATGCCGGGCTGGATGAATCACAAGCTGGAGTTAAGATTGCCGGGAGAAATATCAACAACCTCAGATATGCAGACGATACCACCCTAATGGCAGAAAGTGAAGAGGAACTAAAGAGCCTCTTGATGAGGGTGAAAGAGGAGAGTGCAAAAGCTGGCTTGAAACTCAACATTAAAAAAACTCAGATCATGGCATCTGGTCCCATCACTTCCTGGCAAATAGAAGGGGAAGAAATGGAAGCAGTGACAGATTTTATTTTCTTGGGCTCCAAGATCACCGCAGACGGTGACTGCAGCCATGAAATTAAAAGACGCTTGCTCCTTGGGAGGAAAGCTATGGCAAACCTAGACAGCATATTAAAAAGCAGAGACATCACCTTGCCGACAAAGGTCCGTATAGTTAAAGCTATGGTTTTTCCAGTAGTAATGTATGGCTGTGAGAGTTGGACCATAAGGAAGGCTGAGCGCCGAAGAATTGATGCTTTCGAACTGTGGTGCTGGAGAAGACTCTTAAGAGTCCCTTGGACTGCAAGGAGGTCAAATCAGTCAATCCTAAAGGAAATCAACCCTGACTGCTCATTGGAAGGACAGATAGTGAAGCTGAATCTCAAATACTTTGGCCACCTAATGCGAAGAGAGGACTCACTGGAAAAGACCCTGATGCTGGGAAAGACTGAAGGCAAAAGGAGAAGGGGACGGCAGAGGATGAGATGGTTAGATAGCATCACCGATGTAACGAACATGAATTTGAGTAAACTCCGGGAGACAGTAGAGGACAGGAAGGCCTGGCGTGCTATGGTCCATGAGGTCACGAAGAGTCGGACACGACTAAACGACTGAACAATACAATACAAAAGGTTGAAATGAAAATATGATTATAAAAAGAGTTTTGAAAGAGTTTTAAAAACATGCAAAACTAACAAACAAACAAAAAGGAAAAAGGAAAAAAACATTATAGGAAAAAGCATTCTAGTAGTTTCCCCTCTTCCCCCACTTTTTTTCCCCAGCCACTAATTGCTACTGAAATATTTTTATACTAGACTTTGGACATCTGCTATTATCACATACAGTATGTTGGCATATGTGATCAGATCTTTCTTACTGTAGTTGTCTTTGAAATAAAAAGCATTTGATGGTGATGTTAGTGGTGAAATTGTTAGACTTATCTTGCTTTGAAGGAATTCCAAGTTTTAACAGATTTTCTCCCATAATACATCCCTTCAGATTTTTGTCCTTCTTTATTTCCTTGTACTATAGATATCTGTGAAGTCCACTGGCTAAGCCTTCTCCTATAGTTCATATTCGGTTGTTAGGAAATTTTATCCATTCTGTTATCCATTTGCTCTGTAAAATAAACTGAGATTGGGAAAAGCTTATCCACCTTTCTCTTTTAAGTCTTGCAAAATTTTGAATCTTACTCTTGGGTTTTTCCCATTCCATGTAAATCTAGTAACTGTTTTGACATTGTGATGATGTTCTTGATGTCTTGAAGCCCATTTTTGTAAGGAATGTTTGTATATAATAGCTCAACATCCATAGTGGCTAAAATGGTGTTGTCACGTTGAGAGACTGACAGCAATGAAACAATGTTATGTCAGCAATGGATAAAGCTAAGGACTTCTCCATCACCATAAGCTCTTCACTGCTGAAGACATTATAATTGAGATGATCAGTCATACATGGGTATCCACAGGGGAGGCAAGGGTAGGTGGGGGAAAACTGTGTTGATGCCCAAATGATGACATGCACATGATAACAAAAGAATGCAAATGTTGTGATTCACATATGTGTATCCTGTCACAAGTACATGAATGCATCATTTGTGTGACTGCATCGTGTGTGTGTGTGTGTATCATCATTTGGGTATCACTACTTTTTGCTGCAGATGCTGCTAGATCGGTAATGTTTTCTTCACTAGCATCACTTTTCTTTGAAGGCATGTTACATGGATGAATTGTAGTACTTAACCCTCCATCCTTTTACCATAATGTAACGTAAACTCTGAAAGTGTTTCATTGGCTTATTTATTTTTTGCTGCAGCTGCTCCAATGTCAAAGTTCCAAATAAGCAGATTAGAGCTAGAGAGTGGTTATGACCAGACAATGAACAAAAAATTGTATATGGGATTGTTTTACCTTGCTATCAAGGATTGGGCTGAATCTGAAGCATCTCCTGAGTATGTATAGCTATAGATGCTGAGGTTTTGGATTGACAGCCCTGTAGTGGTATTTAGAACTGTAAAACAAGTCATAATGGAATGGGGGAAATATACAGCCATTATTCCTTTTTCCTCCTAAAACTGCTCCCCTTTGTTCAGTCTTGCATCTTCCATTAATTGCCCTGCATTGGCTGGTGGAATAGACATTATTATTCTCTCTTGAACTGCAACCATTTTAAGCAGCTCTCTCAAAGATGTTGTCCAGTGTAGATCAGTGTTTCTCAACCTTGGCAATGTTAAGACGTGTAGACTTCAATTCCCAGAATTCTGGGACTTGAAGTCCACACATCTTATAATTGCCACAGCTGAGAAACACTAGTGTAGATAACTGCTTGCCTGTTCCTTTAGGTTCAGGAAACCAGAAGCTAAGTAAAGAAAACTTTCAGGGGAAGAATAAAAAGCCAAATAAAAATGAGTGGTGTGCTTTGTGTGTTTCAAAGTTTTCTTTGGCTACATCTGGAAAAAATTAAGCCAAGGGCATTCAGGACAACTGTCCTTCCCCAAGTCCCCACATGGATCCATCTGCCTCCTAGAGCTCAGTTAGCTGGGCACCCCTCAGGCTTGCCTAGGGGTCTGCCCCATGGCTCTCCTCTTAATATTGTCATTTCACATTAGATCTTGTTTTCAGTCCTGCAGCTTGAAATTTTGCACACAATTTTGCTTTTATAATTGCTTTTCTCGGTCAAAAACCACACATTTCTTCAAGAGTTAAATAAGATTATCTTTGCTTTGAAAGCCATTCTGGATTGCTAGTCACTTTTATCATGCCAATTATCACAGCATTTTTGGATGAACGTTCGTTAAAAACGCATGCCAGTGCTTGTATCATGACATCCCAAGGGTATGCCTAAGTATCTTTCATGTTTTGAATTTCACTGTGGCTGTGGGAAAATCTTCCTGGGTAAACCAGCCTTTGGTATAAGCTTCTTAAAGTAAGGAATTGTTAAGTCTGAAAAGTTACCTTTCCTTAAAGCTTTTAGCAAAATAAGATCAAAACAGCATTTATTTTAACATCTGGGAAACTGCAGAATTATCCCTGTTTGGGGGCTCCCAGACCATACACTGGGGCCCATCTAACTCAGGTAGGCTATTGCTGTGAAATACGTGGCAATTCTGATAGCAGCCTGAGCCTTGTTTCCATGCTTTGCCTGTCACTCTTACCCCCCATGCCTGCTCCCCTTAATTCAACTTCAGAAATGTCAGTGCATTTGCAGTGGGTTGGCAACAGGGCTGGGCTGTTACTCGGTCTGGACTGTGGCCACCATAACACCTGATTGGTCATTCTCCTGCTTCTTGCTCTTCTCATCTGTGCAGGGAAAGGAAGTCTCTCTGGCTGGATCCTGTGTGGACCAGTCTATCTGTTCTTGCCCCTTCCTTCCTTCCTTCCTTCCTTCCTTCCTTCCTTCCTTCCTTCCTTCCTTCCTTCCTTCCTTCCTTCCTTCCTTCCTTGTATTTGATTTATATGGCCGCCCATCTCACATAAGTGACTCTTTTTAGGGATTGCTTCCTCTTCAGTGGTCCCCAGGCCTTACCTTTGCTTTCCCAGATGTTTGCAAACATGAATGCCTTCACCCCCTCCTCATATTATCTCTTTTAATCCTAAAGCAGACCCTTTCTTGTCCTTTTTTTTGCCTTGTTGTAGTGTTATTCCTCCATTGAAATTTAAATTTAAAGAAGTTAATGAAGGGAAGGATGCCTTGGCAGGGGATGGGAAAACAAGGGGAACATGTTTCACTCAGCCTGGAGAACTGAAGGGATGTCCACTGGGAGATGTAAGTTTGAATGAAACATAAGCATCTAGGGTTGAGTAAAGTTCATTGATTTAACAGGCCATCAGTGTATCCACCTCAGCTGCCAAACAGCAGAGAACAAAGCAGCCTGGCATCCCTGGACAAAATGGCTGCCCAGGACAGTTACCAGCCACTGGAAGGGCAGGGCTGTGCCAGTCACTGCAGCCAAACAAAACTGGGGCTGCTACTAGAATGGTACAAAGCTCTGAAGACTGTTTGCTCTGAATGACTTCAGATGACTCAGACTGAGGAACAGCAGCTTTGAATGGAAGCTGGAAACACCAGTGCAGGTGAATTGCAATGGCTGGGAGTGGAAGGAGGAGGGTGTTATCCACTCCTGTGCAGGAGACAGGCCAAGCAGAAAGTATCAATCTGCCCATAGTTTCGAATGTTACCAGAGGTGAATTTTTTCTGCTCGAAGTCACATTCCCTTGGATATGATTTATCAAAAGTCAGAAGGCATCAGCAAATAGAAGAGAGCAAAGTGACCAAGTAACTCTTTTCTTTTTCTTCCTGCACCCTCCCTGCCCCCCGCCCCCGTTTTCCTGGCTCTTTCAGTCTCTTTCTGCCTCCTTTGTGTACTTTTTCTCCCTGACTTCTTCCCCCCCCCATCTCTATTTCTGAAACCTCCTTTCCTTTCCTTTCCTTTCCTTTCCTTTCCTTTCCTTTCCTTTCCTTTCCTTTCCTTTCCTTTCCTTTCCTTTCCTTTCCTTTCCTTTCCTTTCCTTTCCTTTCCTCTTCCTCTTCCTCTTCCTCTTCCTCTTCCTCTCCCCATCTTTCTCTCTCCTCTCCTACATGCAGGAAGGACAAGTTGCTCTTGCCAGAATGCTGACCTAATCACTCACCAAGAGTTTTTGAAATTAAGTTGAGGGTGGCATGTGGCCCTCCAGTTACAAATTGCCCAGTTTTGAATTAGATCAATTCTGAGAAAAGAATCGATACAGCATGCATTTTGATTTAGAAATGTTAAAGCCTGAAGAAACATAAAGATGGAAAAGGACAGTACTTAGTCAACTCCATTGTTTGCTGAAACTTTACACCACTCTGCAAAGTCTTCTGGTTCTCTGGTTTACTTAAACAACATTTACAACCTTATTCGGGTTGAAAACATGACATTTCATTTGGCAACCCAGTGTCTGACATGGTGTGTATACTGACAGATTATTTTTATGAGTGGCATTTTTCTTGGCTTGATCCACCTAAGAAGCAGCAAGTGCAAACCAGGAATTAATAAGGTTTGATGACCTTTTGAACCAATACTTCACTCCTTATTATTCTCCTAATTTATTTGAAATTGCATTTCATTTTCTTGTCATCCAGGCAAGGCACTAATTTTACTTCCAGCTTGTTTTTCGATTCAGAAATTGACAATAGAGGAAGAAAAAAATCCCCACAACTTTCTTCATCTTGAACAGAATAAAAAAAAGCCATTCTCATATAAACAGCCAACACATTTGTTGTTGATGTTGCTGTCTCATCTGGTTGGGGTAAGCCTGTAATAAATCTTAGTAATGTGACTGGTTCCATGGAAGTTGCTTCAGTTGTCAGTCTTAACTGAACCACAAATATTAAAGGTACAGGAGCCAAATTTGTATTTGGAGTTGGGCCATAAATTGTTATATTCTGGAACACCCTCTATTTGTTGCAAGAAGCTCAAACCAACTTACATCAGAATTAAGCCATTTTATCCACAAAGCAAGTTGAAGGAGAAAGATGGTAAAGTTACCAACTTGCCCAAGCTCATTTCATACCTTAATAGGGTTTTGAACCAGATCTCGATGGACCATGTTCAACTTTTTAGACATTAGACCACACTGGCCTTCTGAAATCTTATCTCTCAATATCACTAGCGGGCATAAGAATCCTGACATCTCTTTTGTCTGCTAAGTGAAAAAAAGACACAGTGAATACTCTTGGCTAGAAAAAATTGAACGGAGAAACATTTTAGCCTTTACACTGCAGTCTGTATGTGTTTGTTTTCCATGGCCAATTAACCCAAGGTGGGCAAAAAGGCACATTTACCAAGATGGATACCTGAGTCAGACTCATCAGCTCACAATGACAGTGTTCCTGTTAAAGTACACATTTTAGAGAGTAGTTGCTACATGGCCCATTGCCTGCTCACTACTACTACTACTACTACTTCTTCTTCTTCTTCTTCTTCTTCTTCTTCTTCTTCTTCTTCTTCTTCTTCTTCTTCTTCTTCTTCTTCTTCTTCTTCTTCTTCCTCCTCCTCCTCCTCCTCCTCCTCCTCCTCCTCCTCCTCCTCCTCCTCCTCCTCCTCTTTTAAAATTGGTTCCAGCTCTTGCTCTTATGAAGTTATTGAGGTATTTTTTGCAGCTACAGTACTTCGACTGGAATGTTTGCCAAAAGCTTAACAGTTGCTTTGCATTTTATTGGTTGAGTGTTGAGGAATCCGTGCCCTTCCCGGTGTTCTTGAATTACAGTTCCCATCATCCTTCCTATTACTGGGAGTTGGAATTGGAATTGAAGTTGGAGTTCCTTACCTCAGTCTTACTGCACATGAACCCCAAGTTTTCTGACAGCCAGATTCTGCAGGTAGGCATGTGGAGGAAAAATGAGCATTTATCCTCACGAGTTTGTATAGATGCTGGCCTGAATTAGTTATAATCTGGGTCTTTTTGAATCCAGCCCTAGCAACTGGTAAGCTAATCAACTACTGGCTGTAAGGGTATAACAGATTGTCTTATACTGGGTCCATCTAGCCTACCACTACTGCTGTACTACTCCAAAGTCTTAGATAGGAACTTTCCCAATCCATTTCTGAAGGTTCCTTGATCCTGGATGCTTCATCAGGAAAAGTATGCAATCTACCACTGCGCTACAGTCCTTTCCTGAACAAAACTCTTCCCCCTCTTTTTAATAGCTCACTTCCAACTGTTTACCTTACTGTGATACTGAGCATGACTGGTCTAAACATCCCTTCTTCAATCTTGCCCAGTCATGCAAATTTACTGCATATGGTGGTGACAATGGGACAGAGTGTGAGTTTTAGGAGCTGCTATGACAATATCCTAAATGTTCTGAAATATTAACATTCAAGTCCATATAGTGAATGATATATTCCCAGGATGTGTTATATCCCTGGATTCCTTGAGTACTCTGGAAATGGAAGGAAGGGGACAACTGGAATGATGCAATTCAAGCTAAAAAAGAACTTCGAAGATGGATCCTTCCTTCTTTCCTTGAATTTGTATCCTACTTTTTCTCTGGGAATTCAAAGGGGCACACACAGAAGTCTCCCCTGATTTTTGTGAGATAGATTGGTCTGAGCAAAAGTAAATAGTGTAGAATCAACCTTTGTGCTCTATGATCAAGGGTGAACTTATGGGTGTCCCTTGTACGAGTCCAATACAACACTATCCTATGCTGTCATGTGCTCAGTTCATAAAATAAGAATATTTGGACAGTCTGAATCAATTTGGCAACATCATGCTTCAGCACAAGAAGTAGCCAGCCAATCTGAAAAACATGGGAATGGTTGAAAGGATGTTTAGATGGCCATTTATGCAAATCCTTCAAGATTAAATCAGTGCCAATTCTGGGCTTCTTTAATATGAGTAATCCATCGGGATCCTGTACTATGGGTCCACTGATCCTCCATGTAGATTCACACATATGGATCCTCTGCTCTGGACCAAGTGCCAGTTCCCTAGGCTTCTGACATCATATTGTATTTGCTTTTCCATCATATGGTATTTCTAACAATACGTGACATAATTTGACACAGAGGTATTCATTTTTCCTGACTGTTATTTAGAGAATGAAACCATGAAGCATGGTATTCTACGTGAGGGGCTGGGAGGGGGAAAGACTCGGTGTAGTCAGTAACTTTCAAGTATGAAAAAAAAATGCCCAGCTTGCTATCTGGCTGTTAGCATGAATCCACCATTCTAATTATAGTGATTTAAGCAAATCTGTCCTTGGGGTGAAGTATCAAACATTCTAGTCCAATCTGCAGACCACTTAAGAGGAAGCACTTGGATTTAAGCCAATTCTGGCCCATTGACTTAGATGAAATGAATTGGCTTAAGTTCAAGTACTTTTAAAAAAACATTTTTTTTTTACTAAACTGCTTGAGATTTGGGTAGTGAGGCATACATGTTCCATTGTAATATGGAGTCAATCTGTAACCAGAAGAAGAGGTTCATGATTAAATGTGACTGCTAAGGCTGTGGAATTTATCTGGGAAGAGAAACATTTAAGGATGGAGCTAAAATCCAGCAAAATTTAAACTAGAAATGATAGAATCAAAACATAAAACTTTGAGCTCTCCTGAAAAAGCAAAATGAACAAAACTCAGAAAGAGTTTGTCCCAGAAGTATGGTTTGGAAGTACAGTTAATTTTTGTCAGATAGTGAAAAATGAGTGTTTATATGAACTGGACACAAGTTTTTGGAATATATTTCATGAATGGTTTCAAATAAGTGCAAAAGATAGAAGTTTACATTTACTAAAGTATCCAGATCACAGCAATTCTGTTAGTGTAGCTGCATGACACACTGAACCACAAAATAGCCAAATACATTGTAGCCTAGTTTTGTGTCACCTAATATTTGTGGTTATTGTTAATTTATAGTTTAGAGTATCATGTGCTTCCAAAAAATTGGATTGAGTAAACAATGGTTAAGTTAACCATGGGTAAGCATGTTCTGTGAATACAGCCAATAAAATAAATCAGAATTAAGTCTCCACATTGCCAATGTGGAGACTAAGGCTGAGAAAAGCGAACTGCTATGGAATCCATGACAGAGGGAAGATTCATATTATGGACTAGAGCAGAGCTTTCCAAACTTTTCATGTTGGTGACACACTTTTTAGACATGCATCATTTTGCGACACACTCTTACAGCAGGGCATCATTTCGTGACACACTCTTACAGCAAGGCACAAGGCAGGCACCAGGACCTGTGCGGAATCACAGCAGGTTTGGAGGCAGCAAGGCACAAGGCAGGCACTAGGACCTGCGTGGAATCCTGGCAGGGCAGGTTTGGAGGCAGCCAGGCACAAGGCAGGCACTAGGACCTGCTTGGAATCCTGGCAGGACTCCGAGGCAGCAGCAGCTGTGACACACCCAGACACTGCAGCCGACACACTAACGTGTCCTGACACACAGTTTGGAAAGCTCTGGACTAGAGGCATTCATGGCTTGAAAGTTTGGCCCAGGCAGATCCTGGTCTGAAACACAGAACCGCTTGGTGGTTCTAGTTTCTGCTGAGAAAATCCCACAGGAATCTTGTGGGATGAGTAGGGCAAGGGCACTGTGCTTCTCCCTTCTTTCTCCTCCTCCTATACATGCCTGTATGCCAGCCCACTAACTGATCTTCCCAGTGCCTTCCTTGCCCTTAGCAGCTAAATTCTTTGAATTCCACCATGTCATACTCAGTTGACCTGCCCATTCCTAACTCATTCTTCCTAACACCTTCCTTTCCTTTACCTTCCCAATAGCAATCACTCTTGAATTCATGCAGCATAACCCAATTTATACATTTCAATTTTATTACAGCTTTTACCCAGCAAAGCAATTTATAAACTCATAACTTAAAACTCACCATAATCTCTCCCACCCCTGATCTTTAGAGTTATTTTTACCTTCCCTTAGCCGCTGCTGCACATTGCCAGTGGTTTGACTTTTCTCTGCTGTCTCCCAATGGGGAACCCCTGTGCCTAGAGTGTGTGGGTTCTGCGTTGGGTCCAGGCAAAACAAATGTGTTTTGATCTGTGCATGCTTTACCAGAACTGTGCTGTGCTGTGCTGTGCAAGGAACAGTCATTTGCATGGAACATTTTTCACATCTTGATGAAGGTCCTCCTGACTGGCAATTCAGTTTACTAGTCATTATGATACACCAGCTCTTAAGACTCCCAACACACATGTTTGTACTAGGCTTTATGAAACTTTGAAAACCAGAAATTATGTTCTAATCCTGTCTGGATATTGCTGATTGGATGAACGTCTTTTGGGGGTGGTTTTACATGCAGTAAGAGATTTGAAGCTTGAGGTGTTTGAATAGCTTTTAGCTTAAAGCTCCATTCAGCATTTACCTTCCCCAGGCCTCAAGACCAAAGAATGGGGCATTATAGACAGCCTACAGGAAGACCTCTGCACTGCTGCCCCACTGTCAGCACCAGATGAATCTGAGACAAAGGAAGGGGTTGGCTTGACCAGGAGTTTGGGTGTTCCCATGAGGATTTTGGGTGATGACATTTGAATTTGTACCCTATATTACAATGAGGTTCAAATTTGGAACTGGATACAAAATAGTTGAGCTATTTCTCGTAAGAGAGGGATAGTTTATATTAGGGAAAACTATAGTTCAGTTGTAGAGCACATACTTTGCCTGAGGAAGATCCCAGGTTTAGTCCTCTGCATTTCAATGAAAGATATTTCTACCTAAGACTCTGGAGACAAATAGATGTAAGAACATATAATTGCAGAAGAGAAATAATCTGATTGTGGATCAAACAACATCAGATTCAGCATGGGAAAACCCTACTTTTTCCCTAACACTCATTTAAACATTGCTTTGTTCAAATTGATTGTTAAATTAATTTGATATATGTAAGATTATTGTATTTAAAGTACCTATTATGTTGAATTGCTTTGAGCCCCCAATCTAATTGAGTAGAACGTGGCATACTAATAAATTGCCTATGAGGGTTTGTAGACAAGCAACTCATACTGTTATTCAAACCTTGCTTATGAAATTTAAAACACAACTGGATTAATATTTGGATGTCAGTACATTTGGGATAGGCCTACTAACTGTGTTCTCTCCACAGTTCAATGGGTGGTGCATGAAGGGATATTGGCTGACCAAGTGGACTGATCAGTACTGGTTTTTGCTAGGGATGTGCAAAACTCCCTGTTCCAGAGATGAAACATTCCAGAAAGTTCCTTCTAGGACATGCTGATCTGGCTGTTCCAAGGGTGCTCCAGATGTGGTTCATTGTGTTACAGAGATGGTCTGGCCCTCAAACAACTGAGTGAATTAATCTTATGTAGGCTAGATTGTGTATGGCAAAGACTTGCATGGAGAAATTGGGAGGAGTGGTAAAATGGTAGGAAAATACCCCGTTAGAAAACCCTCACAGAAAGTTTGCTTCAGGAAAGTAAAAAAATTAGGTCAGAAGAAAAAAAGTGACCTTTTATTGCAAGGAAAGACATGAGAATAGGATACATAAAGATTGGTAGGGTACACGAGTACTAGATGATACCATCAGGATAACCCATATCTTTTGTATAACTAAGAACATACTGCTGTACAATAAACCAGCCACTTGAAGACCTATCGGGGAACAGCAGGGCTGTAGGTAAACTAGTAAACCAAAAAAAAAAAACCATTCTAGAATAAGGCATCAGCAAACTGCTTCCGCACTGTTGCGAAGAAAACTATATTGATTTGCCATGTATGTGATGGTCCCAGTGCCAGGATTTTAACTTAAGAAATTCTCCAGACAATTCATCAGAATGCTAAAATAATTCATTTATTAAAATCCGACTGCATGGAATGGTTGCAAAGCTCTGAATACCAAATTTGGCGCCAAGCATTCAAAGTTAATAACATCCCTCTGACCTCATCCCATGTTAGCTTCAAAACAAATGTTTTCTCACTCTTGATCTTCCCCCTTCCCAATCTGTTAATTTTAATGAGAGTTCAGGTGTCTTATCAGTGTCCTTGGTCTTTCACAGTCAGTGGAAGAATGTAAGGGAGGCGAACGGTAAGCATCTGGCTACAAAGGAGGCTGACTCGGGTCGGCTTCTATACTGCTTGACACGTGTCGGCTCAAACACATGGCAGGCAAGCAAAGCGAGTCTGACAGTGTAGTCATCAAGTGTCAAGCACAATTTGAGAGAAACTTTCCTTTACAAGATGGGACTCCTTCACTGGCAGTCTCCTTACAGATAAAATAAGTGTCTGATCAGGCTCCAGTTTCTTATGGAAATCACTTATTATGGATTTTCCATTTCTATAAATTATAAACCTGAGCAAAATTACAAATGCAGGCTTGGCCAGAATGTGCATGTTTATTTGAGTCCTGGCCTAATACAGCATGGAAACAATCCAGCCACTATCCTGGGGGAGGGGAGTAGGCTGTGTGCAAAAGCCATTTCTAATAACCTATTCTGCTTGTCTCAGGGAAATTCTTAATCCTGGTAATACCTTTCTGTTTGCCAGTTTCTAATATTAAATCAGTATGCAGAGCAGAGATGAGTCACAGCTTGACCTGCAAATGGGCCCCTCTGCTTCCAAAGAAAGTAGCTGTCACTTTTGCCAAAGTAGGACACTTTCTGCAGGAAGTCTGACTGATTCCGTTTACACTACATTAGCCGAAGTGCTCCGTGACTCCGTGACTCATCGCCTCAGAGTCTATGATGCTGGATTTTAAAAGATTAATCCCACCAGCATTTGTGTAGCTTTTCAGCATGATGAAGTTATTTGACTGAATATTGGAAAATGGTGCATCTGATCTTGAGCCCCCCAAGGGGCTTGTCCACTAAGGAGTTTCTTTCACTTTTGGCTGACTTCTTCTAAGAGAAATTGAAAGTCCAGGCCATAGTATAGTATTTGGAAAAAGAAATGCAAGTAGTATGTATGGATTTGAAAATTAACACTAATTTTTCTCATTTATGGGCTGCATTGTCTATGTGCAGTCTGCAGTTCTTCACATCAGGTTGTGAATTGGTGAGCAAGTGTAGATGATCTGATGGAACTGGATGTGTTAAGAACTGAAAGTGTCATGTTGATTTTGTTTCACATTGTAAAGTGAGCTGGTCTGATCTGCACCTTTTGAGCTAAAGCACTTCCAAAACAATTATTTATGTTTACATTTCTCTACATTTTGCAATGCAGTTCTAGTCTCAGAAAAATACAAAATGTGTACTTTAAAAAAATGCACAAAAACATATGTAGGTATACATTCCACACAATATATGCCTTTCTGCAACTGTATTTTTGGAAATGCATATAATGTACCGTATGTATGCTTACATATGATTTTTGTGCATTTTTTAAAAAAGTAGATTGATGCAGTAAGAGACAAAATAGATCTATGAAACTGATTTGGACTAAAATTAGACTGCCTATTCCAGCTAGAAGCCAAGTCTGATATGGTATTTGAAGTGATGCCCTTGAAGTGTCAGGCCAGACAGTTCTCCTTATCTATCATGGCCTTATTCTCAAGCAGTGTTACTAAGAGAATACTTTATCACCTGCATACAAACTTTGATTTAGCCTTTAATGCTCTTCTGAGCAAAGAAGAGACTTTGTCTTGCTCAGTACACTGTCCTTTTTTTGCTTTCAGTTTGAAAGAAACTGGGTTTGATATTGACCTGGTTCACATTTTGTGATAAGTCATAATATCATTTGTTTGGGATTGCTTTAATGTATTATGTGAACCCACCCATCCTAGTTTGTAAAGGAAAGTTTTAAAAACCATTTTCACAGAAATGCTGGCTTGTTAAAACATGGTTAAGACAAATCATAGTTTAATATGTGTTAACCCAGATAACGAGTAGGCAAAATAGACTGTTCCTTTTACTTTGTGACCTACCCAAGATATAGAGATAGGTCCAAAGAGAGCTTATTCCTCTCACCTAAGCCTCCAACCCTTCCTGCATTCAACTTGGAGACTAGTTCTCAATAAGGGAATATTTACTGTATATTGTATATTATCAACAACCACTATGAAAGAAAGGATTTTCAAAGTCTGGATTTTTAAATATAACTTTGTTGGTAGTTTCTGAAAGAAAGAATATACATCTATTAAGCAAATGGTGCAGTCTCTAGGCTGGCTGGTGCAGACTTGATCTAAGTGTTCATTACACAGTGAAGAATAGTTCACTTCTCACCAGTACTATGTGCCATAGCTAACACAAGGAGTAGCATATGCTGTCTTTTTTCATGACGTCACAGTATAATGGTTGTGGTAAACTGGGCTCTGGGTGCGCTTGTTGCATATTGGTCAAAGTGTGCCCAAACTGACCTGTATTGACCTTACCATTAGCAAGAAATTATACCTGTGGTAACCCTTCTCTAGCTTACTATAAAGCACCATGTGAAAGCCTTGATTGACCAAGGTTTGATGGGTGGTGGAGGTTAGATTGATGCATCCAACTGGTAACTGCCATGGCACAGGGAGTATTGCAACCTGGAATGTTTGGAATTGTTTACCATGGTTCACTGTTGTAAAACACCATGAGTCTTTATTGGTTAGGTGGTATACAAGTGAAATGGATGGATGGATGGATGGATGAATGATGCTTGACATTTTTATGTGTGAGTATAATGCTGCCAAGGCCAGATGTTCACTAGGGATGGAACATAGATGTTAATGTAAAAAGTATGTTGAAATTGGTTGATGAATGTGAAGAGGTCCTGAGCAAAAATTGGAAGGTCTTCAGGCTCCCTCTGGGCAAGGAGTTAGCATGATGGAAGTTCATATCATCATCATCATCATCATCATCATCATCATCATCATCATCATCACAATGTTAATGAGCAAAGCCTGGACTGGAAGATCTGTTTGGTGGCTGGCATTTTATCTAGAGTGGGACTGGGCTGCAATGGCCATCTGGATTGGGTAGCAAGCCGGTAGTGGAGCTGTGGCAGCTGAAGCATCACCTATTAGCTGTTGGCAGCATGGGGTACTCAGGGGGGGCACTGCCACTTAACTGATGAAGATTTGAAAGTGTTGCATTAGTGGATATGCAAATAGTGTGTTCTTCCAGGTGGTGGCAATGGTGATGCATTTGGCTGGCCTACTCCCTCTTCTCTTGAGTTGCAGTGGTGATGGTGACTTGGGGATGTCAAACCTTTGTGTTTTAGAGATTGTGGGCACCCAAGTAATGGTGCTGAGTGGCAATGGGGGAAGGAGCATGCTGGTAGCTTGGTTATAGGGCCAGTCAGCACCCAGTGGTTGCTATGCAACCTGCCATGCTGGTAGTGGCCATCTTGCCTTGTCAAGCTGAAGCAGACTTAGAGGGTCTGGAGTTTTCCCTATCTCAGTGGCTCCAGAGTTTGCTGTCTGCTTGCTCTGAAAAAAAAAGGCTTGTGACTACCTACGAAACCTGTGATCTGTGCTGAAAGTGAACCCTGGTGAACTGTATACTGAGGGGCTGGTGATGGCTAGAGTGCAGATGTTTGCTCCCTCTCCCAGGTGAGAGGCAGAGGATGGGTGATAGTGAATCCCCAATTTACCTTGCTGTTATGGTTTTGTGAGCATGGTCCAGGCCTCTAGCTACCCTAGTGAGAGTGGGTGAAGGTCACTGTAGTCTGTCCAGAGTCACTGTTATGAGTTGGGTGGCCATATAAACCTTTTAAATAAACTAAAGGTAGAGGGTGATGTGGTTGTGGTGTATGGGTGGCAAGGAGGGACATAGCTGACTGTCTGGAACTAGGGATGCTAAGTGCTGAGGCGAAGCTGTAATGGGCTGTGAGAATAACCTTGAGGAAGAGGAGGAAAAGCCGCAGCCAAGACAATGGTCAGATAAGAGAAATCTCAGCCCAAAGGACAAATGGAATGGAGACCTGACCCTCCCTAGTTCTCTTTAGGATAAAGGCAAGGGAGGGGGGAGGCACATTCAGAGCTGCAAGATTCTGTAACCCTCTAATAAAAGTAGGTTTAATATTCATGACTTTGGTGTCCAAGTCTGGTCTACCTCAACGGGCTGACAGAAGCATTATGAAGAACCAGTTAGCTAGTTAGTGGGATGGCTGTGGCATTAGAATGTGAGTTGGGTCCTTTTGCTTCAAGGGAAGGAGGATAAGAGTCAGGTGGCTAATATGCTGGAGGATGGGCAGGCAGTAACATCATCATGGTGATGGTTGGGTATCAGCCCTTCCAAGTAGGCCAGGTCTGGAAACAGATGCCTCAAGAATGATGGAACTCTACTTTGTAACTGTTGCCAGTAGTTTCTCCAAGGTCATCTTTGTGGGTCTCTACATCAGGGGAGATATGGTAGGAGACAGTGGGCAGGACTCTCTAGGGAAGTGGTCTCAGTGCATTATACCAACTCTGTATTCCAGTCCCCTGTGCTTACTCCCAATGCCCTGTCATTGGACCCTCAATGTCACAAGCTTTGGGCTGTTGCTACTGAATGCTAGGTTGGCTTGTAATGAGGCCTCCCTTATCCATGATCTAATAGTTGATGAGAGGTCCAACGTCATATGTTATTATTGAGACCTGGCTGGGCTGTTTTTTCACCTAGACCTAGCTGGGCTAGAGTATTGGATGAGCCTGTTCTAAAATGGTATTAGAATTGGAATATGCTTGACTTTGGTTATGCTGCATTGTGCTGAGATTTGTAATTTGTTCTTCTGTTTTATGTTTTCAACCCTATGTAAGCTGCCTAGAGTTGCTATTTGCAAGTTGGGTGCCATATAAGTCATATAAACAAACAAACAAACAAATGTTCTGTGTTCACAGAGAAAGGGGAAGGATGTAATAGATATGAATGCAGGTGGTCTAATCTTGTGGAGAAGAGTTGATAAATATACATATTGATGCGAGGGTGTAGGTTTAATTATGAATGAAAGCTAAAATGTATGTCAGAAACTGAAATGGTGTCTTCTAAGTTGCTGTGGGTGTGTATGAAAGTAGCAATTCATAGCAGATGATAGTTGCATGTTATACTACAGTGGATAGTAACAAAGAAAGAATCAGGGGTGAACTCTGGGAAAAACCATGCAACATCCTGAACAAATGTGATCAGGGAACAACGTTATTTTGTTAGATGACATAAATGGATGAATGGAACAAAATGAGAGACTAAAGAAAAAGTGATTGGATTTCAAAAAGTGAGGCTCAAGAATGAATGAGAATTTTAATTGGGTGAGTATCTATTTAGAAAATGGTGTTACACAGTAATGTCTACTGTGTGTGTGTGTGTCAAAATCTGAAGGATGGCAGGCATGGCATTATGATCCAAGACCCACCCTTATGTAAGTGCATCAATACCACACACTTGTACAAAGGGGACAGGGCTTGCATTGTGATGCTTTATCCACCATTGTGCAGATTTTGAATATACACATCCTAGAAAGTGCCCATGGTTTTACATAATATAAGTATAATGAAGATGGAGTGGGTTACTTTAAAGAAGCTTGTGTGATAAAACATGAAGAGTTAGGGTCAAGAATGAATGAGTGATGAATATGCATTGAATATAAACATAAGAAACCTGTGTGAAAGAATTATACTGAGATGGCTCAGTTATACATAGAGAATGGAAAAGGGCGGAATTGTAAAATCAGTATACGAAGGAACATTAAGAGGAGGAAGACTGAGAAGGTTGTGGTTGGATGCAGTTGATAAGATTATCAAAAAGAGAGGTGAGAGTTTAAAGAATAAAAATATGGTATTAATCATTGTACAGACGCAGAAGAAACAAGGGTGGTTTTCAAAGCAGAAGGGTATAGAGAAGTATAGTGTATTATTTAGTTAGGTTTCCTTTTCTTCTCTTTTATTTCTTTTGCCCATTATTTCTCACTCCTTTTTTGTGCTTTGCATAATGCAACTTTCCCTGAAAAGAAATAGATGGGATAGCATGTAGCATGTAGAGTTACTGCACAAGTGCTAAAAGAAATATCCAATAAAGAAATTTTGTTGCCTTTATTTCCTTGCTAGAAAATGGGGCGCGGTGGCTCAGCGGTTAAGATGTCAGGCTTGTTGATCGTAAGGTCGCAAGTTCGGAGGTTCAAATCCATAGCCCCACGTGACGGAGTGAGCTCCCGCACTAGCTCCAGCTCTTGCCAACCTAGCAATTCGAAAACATGCAAATGCAAGTAGATTAATAGGTACCACTTTGGTGGGAAGGTAACAGCGTTCCGTGCACGTCATGCCGGCCACATGACTGCAGAAGCGTCTTTGGACAATGCTGGCTCTTTGCCTAACAAACGGAGATGAGCACCACCCCCTAGAGTTGGACCTGACTGTGTGGGGGAACCTTTACCTTTACCTTAGAAAATGTACAAAAGAGAAGCCAGGTGTGTTGTTCAGGGCTCTTGCACTTCAGCAGGAGACCTCTCTTGTTGCTGTGCACAGAAATAAAAGAGAATAAAGGACCTTCCCACCTCGGTGTGGTTTATTGGGTGACAACTCGCACTGAGTCATGGGCCTCTTGGCCAACAAGTGTAAAGAAAAAATAGCAATCTTCCCACCTCCAATTTTTATGAACCTACTACTGTTAGGCCACAGCTCTATACATAATTATCTAAGGAGTAAGTACTAGAAAACTGAATAGGACCCACTTCTGAGTAAATGTGCATAGGATTTTGCACTTTAAAAGATAGAGAGAAGTACAATATAATCTGTTTCTTTTTACATCCTTTTAAAAATATTGAATTATCCTCTAGACCAGAGCTTTCCAAACTGTGTGTGGCGACACAAAAGTGTGTCACCACACACAGTCTGGTGTGTCGCCACACAACCCGGAAGCGCTGATCATTATCAGCGCTTCCGGGTTTTCCTGCGGCGACACACCAACTGCAGAGCGCAAAACCCGAAAGCGCAGCAGCACTTCCGGGTTTTGCGCGCTGCCGCACTTCCGTGTTTTCCCGCGGCGACACACCAACGCCGGTTGGTGTGTCGCCACGGGAAAAACTTTGGAAAGCCCTGCTCTAGACACATAATATAGCCTTCCAAATATTTAAGAATCTGACCACAACTGATATTTATTCTGTATCTAACGTCAACAAATTCTTACTTTTTTTCCAAGGAAACATTTAGTTTCCCATATTTTTACATTTTATTCTAGATTTACTAATCAATTAAGCTATTTTTTGTCTTTTTGTTTCAACTCATTCCACAATCATTGACAGGATTTATTTTCTAAGTTTATGGCGCACATTTTATTTATTTATTTAGTTTTGCATGGTACTTGACTTTTTTTCCATATTCATTCAAATTACATTTCTTTGTTTAAATTTATTTTTTATTTTAAAGCATACATTACTACACTGTATAAATATGTAAGATAAAATAAACAATAAAATATACAGTAAAAATAATAACAGAGAGTAAAAACAGTAGTAAAATTTTAAAAAATATCAGAGTAGAATTAACAGATCATTAATATGTCTGGGGAAAATAAAGTGCCTTTGTCTGGCACAGAAAAGACAATAAAGATAGGTGTATTTCAGTTGGAATGGTGTTCCTAAGGCAGGGGACTACCACTGAAGAGACTTATTCTAAGTCTGTAGCACAAGCAGTAATTTTATTCAGACATACTTCATGCAGATGAAACCTCTGGTTTTATGGACTTTATTTATCAATAACAAGGGTACTATCGTGGTTAGGGGAAGAACTATGCTGAGCCCAGAATTAAGCTGTAGATCAGGGCTTTCCAAAGTGCCGCCGCTGGCGACACACCAGCGGCGGCGGCGGCGCGGGGGGGCGTGTGGCGGCGCGCGCGTGCACGGCGACGGCGGCAGCCTCCGCTAAAACGCGGAAACACTGATACCGCGCCGCTTCCGCCGCCGCCGCCACCGTTCACACACGTGCCGCCGCTTCCGGGTGGTGTGGCGACACACCACGCTGTGTGTGGCGACACACTTTTGTGTCGCAACACACAGTTTGGAAAGCTCTGCTGTAGATCTTTATTGTTCTACCTTATACAGAATCTTGTCAAGTAAGCTATGCTAACCAGTTCTCTGGAGAAAAACCCCAGGCACTCTTAGGTGGATCTGGCCTGACTTTCTTGGCCGGGTGCCCAAGGTCCTTGACACTGTGAACGCGCTTCTCTCCCTGGTGGTACCTATTTATATATATAAAATACCCCAAAATACCCCATATAACATGTGTCTATTGTATGCCTAGAGGATTCAGCCCTTCCCTGGGAAATGGGCCAATCTCACAAGAGATAAATGAAATGAGGATTTATTGAAAAAAATGAAAATATAAAATGTAATTGCCCTTTTTAGCTTTACATTTAAAATATTCAGATCATGGGAGAACAGAAACTGAAAAGAAACTTACAGAAGAAAATACAGTGGTCCAAGCAGATCACAAATGGTTTGTTCCTTGTCCCAAAATTTCTGAAAAAAGAGAAGTTTGATATTTCAAATTAATGCAGGTTTCAAGAAAACTCTAAAGAAAATATAATCTCTCCATGCAGAGCCTGATGATATTTATTCATTTATTTAAACTATTTATATGGATGCCCATCTCATAGCAATGACTGGGTAACATACAAAGATTTAAAACAAAACAAAACAAAACCTAATAAAATTAAACCAACAATTTATGTAACAAATGTCTGAGATTGAAAAGTGTCCCCAGTCTACAATAAAGAAAAACAGTGACCAGTCAACCCAGCAGAGCTCGCTTAATCCCTGGGCCCAAATGCTGGAGGGAACAGTTAGGTCTTTAGTGCCTTGTGAAAGGCTAACAGGGTCAGGGCCACCCAGATCTCTGGAGGGATGCTGTTCCACAGGACAGGTACTGTGACAGAGAAGGCTTGACTCCTGGGTCCAACAAGTGAACACTGTTTGATAGAAGGGACCTGGAGCATGCCCTCCCTTCAGTTCTGATGGGATGAGCAGACACAAGTCCTGCAAAGTCCTATACCATATAAGGTGGATGGGTGAAGACTGCAGCTTGTACATGCCCAGCTTGTAAAGAAAGATTTAGAGAGGCAAACTTGATTTAGCACATCAGAACCCTCAGAAATCAAAGCTAATGCAATTCATAGCACTGCCTGAAGCATCTGCTCAATTGCTTCAATGTTCTATATTCTGGCTTCTTGGAAATTCCCAAACTTCAGTCAGAGGCTGTGAAGAATGATGTTAGCCTCCTGCTTTTCTCAGCCTTGGTTCACAACTCCTGGAGTTTTGCCCCTAGTTTTAAAACAACCATGGTTTTTCTATCTCCAGGAGAGAGAGAGAGAGAGAGGCTGAGGTAATCTCACTCTGTGTGTGATCCAGCACTTGTTTCTTTCCCTCATGAGACTGACAATCTGGCATTAGGAACTTCTTTTCCACATGGGAATGTGGACTGACAGTCTGGCATGAGGAGCTAGTGTTCAAACAGCAGATCTGAAGGATAACAAATGTGCATTATTGTGCTGGCATTTCTATGCCATGCAGACTCCTACCCTTTTCCCCACTTATTGACAGAGAAGACTGTGACAAGTATAGCATAAGCTTTGATGTCTTCGTGAGTAGCATAACTCAATAATAGGAGCACAGCTTTTTCTAGATTGAGGGCTGTGCTTGATCTTTAAGTAGCATGCTTGAGGCCATACTTGGCTGCAACAAGAACTAAATCTGATTTATTTTACATAATAGATAATAAATAACACATGTATTATTTTCCCCATGTGTTGTATTAAAATTGCATTTTGGCAACAAGTTTTGGAAGTCTATGAGGGGCATACTCAAGATGTTTGGGAGCCTCCTGCAGTCCTTAAGTTGCACCTCTCTGGTACATTACATTGCAAGGTAGCACTTTTATTTCTGGCTTTTGCATGTTAAGATCCTTGAATTTTTATAGCAAAGCAGAAAAAAAAGCTTTTTGCCATCCAGTACTCTTGCAGTATTGTATATTTTTTATTTTCATTTGTGTTTCCTCAGAACTACCTTGATTTCTGTCCTTGCTCCATGAATTTGGGTAAGACTGGCATAAAGATATAAGGAGCAACTATGTGATAAACCAGAAGCTGAAAACAGGAGTGACAAAACTTTATGAGCCTGACCACTAGATTGCTATCTGGAGGCCTTATAAAATTAGTAGGCACCATTCATACCAAATCTCATCCCTCTGATAAATTATCTAGCAATAAAAAAGAGACTGGTTCCATGCCTGAACCATTTCTCTGTGCAAAGATAAAAGTGAAATTAGGATACTTGAAAGGCTGCATTTTCCTTAATGAGCCAACTAATATGTAATCTGTCTTGGAAGTCTTAGTCCTCAATCCTTCTCCATCTGAGTTATGGCTAGGGCCTTCATGGAACAGAGTCTTCTTGGTATTCCTAATACTAGTGCTGTCAAACTCACTAGACACTGAAACTGTCTCTCTAGGGCAGAGCTTTCCAAACTTTCCATGTTGGTGACACACTTTTTAGACATGCATCATTTTGCGACACACTCTTACAGCAGGGCACAAGGCAGGCACTAGGACCTGCGTGGAATCACAGCAGGTTTGGAGGCAGCAAGGCACAAGGCAGGCACTAGGACCTGTGTGGAATCCTGGCAGGGCTCGGAGGCAGCAGCAGCCATGACACACCCAGACACTGCAGCCGACACACTAAGGTGTCCCGACACACAGTTTGGAAAGCTCTGCTCTAGGGCAGCACTCACTCCATAGGCATTTCCCAATTACTCCAACTTCCACCTTAAGCATTCTTTTTAAACATTTTTGGTTAAGGCTGTCATATTCTGACACGCTTTGGGTGTTGTGTGTATTATGTTTGGGCAAGGTGTTAATATCTTCTGATGACCATTACCTTGGTGTTTTATTTATTGTGGCTTTAATATTTTGTACTGTATTTTGGTAATTACATTGTTGATTTCAGAATGTTTCCGCAAGTATGTATGGAATGAGAATTGTAGGCAGCGCGCCTCTGAATGCCAGTGTCCATGGTTTCCCATAAGCATCAGGTTGGTTACTGTCGTGTGTAGATGCAGAAATAACACGCCGAGGCCAGGAATCTAGTCTCTAGTGTTTATTGCATACCTACAAGCAGAAATCCTGCTAAACTAACAGTGCCTGAAGATTCACAAGTATATCAGCTCAACCTAGGGTGGAGCTTTCTTCTGACGTTTGGGGAAATAGGCTAGGCTCTCTGAGCTGCGTGCTCGCTTCTTATCCAGTGCTCCACCCTCCTCTCTGCTTCCCCTGACAGTTACTGAACAAAGATAGGTAAAGGTAAAGGTTCCCCCCGCACATTTGTGCAGTCGTGTCCGACTCTTGGGGCCGGTGCTCATCTCTGTTTGTTAACCAAAGAGCCAGCGTTGTCTGAAGACCCTTCCACAGTCATGTAGCTGGCATGACGCATGTGGAATGCTGTTACCTACCCACCAAAGTGGTACCTATTAATCTACTTGCATTTGCATGCTTTCGAATTGCTAGGTTGGCAAGGGCTGGGGCGAGTGCGGGAGCTCACTCCCTCACGCAGGGCTAGGGATTCGAACCTCCGAACTTGCAATCTTCTGATCGACAAGCCTGGCGTCTTACCCGCTGAGCCACCACGCCCTGGAAGAAAGATAATGCTATCTATTATACAGCATTATATAAGTCAACCTCCTCCAATTTCCTGCCTTCTAGATGTGTTGAAGAGCCAGTTTGGTGTAGTGGTTAAGACATCAGGATAGAAACCAGGAGACCATGAGTTCTAGTCCTGCCTTAGGCACAAAGCCAGCTGGGTGACCTTGGGCCAGTCACTTTCTCTCAGCCCTAGGAAGCAGGTAATGGCAAACCACTTCTGAAAAACCTGCCAAGAAAACTGCAAGGGCTTGTCCAAGCAGTCTCTGAGAATCAGACACTATTGAACAGATTAAAAAAAAAAAGATGTGTTGTGTTTATAGTTTCCAGAACTCCCTGGTCCATCACTAATATGTCTGGATAGCAATAGGTTAGGGAAGCTTGATAAGCCTTGGTTTAATCCAGAATACCACTACCTACGTTCTTTGTTATTTCAATTTATATCCCACCTTTCCATCCATGGGCAGTTCAGATGTTAACAACACACACATACAACATACACACAAAGGGAGGGAATGAGGGAGAGAGCAGGAGAAGAGTTAAAACCCAGTTAAATTTCAAAACCAACAGCTCAAATAGTCACCAATTCTAAAAAAACTGGCTAAAAAAGAAGACTTAAATTCTTTCACAAAGTAGCATTTTAAACATGACTTCTCGTTTCTTTCTCCCTTCCAAATGGCTTTAAAGGATATGTAAGGTTATTTGCTCTTAATAAGTACATTCTGAGTAGTGAATCAACATTCAAAATAAAGGTTTATCTTTGCTTAAATTCACCTCAGAAAGCTTGGATTTAATTACCTTCTACTACATATGGAAAAGCTGCTTTGAATATTTTCTAAGAAGTTTGCTTTCATCACTTCCTCCTGACTTCTCTGCATTAATTAGATATATTCTTTTAATACACTTCAAATTGCTTTATCATGAACATGTCTGTATATCATAGAATCATAGGCTTGAAGGGGACCTTGAAGGTCTTCTAGTCCATTGGTCTGCCCAGACGGGTATCCTCAGACCATCCCAGATAAATGGCTGTTCAACTTTTGTTTGAAAAACTCTAATGATAGAAGACTCACTCACTACTCCAGAAGGCAGGCTGTTCCACTGCTTAATGGTTAGGAAATTTTAGCGGGGAGCGGAACTATCATGACATTGTACCTCTGTTGATGCAGCCCAAGATTGCAGTGGCTTTTTTGGCAACTGCAGCGTCATGTCTAAGTCTGTGTCATACACATGTATATTACATGAATGTGCATTCTGATGCTTTAGTAATGGGCTTCATTGCTAGGGCTTTCAGTTCCTTTTCCTTTGAGTGTCCAGGGTAATTTCACTGTCCCATTATGCTTCTATGCTATAATACTTGAAAAGGGTCACTGGTTTTTTTTTTTTAATAAAGGCTAAGGACATAAATTTTGTCCTATGGGTAGGACAAAATCTACGAGACAGGTGGGTGTGACCATTTTCACAGATTTCCTGTCATGAGCAACTTGCTCCCCAAATGCAAGTTGTTTCCCCAATATTCCAGAGATTTCAAGGAGAGGAATAAAAAGGAAATCTGTTAAGGAAGGGTTCCAAAATAATTTCTTTAAAATATTGGAGTCTTACTGTAGCTTGAATCATGTCAACTGGATTTCTATTTTCTCAGTGGAAACGTTTCGCTCCTTATCCAAGAAGCTTCTTCAGTCTGAGCAAAGTTTGTAAGGGAATCCTTAAATATGTTTCTAGGGTGGCTGTGTGACCTTGCACCTGGGGCTATGTCATGGTTATTTGAGATGTTTATTTCTAAGTCCCTTTATCATCCAAAGGAGGATCGTTAAGATTACCTTGCTGTTGTTGAGATTAATTATTAATTAAAAAGGTTAAAAAGATCAGGGCAAAAGCTGATCTGGTCCAACATTCTCTTCCCATTTATAATGAGACGTATATGCAAAGGGAAGCATGTTTTGTTTCAAGTTCAGAACAAAATAGTCACACTAAAAACATTCTGTCAGCATGGATTGTGTTCCAAATCTTATAATGGCTTGCAGGTTTTGTCCTGATTGTGAGGCAAAAATCTCAGAACACACATTTTTTAAAGCTAGGAATAGTTGAAAAAGTGCTTTTCAAGGCTGCAATGTTCTATTTCAAAATTGAATTCTGTGACTAGAACACTTGAAATGCTACAACTCAAAATGGGCAACTTTTATTCTGAAATTTGAGCAATAGCAAGAAAAGCTGCCTTGTTGGATCTTCAAAACAACTATTAGAATAAATGAGTTTGTTTTATGGTTGAACACTAAAAATGGTTGTTTCACACTGAAAATGTTTTGAGCTCAAAATGTTTGGCACATCCATACAATCATATGCCTCTGGGCAGCCCCCAAACAGGATATGAATAAAATAGCACCTGCTGCTCATGATCACCAGTAATCATCAGTAAAGAGAGCCAGTTTGGTCTAGTGGTTAAGGCAACGGGCTAGAAACCAGGAGACTGTGAGTTCTAGTCCCACCTTAGGCATGAAAGCCGGCTGGGTGACCTTGGGCCAGTCACTCTCTCTCAGCCCAACTCACCTCACAGGGTTGTTGTTGGGGGGAAAAAAGGAGGAGGAAGGAGTATTAGGTATGTTTGCCACCTTGAGTTATTTATAAAAATAATAAAGGCGGGATAGAAAATAAATAAATAAATAAATAAATAAATAAATAAATAAATAAATAAATAAATAAATAAAATTTACTTTCAAAGGCCTGTTTTTGACTTTGGGCCTGTGTATATATAGTGTTGTTATGGTCCTTTGAGTCAATTTGACTCATGGGGATTATATGGACAGGTTCATGCAGGTCCATGGTTTTATTGGCAACATTTTCAGAAATGGTTTGCCAGTACTTTCTTGTGGGATGTGTTTTGACTTCCCAATCTAGTGACTGGCCCAAAGTCACCTAGTTGGCTTCTATGTCCAAGAGGAGACTAGAACTCAAGTTTTCCCACTCCTAGTCCAGCCCATTAAACCATTACACTGAATTGGCTCCTTCATTAGTCTTTGTTGTTGTTGTTGTTCAGTCGTTCAGTCGTGTCTGACTCTTCGTGACCTCATGGACCATAGCACGCCAGGCCTTTCTGTCCTCCACTGTTTCCCGGAGTTTACTCAAATTCATGTTCATTACATCGGTGATGCTATCTAACCATCTCATCCTCTGCCGTCCCCTTCTCCTTTTGCCTTCAGTCTTTCCCAGCATCAGGGTCTTTTCCAGTGAGTCCTCTCTTCGCATTAGGTGGCCAAAGTATTTGAGATTCAGCTTCAGTATCTGTCCTTCCAATGAGCAGTCAGGTTTGATTTCCTTTAGGATTGACTGATTTGACCTCCTTGCAGTCCAAGGGATTCTCAAGAGTCTTCTCCAGCACCACAGCTCGAAAGCATCAATTCTTCGGCGCTCAGCCTTCCTTATGGTCCAACTCTCACAGCCATACATTACTACTGGAAAAACCATAGCTTTAACTATATGGACCTTTGTCGGTAAGGTGATGTCTTTCCTTTTTAATATGCTGTCTAGGTTTGCCATAGCTTTCAACCCCAGGAGCAAGCGTCTTTTAATTTCATGGCTGCAGTCACCGTCTGCGGTGATCTTGGAGCCCAAGAAAATAAAATCTGTCACTGCTTCCATTTCTTCCCCTTCTATTTGCCAGGAAGTGATGGGACCAGATGCCATGATCTGAGTTTTTTTAATGTTGAGTTTCAAGCCAGCTTTTGCACTCTCCTCTTTCACCCTCATCAAGAGGCTCTTTAGTTCCTCTTCACTTTCTGCCATTAGGGTGGTATCATCTTCATATCTGAGGTTGTTGATATTTCTCCCGGCAATCTTAACTGTGGCTTGTGATTCATCCAGCCTGGCATTTCTCATGATGTACTCTGCATATAAGTTAAATAAGCAGGGTGATAATATACAGCCTTGTCGTACTCCTTTCCCAATTTTGAACCAATCGGTTGTTCCATGTCCGGTTCTAACTGTTGCTTCTTGACCCACGTACAGGTTTCTCAGGAGACAGGTAAGGTGGTCTGGTACTCCCATCTCTTTAAGAATTTGCCACAGTTTGTTGTGATCCACACAATCAAAGGCTTTAGTGTAGTCCAGAGCTTTCCAAACTTTTCATGTTGGTGACACACTTTTTAGACATGCATCATTTCACGACACACTCTTACAGCAGGGCATCATTTCGCAACACACTCTTACAGCAGGGTACAAGGCAGGCACTAGGACCTGCGTGGAATCACAGCAGGTTTGGAGGCAGCAAGGCACAAGGCAGGCACTAGGACCTGCACGGAATCCTGGCAGGGTTCGGAGGCGTCAGGAGCCGCAACCCACTCAGACACTGCAGCCGACACACTAAAGTGTCCCGACACACAGTTTGGAAAGCTCTGGTGTAGTCAATGAAACAGAAGTAGATGTTTTTCTCAAACTCTCTTGTTTTTTCCATGATCCAGCGAATGTTGGCAATCTGATCTCTAGTTCCTCTGCCTCTTCGAAACCCAGCTTGCACTTCTGGTAGTTCTCGGTTCACATACTGCTGAAGCCTAGCTTGTAGGATTTTGAGCATAACCTTGCTAGCATGTGTGAAATGAGCGCAATTGTACGGTAGTTTGAACATTCTTTGGCATTGCCCTTCTTTGGAATTGGAACGTAAACTGACCTTTTCCAATCTAGAAGCCATTAATAGCTTTATTATTTTTTCTTTAAAAGTCATCTTAAATAATTGCCATCCATATATATACTGTGAAAGCAGATGTCTGTGCTCTCCGAAATCTCTGCAATTTCTTTGGATGACCCCCAAGCTCTGGTCCATAATTTTATACATCTCTGTAATGTCCCCTTATTAATTATTTTAATCTAAAAGGCCTAGATACTCTGAACTTTCTTTTAAGGGGCTTGTTCCTGCTCCTTGCTTATTTCTTTTGTTGACTTTTGTATGTCTTTTAATTTATGCAGAATAGTTGGCAAATGCTGAGGACAATCATCATTTTTAACAATGACCCTTTAATCCATGACATAAATCTATCTACTGCTTTAGCATAGAACACTGTTTCTTAAAGTGTGATCCTAGGTCTCCTAAATTGTTCTAGGAGATTAGGGAAAATAGTACTGTCAACCTTATTATATTGCTAGCCAGCAGCACCCACAATATTTTCCTCTGATGTGTAGGACCTTGCAGATTTCCCCCCCAGAATATATGCCACATTTATGTATTTCTAGGATACCAGAGACATTGTTAAATCATTTCTACCATACTTTAAGTATCTCTCTTGACTCCAAAAGTAGCAGAGCAGATAAAGCATTTGGTGTATCTCCTGTGTATTGTGATGCCCAAGCTATAAAAGAACGGCAGTAGCAATGTAAGGTTCAGAATATCTTAAATTGTGCTATGGCAGAGGAATACTGATTTTGGAAGTGTTCAATACTGACTTTGCCTTTTAGAGGAATGCATTTGTGAATATTGTCAAGGGGAACAACATCTATCATACTTAGTTTACATCAATAGTGTTTCAAAGGACATAAAGACAACTCTTTGCAGAATTTCCAAATAAGTTTTCTATATGTCGGAAGCTCAACTAAATGGTTATAGCAGTGGTTATTGTTATAACCTTGAGTAGCACTTTAGCTTCAGATGTGCAGCTGATTTCTTGGTTAATATTCCAGAGGAGGTCTGGGAATCACAGATGCTAGGAGAGATTTGGAGCGAATGCCCCCCACCACAGTATGAGAATGGACATTTATCTACTTCACTTAAATAATATTTACTGTATAGGGTTAAATAGCAGTTGGAATATATGACATATAGCAACCTACATCCTCTGTTCTCACATATGTCTCCTTTTATAAAAGAAAAGTACAATGTAGTATCATCCTATACGATATTTTCCTGCATCCTACAGTTGGTAAGTTGACATGGGGATGAAAAAAAGCTCACTGCATTGATGCCGCATTAATTTCTTTTGTCATTTTGTGAAGGAATGAAGCTGGGGTTGTTGCCTGCATTTGGGAAAAGCAGTTGAAGCCAGGCAGAAATGCTTCCCACACCCACTTCCCCAAGAATAGGCTTAGCTCATCCCTTTTCCCAAAGGGCAGTAAAAGTTTTTTGTTGTTGTTGTTTAGTCGTTCAGTCGTGTCCGACTCTTCGTGACCTCATGGACCATAGCACGCCAGGCCTTCCTGTCCTCCACTGTCTCTCGGAGTTTACTCAAATTCATGTTCATTACATCGGTGATGCTATCTAACCATCTCATCCTCTGCCGTCCCCTTCTCCTTTTGCCCTCAGTCTTTCCCAGCATCAGGGTCTTTTCCAGTGAGTCCTCTCTTCTCATTAGGTGGCCAAAGTATTTGAGCTTCAGATTCAGCATCTGTCCTTCCAATGAGCAGTCAGGGTTGATTTCCTTTAGGATTGACTGGTTTGACCTCCTTGCAGTCCAAGGGACTCTCAAGAGTCTTCTCCAGCACCACAGCTCGAAAGCATCAATTCTTCGGCGCTCAGCCTTCCTTATGGTCCAACTCTCACAGCCATACATTGCTACTGGAAAAACCATAGCTTTAACTATACGGACCTTTGTCGGCAAGGTGATGTCTCTGCTTTTTAATATGCTGTCTAGGTTTGCCATAGCTTTCCTTCCAAGGAGCAAGCGTCTTTTAATTTCATGGCTGCAGTCACCGTCTGCGGTGATCTTGGAGCCCAAGAAAATAAAATCTGTCACTGCTTCCATTTCTTCCCCTTCTATTTGCCAGGAAGTGATGGGACCAGATGCCATGATCTGGGTTTTTTTAATGTTGAGTTTCAAGCCAGCTTTTGCACTCTCCTCTTTCACCCTCATCAAGAGGCTCTTTAGTTCCTCTTCACTTTCTGCCATTAGGGTGGTATCGTCTGCATATCTGAGGTTGTTGATATTTTTCCCGGCAATCTTAACTCCGGCTTGTGATTCATCCAGCCCGGCATTTCTCATGATGTACTCTGCATATAAGTTAAATAAGCAGGGTGATAATATACAGCCTTGTCGTACTCCTTTCCCAATTTTGAACCAGTCGGTTGTTCCATGTCCAGTTCTAACTGTTGCTTCTTGACCCACATACAGGTTTCTCAGGAGACAGGTAAGGTGGTCTGGTACTCCCATCTCTTTAAGACTTTGCCACAGTTTGTTGTGATACACACAATCAAAGGCTTTAGCGTAGTCAATGAAGCAGAAGTAGATGTTTTTCTGGAACTCTCTTGCTTTTTCCATGATCCAGCGAATGTTGGCAATCTGATCTCTAGTTCCTCTGCCTCTTCGAAACCCAGCTTGCACTTCTGGTAGTTCTCGGTTCACATGCTGCTGAAGCCTAGCTTGTAGGATTTTGAGCATAACCTTGCTGGCATGTGAAATGAGCGCAATTGTACGGTAGTTTGAACATTCTTTGGCATTGCCTTTCTTTGGAATTGGAACGTAAACTGACCTTTTCCAATCCTGTGGCCACTGTTGAGTTTTCCAAATTTGTTGGCATATTGAGTGCAGCACTTTAACAGCATCATCTTTTAGGATTTTAAATAGCTCAGCTGGGATACTGTCTTCTCCACTAGCTTTGTTGTTAGTAATGCTTCCTAAGGCCCACTTGACTTCACTCTCTAGGATGTCCGGCTCAAGGTCAGTGACCACACCATCGTATTTATCAGGGATATTAAGATCTTTCTTGTATAGTTCTTCTGTTTATTCTTGCCACCTCTTCTTAATCTCTTCTGCTTCTGTTAGGTCCCTGCCTTTTTTGTCCTTTATGATGCCCATCTTTGCACAAAACGTTCCCTTGATATCTCCGATTTTCTTGAAGAGATCTCTAGTCTTCCCCATTCTATTGTTTTCCTCGATTTCTTTGCATTGTTCATTGAAGAAGGCCTTCTTATCTCTCCTTGCTATTCTCTGGAATTCTGCATTCAGTTGTTTATATCTTTCCCTTTCTCCCTTGCCTTTTGCTTCCCTTCTTTCCTCAGCTATTTGTAAAGCCTCATCAGTCAGCCACTTTGCTTTCTTGCATTTCTTTTTCTTTGGGATGGTTTTAGTTGCTGCCTCCTGTACAATGTTACGAACCTCCATCCATAGTTCTTCAGGCACTCTGTCTACCAGATCTAATCCTTTAAATCTATTCCTCACCTCCACTGTATATTCATAAGGGATATGATTTAGGTCATACCTGATTGGTCTAGTGGTTTTCTCTACGTTCTTCAATTTAAGCCTAAATTTTGCGATAAGAAGCTCATGATCTGAGCCACAGTCAGCTCCAGGTCTTGTTTTTGCTGATTGTATAGAGCTTCTCCATCTTTGGCTGCAAAGTATATAATCAATCTGATTTCGGTATTGACCATCTGGTGATGTCCATGTGTAGAGTCGTCTCTTGTGTTGTTGGAAAAGAGTGTTTGCTATGACCAGCGTGTTCTCTTGACAAAACTCTATTAGCCTTTGCCCTGCTTCATTTTGTACTCTGAGGCCGAACTTGCCTGTTATTCCGGTTATTTTTTGACTTCCTACCTTAGCATTCCAGTCCCCTATGATGAAAAGGACATCTTTTTTTGGTGTTAGTTCTAGAAGGTGTTGTAGGTCTTCATAGAACCGGTCAACTTCAGCTTCTTCGGCATCAGTGGTTGGGGCATAGACTTGGATCACTGTGATGTTGAATGGTTTGCCTTGGATTCGAACTGAAAGCATTCTGTCATTTTTGAGGTTGTACCCCAGTACTGCCCTTCCCACTCTTTTATTGACTATGAGAGCTACTCCATTTCTTCTAAGGGATTCTTGCCCACAGTAGTATATATAATGGTCTCCTGAATTAAATTCGCCCATTCCTGTCCATTTTAGTTCGCTGATTCCCAATATGTCGATGTTCAATCTTGTCATCTCATGTTTGACCACATCCAGCTTACCTTGATTCATAGTTCTTACATTCCAGGTTCCTATGCAATATTGTTCTTTACAGCATCGGACTTTCCTTCCACTTCCAGACACATCCACAACTGAGCGTCCTTTCGGCTTTGGCCCAGCCGTTTCACACTTTCTGGAGCTACTCGGAATTGCCCTCCGCTCTTCCCCAGTAGCATTTTGGACACCTTCCGACCTGAGGGGCTCATCTTCCGGCGTCATATCTTTTAGCCTTTTGATACTGTCCATGGGTTTTCTTGGCAAGGATACTGGAGTGGTTTGCCATTCCCTCCTCCAGTGGACCACGTTTTGTCAGAACTCTCCATCATGACCTGTTCTTCTTGACCTGACTTCATTGAGTTACGCAAGCCCCTTCGCCACGACAAGGCAGTGATCCATGAAGGGGATAAATAAAAGTTTACAAGCCCAGAAACTTGAGAGGAGATGGGCTCATTCATTCATTCATCTCCCCCATTCACAGCTTACTCACAAGCATCCAAGCCAGTATTCCAGGTGTCTGGCTAGTTGAGCCACACCCTAGCATTTTTAGGAATGTGCCAATGCCCAGAGGCACCCTCACCCCACCCAGGCCCTTAGCCTACAAAAGTGTGGGTGTGTAGGAGAGAAGGAGGAGACAACGAGCAGACGAGGAAGCCGGAAGTGACCTCTGGAATGTACGACTATTAGTCAACTGCCAGGACCACAAGCTACAAGCAGCCCATTGCAGTGGGATTCCTGCCTGGAGCTTGGCTTAGAACTTGGCCTGGAGCCCAGTAGCAACCAGAAGAGGAGCAACCTTGCTGAGGCAGCACCTAATCCCAACAAGTGCAAGAACTTTTGGAGGGAGGCACAAGTTGTATGCCACTTTACAAACGTTAAGACTTTTACTTGTTATAAGAACTAATCATCAAAGACTTATTTACATGGCTACATCAACTTGCAAAGCCTAGGAGTGTGGAGTTAACCCAGGGCAACAGGACAGGTGTGTGCTACAATAAAGTATTTTGTACAGTTATCTTCTATGCAGTGGTGGGTCCAGTCCTTGGAAAACAAAGAACACTCACATGTTTGTGCCCCATGATGGAAGAATGAAAATTATAGTGTTATAGATAGAGCTCCTCTGAGCTAAGAAAACTTCCAGGTGGTCTATGAATTCTATATAATTGCTATTCAAACCAATTCCATTGTCTTATGTACTAATGAATGTATGTGGAACAGGCTGGCCACTATTGATGCCTGAAGTGGCCACCGGGACCCTAATCAGGTCCTGAAATTTAAACCCTTTACCCATGTACATGGGACTAAACCCCATACCAGCAGCCTAGCCTTATTTGACAAATTAGAGTATAGATTGTTTTAAAACCCCAGATCTTTCTAATAACTAATTAAGAAAGATTTAACATTCTTGGACTAGATGAATTTGAATTGTGAATAAAGAAAGAGATTTTTTGGCACCTGAGGTTTGATATGCATTTTCTTGGCTCAGCTGCTAAATCACAGCATGTGACTCAGGTCACCCGTTGAAGTGTCTGTTTCATTTCTTACTAAACCACCCCCAACAGGTACAAAGAACCAAATTTAGCTTTGTTACATTTGAACAAAGATCAAATCTCTTTATAAATGGATTAGTCTAAGATTTCTTACAGCCTTGCCTGTACAAATGAAATGAGCTGCTGCTGTTCTCACTTCTTTTGTACTTTCTAAAGCAAGTTAAGTCTGCTTGACTCCCAGTGACTTCATGGATGCAACCCTGCAGTTTTCTTGCCAATGTAGAACTGGCTCCACTAACATCAAAACTGCTTGCATGAAGAAAACGAGTTCATCAGGGAAAAGGTTTGGCTTGAAACATTTTTTTTCTTTGTCAAAACATACTTTTGAAAGCAGTAAGGTTTCCAGTAAGGATTATCTATAAGTAGCACAAAGAATTATATTCTGTAAAGAAGACATTCCAACAGATATGTCATTTAATTCAAGTGCAATCTTCATTGATACTAATGAGAAAGTATAGTACATGTGGATTGTCACTGGGTAGCATCATCTGGACAGCTATAGACTTGGCAGGTTGAGTATAGAGCAAAGTTGCAATATCCTATTATGGCTCATCCAAAATATTATATGAAACTCTTCTAGTATCATAAAGGATGAGGTAGTAGCATTTAAAGGCTGAGGAATATGTAGACCCAAAACTCAATGTAGCCCCCAAATCTCCTTTTTGTTTCCAATTGCACTGCCAGATTTTGGCAACATCATCAAAATCAATGCCATGGCTTCCCATTTTGAGACAGGAAACTCATAAGAATGATTCCAATCAATATCTCTTTGATTGGAACTCATAAAAATGTATAACCTGTATTTTACAAGAGAGGAAATAAAACTGCCCCTGCATAGGGGGAAAAAAGGGGGGGAAAGTCAATCCTGACTATGAATATATAGCTCCATTGATTGCAGTGCTCCTCCCCAAATATTAAAAAGAGTTCCACATTCCTCCTTTGAAATAATGTATATGTAAGCTGACCATATTTCCTTGAGATGAAAATGGGACCCTAATGCGCATGCTGGCATGCCGGCGCGTGTGCGCGCCGGCAGGCAGGCAGGCAGGCAGGCAGGCAGGCAGGCAGGCAGGCAGGCAGGCAGGCAGGCAGGCAGGCAGGCAGGCAGGCGCATAGGCAGGCGCGCAGGCAGGCACTCTAACTTTGAAAACGGGACAAAATGGAGATTTTGTCCAGAATGACGGGACGGTTGGAAAATGTTAAAATAACGGGACTGTCCCGTTCAAAACGGGACGTGTGATCAGCCTATGTACTGTATATGTTAATTCCAGATCAAGAGCTAACTTCAGTCTATCATATGTACTAGTTGGTTTTTTAAGCATCTGGATATCCCTTATTTGCTCATCATATGCACTCTGGCTGATTTGTTGACTTGTGATCCATGCTCTAGTCAAAACAGCATGATGAACATCTTGGTGGTGCTCAAAGAGAGACTCTTGTGGCCAATCAAGCTTGTGGTCATGCTTCAGTAAGAGCTCTTACGTTCTGATGTCTGCATTGCTGAAGTGTTTTTCTCTTAAAGTTTTTGTGTGACAGGAGAGAGGACCTTGTTTTGAGTGCAGGAATGAGATAAAATTTAAAGAACTGGGATAGAAGCCTGATGAGCAGAGCATTCCAGTGACACTTCTGATTGGTGGTGGTACTAATATATTTTTGTTTAGCTCATTTTTTTCTGGATTTAAATATTGAACTTTGCCTGATCATAGATTCTAAATTTTCAGTGCCCATAAATTTAAGTTTTGCCAAATTACATATACTGTACTTTGTAGGACTCACCTAATCATTTCTGATTTTATTTGAGGTCCTGGAGCAGTAATTTGGTGCCTGAAGCAGACCAACAAATGACTTCATAGATCAACATTCATAGAAAGTAAGAAAATCCAAATCATCCATCATCATCATCATCATCATCATCATCATCATCATCATCATCTTGTGTCTGTAATTTAAAACTTTTGATTATACTTTTGAACAGAAGTTTCCCAGCAAGATTTTCTGAAATCATCTCTTTAGGAACTTGGCAACTGTAAAATTATGAAATCCTTTCTTAGACAGGAAGTCAGTTGACACCATTGCTGAGAAATATAGCATTATGGATGGTACTCATCTGATAAGGAGAAATATGAAACTAACTTTTCTTGATTGTAGCTTTTTTTTCTCTTCATGTTCTTTCTCAAAGATTGTTTGCTATCAGTGTTGTAGTGTGAATGCTATGCTTTCTTTTCAGATGAAGGTCATGCCAGAAAACTTTGGCTAAAATCTGGGGTAAAATAATTTTTCCGCTGGAGCAAGAACTTAATGGAATGCATTATCACATATTTGAAGGGGCAGAAAAATAAGCAGAGAAAAATCTAGGACAGCCAAGATATGGACATAAAAGTTTTTAGGACACTTTAGAAGTACTTCAGCTTTTCATGATCTACAAGCATAAAAAAAGTTCCCTTCATGTGTGGAAAGTTATTTACAGTAGAATTCAACGCTGGGATCATTGATTATTAAATAGGTGGTTTTTTTAGCATAATGCATTGTTTAACATTCAGGTTCAAAATTCTTTCTGAAAGGGAAAATAATAATTACCCTGACTCTAAAGGAGAGCTGGTGATCCTTTAAGATAATTTAAGAGCTGCATCAAATCAATGTATATATTACTGGATAACTGTAAGAAAGATCGTTCTATATGTTTGCATATAAAAAATGTACTTCCTGAAATAATCTTCCACAGGGATAAAGGAGTGGTTATTTTCGAGAGGATAATGCTTGCCCATGTATTGATATAATGCTTTAGTGAAAGCTTTTTGAAGAAGCTCTACCTGATTAGAGACAGTTGCCAAATGGGTGCAATTTCCTGTAATTTATTTCATAATGCCATGTGCTACAAAATCCCAGAGAACATCATTGTTAATTATTTAATGTATTTGAAATACACAGATCCTTTTACAAATATTTTTGATCCAACAGAGATGAAAGGAAAGTCAATGAGAACAACCACTTTTGCAGGAAGCTAGGGAGGGAACTTCAGAACACAGCAGGAATCAAGATGGTGATTCCATCTAGAATCCTTTAATTTATTAAGCTTAGTGCTGATGGATAAAGAATTATATTGTGTGATCTCTATTCTACATAAAAATGCAACTGTCATAGGTCGTGAATATAACTAGCATGAATACAATTCTCACAGATAGTTACTAGTTCAGAGGCAAGAGGAGAACAACATTATTCACTGAAAATTTGTATTAAACAATGATATCTGCAGGCCTTAGATGTACCCTGTTCAGGGAATCTTTCTTGGCCCATACCACACTTCACCTCACATACATGTATACTTTGATAGTCTTGATCAGTGTCATGATAAGTGATTCATAATAAACTAATTGTGTTATTTATTAAGGCAGAAAGACAAAAACTAGAAGCACATACAGAAAAACAAAGCAAAACAAGAGTGCATTAGCTTCATCTTGGAGTTTATACATGGAGTAAATAAGCTGAAGTTAAAGCCAGCTTATTTTAGGCATCATTCACTAATTGCATGAATGTGGTCCACTGATTTAGGTTTCCAATTGATTCTTGGAAGGAAGAGCATATTGTTAAAAAAGGCATTTACAAAGTGCCAAAACTGATAATGTCTGAGTCCTATATTATCATTAGAACTACAATTATTGACTCCTCTATTATCATTAGAACTACAATGTTATGCCCCACTAAAAATGGAGAATAAACTAAATTTCTTTCTCTTGCGCCAAATCCTTGCCCAAATAAAGTTGTCTTTTGCCCAGACCTCTAGTCCACAACATGTGACTTTGCCACAGTCAATCAGAAAGTCACAGGAATACACAGCAAACAAATGAGGGAAGGCAGTTTGAGGGAGAAAAGGATATTTACTATTTCCAAAACAATATGTTTTCATGCATAGTTGGGGGCTGACTCATTATCTTGGAACAAGTACAAAACAAGTTATGCATATTAGCCCACCCAAAAGCCTCTTTTTTCTTGTTCTCCCAAATCCATATGGACATTTTGAATCATCCTTAGTCTAGCTACCTGTTACATGCTCAATACTCTGAACTGTGTGCTAGGAGTTCAATCCCCTCATGTTTCAAGTGTTCAGGATTCCATTAGCTAGTTGCTTTTGGCAGTTGATTTTATTTCTTTTTCCTATTAATGGCTTTCATTCCTAGGGGAATTGCTGAAGTTACAATTTGTTCATGGAGCAGAACATAATCATTATCAACACTTCAGCAGCAGATTTTTTTAGAAGTTTGTTTTAAGCTATTGAGTGTCCACTAGCTGAGCCATGCAGCAACTGGAGAGGAAAGATTATAATGAACTAAACAGGGAAAAAGTAATAAAATACAAGGTGGAACGTCAAGGTTTAGATATTATTACCCATTGACTGTACATGGTCGTTTATCATTTTTTGCCATCTCCCTTTAAGGAAGCTAGTCATAATAATGCAGATAATGTATTGAGATGTAAACAGTGCAAAGAGCAGAACTATCAAGAGACCTATCCAATTGTTAAATCCAGCATGACTGGAAATCCATTTTACATCTTAATGTATACTTAATAAGAGTTACAGATTGACCAACGTAACAGCCTAAGGTGGGTAACTAAATAAAAAAGTTCTTGGTTAAATAAGTATTAAATGGTAGATAATGTTTCCATAAGAGTATTGTCTCAGGAAGGAAGTTCCAAATTTGTTTATTTGTTAATTGATCATACATTTATTAGTTAAAGTATTTCTTTAATTGGTATTTAGTTTAACAAGTATTAACTTATTATGTGGGAGCCAGTTTGGTGTAGTAGTTAAGGCATCAGGCTAGAAACTGGGAGGCCGTGAGTTCTAGTCCCGCCTTAGGCACAAAGCCAGCTGGGTGACCTTGGGCCAGTCACTTTCTCTCAGCCCCAGGAAGGAGGCAAAGGCAAACCACTTCTGAAAAACTTTGCCAATAAACCTGCAGGAACTTGTCCAGGCAGTCTCTGAGAATTGGACACGATTGAACGAATTAAAAAAAAAAAACTTATCATGTACTTGCTGCCATCTAAATAACCCAAGTTGCCCACATTTTAACTAAAAAGTAGCAATAATACACAGCAAAATTCAAATAATAATATAAATTACTTGGGTTTTTTTTGTTGGTTTGTTTCATGGGTTATCACCACTTAAAACAAAGCATAGCAAATACATATATATATAGCATTTTAAAAGTCCAGGCAATTTCTCTATATGTAGCATTTTTAAAGCTTTTGTTCTTTCAGAAGTTAGAAAGATTTGCATTTCACCATCCAGCTAAGTCATGTAGGAATTGCCTGTTGATGACATAAGATAGTTGTTCAAATCCATGGCAGCAGTCATAACTCAATGTTGGGTACAAATGGACAATCTGTGCTCTTCCAAATGTGGCACTACTTCCAGAATCCCTCACCACTGGCATGACAGCTAGAGCTTGTGGGAGTAGTAGTTCAACCGAATTTAGAGGACCACAAGCTGCCTACTACAATGTAGATACTAGTTCCATTGATCTATTCTTGGCATTGCTAGGTTGAAAGCAGGACCAAATAATAGGAGACTTTTATTACTATTTTAATACAATCAGTCATAAGGTTGATTTCTACTATGGCCCTTAGCCAAAGATCCCGTGTTCAGGATATAAATGTGAGCATTAATCTACTTTTGCTGGCCTTAAATGTTCCCTATTATGCACAAAGCTGCAAGAAAACAACATAAATCTCTTTATCAAGGCTATATACATCAACATTAAAATATATGGATTACATAGGGTGCCACTTACTTTTGTCTGCACATTACTGTGTACTAATGGGACGAATCATGGTCAAGTGCCACAAAGAAGAAATAAAAATGGTACAAGGAACCCAATAAAAATATAGTATTAAAATATGTATAATGGGGAAAAAAATCAACCAATTTTTCTTACCTATTAAAATTGCATTTAGTAGCTTAATTATGGACTAACATCTTCTGTGATTACGTAATATTAACATTTCTATCTTCCTATTATACTGTGGAGGGACTAGAGTTAGTAAATTAGAGATACAGTTTATTGGGGAAAACCCGAGTTTTTTTAAGAGTAACTTTTAAATGCATTCTTGAGGATGAAACAGTAATATGTGGTAATTAATCTTGCACTCTAATCAGCTGATTAAGTAGCTTAATCACAATCATTCTATCTTTTCCATTACATTCAAATTATATCAGATAAGTTTCAATTTTATCATTTGCCCATTTTTGGAAGCTGGCTGCCAATTTGCTAAAACTTCATTTGCAAGTTGTTTTCCCATGTGGACCTCTATTCACCTGCATCATAAAAAAAATGTAATCTTTCTGTGAAACTCTACCTCAAAGATAATTAATCAACATGCTGCAGTTGTTTTTCAGGGGATATCCAAAGTGATTACCACTCTGGAAGGCATAATTATTAAGGGAAACCATCCACTGTGTAAATTTGCCCTTATTGATTCTAAGGGTGAGGGTAGTGTGCAGACTACTCATCTCTGGATTCCTTTAAACCTGACCGGGTTTTCCACTGCTTCTGAATCTTTCTATGCTCAAAAGCCTCCTTTGATGTGGCAAAGAAAGTTGCTCTTAGCAATGGAATGCAGGAATAGAAAAGGTGCCCAGTTCTGTGGTTGCCTGAACCATGATTCACCTGTTGCATTACCTCTACCTCCAGAGGATGTTTCTAGATGCTTCTTGTGCTCATCCAGATGTAATCGATGCAAATATTGTTTTACTCAAAGAATAAACGGCGTATTCATATAGCCCATGGTGAGAGGTTTATCAGCAAGGAAAGTCCGTATAAAATAGGGTGGGGGGGAAATGGGCTTTGGATGTAATAGCCTTGTAACTAGCTCTCTATACCCTTTCCCTGTTAGTTTAACAGAATAAGATAGGTGAACAATTGCTAGTTTAAGAGCAATTGTTCAAGTTCATTGATGGTTGGATCTTAATTTAACAGACCAATTGGGAGAGGGGTCAGTCTATTATTCCTGATTATCCTGTTAAATTAGAGAGCATGTCATTGACACCAATGATGTCATTACACAAATGACATTTGCATCATTTGGATAATAGCATCATTATGCAAAAGATGTAAAATAATGGAAATACAACAGGAGTTTTGTCCATTGAATCTGAAGTCCATAGCACTGAATTCTGCTGAACAGAAGTTGCACTATATCTATAACCATAATGTTACTAGTTTCTATTCATTATTTACTATTGCAGTTATATCCTGCTTTTCTTCCAAGGATCTCAGCAATCATAATTTCCTAAATTCTTTTTACCAGTAAAACAATTTTTTGAGGTGGATTATTCTGAGATAGAATAAGAGACCCAATGCCAGTGAAATTCATGGTTCAGTGGGGAGTTGTACCTGGGCCTTCCCACTCTTATTTTACTCCTGTCAATCTTTCCTCCTCAACTCGGCAATTTCCTGAGATGTTCAGTGCCCCAAATTCCTGGCCTACAAGTCTTGTTGCAAGAGAACCACATTTCATTTTTTGAACAGCTGTCATAATTAATGTCCTGTTCTAGGAATTTCAGGGGCTAGCATGGTAAAATTTAAAACTGATATTAAATGATCAAAATGATATTTTTAAAAAAATAAAAGCACAATCATTTATAGATATCCATACAATAGTGGAAACTTTTTTTTTGGTCTTGACTAATGGAGACTAAGCTGAGAGAGAGTGACTGGCCCAAAGTCAGTCAGTTGACTTTTTGCCTAAGACAGGAGTAGAATTTATAGTCTCTTAGTGCCTTTAACCACTGCACCAAAATGACTCTATGTGCACACTTATCTGGGAATAATTACCAGGGAATTCAATAGGATTTACTTCTGAATAAAAATGTATAGGATTACCCTGTAAATAAGCTTCCTTACATTGGGCCCATACATGAGACAGACTCCATTCAAGGTATAGAACAGTATTTGATATAATAGATCAGCCCTTTTTATTTAAGACAGTAAAAATGTAGTTACAATATAATCCCAAGAGTTACTGTTGGGGTTTGTATATACCCAGGAATTTACAGTTAGATAAATTATACTGGAGAGGCTTGATATCTAGGTGAGAGGGGAATTATTCTGCAAGTCACCCAATTAGCAGCCATTGTTGTAGGGATGATGTGGCAGTGTATGACTCATACTACAGGTGCTACCATTTAGCTGGGTGTGGCAGATGATGAGAGTGACCTATAATGTGATTGGTCAGTTTATGTATATAAACAGAGAATATCTGGTATTCTTTCTGTTTGCTGTAACTACTCATCGCTGTATCATTTGTTACCCGTGTGGATGTATTCTGTAATACGTATGTATATATAGTAAATAGGATATTTTATCTAATCTCTGCTTTAGTGTCTATTTACTGCATAGAACGTGAATCACTGGTGTCTTGGAAAATAGAGCAGGCCGCTCCACCGCACGCACTCTGACAGTTACTTTAGTCTCTGGGTTTCCTCCCATATTACTAATGACATCAGTAAACCAAACAATGCATTGACATAGATCTCAATAGGAAGAAACTGGGAGGTAGGGCTCAAATCAGAATGCTGCCCTGAGGCCTCTCATAGACTTAACAAGGCCATTGGTGTAAGGGTGTTTAAATTTCATTGTGCATAAAGGTCTGATTTTTGTCCTCTAAAAATGACTCCATTAGTCATTCAAAGAGAAAGACTTCCAATTTGTTATAAAGTTACCTTTGTTGTGACAGCCACTTCTTTCCTTGCTTTTGATGAATCATTTCTGAAGGCTATGCTTGTTCAGTGCAAACACAGAACATGAGTAGTTACAGGAATAACTGGATTCTAATAGGTTTCATTTATACATGCAGCATTGGTATTAGAATACTTTAAATATAGCTATATTATTAAAAAAAAGTTTTATTATGCAAGACTTAATACTTCCATCTTGATGTTTACAGGGGATTTTTCATCTGTCATGTCACAGAGGTACTCTGGACACTTCAAAGAAGTGCATGCATGTCTTATGATCATGCAACAAATTGCTCATAATGTAATACTTCACAGCATCATAGAGGAAAATGTAAATGAATTAGCCCTGGGCAATAGTGCTTTCTTTTTTTAAAGGAGGGAATTGGGTATATGTAATTGGGTGTGTGTAGTTGCTGTGTTTCAGGCTAGCATTAGAACTATTTATTTACTACCTTAATATTGTACCCTTCCTCCAAGGAGCTTCAGGCAGTAATTTAAACTCTCAGTAGCCAAGTGAGGCAAAATATTAGTAAGGTATTATTTTTATTATAGAGATTTACAGTGTGCTGAACACAGAAAAAAAAATCTGAAAAAAAAACCCCACCTGCACTGATCATCCAACTTACTCTTAACAATTACTTTTTCATATGACCTTTATACAGCTATCTATCTACCCATCCATCCATTGCTCTATCTACTTCTTAAATGGTCTTTCTGGGGAAATTGCTGTGGAACAATTTCTTCCTATACTGTGAATAACATGGCATGAGAATCCTATTCATTCTGCTCAGTGTAGCCCAGGACTTTAGCCTCAGGAGAATGCTGAAGGAGCATGGAATGAAAAATGAGGGGGGGGTAGATCAATTCGGGAGGAATTAAAATAAAGATGCTGGATGCCAGGAAGAAAAGCATCCCAGCAGTAAGTTAGAGAGAGTAGAGGAATGCCATAGCTGAGCAGTAATTTGAACCTAAAACTGCCTTCATTTGAGCCCAAGTTTTAATCATTTTCACATCAGCAGACCTTGAAACAGTGAGTGTATGCAGGAGCCTTGAATCAACTAGCGCTCATCCTCTCAAGGAAGAGATATGGGCTCAGTCCTGATAAGACTAAATGGATATGGATTTTTTTTGGGGGGGGGGGGCTTGCATCTGGGAACCTTCCGTCTTTAGTCTTGGGTGGGGTTGTACTTCCCTATTCAAGAGTAGTCTGTAATCTGGGGGTCCTCTTGGACTCACAGCTCCTGCTTGAAGAGCACAGCTTAATCTGTTGAGCCAGCTGAGCCTGTTGCTGGATCGAAAGGCCTCCAGACAGTCACTCATGCCCTACTTACCCTGCAGTTTGGACTCTTGCAATGCAGTCTGCATGGGGCGGCCCTTGAAGGCCACTCAGAAGCTGTAGCTGGTCCAGAATGTAGTGGCATGGGCAATGTTGGGCATGCAGTGGTATGCCCATATGACTGCATTGCTCCAAGAGCTGCACTGGTTTGGTTCTTTTACTGTTTTCTTACTTCAAGTGTAAGCAGCTTTTAAATTGACTAAACAAATAAACAAATCTGCTGCAAAGCACTCTGGTAGACGTGGACTCAGTTTTTGTAGCTTTAAAGGCCATTTTTTTTAAAAAAATCTTTACATGCAGACATATGGCACAGAAGATAGAAAATTATTTGAAACATGTTTTCCTTGTAAACAGATAGGTAGGCTGTTCATTAGTTTCTGTGTGTTCTGCGTATTGTAGAAGTTGCATATTTTTGAACAGATACTTATATTCATTTTGCATCCATGTGCAATTCATTTTGGTTCACTGTATAGGCAGAGTCCTTCTGGGGAAGTGTTCTGGGGAAACCTTTGGAGGCTTATAATTCATAGAAGCTTAAATGTCAAATAGAGATAATGAGGTGCCACACGTAAGACCAGCTAAAATGCAAGAAGCCAGGTGAATTTTCATTAGAAATGAATTACTTTAGCTTGGGAAAATAGATTTAAAGACTTGCTCATAGGGCTTTCCCCCCCTTTAATTAACACCTGCATCAGCAGTCTGGCTTATTTAGGAAAGCTATAGAAAGGCCTAAAATAAAACACATGCAATTGATGGATGTAGAGTTGCCCAAGTTAAAATGCTAATGCTTAATACATAATTTCTGTAATGAGAAATAACCTGGTTGCAGCCTGTTCAGGAGACCTTGTTTAGATAGAATATGAAATGCTACTCTCAGTTTGGTGCTGTCCACATGCGATAAGGCTTCATCTCCCAGAATGCCTAACCGGTGACCATCCTCTTAGGTAATTCTAGGAACTGCAGTCCTAATAGAACCTTTTTTACTTACGTGGGTCCCAGAGGAATAGAATGGGATAAAGATCCTAATAAACATCTTGAATAGGGAGTGTTCTTTATGGGAGGATCGAATTGTCACCTTGAATTCATGGAGTTTATATCAACATGACTGGATAGCATTCTTGGGAAAATCTGGCTTAGAATTTTGTAAGACAGACCACATACATACACAAAAGGCTATGAAAGTTTTGTTTTTAATCTTCCATTATGTTATAATCCATTGATTGATTGATTGGGCTTATAAACTGTTCCAATTAAAGCAGACTGAGTGGCAAAATGTTATTTCCTCATGGTAAATTTCTATTAAAAATAACAATCAAATACACACACCCAACCCCCCCCCCCCGAAAATACAGCACCACACTTCTTGGACATCTAACAGAGGTAATATCCTGTTCCTTCAGCAGTCGAGAAAATAGGAAAGAGTATGTGACCTCCAGCTGTAAAAAAGTTTGATTCAAGCAAGACAACTTCAGAAACTGGCTATTTTGCAACTGCTGGTAGCTAATATTAATAATAGTTTTTCACCCTGCAGTTAAAAGAGAAATAAACACTTTTAAACTATTATTTGTGGCTGTGTGGGAAGAAGAAAGCAGATTAAGAAATGCATAAGCTTTATGTTCACCATGGCTTATTCAGCTAGTACTAAGCCATCATTTAATATTTTTTTCTAAACATCATGTTTACCAGTAGGGAAATTTGTCCTGCTCAGATAGATCAACTTAATGTTGATTAATACTGGAAAGTGGTTTAAGGATTGTTGTCTTGCTGACAAATTAGTACAAGTATTGATTGTTGGTATTTATGTCCAGAGAATACTGCAGCTTCTTTGCACTTCAGTAGCTTTACTAGTTTAGTTTGCACCAACATAACTGAGCCAGTGTGCAGTGAATAGCAAACATTTTCCTAAGAAGGAATAGGAGAAGAGTTGAATTTGGCTGGCATGGAATCTGAAGCACAGTTGGCGAAAAGAGCTAAAAATGTTTGCTGAAAATAGTAAGAAAATGTCACTAATACTAGTAAGTTTATTACAAACATCTGTCCTTTATTTTTAGGCTTAAATATACCACTGCATCCTTTGGTCCCATGACTGTCAGCATTGCTGTAATTATTACTATTCTTCTACATAACAGTGGAAAATAATGAAGCCAAAGCACTGGGAAACGCTGTTTGAGGCAAACACGAGCTTGCATATTTCTATGGAAGCTGCTGCTGTTTATGCCTCTCTTGTCCTTTTGGGTCTGTTCATCTTACTGAATCCCAGACCTGGGCCTCAGCAAGTAAAGAGGTTGTATACAAATGATCTAATCCTTGAGGAGAAAAGAGAATGATTACAATTCAAATGATTCTTGGGCTTATTAACAACATTGCTCAGATAAAAGGGATGGTCTGTTTGCTCATCAGCAATGTGATGGAGCCACAGGGACCTTAATGGTTGAATCTGGCAGGAAGCCATGGCAGAAAAATGTTTCAAGCCAACATGCACTTTCTAAAACTGCAGTCACATATGTAGTAACAAGGATCTATTATCTTAGCATGATGGAAAGAATGATTTCTAGTCAGTCACGGTTCTGGGTCAACTTACTAGGGCCTTGGCAGAGCTGAGTTGGTGGTGCCCACATGGCATCAGCCACGGTTTCTGATGTTCTACAGCAGTATGTCCCAACCTAGGCAACTTTGTGATGTATAAACTTAAACTCTCAGCCAATATGGCCATCGCTAAGAATTCTAGGAGTTGAAGTCCACACATCTCAAAGTTGCTCCAGATTGGGAAATGCTGTCCAGCACAGTGCACATCCAATTCCATCACATTGTCTGTGCTGTCAGTGCATCTGGTGGAGTACTAAAAGCTGCAGGACTTTCTTCCCCACACGTTGACTCTTCTCAGCTTGTTGCTACTCTGCCCACAGTGAGGGTTGCCAAGAAAGCCACATGTAGTCTCCTTTAGTCAAGACTGACCCAAAGATACCCCCCACAAAATGTGCACTATTGTATGGATATTTATAAATGATTATGCTTGTATTTTTAAAGATATCATTTTGATTGTTTAATATAAGTTCATGCTAGGCTCTCAAATTCCTAGAACAGGACATTAATATTATAGCTGTTCAAATAATGACATGTGCCCATTACACTCTCTCAGCCCTAGGAAGGAGACAAAGGCAAACCACTTCCAAAAAACCTTGCCAAGAAAACTGCAGGGACTTGTCCAGGCAGTCTCCAGGAGTCAATGCTGACTCAAAGGCACCCACCTCCACCAAAAAGGCACATTTAAGTTTCTAACACTGACATGTTGATAATAATTTTTAAAGCAATGTTTTCTTCCAACTGTATAAATATGATGTTGCCATATTAAAAAATGATGGAGGTGATTACAAGCATTACAGAGTCCTTGAGCATGTGCTTATATTACAAAAGGTCCCAAGTTGGCTTTGATGCTTAAAGGTCATTGATGTGGTTCACAGTCATAGCCTTTTCTGCACCGAAATGTATATGGAAGATTTTTGTACATGCAAATACCACATGTTTCAGTAGATCTGGAGACTCTATTCATGTATTGTAATAAGGGCACCTTGTAGATAACAGGTATCTCTGCTTCGGAAATACACCATATATCACATGTAATAAGGTTTTATAGATTATAATTGTCTAAATTTATAGTTTTATCCCATAGTTACCTATGTATAATTGTATTTAATTGATTAGTTTGATTTTAATTGTTGTTTTTATTAATTTTAAGTTACTGGCCATTGACCGAATAAACAAACATTAATTCCTTCATATATCACATGTAACACCATGGAACCAAACACTGATTTCTGCTCTCTAAGAAACATTTGACAATGTGGGAGTTACATACCCAAAGAAACTTTCCACACAAGTGGACAAAAGAGTGCTTTGATAACTTCCCATTTAAGCAGCTCTCACCTTTAAGCTTAAACTGCGTCTATAACTTCACTGTTGCATTTTCCTACTTGAAAAGGGGGTTTCCAAGCTAAAGTGTGCAACTTTCAGGGTCATCTAGATACATGAAAATAATTCCATCATTGTGGAAGGCAGTTCCCCAATAAAATCAGGGCCAATTCATGTTTTCTTCATCCTGTTCTCTACAGCAGGGTTCCTCAGCCTCAGCCTCAGCCTCATTGCTGGCTGGGGAATTCTGGGAGTTGAAGTCCACACATCTTAAAATGGCTGAAGTTGAGGAACCCTGCTCTACAGCACTGTTTCTCCACCTTTACAACTTTACGGTATGTGGACTTCAACTCCCAGTAGTTGAAGTCCACACATTTTAAAGTTGCTAAGGTAGAGAAACACTGCTCTGCAGTACTTTGCCATCTCAGTTCCATCCTTCCTGGAGTTAATTAACTCCAGGGGCTTAGCTTTTTTACTCCCACCCACCATCCTGAGAATAACTGTGAAAGACTCAGCAGCATTTCAAAGCAAAAGTTGCATTTCAAAGGCTTTATGTAACATCAGTGAATTTTTTGGAGCTTGTACTTTTCTCCTCTTCCACTGCTGCTGGTTTGAACGTTTTTTTTTAACTTTATGCTTTTCCCTTTCAAATTCCTGCTGCATAAGGATATTTACCACTTTCCCAGCAGGAGTTCCCATGCTATGGCATGTTGAAAAACCCACACATCTTCTTTCCTCTTTACCTGAGTTTGTGTTGTGTTAGTGGCAGAGGAGAGAAAGACAGCCTTCAGAGGTAGATTTTTAAAATGGAAAATTAGTGTGTTTGCCCAGCAGAAGGGCTCAAATAGAAGGGGCAGGGAATTTTGTGGATTGGACTGTTTAGGACCAATCAAGAACCAGGCTTCACTAGGATCAACCAATTAGTGCCAAAACAAAAAACGAAGATACAGTTCATGATGTAAACCATGGTACATTCTAAAGTATTTTCATTTTCTTAAGGCAGGATATGGGTAGTGGTTGGAGATATTTCATGTGCAAAGACCCAGAATAACTTTTTCACTTCAAAATACTCAGATCACCTAAGAAATCACCCTTGAAAACAGCGATCACTTCCCAGATCTGAATTAGTTTCTCAGTGCTGAATCACTTATCTTTGTGACCCCAGTAGTCCTTTACTTTCCCCACATTTTCTCAGTTATATGTTTGTACGTGTGTGAAAGTGAGTGAGTTAAATGGAGAGAAATTAAATTCTAGGCAGATTTTGTTAGGGAAAAATAATATAATTGAGTAGCATTTTCTGTTTTGCAGAAAGAAGCAAAATAGTATGTTCTCATGCCACTTTCCTACCCCAACATTCCTTTTTGATTTGGCGTTGACGATGGAGCATTCCCAGTAACAGCAGAGAATATTTTCTTTAACCTCAGAGCACTTGTAAAACCTGGAGGGTGAAGACATTGATGAATGAAGGTCTTTTTGAGGCTTGACATCTAGCTTTGGAGAGGCAGTGGAGAAAGTTAGCAGGCTGAGACAAGGCCAGACAAGAGCAGAATTACCTGTTAGCCACACCAATGACGGACCTTTGAGAATTGAAGAGTTCATTGTGAAGCTCTAATCAGGGATCAGGAGAGTGAGCTTTCAAATGAGACCCTTTGCACCTCCTCATGCAGGAAGCTTTAGGTTGAGAATTCTCTAAATCTTTTCTAGCCCCAACATAAATGATACTTTTATAAGGATTAGTCTGCTTCTTTCTTTCTTTCTTTCTTTCTTTCTTTCTTTCTTTCTTTCTTTCTTTCTTTCTTTCTTTCTTTCTTCTTTCTTTTCTTGTATAAATGCAGTATTCAAGAGCATGACCTATTATAGACAGAACAAACAGGGTTTCCACTCTAATCTTGTTGGATTTCAATTGTTGATAGCCTTCTGAACTTTACATTTCAAAGGCCAAATTGATTTAAGTATAATCCCTTTCTGAAGGAAACATGTTTTTGGGGGACTACATGATTATTTTTTTAAAAAAAGTTAAAAAGTGGGTAACAAATTTACTCTTAACAAAGCTAGAAAAGAACACAGATTTTGATTACACAAAATATTAAGATATTTACATTCTTGTAATCTGATTTCTGGAATGGGGACCTAATAATAACGTGTGTGTGTGTGTGCCCTCAAGTCAATGTTGTCCATGCAGTTTTCATGGCAAGATTTTTCAGAAGTGGTTTGCCACTTCTTCCTAGGGCTGAGAGAGTGTGACTGGTCCAAGGTCACCCAGCTGGCTTCGTACCTAAGGCAGGACTAAAACTTGCAGTCTCCTGGTTTCTAGCCAGGTACCTTAACCATTACACCAAACTGGCTCTCATTAACATGTGACCCCAAGGGTATTTGGTAGCTTTTTGAATAGTGGCTCCTATAGAAAAAGCTAATCATTATATGTATATATACACTGCTCAAAAAAATAAAGGGAACACTGAAACAACACAATGTAAGTCCAAGTCAATCACACTTCTGTGAAATCAAACTGTCCACTTAGGTAGCAACACTGATTGACAATCATTTTCACATGCTGTTGTGCACATGGAATAGACAACAGGCGGAAAGCATAGGCAGTTAGCAAGACATCCCCAATAAAGGAGTGGATCTGCAGGTGGTGACCACAGACCACTTCTCAGTTCCTATGCTTTCTGGCTGATGGTTTGGTCACTTTTGAATGCTGGCGGTGCTTCCACTCTAGTGGTAGCATGAGACGGAGTCTACAACCCACACAAGTGGCTCAGGTAGTGCAGCTCATCCAGGATGGCACATCAATGCGAGCTGTGGCAAGAAGGTTTGCTGTGTCTGTCAGCGTAGTGTCCAGAGCATGGAGGCACTACCAGGAGACAGGTCAGTACATCAGGAGACGAGGCCGTAGGAGGGCAACAACCCAGCAGCAGGACCGCTACCTCCGCCTTTGTGCAAGGAGGGACAGGAGGATCACTGCCAGAGCCCTGCAAAATGACCTCCAGTGGGCCACAAATGTGTGTGTGGCTGCTCAAACGGTCAGAAACAGACTCCATGAGGGTGGTATGAGGGCCTGACGTCCACAGGTGGGGGTTGTGCTTACAGCCCAATACCGTGCAGGACGTTTGGAATTTGCCAGAGAACACAAGATTGGCAACTTCGCCACTGGTGCCCTGTGCTCTTCACAGATGAAAGCAGGTTCACACTGAGCACATGTGACAGACGTGACAGGGTCTGGAGACGCCGTGGAGAACGTTCTGCTGCCTGCAACATCCTCCAGCATGACCGGTTTGGCAGTGGGTCAGTAATGGTGTGGGGTGGCATTTCTTTAGGGGGCCGCACAGCCCTCCATGTGCTCGCCAGAGGTAGCCTGACTGCCATTAGGTACCGAGATGAGATCCTCAGACCCCTTGTGAGACCATATGCTGGTGCGGTTGGCCCTGGGTTCCTCTTAATGCAAGACAATGCTAGACCTCATGTGGCTGGAGTGTGCCAGCAGTTCCTGCAAGATGAAGGCATTGATGCTATGGACTGGCCCGCCCGTTCCCCAGACCTGAATCCAATTGAGCACATCTGGGACATCATGTCTCGCTCCATCCACCAACGCCACGTTGCACCACAGACTGTCCAGGAGTTGGGGGATGCTTTAGTCCAGGTGTGGGAGGAGATCCCTCAGGAGACCATCCGCCACCTCATCAGGAGCATGCCCAGGCATTGTAGGGAGGTCATACAGGCACGTGGAGGCCACACACACTACTGAGCCTCATTTTGACTTGTTTTAAGGACATTACATCAACGTTGGATCAGCCTGTAGTGTTCTTTTCCACTTTAATTTTTGAGTGTAACTCCACATCCAGACCTCCAGAGGTTGCTTACATTTGATTTCCATTGCTTTTTGTGTGATGTTGTCAGCACATTCAACTATGTAATGAACAAAGTAATTAATACGAATATTTCATTCATTCAGATCTAGGATGTCTTATTTCAGTGTTCCCTTTATTTTTTTGAGCAGCTTATATTTTTTTTTGCCTTTTGCTATCAGATGCTACTGAAGTACAGCTCCCAACAGTATGGCCAGCAATGAGATCTGCAGTCTAGCAAATCAAGAAAGCCATAGTTTTTCCACCCCTGGGTTAATGTTGCACAAATGAACCTGTGTAAGTTTTTGACAATGAGGCTCAGAAAGGAAGATTAGATGTTTGCATTTCTTGTTTCAGAATTCTAACCTGCGGTTAATATTAAATATGGTTAATTAAAACAAACCAGCCTGATAAACTACAGTGTGAAGTTGGCTTTTTTCAGTAAGCCATAATTAAGACTTAATTATTTTCAACTCTTTGAATCAGCTATATCTTTGCCCAGGCATGTGGCTTTCCATGCTTACATTCAGGTATCCTCATACTGTATGTTCTGCAGCACTTTTTTGGAATCAAATGCAATGTGCTGAACTGCTCTGTTTTAAATGCTTTTCATTTCCTTCCTTTGGTTATACCAGAGGAGATGGATTATATGGATAAGCCTCATGCAGGGTTATTCCATAATACTAAATCATAGTTTATAGTTGGTCTGAATGAGCCCATAGTCTTAAATTGTCTGTGGCTGGGATTCTGCACTGTAAAGTGAGAGAAAGCATTTCCTGTCGCAGAGCAACCTTGTATTTTAAATGTTCTCATTCATTCATTAAGGGCTTTGTATACTTTGTTAGCCATTCCGCACCAACAAAGTACACTTGTCCAAAGCCAGCCTCGTTAGTTCAAATGAACAATATTATATAGTCAAAACTGTGAAGCGTTATCTTATTTTTCAGATTTTTTTTTACTGCAAACTGGCTGCTAAAGAAAGGGTGTCTATGATTAAAAATTAAACATGCACACACAAAGAGGAAATAGGAGGGTTTCCATAGGAGAATGCAAACGAAAAGAAAATGAAAGGACTTGATAAGGGTTGGCGGATTGTTCTATTACTTTATGGATGGGCACAAAGGGCTTGGGGTTTTTCTTTTTTGTCTGAGACGGTGAACGCAACTAAACTTCATGTGAGAAAATACAGAAAGTTTCTCAGGGCCTGGACCTTGCAGTCCGAGGAAATTTAGTGTTTCAGTGCATTTATGATGGAAAACATCATAACAACTCTGCAAAATTTGTCTAATGGTAGCATTAAAAATAAAATCTTGTACTGTGTTAGTTGAAGCTTGGAACCTCTCTTCTCTGCTAGCCTTAAAACACCCAATAAAACCAAAACCCTTGACTTTATTACAACTTTGCTTCACTAATGACAATCTCCTGCTGCAGAGAGAGAGCTAAGATTATACTGTCTGCTGTTTTATGGGACCTGCAATTGAATCTTTTTTTTTTCAAAAGAACACTGAAAAATCAACACCTGATAATGACTTTGTTTCCATTCATTATAGATTATATCTTACAACTTAAAACCTTCACCTTGAGTTAAATTGCTTTGCATCGTAAAATGGGGGAGGCTAATGGTACAAATGCTTTTGATTGTAGCATCAGCCATAATGGCACTGTCTTATATTTTCTGTTCTGTGCCATAGGTAAAGACCTGAGCCTCTTTCTCAAGAGCAGATGTGCAGAATTCAGCAGGATTTTTAAAAAAGCAAGTATTTTTCAGATACTCCTTTATGACCTGATATTTTTGTGCCCTGTAATCTTGTACCTTAGGTAGAAGCAATAAACACTATACTCATCCTTTTTTTCATTTTACTCTTCATTGTCTCCATTTGCTGTGTATACTTTTTATATTGTATACTCCTTGAGGCAGATCCCCATCTTTTCGTTCTGCATATGATCCATGTTGCTTTCTCTTAGCGGTACATAGATTGGTTCAGTTCCGATTCAAATATTAGTTGGGTTTGGATTTCTGAATTGAATTGTCAAAACAGTTTGGAAGTTGATTTGATAGGGAAAAAGCCTTCTTGCTTATGCACAAAAAGGCCATCAAGTCCCTTGATCTATTGGGAAGTAACTGACTTAACCTGTTGGTTCAGCCTCAACTGACAATCTGATTCAGAAAATTAATTAAAGTCAAAGATTCAGTAAAATGGAGGTAACTCTGATCCTTGAAGAGTCTGTGATTGTTTCTGAAGCCTTAAATTCCTGTATGGCTGAAGAACAAGAGGGGCATTTGGGGGGTGGGTTTCATCCTCTGAATCCGAGTTTGCAGATAATAGTTGAATTATATCCTTCAGTCAGAAAAATGTAGTAGGAGATACTGTATGTTTTTCTGCAGTAAGGAGGACCTAGGGTTCAATAGTCTCTGGGTCTATTCAGGGATGTGCTGAGCTTTTCCTCCAGAGGACAAGACAGTGTCTCTAAAACTATTGCTACTCTCGGCCTATCCCCACCCCAAACTATCTAGGCTATCAGAACAGCACTGGAACTATTGTATAGAAGAAGATGTAATGAGAGGCAAACTAATGGAAATCTACCAGACTTAAGATCTAGCACCTTGAAGCTGATGCTGATTGTAAGAGTAGTTTTTTACAGAATGTTATCTATAACTAAGACTTTTTCTCTATCTGATGGGCTACATGAATACTCTGCTTTGAGTGGCAGCAAACAGAGGATCATTCATTTGCAAATAAATTGGGGGGCAGTGTTGGTAATATTAAGTAATATCATTTTTCAAACCATCCAGGTAGTAATGAGATGAATGGCAATTACTTTAAAAATTGGAACATACACTTTCTTTTTGTCCATATCCTATTAACCAAGCTATTGTGATTTAGAGTAACTCCTGCTGACAAATGACAGGTTTGGCTTAGAGTAGCGTAATTATCAACTGAGCTCCAATTAATGACAGGAGAGCTCTTTTACTCAGTCTGGAACAAGCTTAATACAAAATATTCTTGCTTTAAAAAAATCTAGAAAAAATGATATTCTAAACCCATTTCCAAATCTTTCTCCTGTCATCAGGATGGCCTCGAATTACCAGCTATCTTTGTGAACTACTTTGGGTCCCTGAGCTCTGCTGCTACATTCTCTCATTTCCTAATACATACTGAGCACTGGTGGTAATAAATAAAATACCTCCAGACATTTCCCCCAATATCTAAATCCCCCAAAGGCTGCTGTAGAAGAAGCTTTCTTGGATCTAATGACGAATTTAGCACCATTTCTCAGGATTGCCACTCAATTGCTGAAGTCCTGTGGACATTGGTGACTGAAATTAAAGGAAAGCCATTAGTATACTTCTTGAATCAAGCAATGCCCAAACTTCGGGTCTTTTCATTGGCCCTCTATTTCTGAAATTTCATTGTGGAACTTGCATAAGTCCAAAATAAGTCCTCAACAATCTAAACAAGAATGCATTGTTGAGAATTGTACAAATCAGCAAAATGTCACTCACCTGTTAGTCGTGCAGTGAAAGAAAGATGGCTGGTTGATTGATTTATAAGCAATAATGAACACCTCTGCCCATGAATAGAATGCTGATATTTCTATTGATAAAACAAGTTTTTTGTCCTTTCAATATGGAAATTAACCAAAAACCAACCAACTAAGCTTTCCTTCCTTCCTTCCTTCCTTCCTTCCTTCCTTCCTTCCTTCCTTCCTTCCCAATAAAAGAACCAAGTTGCTTCCATGAAAACCAAAGGAACTGACCAGTGAATGAGAAGGAGAACTTTTATTATTCAACACTCTCAGCTGTTTGGGGAATTATTTCTTGCAGCTAAAGTATGTATATGGACATTTTAGCACTTGTATCAAGTTTAAGAAAAAATGATACACACATTGGATGTGAGGGCGATCTGGCTGCGACATCTGTCACCCCATTGATCGCCAGGGTTGATTCAGCTGATCTGGCTGGCTAGGCAGGTGTCCCCTTCCTCCCTCACCGCTCCATGTGCGTCCCTCCCGAAGCTGCGCGCTCGGTGGAAGAGGATGACCATCCCAGATAGAAGGAGTGTACCGATCTTCGGTCAAGGGTAATACACTTTTCAGCTAAAAAATCTGATAATATTTTCATTGGCAGAATAGTTTTAAGGAATCGTTGTATACTCTGTAGTGAGATCTACTTGGATTAGAATCAAACTGAAATGATGGCATGCATTAGGAGCAAAATATTTTTGTATTCATCAGCACTTAGAAATGTATGTTTTTTTTCCTGCCTGAATCTGAGAGCATCAAGGACACCATATTGTGATTGGCCTATGGACCTGACTTTTGGTACACCATATACATACATAGACTGATTCAGATGCTTCTATGGAAGGGCGGAAATGACTTTTTTTCCTGAATAATGCAGAATCTAAATTAAATCTTCCAATCTGACCTTTGGGTTTGAATGTCCAAGTCAGAAAGATTTTTTGAATTTTTTAGATTGTCAAATGGGATTGATTTTTCCAAATTCAATCAACAATTTGAACTGGATTTTGCCTGATCTACACAAGAGTAGAAGTTACACTTTGAGTTTGCAGTTGGTTACAAAATTTTACTTATTTGCCTTTGCAGAATGGCTGATTTGACTGAGTTGATAATATAGTTAAAAGGTAGTTTTCTGGGCAAAAATAAAATTCAAACCAAATCATCTATCCAAGTAACACTGAGAATATGGTGACTGAGTCCTATAGGTTTTGCTGGGAGTGAATCAAGATGTATTTAACTCTCTCTTCAAACCAGGAGAAATTAAATGTTTACAAATGCTAGAACTTCTTACGTCAGTTTGGTCACAGATGCTGGGTTTTAGTCTACATTAGGGATATGGAATCATTAAGAATTATTTCTGCTTAAATGCCCACATTAACAGGGCAAGATGCCAGTCTGGCAGTTTTCTTGATGATTTGTTTTTAAAGTTAATGCAAAATAGTGGAACCAATTAATTTTACCCTGTACCCCAGCCATTTACAAACTGAGGGAAAATTATACAGAAGTTGTATTTGAATAAAAAGTGATTTGCAAATTTCCCTGAAGCATATATCCTTAGTATACTGCTTAAGTTTTGAGTCAGGATGGAAAAGAAAAAGATGGAAGTTTTATAATACATTAAGTGGCACAGAGCTACAATGAATTTGCATAACAAGTTACAAGATTGACCCTACTGAGTATGCAAATTCTGTATTTCTAGGGCCTGTAAAATTTAGTCCATCTAAAAAAGAGCAGAGATCAGTGGCAACTAATGGGCTGGGTCAGTTCATAGCTGACAAATAAACCAGCCAAATTTGTTCTGATATGAGACTGTCATGTAATGAAAACCAGCTGGTGCTTTTATTTTTTTGTGGAAAATTATTTGGCATCCCTAGTTTACATAGCAGAAGTGATCATTACATATTTTTTCTATTTTCTGCTGTTATTCAACTGTATAATCCTGTATCATTGTTAATTTAGTTATCAAACTTCTTACAGCTCCAACTTGCAATGTCTTGTGGAAGTTTACTATTAAACCAGCATTGATATCAGAGATTAAAAACAATTAAAATCAGCAATTGAGCACCTTTCAAAGGTTATCTAGGGCCTTTAGTAAGGCTGCACAAAATGACATCTCAGCACACAATACACATTCTCAAAGGTTCAAACATTGCTAGTTTACCCCCAGGGAGAGAGTCATGTTGTGTCAGCCTTACAAGGTAGACCAGACAGGAAATATGACCAGATAAGTTAATTCTACTTTATTGTAAAGCTACATTAGCAGAATCTTGCTAGTCTGAAAGTACAATTCTCTGCCTTCTCCTTTAAACCCTGAGAAACTAGGGAGGGTCCCTTCTGAGCCTCTTGCCCTTCCCATTATGCAACTGCAGGCTATGCTGTCTCTTATCTGACCATTCCCTAGGCAGCATCTCTTGGCCCCATCTCCCAAGGTCTTTCCCACATACCATTACATGTTGGCACAGAGAGATCTCCTGACCCCTTTCTCTGCTGGAGATGGAAAGTGTTATTTTTTCTATTTCTAACTTTTAACTATGTATTTTAAAATTCTAATAAAAATTCTTAAAAAAAAAGTGTTATTTTTTCCTACATAGGAGAAAAGTGTAGTTGAACTTGGGAAAAGCTGGGAGAGAGGAGTTGGATAAGAATAGGGAGTCACCATCTCTTCAGCAACCCCTGATTCTCTTCCCCCAGAAATCTAGAGGAAGTCCAGGTAAATAAACTTCAGATAAACTTTTGATTGGAAAATTGCTATTATCTGTACAGATAGGTAAAAGTCTAGACAGGAAATTGTGTTATATTTTTGTTTTACTTTATGTATAATGCTAGGTCAAGACCATTAAAAAAAACCTGCTCTGTATAAATTAGGAAAATTGATGATGTATCCGCTACCTTGCAATCTATTTTTATAACTTGGCAGGAAAATATTAATGTTATTTATAATTTCTGGATAGTCTGCATATTAATTTGCATAATCTCTCATTTCCCAGGGAGAAAATTAATTTATAGCAAACCAGTATCATCCTGTGGTTAGAGACTGGCTATATCTGCCTATCTTTGAAAGAGTCAGTGCAGACTTCTTCAGAAGAGGTCTAATAATTGCCTTCTTCAAACAAGGAGTCACCTGACCCTCTCTCGGTGGGTACAATTTTCCTCCTGGACAGATGCCATATTGGGCAAAGATCTAGAGGACAAGAGGTGGAACATACCACTCTAAGTCCCTTCTTTACTTCCTCTGGTATCACAAATTGAAGTCGATCCATTCTAACTTTATAAGAGGAGTTACCCAGTACCTTCATAATTGATTCTGCATCCAGACTGGTTTGGATGTAAGAGATGTTTTTTGTCACTGGAAGCATCTCAGCAAGCTCTAGGGTTCTATAATCAAATTCGGGGAGGAGAAGGTAAGCTGTGAGCTTGTGCATGCAGAGAAAAATAGCTGTTTTGCTGCACATATTGCCACAGCATATCCCTTCAAATGGGCTTTCTGTTGCATCTGACTAGATTTGACTCTTCTGCATAATGGGCAGGTGATTCTGGGTGAATCATCTGCTGGCATGAAAGATCTTCTATTTAAATATTGCCAATGTGGGGGGCTTAATATACTGTGGAGTCCTTGGTGCTCTCTTAGCATGGTTGTTTGCTTGCAGATTACCCAACTAGGTAACATCCTCAGTGTGAGTAGGTGTGGGGTTTGCTCCCTGTTTATATACAGTAGCTTGCCCTGCCAGTGTTGGTGGGGGTGTGGTTCCTTGATTAGGGTACTGTTTTCTGCTTGCTTGATTGTTTGTCTGGTGTTAATCCCTGCTTATCTGGGTGTAGGCTGCTGGAGAGGATGTGTTCTGGTCTTTTTGTTTCCTTCTTAGCTTTTTTATTGTTTCTTTTCAATGGTGTGTAAATATGGTTTATTTCTATGTGTCTATTGATGGCTGATTTGTCTGAATGCCAACTTCCAGGAATTGGAACAAAGTGGGTTGTTTTTCGATAGACTTGCATTTCTAATTTGCCATCGTTTCCTCTGCTGATGAGGATATCCAGGAAGGGTAGTGTGTTGCTGTTTTCTTCTTCCCTTGTGAATTTTATTCCTTTGAAGTGTTGTATTTGAAACACAGTGCAGTACCCAGAATAGGGCTCTTAAGCTGGACTGTATCGTATCTAAGGACTTTAGGTTGTTGTATACGTGCAAAAGGAGAAGGGGACGGCAGAGGATGAGATGGTTAGATAGCATCACCGATGTAATGAACATGAATTTGAGTAAACTCCGGGAGACAGTGGAGGACAGGAAGGCCTGGCGTGCTATGGTCCATGAGGTCACGAAGAGTCGGACATGACTAAACGACTGAACAACAACAAATACGTATACCTGAAAGCCATATAACATTTTAGAAACAGATTTGCTTTAAAAAGTCTTATGGCAGTGGGTGTATTCTTGCCGCCTCTGGTGTGAACAAAGCTGAGTATAGCCTTAGCACTATTACTGGCCTTATCAGAAACTTAGGAACAATTGTGCTGATTGCCTTACTTTGGTAAGGTCCCTATTTCTGATCCCACCCAGAATTAAGGTTGGGACAACTCAGAAACCCTTCCAAAGCCACTTAGATCTAAGAGTTTTTTCAGGTAGACCATTGTAATAACTCCATTGCCCCTACAAAGGTGAAAGGTAGCCATGAATCCAAACTTAACTCTATGTTGATCTATCCATATGGCATCCCTAACCCCAGAACTTTCCTCTGATCTCTCCTTAATCTGGGGGGCAGAAGAGCAACTTTTTCTCCCTCTTTCTGTAGACACAATCCATATTGATTCTTTTCTTGGATTCTTTCTAGCATGGTGAGTGAATGGTATCTTTAAATATAGTTATTTTATGGCTTGCAATATCACTTTTTTATTCAGAGAGCCTTTTATTTCTCCCTATGCTTTATTAAACACTTGACTTGTTTGGAAGAAAGCTGAAGCATGAACTTAGATAACCCAAAGGGAGGGAATTCCATGCATAAAGCATAGTGTTGAATTTTAGAACTGCTACTCATATATAAATTTGTTATACTGAGCCATAACTTTTGGACAAGACAGAGCCTCAAGAGAATGAGCAAGTATCATTGCACTACTGTGCATTTGTGTTCTGACATAGATACAATGGATATTTTTGCAGTTTCACTGGGGGGAACAGGGAGTCACGGAGGCATTATTTATAGATTGTTTTTTGATATACAACTAGTATTTCTGTAAGTGTTCAGAAAACTAGTTAAATTAATACAGTGCTTCACATGAGAGAGAGAAAAAACCTGTACACAAGTCCTTTGTAATGAGTCACAATTCACTATTGGATCTAATTAATAACTCTTTGATTTTTGCTTATTTGCAGATATACTTAACTAACATTAGTGTGTTATAAATTTATACAACTGTGGCAAATATGAAACATTTATTTGAGGTATGCAGGTTTTACCTATTCATTATCATACTTTAAATTGCTCTGAACACAGGCTCAGGTCTGTTAAAATTATCATATTGACAAGCTCTGTATATAATGAGGAGTTGAAGATGCATTAACATGAATGTAAAACAGTGAAAATGTGTATTTCGCTTTGGGTAGAGGGGCAGACAGGCAGTAAGGCTCAGTGGCACAAAAGAGCTCATGAAGGAAAATAAATATTTATACAATTAGACTTCAAGACACTTTTTGAGAGGTTGATTTGCTTTTTACCAACTCTGATGGACAGTTCTGTAGGGTGGATCTGGAGCCCTGCATCCTTGACCTTTTACAAACTGTCAGAGCTTGCTGAGTAGCAAACTAACAAACTAACAAACAAAATACAGAGGACCTTTATGTCACTCACTTTCACTTCAAGACTGCAGTTGTAGCAGTTGCTCAACATTCTTGTTTCACCTTTAAAAAAAATGCATCCAAAATAACCCAAAATGAGTTAGCTCCATACTTTGAAAAAAACAGGACCGTAGTTTCACTGTTTCAGCTAAGCTGCTAGAAAGATGAATCCAGATACTAAAACGTCCTTCAGCACTTACGTCTGAATTCTGCCATTGGAAGTGAATTCCGCTCTTCCCAAGCTTTGCAGCTTCATGAACAAGAACATCAAACAATGGGGCCAGTCTAGTGTTTATCTTCTCTGGCTCAGAAACCTGCCTCCCCACAAAGTGTTTGAAATGTACTATGACCTGATGGGTATGTATGTATGTATATCTTCGACTGGTATGTATGTATGTATGTATGTATGTACGTACGTACGTACGTACGTACACACACACACAGTATGTGTGTGTGTGTATGTGTGTGTGTGTGTATGTGTGTGTGTGTGTGTGTATGTGTGTATGTGTATGTGTGTGTGTGTGTATGTGTGTGTGTGTATATATATATATATATATATCAACACTAAATAAATCTTAGGACAGAAGAATTTGAAAACCGATCAGAGGAATGTGCAGGGCAATGTGTGTAAAAAAATTTGTGGGGCAATTTATATTAACAGTTCAAAATATTAGGGAGGATGCATGCGAATCCCTACATATGTTGCTAATGTGTTACACACTTTATTTAATCAATTAGCTTGATTTATAGCTGGTCTTTCCTTCAGGAGCTCAAGATGGCATTTGTAGCATTTCCTCCTCCCATTTTTTTCACAACAAGAACTTTCATGGCTGAAGGTGGACCTGAACCTAAGTCTTCCTGGTCCTAGTCCAGCATCTTAAACACTACACCACACTAGTTGTTTCCATGGGTTCTTAAATTTTTAAAAATCTATCTATAAACAAAGCTGGACTGGAATTCTGTCCTAACACAGCAATAAAGTGGAGATCATTTTATTGATATGTACATTGGTAGCAATGATTTAACTGTTGCACAAGAGGTATAACCTAATTCCTTAACAGACACTTTTAATTTAACAACAGTAAAATAATAACTTCCTACGTTTAATGTGATTAGGCTTACATTTCTGAGGACAGCGTATCCTTCTGCAAAAGGCCTCTTAAAAACCATAGAATACTCACATTTGCCTGGTAATTGCATAACAAAGCTCAAATTTGTCCAGAAACCTCCTTGCCTTCAGATTGTCGTCTTGCCAGTGAAATCACAACACTGACCATTTTAGGCTTATACAAGAGGAATAGCATTCATAATGTGGCAAGTGTTGGAGAAAACATGAGGTTCCTACAGGACATTGCTTCCAAGGAACCTCCCTTCCTCCTACCTGCAACTATGATTTTTTTTTGTTCAGATTTATCTCCTGCCTATAGGAGGATAAAATGTCCATTGTGGTGATATGGAGCAAGCACAAAGATATTCTATCAAAAGTTTGATTGGAGCAGAATGCTTTTAAGATAGTTATTAAGGTAGTCAATAAGGGAAACCTTATTTGAATTTCAAGGTGAGGAATGACCCTGGAATCCCTCTGAAAAACCCACATTGAATGGACACACTACAAACATCCTGATTTTTTGACCATTCGGAAACAGCAGAAAAACTTCATTTTGTGTCTTTCTCTCCATCAGTAGCTGAAGTCACTCAGCAAGAGGTGCAGAGTTAGGCAACCAGCTCTCAAGCTTTACCTCCACACATTGTAAGTTGTTCCTTATATGGACAGGAAACTTTTTGAAATATCTGAGGTCAGGTCTGCTAAACAAACTGGACTTGAACCCATAGGATCCTATACTGAAGGTACAACCCCAGGAAATTGCTGAGCTTTTGAGGAGCTGAAGTTAGTCCCTCCAGGATGTTCACTCTTTAGATCACAGAAATACAGCCTACAGTTTCCCCCTACTGAGTTGGTTTCATAGTTAGAAGAGCCAGTCAGCTTTGCCTGATCAGTAGCTTCAGATCAGACAAAGGTATAGCATACCTCTGCCCATTCTTTGAACTGCTCTGTGTCCCCTGTGCCCGGATAACTCTGGCTTTCAGAAGACAAGGAGAGTGCTGAACTGATCCAGAGAAAAAGCACTGTCAAACAGCTATTGATAAGTGCACCCTACCTCCCTTCTTTTCCTTCTATGAATTTCTGGAGGCTCTGTCTACCACCCATCCTTGAGAATGAGGCCTGTGCAACAGACAGGTCACCAGTCTTCCTTCCCCACACTATATATCTGTATTTCTGTCATTACCTACAGGCTGGCTTCCTAGCTTCCTCTCCATCTCCCATCCATCCATCCATCCATCCATCCAACATCTATCTTCTGTTTCCTTCCTTCCTTCCTTCCTTCCTTCCTTCCTTCCTTCCTTCCTTCCTTCTCCCACTGAAATCCTTATTCCCAAAGCTAAGGCACATGTGCTAGTAGCAGCCCCCGTCCCCTCCCTAATCCCAAACTCACTCTCTGTCCTGAAGAGGGGTATTTATGCAGTGTATATACTGGACTTGCTCTCTTTAAAACTGCAGTATACGTGGCCATCAGAAGCCCCCAGGGATTTCCCCCCTCAATACTGTATTTCCCCACTGAATGCTATTTCTCAATGATTGCTATTTTCCCTTTCATTGCATTTTCCATTAACTCTTACTTCCACCTCTGAATGTTTTGTGAATATTTTTTATATTTTCATTGCTATTCCCACAGCACCATTGAGTGAATATGTTTTTGGCTTGATGAATCCCAGCCCTGAAAATCAAGGAGGACCCCAAGTATGTACACAAATGCTTGCACTCCACAAAACCTAGTTAGCTGACTTTTCCACAAATCTATCTTGTGATTATCTTATCTGTGATATACTAGGGAGGGAGAGAAGTATTTCTCAGTGAATTGTTTATTCTATGGAATCCTTTGAGAGATTCAGATGACATCATGTTCACTGTTATCCAATAGCCTTTTTGCCAGATGCACATACCCTACAGAAGAATAAGGCAGAAGAGATGCACAGTACCTTTTGATTAGCAGACCTAAAAGCCTGACCTCCAGAAGCACCTAGAACATCACATCTATTCCATTTTCCCAAAGCATCTTTGTCTGGTAACTGCAAATCAATTATTATTTGCTGAAAGAAAATGGTGAATAACTACTCCTATATTCTGGAGAGCAGTATTACTTCCCAATAGAAGAGAATATATGTAGCTTAGGGTTGAACTGTGGAATTCTTGGTGCTCTCTGAGCTTGGTTATTTGCTCGTAGATGTTTCATTACCCAACTGGGTAACATCGTCAGTGCGAGATCATTGCACTGATGATGTTACCCAGTTGGGTAATGAAACATCTGCAAGCAAACAACCAAGTTTCAAAGAGCACCAAGGAGACCACGGTATTACTTTTTTTTTGCAAAACAAAAACAACGCCCCCCTCCCCCGAAACCTTAGTTCTGTTAGCCTTGCACTGAGGAGTGCTGAATCCCATTCTACACCTTTATCACAGTAGTATGAGCCCAATGTGGTTCTACTGCTTGAATTTAAGTGACAATGGCCATGCAAAGTATGTGTAGCTAAATCCCATGGTGGGGCCAGCAAAGACTTTTAAAAAAAATCTGGTCAGGTTTCTCAGTGACTAAGGGCCTTCCTCCCCCAGTTTTCTTTAAGGCATTGTTCTGCATATGTTGGGTGGCTTTATTTGGTTTAGCAACTTGGTTTATTGTATTAATTTCTGGTCAGCCAGCATGTCTGGGATGGTGTGAGCTGTTCTTGTTAAATCTGGAGAATTCATGTTACTGTAATCTTTTCCTGAGTAAACAGAAGAAGAAGGCTGTCTTTGGGAAAAGATTTTGGAAGATGTAATCTTTTCATCCATTGCAACTCCCATGGCTTTCTGAATAGCTATTTGCGATTTTCCAATAGGTCTAGATGAGAATTTGTCCTTATTGGCTTAACTACAGGGAACTCTTAAAGGCGTCTATGATACAAATTGTTTTTAAAATGAAAGGCAGTTGACAGCCTGGTACCATTAAGGCTGTAAGTAAAGCATGACAACATTTTTGGCTCCCTTGGTGCCCCACCCTGCTCTTCATAATAGAAAATTTGCTAAGCAATATACGGGCTTTGTCACTCCAACAAATCCCTCCAGAAGCTTATGCACTTTAACTAAAAGCAGCGGATCCCCCGTGTGCCTGAAAATAGCTTGTAACTTTCCCCCTCTGTACTCTTTTTGTATTCCTCAAATGACAAATGATAAAAGATACACCATCTCTGCAATTTCCCCCTCAGATTGCTTACATTTCAACTGTACCGGAAGTATTTTGTTTTCCAATTACTATATTTTTCCAATTGCTGTAATGCTTGTTACATTATCACAGGGCCCCAGGCCAATTTCATTTACTTTGCTAACAATAGAACGCTCTGTAGTGTCCCTTTTTCCAGTTCAGTCTCCTCCTCCTCCTCCTCCCTTTCTCTCTTTCTTTTTTTTAAATGAAAGAGAGGCATTGTTCTGCCGATGGCATTGTTCTCTTTTGTCCTCTTGGAATTTCATATTCTGTGAGCTAATTCTGGCAGTATGCATGTGGGATCGTCAACTAAACAAAACAATATATACACCCACAGTTATTATCAAGGTAAGGCATTCTAAGCAGATGTAGGAAAGCACTGGCAGTCCCTGCCCAGCTGTTCTTCCAGAGTACTCCCCCCCCCATAATACCCATGAGCCCTTGGCTGTTCCAGCCTTCTGAGTCAATACCCCAGCAGTAATGCTTGGTCTCTGCCATTTATTTTTCATTTATTTATTTTTCAAATTTTGCCACCACTCATCTCCCCCCAGAAGAGGGACTCTGGGCGGTTTACAACACAAGCCATCCTGAACTTGTCATTTGTATTATCTACAGTCATCCTTTTCTTTAGCCAACTCTTTACAGACAGTATTGTTGGGAAAAGCCCTTGACCAAGCCACAGACAGGCAGACAACTAGTCCAGATTCCTGCATTGCATGCTTGCCTGAATAAACGTAACACAATGTTTGTGTTTTGTGCTGTAATATGTATGTGGGTGGGTGTTTGTTCAGAAGAGATCGAAAAAAATACAATAAGTAGCTGATAGTGAATCTTTTTAGCAGTTTAAGCAAAGGTGTTTCTATTCAGGCACAGTTATGGAGGTAGGCAGTGGGGGGGGGGAATGCAGTTATCAAAGCCACTTGGTATGAAGTCAGTTTGCTTCTTTCAGCTACTGAAATGCCTTAAGAGGATTTGAAAGTATTTAATAGTGCCAAGTGATTTGGAGCAGTGAATATTAAGAGTTGTATAATGAATTAGCTCGAGTCAAGATTTCTTTCACATTTTTGTTAGTGCTATTATTTACAAAGACCAAACCTGAAGGTCAGAGTGAATCGGAATCAGTAACTTAGTTACCATTGACCCAAGTGAGTCATAGCTGCTCAAACTGAGTTGTATGAGGTGGTGTCGCCTGGGTGATATACAAAACTTCCATGTATTAATTATAATCCTCTGTGAAATACAGCTGATAGCCGGAAGTAACAAATGGTGTTATCTGGCACTGCAATACAAGACTCTACCAACAATTCACACAATGCACAACTCTTGGACATCAGAGAGTTCATGCAGTGAAAATGGATGGCTGCATAAAACTCTTGTGTGTGAGAACTGGTATCAGCACCATGTAGCTCTGAATCCAGACAGAAGAGGAAACAAATTAAATAGAACAATGCTGGTAGTCTCACATATCCATTCCCATATCCATTGCTATTCACCCTGAGCGTTTGTGAATGTTCCCTGGAGACCTGCTGATTCTGTAGTCAGAGGCATACTGTTCAGTAATCAATCATTATGCAGATCTGCCCTGTGGATAAAAATAATAATAAAATAAATATTTATATAAAATATATAAAAATAAAATAAATATTTATAGGGGCGTGGTGGCTCAGCGGGTAAGATGCCAGGCTTGTCGATCGGAAGATCGCAAGTTCAGAGGTTCGAATCCCTAGCCCTGCCTGCGGAGTGAGCTCCCGCACTAGCTCCAGCTCTTGCCAACCTAGCAATTCGAAAGCATGCAAATGCAAGTAGATAAATAGGTACCACTTCAGTGGGTAGGTAACAGCGTTCCGCGCATGTCATGTGGCCACATGACCGTGGAAGCGTCTTTGGACAACGCTGGCTCTTCGGCTAACAAACGGAGATGAGCACCGACCCCTAGAGTCGGACACGACTGCACAACTGTGCGGGGGGAACCTTTACCTTTTTTACCCTGTGGAATACTAAGGATTTATAGTTCCTCCCACCAATGTCCTGATTCCAAAATACTGAAAGCAACATAGGCATAACTCCTCATCTTTGCTCCCACAAACCAGGCAAAAACTGTGCTACTGTTGGAATTTTATGTGATACTTGATTGCCACTGGGGATATCTTGTGGGGTTGCTTTGCATTCCAAGGAATACTGCATTTTTTCAGTCTTGCATTTCATTGAGAATAAACTTTGAGAATCTGCATTTTCTGGGGAAAAAAGAGTAGAGAGTTAAAAGGCATGAAAACGATGAATAATTTAATTTAGAAATCATCAAAGTCGAAGGAATATTAGGGCTTTCTGCCTCCTCGAATGCACAAATCCATGTGAAGTGCAAATGGTTGGAAGACAGCCAAAGGTTTAGGCTACAAGTCAAAACTTTCTCTTTTCTAAAGAGTTCAGAGCACTAAATTGTTTTTGCAGCATGGAAAAAAACCCCGTTATTTATTTTCTAAGGAAAGAATTTTCTCAAGAATGTTTTAAATATTCATTTCACTTTGAGGCTTATAGAACTTAATACCTACTGATGGGATTGAAATCCATGTACAGTATTGCAAATCAGAGTAAAGGGACAAAATGTGAGACTGGAAGGAAAGTTGCATTGGAGATAAAGGACTTCACATTGAAGTTACAATAACAATATGCTAAGCTTACTAGAGTGAGGAAATTAAAAGAATAAGATTGAATCAACATACTTACAACCAGTGTTCTGAAAGTCTGGACTCTCAGATAAATATTGAAGCTATCAAGTTACGTGAAATGTATATATCATTAAATTTTATGATTATTATTCCAGTGGAATGTGGTGGGGAAGGGAATCAGCCAAATGAAGGGATGTTACATGAAAGAGATTGACAGGACTTACATTAAACAATCACAGGTTCATTGATTTATGTGTGCCTGGTTTTTATTGCTGAGGAATCTGAAGCTAGATAAAGAGCAAGTCATTAGGACATTAATCTTTCTGATTATGTAACTCTTGAGCATTTCCATATATACCATTTTACTACAATATTTATTGGCTAAGTAATGAAACTGAATCATGCTTGTGTTATTTGCTTATCATGCATCAACTGATCTAGGATATTATTTTAGCCCTGAACATTCTCGCCTTCTCTCTCTCTCGTATTATTAACAGGAAAGTCAAGGCTTGTGCTTCTTCATTCCAAAGTGCTAATATGTCTGAAGGTTGATTTAGGAATAAATCTGGTGGATTACTTTCTTGCTTTAGAAAAATGAGGTGGAAGAGATTGCATCCACTGAATGATTTTTGCTGTTATATGGCTTCCTGTTTTTCTTTGCATATGTGGTTGGTGGAACCTTGTCTAGTTTCTGAAGGCAATCCAGAAAACAAGTGTGTTTGTGAATTTCCACTTGTGATCTTCACCCAAAGCATTAGTCTCCCTTCTGTACTTGTATTTTTGATAAACTTCTGATGTGGTCTTAATAATGGGATTACGTTGTTGTATGGCCAAATTTATCCGTTGTTTTTGGCTCTGCTTGTTATTCTTGCTACGTTTTCTACATTGCTGATCTGCTTAATGCACATCAGCTTTCTCCATCTGGTACAATACTTCCAGTGAGCTGTATCCAACTTTTCACAATCTTGGTTGGATCTGCTTTTTGAGATCTGTTATTGGAAGAAGCTTACTGTTTGTCTCTTTTCATCACAGTCTTTCCTTTGGGAAGAGAAATTGCTACCGGACAAATGATTCATGTAGTTACTGCATCCTTTGACTAGTACTAATGGAAAGTTAGAATTTTGCAGTGTAGCAGGAAATATGAGAGTTGTGGAGTCCTTGGTGCTCTCTGAGCCTTGTTGTTTTCTTGCAGACATTTCATTGCCAGGCTAGGCAACATCTTCAGTGCGAAAAGGGAGTGGGACTTGCTCTCTGTTTATATGGCTTGTCCTGCTTGTGTTGGTGGAAGTGTTGTTCTCTCCTTAGTAGTTCCTTGATTGGGATGTTGTTTGCTACTTAGTTGATTGACTGAGTTAATAGTTCCTTGATTAGGGTATACAGTACTGTGCTGTTTGATTGTTCCTCTGGTGCTAATCTTGGTGTTAATTTTTGCATATTTGGGTGATGATTGCTGGCAAGGAGGTGTTCTGGTCTTCTGGCTTCTCCATTGTCTCTTATGAATGGTATGTAAATGTTGTTTACCTCTATGTGTCTGTTGATGGCTGCTTTGTCTGAGTGCCAAGCTTTCAGGAATTCTCTATCATGTTTGGATTTGGCTTGGTTTAAGATGCTCACAGTTTCCCAGTTGAAAGTATGGTTAAGTCTGTCCATGTGTTGAGAATTGTTAAGGGCTCTGAAGTTAACTATTACATTTTTCTCTCTTTCTAGCCTTTTTAAATATGTCATTAATTATTTAGGAGAAAATATTGTGGTTCTGCTATGATATGTAAGTATGGTCTGTGATTCCTGCTGCGGGTCACAACGCATAGTGAAAATGGATGCAAGTGCTTATTCCCATAATCCACCACATGGCAATCCTGTGCATACAAACCACACATGTATGCTTCTGAATATCATTAGGCCCTAAAATTGTTTAAAGCTTACAGTAGTTGACAACCTCTTTGACAGCAAGAAAGAAAGTTCTTCCCATGGATACTTTCAAATTTTCCTTAAAAAATAAATCATTATTTTCCTTTAGGTGAGGAATTTCTATGATGGATAAAACATGATAAGAATAAAACAGAGGATATGAGACCCAGTTAGATATTTTTTAGGGGGAAAGTGTGCCTTCCTTTCATGCAATATTGAGATATCACAATGAAGATATAGCTTCACTGAAAAAAATGTTAATAGTGCAGACATTCAAGAGAGGAATGAAATCCAGCCACAAATCAAGTAGCTGAAATCAGTTTACAAAATATTTTGGAAAGCCTAGTCAAATAAAAAAACAGGTTCCTGGGTTGGGATTCAGTGGTTCACACCCAACACATGTCAATATGCTCTTTCTTACACATGTTGTGTCAGAGAATGAAAGGGGCTATTCAGACTGTTAAGTGTCTGAGTTAACAGCTCAGTGTCGAAATCCAAATTAAAGCATCCCAGACAGATGGCTGTCTAACCTCTGCTTGAACACATCCATCCATCTCTCTGGTTAAGTAGCTCCATTGTGAAACTGTTCTTAAATATAGAATGTTTTTTCCCCTAGTATTCAATCAGAATCTGCCTTCTTGTAACTGCAATCATTACTGTATGTTGTGTACTCTGCAAAGCGGGTCAACAGGTCTTGACCTTCCATGGGACATCATATCCACCCTCAATTGTCTTTTCTTAAGGATAAACATATTCCTAATTTTTCCTTCTAGGATTAAGTCTGTAGTCCCCAGGTCATCCTTGTTGCTTTTCTCTGAATCTGTCCAATGTCTCTGAATTGGTCCCAAACTGTGGTGTCCAGAATACTTTTAAGATGCTGTCCACAAGCAGAATAAAATGGAACAATTATATCACAAGATTTGGAAATTATATTTATGCTGATGCATTTGCCTTCCCCGCCCCTCCAAACCACATCACCCTGCTGGCTCATTTGCAATGGATAATTATTTGAGGATCTGTTTTTATAAGTACCATTACCAAGCCATATTTGCACCTTTGACTTTAATTCCTAAATGAAGAGTTTTGCACTTGTCTCTGTCCTGTTACTTTCAGCTGTTTTTCTAACCTATCAAGATCATTTAGAACTTTTTTTTGAGCCACTCATTTATTATTTTGGGTGGGTGGGGAAGCAAAATAGCTATATGTTACACTTAACTTCTTAAGCCTCCATCTAGGGCAGGGCTTTCCAAATTTTCCCGCAGTGACACACCAACCGCCGTTGGTGTGTCGCCACGGGAAAACCCGGAACTGCCGCTGTTGTGGCAGCGCGCAAAAACCCAGAAGCACTGCTGCCGCTTTCGGTTTTTGCGCGCCGCCGTTGGTGTGTCGCCGCGGGAAAACCCAGAAGCGCTGATGATGATCAGCGCTTCCGGGTTGTGTGGCGACACACCAGACTGTGTGTGGTGACACACTTTTGTGTCGCGACACACAGTTTGGAAAGCTCTGATCTAGGGAATGCTCCAAAATTCTGTCCCACCCTTCCATGGCTGTGATTACAACACAGACATTTTCTGTGGTTTTTTGCTACTGAAAAGATAGGTAAGAAGAGAGGTGTAGCTTCAGATGGATTGCCTGGCCTCGGCATAGAGGAGAACAAGGAATCCCCTAGTACTCATTAGCATAAATGCCATGGAACCAAGCTATAACTCCCCAGGACTACGTTCTAAGAACTAGTGGGAAATAGCCATCTTAGTAGGACTGAAACCACTGTAGCTAGCACACCTAAAACCCAATGATAGTGGTTAATGATGCTGATAACTATTTCTCTGACAATTTCAGGAGAAAACAGGAGGGCCCCTCTTCCCCTAACACAGATCATAACAATCATAGCAGTTTTGGTTTCAAAATCAGACTTTAAATCTCATTGAGATAGATCCAGATGATCAGTTTCAACCAAAATGATTTTGGGTAGCATAGCAACTATTGACTAAAACATCATATGTGACTGGATAATAATTGGTGCTTCTGTTCTTAAGTTATAGGAAGAGTTCCTTTTTATTAGTAATGAGTTTTTGTTACTCAGCTTTTTTCTTATTAGTCCAGACCAAAACTGAGGAAAAGGCTAATTAGCAAAAAAACAAACACACAGATGCTACCACCCTATGATTAATGAAATTCAAGTTGCGCTGTATATATAAATACATAGATACACACACACACACACACACACACACACACCTTTAAAGTAAAGTAATGTAATGTAATGCAATACAGTACAATATTCATATAATAAATTTTGCCGGCATGTTTGAACCTTCTAGCAGTTTGTCTAACTGAATCGGCAGTCCAGTCTGGAATGGAAGTTTTATTTGTCCCAGTTCTGTTTGTATTTCACAACAATGTGGAAGGAAAATACTAGATGTCATCTTCTTCAGCACCCACAGAGCAAAGCTTTTACTGTAATTCTTTTTTTAAAAAACAGAAGTCATTTCTTTTGTGTGCAAATACATGTGCAGAGAAAAATGAGGTGATGATGGTAATAGCAATTCGGTATTTAGCAAATATAACTGAAAATTAGTTGTGTCAAAATTCTACAAGTTTTAAACTAGTTATTCTACTTGAATTAGTTGCAGTCCTTCAGATTGTTACTTGGAGACTGGTTCAGCTATCACAAATAATAGAATTGCCATTTTGCAAATAACGAGTCTCTTGGTTCATTATCTTTATGTCTCAGGTTCACATTTCTACAGAAACAGTCCTAGACTTTTTTTTTTTTATCACCCATTAAAAAAATATTTCTCCCAGGCTTTTTATTTCTACCTACAAACATACATACCTATCATGTTATTCCCTTTCAAGATGAACAAAACTATGCAGAGTGCAGAAAAGGAGAAAACAGTAAGGCAAAGAAATTAAAGCCTGGGGTGAGAAGTGGAAATGTAGCTCAAATCACTATTCAGTATACCTCTTCATGCTTTTCTGTTCTTGCAAACCATCCTTGTTTCTACACATCTATACACCAATTCATAAACTGCCGTTTGCTTTTAAATTTCCAACCCCTTTCTTTTTGCAGTTTTCATCAATGCAATCCAATCATGACTTTTTCAGCCTTCTCTGTCCTCTCAGCCCAATTACTCTTCCTTCATATATTTGATTTACAATTTGATTTTCATTCATTCTCTCCATGTGAGCAAGCCACCTCAGCATACTTACTTTGTATTGGTCCCTCCCTTTGTATTCAGCCCACATTCATTCAGCACCCATTCCTTCTTGACCCTGTCTCTTCTGGTTTTACCACACATGCCTCAAAAGTTCCCCGTTCCCATGTTTCTCCTGACATACCCAATTCTCAGTTCCATATAACAAAGGGAAAATTAGCACACTTTTAGATACAAACTTTTTTGTTTCTTTCAACAAGCATTCCTTCCTTGCAACAGGCTACCACCTTGCTACCAGACGTTTTGTCCATCCGTTGCCCTATCTTTAATAAACATTCTAGCAAGGCACACAAATTAATCATGCTCTAGTTTTTCATCATTTATGCATAACTTGCAATTGTTTTCTCCATCTTCCATGTCAAAGAGAACTGCCCTGGGTCTTTGAGGCATTAATGTTCAGGTGCATACACCTCGTTGTAATGTGTAGTCTATACTGTATAACATTTGCTGCAAGATATTTGGGTTCTCAGCCAACAATAAGGCATCATCTGCATACCAAAAAAAAAATTCCTTATATGTTTATCCATAAAAACATTAAACAACCAAGAAGATATCACATATCCTTATTTCATTGCAGGTCAGTGTCAACTATTTCGTAAGCTTTCCATTTATTTTCATACTCTCTTTGATGCATTCTTTGAAACTTTTTCTCTGTCTTCTAAAACTTTTTTGATTTCTGCTTCTTCTTTCTATGCTTACTTTATTTTCACTGCGTTCTCTTTCATTTTCTTTCTCTTCTATGCCATTTTTTCCAAAAATTCACTCTTGACATTTTCAAAAATCAGTATGATACTTATTCAGAATCTGTTATCATACCTGTATCCTTCATTTGTTCTCTTAATTTTTCATCATAATCAGTCATGCTTTTATATTTGTTTTCATTCCAGTCTATAAATGTATAGGGCTATGTTTATACCACAAATTTGAAAAAAACATTTTTTTAAGCAGATACTCCATAAAAAGTGATAATTTTCATTGATTTTGGGGACAGTCACTTTTTTGTATTATTTTATCTTGTTTCCATCCATCCATTCATGCAGTGTGTGTGTGTGTGTATTCTTCTGGACTGCATTCATTCAGAACATTACATAGTTTTTCTCAAAATTCATATCTGGTTCTTCCATTACAACCATTTACTGGAGGTATCACCATCATGTAAATTTTACTTTCATATAGACCCCAAACACCTTAGATCAGTGTTTCTCAACCTTGGGAACTTTAAGATGTGTGGACTTCAACTCCCAGAATTCTCCAGCCAGCATGGAGAGTTCAATTCTGAACTTCAATTTCTTCTTCAATTCTGGGAGTTGAAGTCCACACATCTTAAAGTTCTCAAGGTTGAGAAACACTGCCTTAGATGATAGCAATCCATAGCAAATTTCTGCCATACATTTGAGCTGTTTCATTCATAATTATACGTATACCTTCATTATTTCTGCAAGTGTTCATCAACTTCATAAAACAGATTATTTTCATTCAGATCATTTTCATTCTTCCCCTTTTAGTTTCACAGATACATGGCAATGCAGCTCTCTTTATTTCATACCTTTAATCATTTACTCCTCTTACATTCTAAGTGGTAGTCTTCCATATGTCCTCTCTATTGCCAGATTGGTTCACGAATACTGATCTCTGCCACTCATCAGAGTTGTGTTCATTTGAGGCTTTCACCATCATTTTTAATAAACTATAGAAAGTATATATTTTGTTACTAGCCTTGCTTGTGTACCAGTGTCAAATCCACATTCTCTACCAACAGTAAGAATAATATTGGTCAGTTTGGGTATATTTAGGTCAGTATGCCATAAGTGCAACTCCAGCTCAGTTTTACCCCAAGAATGCTCACATTATTCTATGCAAGCTAATCTACAGATTCTCTGGCAAGCCAACATACTGTTGCCTGCATCCCACCAACATGCAGGCAAGTGTATTTAAAAAATAAAATTACAGTGAAGTTGCTGCTTCCCCCTCCCCCATATTTACTTTTTATGCTCTACTGTATGTTTTGCCATGCCATGTCAAACATCAAATATGTAAACGAGGAAGGATGGGAATGACTAGATGAGAGGGTTCTATTAAATTAGCATCGTCCACACAGTGCAGGGAAATCTATGCAGTCTTTCCAATGTTGTAGAATTTCAATTCCTATCATCCCTAACCTTTGGCACACTGGAGCCAATAAGCACTGACATACAACATCTGGAGGCCCAAACATTGCTGACTTTGATTTGGTGCCTTAATTATACACCATTATTGCCTTTAAACAGGCTGCTTTACCTTGAAGATGGCATATATATTTTACATAACATGAATTAAACATTTGAATCATGCTTGAAATTTACTAGTTCTGGGTTATTTAACTCAACTCTTTGAAAGTAAGAGAGATGTTATTTCCTGTTTAATAGCAACTAAATAACAACTTCACAGATGGATTATATACAATTTTATTAAAAGCTTAATTTTTTCCTGTGCAGAACATGAAATAGCCAATGGATTTAAGTTTATTTGCACCAGAGTGTCAATATTGTTGATTTTGGCAATTGAGCTTTTTATATTACTTCGATACTGTGAGAATGTGGTCAGAGGGCAAACAAAGAAGTTTGTATATCTTGAATGAAGTAGGTTACAGATTTTTTGCAAGTAATAGATGCTGCAGGGGGTTGTGTCCACCCATGCATAAAAATACTGGCTTTAACCTGAAATAGAAAATATTTTCATTTTAGAACTGAAATGTATGATTACAATAATTCATTAAAGTACCCTAAAAACAACCTCATTTTTACTCTCTAAGATTAGTTAAACAATGAACTACTAAATTCCAAGGATGATTCAAATGTTTAATATTATGGTATTACAAAACAGCTTTGTGCAGTAAAATTGGAAAGCCTATGTATGACTCCTAACTAGGATTTTATTAATTTCAGGAGCATAAAGTTTTTAATTCATGATACATGCACATTTTCATTAATATGAATTTCCAATATACTTGTGAATTCAACATAATTCCCTTGCCCTATGAAATACCATCTGTACGATACTAAGTTTAAATGCACAAAAAGTACATTTCAAACCATTCTATTTAGTATTTGGTAGATCCTAAAGTATTTGACATTGGACATATTTTGACAAATGATAAATTAATCAGGTTAAGTTTCTCAAGCCAAGACATTTAACATTCTACCTATAAGACCGATAAAAGTTTGAATAATATACACTGCTCAAAAAAATAAAGGGAACACTGAAACAAAACAATGTAAGTCCAAGTCAATCACACTTCTGTGAAATCAAACTGTCCACTTAGGTAGCAACACTGATTGACAATCAATTTCACATGCTGTTGTGCACATGGAATAGACAACAGGCGGAAAGCATAGGCAGTTAGCAAGACATCCCCAATAAAGGAGTGGATCTGCAGGTGGTGACCACAGACCACTTCTCAGTTCCTATGCTTTCTGGCTGATGGTTTGGTCACTTTTGAATGCTAGCGGTGCTTCCACTCTAGTGGTAGCATGAGACGGAGTCTACAACCCACGCAAGTGGCTCAGGTAGTGCAGCTCATCCAGGATGGCACATCAATGCGAGCTGTGGCAAGAAGGTTTGCTGTGTCTGTCAGCGTAGTGTCCAGAGCATGGAGGCGCTACCAGGAGACAGGTCAGTACATCAGGAGACGTGGAGGAGGCCGTAGGAGGGCAACAACCCAGCAGCAGGACCGCTACCTCTGCCTTTGTGCAAGGAGGGACAGGAGGAGCACTGCCAGAACCCTGCAAAATGACCTCCAGTGGGCCACGAATGTGCGTGTGGCTGCTCAAACGGTCAGAAACAGACTCCATGAGGGTGGTATGAGGGCCCGACGTCCACAGGTGGGGGTTGTGCTTACAGCCCAACACCGTGCAGGACGTTTGGCATTTGCCAGAGAACACAAGATTGGCAACTTCGCCACTGGCGCCCTGTGCTCTTCACAGATGAAAGCAGGTTCACACTGAGCACATGTGACAGACGTGACAGGGTCTGGAGACGCCGTGGAGAACGTTCTGCTGCCTGCAACATCCTCCAGCATGACCGGTTTGGCAGTGGGTCAGTAATGGTGTGGGGTGGCATTTCTTTAGGGGGCCGCACAGCCCTCCATGTGCTCGCCAGAGGTAGCCTGACTGCCATTAGGTACCGAGATGAGATCCTCAGACCCCTTGTGAGACCATATGCTGGTGCGGTTGGCCCTGGGTTCCTCCTAATGCAAGACAATGCTAGACCTCATGTGGCTGGAGTGTGCCAGCAGTTCCTGCAAGACGAAGGCATTGATGCTATGGACTGGCCCGCCCATTCCCCAGACCTGAATCCAATTGAGCACATCTGGGACATCATGTCTCGCTCCATCCACCAATGCCACGTTGCACCACAGACTGTCCAGGAGTTGGGGGATGCTTTAGTCCAGGTGTGGGAGGAGATCCCTCAGGAGACCATCCGCCACCTCATCAGGAGCATGCCCAGGTGTTGTAGGGAGGTCATACAGGCACGTGGAGGCCACACACACTACTGAGCCTCATTTTGACTTGTTTTAAGGACATTACATCAACGTTGGATCAGCCTGTAGTGTTCTTTTCCACTTTAATTTTTGAGTGTAACTCCACATCCAGACCTCCAGGGGTTGCTTACATTTGATTTCCATTGCTTTTTGTGTGATTTTGTTGTCAGCACATTCAACTATGTAATGAACAAAGTAATTAATACGAATCATTCATTCATTCAGATCTAGGATGTCTTATTTCAGTGTTCCCTTTATTTTTTGAGCAGCTTATTTTGTGACTGGATTTTCATCATTGCTTATCCAAAATTAACTTTTGTTTATATTATTATTAGCTGGAATTGATGGAATTTATTCCTTATTAAAGAACATTAAAAATCTTATATTTAAATTGATATCTAGATATACGCTATAGGTCAATAGTGTACCATTTCTAAAGACAAAGAAAATAATATTAGTTAGAGATTAGTTAATGTTAGTAAGTAACACATGAATAGTTCCATTTGAATCATAGTTGCAACTCTGAATTAACATAGTTGATTGTGCTTGAAATGCCATAATGTTTTGGCCTTATTGTGTTGCATGCCGTCTTTGGTCATTCACGAATAATGTACTTTCATCTGTTTCTGCATTTCACAGATGAAATATTCTTGTATGTTTTTTTCAACCTTACTGTGGTAACCAAGATCACTCTCTGAGTATCCCTTAAACACAGGTGAAGACTTCTGCTTCATCTGTATTAAAATTGGTACATTACTTTACAAGATTTAATCTCACAGTGTCTCAAAGTGTACTCATTATTGAATAGTTGCAACTGAAGCATGTTAACTGATATTTGAACGTTGGTAGTTACTGCTTCATTGCAAGAGGAGAAACCCAGGTGTTTTGAAAGAGACATTGGTGTGACATTCTTAATGAAGAACCCAGATGATTTTAATAATTATCATCAAGTTGCTAATATTTAGGTTTCTTGGACAAAATCTTGAAAATGGTGGCTGCTCATCTCCAGACCTATCTGGATGAAACAGAATACTTAGATCCATCTCTAGCTAGCTTCAGCTTTGAAATAACTCCTTAAATAACCTTGCTTGTACTAATAAAATCCTCCATTAGGTGAAAAGCAAAGAGATTGTTGATTCGCCTCAATCACTCAGCATCTCTCTTGTTCATCTTCCCTTTGCTTGCTTGAATCTCCTATTACCTTCACCTAAGGTTTTCTGCTTTATTTTGTGCTCGCCAAGCTTTGACAATGGTATCTTGGACTCACACTGGTCTTAATACGTTCTGCTCCTTTATGTAAGGATTTTAGGAGATTGTACTTTAAAATTTCTGTTAGCCACATGGTAGTTGTGTTCTGGGATCCTGCAGGGCTCCATCTGACCCTCTTGCTTTTTAATTATGAAGCTACTGTCTAGATAATACAAATAGATGAAGTAATGTGTCAGCAGCATGTTAATATCCTATCCAAACCTCTGCTGGGGTTTCTCAAAAAGGCAAATATTAAAGTTTAAAGAGCAGTCTCCAATCCAGTAAACCATCAGGGATGATTAAGGGATGATCTAAGACACATCAATAACCAGATGCTATAGTCATGCATCAGAGCAAGATTTCAAGATCATAAACTGTTGAAAACCAGCAAAAGGCAACAAGTGCAACCAAAATTCAGATTCGGTCTAAGTTGGACTCTAAGCGTGTAGCACAGTCTGGGGAGATGCCGAGGGAACGTCTTTGCCCGGTTATCTGGGAACAGTTCGATCCTGTTGGACCTAAGGAAGTGGACAGGATCCTTCGGGTTGTAAGGGCCACCACATGTCATCTGGACCCATGCCCTTCCTGGCTGGTACAGGCAGCCCGGGAGGTGATATGTGGTTGGGTCCAGGTGATGGTTAATGCATCTCTGGGGGAGGGGGTGTTCCCAGCTGCTTTTAAAGGGGCTTTGGTGCACCCCCTCCTCAAGAAACCATCACTGGACCCTACTATATTGGACAATTTTCATCCTGTCTCCCACCTCCCCTTTTTAGGGAAGGTGGTTGAGAAAGCGGTGGCGTTGCAACTCCAGAGGATCCTGGATGATACGGATTATCTGGACCCCTTCCAGTCAGGTTTCAGGCCGGGATATGGGGTGGAAACTGCATTGGTCGCGCTTACAGATGATCTCTGGCGGGAGCGGGATGGAGGGAGTGCATCCATCCTGGCTCTTCTTGACCTCTCAGCGGCTTTCGATACCATCGACCATGGTATCCTTTTGGGACGGCTCAGGGAGTTGGGGGTGGGAGGCGTAGTTCTGCGCTGGTTCACCTCCTTCCTCCAGGGCCGTTCCCAATCGGTGGTAATAGGAGAGGAAAGATCTGACCCTCGCCCCCTCGTCTGTGGGGTACCGCAGGGTTCGGTTCTCTCCCCTCTCCTATTTAACATCTACATGAAACCGCTGGGTGAGATCATCCGTCACCATGGGATGAGATACCATCAATATGCAGACGATACTCAACTATATATTTCCATCCCTGGTGAGATAAGTGATGCAGTGGCTACCCTTTCTCAGTGCCTGGAGGCTGTGGGGGTCTGGATGGGGAACAACAGGCTTCGACTGAACCCTGGTAAGACGGAGTGGCTGTGGATTGATGGCTCCCGTGGATCCAGGAAGTTGTCATCTTTAGTTCTGGATGGGGTTGCACTACCCCATTCAGACCAAGTGAGTAATTTGGGGGTTCTTCTGGACTCACGGCTCCTGCTCGAAGAGCAGGTGGTAGCCGTGGCCAGGAGGGCATTTGCACAACTTCGTGTTGTGCATCAGTTACGCCCTTTCCTGGATCTGGAAGCCCTCCGTACAGTCACTCATGCCCTGGTCATCTCCCATATAGACTATTGCAACGCGCTCTACATGGGGCTACCCTTGAGGAGTATCCGGAAGCTTCAATTGGTCCAGAATGCGGCTGCTTGCGCAGTTATTGGTGCGCCTAGATCAGCGCATGTGACACCTCTGCTGCGACAGCTGCACTGGGTGCCTGTGTGCTTCCGGGTCCAATTCAAGGTGTTGGTTATCACCTTTAAAGCCCTACATGGCATGGGGCCAGGTTACCTGAGGGACCGTCTCATCCCCATAACGTCGAACCGTCCCACTCGGTCATTCAGAGAGGGCATGCTGCGGATCCCGTCTGTAAAGGAATGTCACCTGACGGGGTCTAGGAGGCGTGCCTTCTCGGTAACAGTGCCTACCCTTTGGAATATGCTACCCCCGGAGGTGAGGCAGGCCTCATCGCTCCCGGCCTTCAGAAAGAACTTAAAGACCTGGTTCTGCCGCCTTGCGTGGGGGGAGGGGGGGAACAGTTCCTCTTGGGGATGGCTGGTGCCATAGGGCCCTTTTAAACATCTAAATACCAAACAATCGCATCTTGGATTTTTATACTTAATTTTACTATATTAGATTATTTTATTAGGTTGTTTTAATTGTTGGATTTTAATTGTTGTGTTTTGTAAACCGCCCAGAGTTCCCTTGTGGGGAGATGGAGCGGTATATAAATTGAAATATAAATAAATAAATAAATAAATAAATAAATAAAATATCACCCCCACAACACAGCTGGGAGTCAGATAGGAAGACTGAGGGTTTGTTGCTCATCCTTCAGTTTCATAAGCTGTGCAGTATCTTCACTTTTACACAGTTCTTAATCTCTTTGAATTCCCACTCTTTCAATTCTTTGGTTCTGAGAACTTGAAGGAAGGTAGCCTTTTTCCAGACCCAGGTTAAATATTGACTGGCTCATAGGATGCACAACTGTCTCTTGACCAAATGAGAAGTCCTTGCTAAGCTGGTTCTTCCATATTCTGATTCTAGTTCAAAATACTTGGCAGTGTCCTTTCTTGAATAGGCTTGGCTTTACCTTGAGAACAGGTGATTCATGTCAATGACACTCTGCTCTGTTTTTTCACTGAAACTAAAGCAGATTAGCGCTGAAGCACTATTTGGACTGTATAATGAACTAATGAAGGCCAATAAACAGAAACTTAGTCCCACAATGATGACAATAACCCTAATACTCAACCTGTTCTATAAGAGGGTCTACTACATCTGAAAGAATAATTACCTAGACTGAGATCAATCTTGTCACTTGCTACACTTTATTCAGAAAAACAATGGCAAAAAAACCCTTAGGAAAATGTTATGAGAGCATTAACATAGATTCTTGCTTCCCCCATTCAAAGTTTAAATAAAGTCTCCATTCACTGAACAGTCCTGCATCACATGGTAAGGATACCTGAAAAGGTCTTGTTAAGAATAAGTACTAACTGCATCTAAAGAAGGCAGCCTTTCCTAACCTTGAATCACTGCTTATATTAGAGCTACATTACCCAGAACCTTTAACTAGCACGCCATGCTGTCTGCAGGCTCTGGTAATTGTAGCCCCAACATCTGTGCTGGGCATCACACTGAGGAAGTCTGCTATATAGACTAGCTGAGTGGATCTCTACTCTCTTCATATACCACAGTATAACTATAGACTTATTGAGATAGCCAGTCCAGTGTAAAATTGTATACAAATGTGAATAGTTGCCTGGATTAAAACTCTCTTAAATGAAGGCTACCATCTTCAAAAGAATATAAAGTAGTCAAATAAAATCCAATTAAGAAGGAAATCTTTTTTATAATATTTAAGCATGCCTTGCATAGTTTCGCATTTCTCCTTTTTATAGTTTAGCATTATTTTTTTTCTACTTGATTCGAAGATAAGCAACATACCACCTGAACATTATATGCTACCAAAGTCAAATTCCTGAAAAAAAATGAGATTTTTATATGATATTTCTTACTGGGATCATTGACAAAACTCAGAAGTATGCAGACTCTGTGGGCAAAAAAAAAAGTTTTAGCCTTCCTTCTCCTTTTATTTCCTTTTTTTTTAATCTGAACCGGGCAATGAGAATAGCAGAGCGGGTCTATAGCCGGAAAGTTCAGGAATTTTTTCATGATTCCACTAATACCAGGCGCATGTGGCAGGGTATTCAAACTATTACAGATTATAAGGCTACTCCGACATCATGTGAGAAGAATATAGATTTTCTGAATGAACTCAATAGGTTTTTTGGTAGGTTTGAAGCATCTAATAATACTCCTGTGAGGAAGGTTGAATCCCACCCCGACGAGCAGGCACCTACCCTTGATATAATTGATGTCAGGAGGACCGTGAGGAAAATTAATATTCGGAAAGCAGCGGGCCCAGATAATATCCCAGGGCGGGTACTGAGGGACTGTGCTGAACAGCTGGCCAGTGTCTTTACAGGCATATTTAATATTTCCTTGCACCAGACTGTAGTCCCGGTGAGCTTTAAGACTGCGACTATTATACCTGTGCCTAAAAAATCTACGATCACGTGTCTCAATGACTATCGCCCGATAGCTCTCACTCCCATTGTGATGAAATGTTTTGAGAGACTGATGAAAGATTATATTGTTTCCAGACTCCCCCCTTCGTTTGATCCACTTCAGTTTGCTTATCGGCGGAATCGCTCCGTAGAGGATGCTATCTCTTCTGTTCTTCATTCGAGTCTGATACATCTTGAGGAGAAGAACAGTTAGGTGCGATTGCTGTTTATAGATTTCAGCTCAGCGTTCAATACGATTGTTCCCCAGCATTTGGTGGACAAAATGGGTTCGCTAGGTTTTAGTACTCCCTTGTGTAATTGGCTACTTGACTTCCTTACTGAGAGGTCTCAGTCGGTGCGAGTTGGATATAATACTTCTAGCTCTATCTCCCTAAGCATCGGCTCCCCACAGGGCTGTGTCTTGAGCCCATTGTTGTTCACCCTGATGACACATGACTGTTGTGCCAAGTATACCACCAATTCCATTGTGAAATATGCGGACGATACAACTGTAGTGGGTCTTATCAGGGGTGAGGATGAGTGGGCTTATAGGGAGGAGGTAAAGGGTTTGGTGGAGTGGTGCAATAAAAACAGCTTGGTTTTAAATGTGGAAAAAACTAAGGAGATTATTATAGACTTCAGGAAGAACCGGTGCAGTCACACTCCACTTTTTATCAATAACATAGCTGTGGAGTCAGTGAGTAGCATTAGATTCCTGGGGGTGCAGTTAACAAATAGTCTGTCCTGGTCCCTTAATACCACATTTTTGGTAAAGCGAGCACAGCAACGTTTGCACTTTTTGCGTCGGATGAAGAAAGTACATCTCCCATCTTCCATTCTCCTTACTTTCTACAGAGGCACTATAGAGAGTGTACTTACAAGCTGTATTTCCATCTGGTTTGGAGGCTGTAGGGCCTCAGATAGAAAGTCTGTGCAGAGAGTGGTAAGGGCAGCAGAAAAGATAATTGGGATATCTCTGCCCCTCATCCAAGATTTAGCTCATGCACGCTGTTTGTCCAGAGCTCAAAAGATCATCAGTGATGCCTCCCATCCTCATCATGGTTTGTTTTCTTGGTTACCCTCTGGGAAGAGGTTCCGCTGTATCCGATGTAGAACAGCCAGATTGGGAAACAGCTTTGTCCCCCAGGCTATTGGATTCTTGAATGCCAAATAGGTTCTTTTAGGTGAAATATGTTGGATATGTAAAGAATGTATATTTTATAGTAATTATGGACTTTTATTAGTATTTTAATGTTTGACTGAAATTGTGAGTTAAAGAATGTATATTTTTTAAGAATGTATATTTTATAAGAATGGGTATTTTATAGTAATTATGGTTTTTTTATTATTATCATTAGTATTTTATTGCTTGAGTGAATTTGTGAGCCAACTGCAACGAAATTTCATTCTATTGTGCACTTGTATAGTGTATAGTGGGATGACAATAAAGTTATTATTCTATTCTATTCTATTCTATTCTATTCTATTCTATTCTATTCTATTCTATTCTATTCTATTCTATTCTATTCTATTCTATTCTATTCTATTCTTAACAAAATCCACATGGAGGTCTCTACATAGAATGAGTTTATTCTGCCAAAGAATTTTTTTGTGACTATTAAATCTAAATTGCTACCACAGGACAGTAATTACCTTTAATTTAATAGGCACTCAAGTTGAGGATAGAGATCAGTTTGCAAATTGTTAATCAGACTCTTCTTTGCTCAGTTCATTTGGTATTAAAATATCAATTGGTTTCTACTTGCTGACATTTTTTAAAAGCTCACAAAAATACAACTATTGTAAGAATTTTGCAAAGCACATTTTGTCAGTATATTTCTGATTACTTTTAGTAATGGTGGATTTTTATATTTCTGGTAAAGTTGGCAGCCTATATGGCAGAAGCATCCGTATACTTCTTAGATACAGTTGATGGAAAATAAAAACATAGCTAAATATTTCCTGTATGGCTCTTAGCAGCTCTGTAAGAAAGAGTAAGCTGATTGGAGAACCTAATCTAAAGCATGGAGTCCACAAGGCCTTTGGGGTGATTGACCTTTTATGTGTTAGGAATTCTGATGAAAATCATCCAGATTGTAGATGCTATTTCCAAATTGGGTGAAGATACAAAAACCACTAAGCTCCATATAACATTTTGTAAAATTGTGAGTACTTATGTTGTGAGGTTCCGAAGAAGAAATTACTCATTTTACCTAACTTACTATTTTGCAGGTGTGAATCTGGATACAATGAAAGTGGTTGCAAAATTCTTTCATATTGCAACTAAAATGAGAGCCTAGTCATTATGGGTGCAGCTGTACTGACTGTTGTAAGTTAATTTTATTTATTCTAAGTATGATATTTCAGTTGGAGGATTTATTATATTTTGTTGATTGGTTGAAGGGCATAATGAAAATGCACATATTCATTCATGTAAAATTGGTGAAATGTGGGGCAATTATATTTGAGAGAATGCAAGCTATACGATTCCCAGTTGTAATAACAGTGGCATATTTCCAAGAATAATGCACTGAGACCAGTGGTGTCATCAGATTGAAGATGACGTGTGCAAGATGTCCTCTAAATCTTCCAGAAAACCCTGGCTCTAACTTTGCTTTGCATATCTATTTCTTCCATCTCTTCATTGAATATAAGGGCACAAAGGAGATTCTTTGTTGCTGCTGTTTTCTCCCAAAAATTTTGCTGAGATTGCCAGCTAAAACAGGGTTTTTCAAGTTGTGTTTTATACAACCCTAGGGTTGATGGGACTCCATGACAGACAAAAAGAAAAATCACTCAAATGGAACCAGGGCTATCCATAACAATTTTTCAAAGAAAAAGCAATCACATCCCAGTCATTGAACACTGATTTGATTAAAACATTAATCTTCCAAGTAATTGTGAAATTTAAGTGTTAATTTTTATACGTTGGACATGGTAATTTTGAATTTACAATAAACAGTTATTTTTTTATGCTTACCATAAGTAGAGGAGCTTTCTGGGACAGGAGTTGAACAATTTCGTGAAATTCAAATAACTTAAATTGAATATATAAATCTGCATACATAAATTACAATGAGCACAAGTTTTGTTTTAATGTCAAGTGTCTATCACTAGAGCTTTGCCTCTGATGAGGGGTTCTGGGAATCTTTTTTTTAAATTACTAATTGCTGTGGCCTGAAAAAGTTTGAAAACCCCTAATCTAGAGCACCTGAAGACAAAGCTTTGAAAAAGGAGCCATTTGTTCTATTCTTCCTGCCTGAAAGGTGGAGAAAAGTAGTGACCAGCCTCAGGCTGTGTTTGCAAAATGTTTCAAATTCATACTGTTCTGCATGTTGCAGGGACAGGCAATCTTTTCTGGGTCCAGGGGCCATACTTTTAAAAATTCATTTGGGTGGCTGGGGGCTGCATGTAAGTGGGTTTTATTTTGAGTTTGAGATGGTAGATATTTCCCTTTTTGTTTTGGCAATTTAAGGTGTGCAGAGTGATAGGAAGGTTGGTGCCCCCTTTTTTTTTCCTGCCCAAATTTCTAGAAAGCACACTTGCGGATGTTTTTCCATGGACTGGAGAATGTCAGAAACGCAGTCTGAGAGGTTTTCACGCTGATTCAAACAAACCAAAATGGGTAAGATACAATGTTGATTATCCACTCCTATTCCAGATAGACATTCCTGCCATCTTCATTCCTCAAAGTTTCTCTGGGTTTAGGTGAGACAGAAATAAAAGTGATGGGTGTGACTGGAAAAAGAAAGAAAATATGAGACGCTCCTTGGGGCCTATGGAGATGTCCCACTGTGTAATACTAATTGTTTTACCTAGGAGGAATGCAAATAAATGAATGGGCAAAAATGGCTCATAAACTATCAGGAAGTGAGAAAGGGCTGATTTTACTTAATGGCACTCGTTTTATTGAAAAGTCTTATTTTAGAAATTAGCCTGACCTCCTCATAGATGGCCGCCTAGAAACATTCAAAGCTCAAGCTTTCCTGGAGGGTCTATTTTGGGGGGATGACCATTCCCATCACTACTTGGATGTCTATTTTTCTTAGAGTTCATAATTATTCTTATTGTTGAGTGTTGTGCTTTTAATATTTTATTGAATTGTGGAATGTTTTTAAACTGTATTTTAGGATCTAGTACACTGATGTGAGTCTAGAGGTTTCGGTGGCATACCAATTTAATATATAAATTAAAATAAAACAAATAACCTACAGAATTCTATATTTTCATTAGGTTTCTGTGCATTAGTACATATGAACTTTGTTAGACTACACTCAAATGTATGGCTTTTTTGCTTTTAATAAAAATGAATTAAAGAAACTTCAGCCTTGTTTGGGCTCCTTCTATGCTTTATTCTTTTACACAAGAAGAAAGGGATTAAAAAGGCCCACTTCCAGTTTTAAACTAACCACTGTACCACTGTTGGAGGAGGACGGCCGTGTTAGTCTATGGTGGTGGCTTTTCCGACTAACAAATTTTATTAGGCATAAGTGAGCTTTATTCATTTCTTCATTTTATTTTAAAGTATTTATATGACCGCCCATCTTGTGGCACATGACTCTGGGTGGCTAACAATGAAAAAAACACAAGCAATTAAAAAAATACCAAAAAAAAAAAAAAAAGAAAGAAAGAAAAAGAAAAACCAGGTGCCCAATCCATAACTATACCGAGTCATCTCTACAATCCCCAGGCTCCAAACTTATTGTCCCAGTGCTTGGGGGAAAAGCCAGTTTTTCACAGCTTTGTGGAAGATTAAAGGGCCTGTGGATCCCAAGGGGAAGGGTGTTCCACAGAGCACAGGCTGCAGCTCACAAAAACTTATGCCTTTTAAGAACATTTGTTAGTCAGAAAAAGGGCTACCAGACTCTTGATATTTTGTTCCACACATGTAATTTGCATTTGGATATCAAAATATGGTTTCTGACCAAGCCAGGATCTACAACCATAATTTGATTCTGACTTATTTTCATACTCATACAGTAAACAAATTACACTTCTTCAGAGATCAAATATCAAAAGAAAGTATGGTTTATTTAAAAGCACACGTGGAAGCTTCCGAGCTTCTCATAAGTCTGAAAGAGAGGAAAAGGAGGCATTTTGGTCTGGGAGAAAATGCAATCGTAGTTTCCTGTTATGTCTGAATCTAGGTTTTATACACACACACAGACAGAAACATATACACACACATGCACAAACACACTTATTAGGAACAGTTTTTTCAACGTTTGGCAGCATTGTGTGCAGTTTTATGGGCAAAAAATTATAGGCCACCACTTATAATAATATAAATATAAACCCACATTCATATCAGATCTTTCCCTGTGACTGTTGGCTGTCTGCTATGAAATGCAAAGGTGCTAATAAATTAACTCTTCTAGCATAGAAATGGATTTTCATTTGTCTTTAAAAAGTGAAGAAAAAGACTTTTTCCCATTAAATTGACTGACTAGGCAAAATCTTTATAGTATGAACTATAAAGCTGTTGAGATGGAAACCAGCCTCTTGTAATCATTTAGCTCCATTTTGAAGAAGTCTTGTTGTTGCTAAGAGATTTTTACCTTCACTTGAGTATTGGTTAAAAGATGTAAAAGCTATACTGAATTTAATCCAATGCACCCTCTATAACAGTCATGATTAGAAGTTAAAGTTCAAAACTATCTTCAGAAATTGTTACTGTTATTGGCAAATCATACACATATGGAGTAATATACAGATGAAAACTGTATTAGGTAAAATACTTACATGTGGTAGTTTTAATTCTAGAAAGTATTTGAGAGACTGTGCATACGTATGCGTTTTTCATCTTGATGGATATAGTCAACTGATGTGAAAAGTCCACCTGATCCAGTTCTTATTGTTGTTTTATGATTTAAAAGAATTTGGATCAGAAGATATTCTGCTAGCTGGAAACAAGAATTTGGATCACAGGAGACTGTGGTGCCAGCAAGTCTGGCTTTACAAGGCATTCTATTCGTTTCTATAAGAAACAGACCACTTATATAGCATCTTCCAACAAAAGAGATACCCACGGAACTTTATCAAAAAGTGCCTGACCACTCAACCCACCACAGAAAAACCAACAGAAGCTATGAAAAGGATTACACTGCCATACATCAGAAACATCTCAGAAACTACTAGTACTGTTACAACCACATGGCATCACAGTAGCACATAAACCAACCAAAACCCTTCAGAACATCGTAAGTAACCCAAAAGACCCAGTAGCCCAAGAAGAAAAAAAACAGGAGTTATCCACAACATACAGTGTAAGCACTGTAGCAGCCACTATGTAGGACAGACTGGCAGAAGACTAGCAGAATGCATCCATGAACATGAACTAGCAGTCAGAAGACAAGATGAAAACTCCTTAAACTCACAACACATGGACAGACTTAACCATACTTTCAACTGAGAAACTGTGAACATCTTAAACCAAGCCAAGTCCAAAAATGCTAGAGAATTCCTGGAAGCTTGGCACTCAGACAAAGCATCCATCAACAGACACATAGGGTAAACAACATTTACATACTATTCATAAGAGATAATAGAAAAGTCAGAAGACCAGAACACCTCCTTGCCAGCAATCAACACCCAGATAAGCAATGATCAACACCAAGATTAGCACCAGAGGAGCAATCAAACAACACAATAGACTCTAATCAAGGAACTATTAACTCAGTCAATCAACCAAGCAGCAAACAACAGACCAATCAAGGAACTACCAAGGAGAGTACAACACCCCCACCAACACAGGCAGGAAAAGCCAGGGTATATAAACAGAGAGCAAGTCCCACTCCCTTTTTGCACTGAAGATGTTGCCTAGCCTGGCAATGAAATGTCTGCAAGAAAACAAGGCTCAGAGAGCACCAAGGACTCCACAGTTCAACCCTGAGCTACAAATATTCTCTTTGATTGGTATTAATATATATAATGTTTGCTGAAAAAGTTTTTGTGTCTTTATTTGATCTCTCAATTGCAAAGCTTTTCTGGAACAAGTAAAACACTAACAGGTTATGGGCCCAGAAAAGCAAAAGGGAGAGATCATTTGAATTTGAAAGGCAAGTGAGAAAAGAACAGTGAAGTTTTTTTTCTCTTTGCAACTACCTGCAGTTTTTTCAAGCTGTTGTCTGTTTGAAGAAGAAGCTGCAATTTTTTGAACAGGGGAGCCATGGCTGCTGCAACGTTCCAATCTTCAGGTATGCCAGTAGAACATATTTCAGATTCAAAGTACTTGTATTGGGCTCTGAAGATGGAAATGTTTCTTTGGAGGGAAGATCTGTGGACTCCCATAGGTGAGCCAACTCCTGTAAACCCCACTGCTGGCTGGCTTCATCAAGATGAAAGAGCCAGAGCTTTGATTATTTTAGGAGTGGAGGACAATCAGTTAATAAATGTGCATGGCTTACAAACTGCCAAAGAATTATGGGATGCTTTACATAATTTATATGTGAAGGCTACCACATGGAGTAAAGTAGCCCTGAAAGCTGTATAAATCATATTTATCTTAACATGGCAGTTTACCTGATCATCTGCACGCAATTCAAAAGTTATTTGTGGAACTTCAAGAACGAGGAATGGAATTTACTCCTTTGACAAAAGCCTACATAATTTTGTCCTCACTGAATGATTCGTGGGACACCCTGATGTGTACTTTGGAAGCAATGCCTGAAGCTGATCTTACTCCTTCATTTGTTTCTGCATGGATGCTTGCTGAGTGGGAGAAGAGAGAAGAAAAGTCTACACCCATCTCTTCTGGAAAGCTGCAGCATGAGAAAATGAGAGAACAGAAGGACCTTGAGGCTGAAGCAACAGCACTGGCAACCCGGCGTTGGTTTCATTGTGGATCAGTGGGGCATTTGCGCAAAGACTGTGAGTTGTTCCACAAAGATCAGAAGACAGGAAAGAAGAAGGTGGCAACATTCAAGAAGTCTCTTCAGACAACAACTCACATTGCACAGGTTCTTGTTAACTAATGATGATGCATGGGTCCTTGATTCTGGGGCAAATTGTCATTTATCTCATTGTAAAAATTCTTTTGTTTCACTGTCTAAAGCTAACAAACAAAGTGTTTCTATTGCTGATGGTTCTTCAATACGAGTCATATGTCAAGGTGACATGTATTTATCTTGTTTAGGGGAGACTGTTAGAAATGTGTTATTTGTCCCACAATTACGAACTAACCTTTTGTCTGTAGCCCGTTTAGCAGCTGATGGATATATCATAACATTTAAGAAAGAAGGCTATGAAAGACAGAAGAATGGTAAGTTGTGTGCAACTTGTGTTCAAAACAAGAATTTAGATCACAGGAGACTGTGGTGCCAGCAAGTCTGGCTTTGCAAGGCATTCTGTTTGTTTTCTTAAGTATTGGCCGGGTTCAGAGATCAGTTACCATGGTGAATAATTGTCCTGACTTAAATACAAATGTATATATTAGCATGTCCTTTGTTTTGTAAACGTTACCTTGCTTTGCCTTTTGTTCTTCTACCTCGTATCCCTGTCAGTATGTATGAGTCATGCTGAGGCACGCTCTCTGTATTTTTAAGGAGAGAAATTTTGTAGTTATGTTTTATATTTATACATATAATGTTTGCTGAAAATGTTTTTGTGTCTTTATTTGATCTCTCAATTGCAAAGCGTTTCTGGAACAAGCAAAACACTAACAGTTCTGAGGCATGATATTGAGTTCCAGAAAGGACCAGATTTAGCCAAAGCCATTTGGTACAGTAGTTCAATCAGACTCAACGTCCAGTTCATAAGCAAGATTATGCAACATCAAGCCCTAGTTTTTGATAGTTGAGCATGCAACAAAACATTCATGGCTATAATCAATTTAGTTTTTTAGCTGAATGGACTTAAGGATAAAAGAGATAAAATTATGTAGAAATAAATGGAAGAGCTTTCAAAATACAACAATAATACTTTTGTTGCCTATGCATTATAATAAGGAATGGAATGAAGTGTTCTGCTACACTAGTTCTTATTGTGAGAAAAAAACTATGGCAAATTTCAGATAGATATGTTGAGGAGCAGTTATATAAGGGGAAGAGGACTTTATATGTGCGACAGCAGTATAATGTGGAGTTCATTGAAGAAGTATGATTTATTTATTTCTCAGTCACCAAGCCAGGTCAGCTGGGCCAACAACTCACAAACACTATACACCCACTACTTATTTAGTGACTACCTCAGTTAGCGACCATTCATAAATATGACTGTAATAAAAAAACCATTTTCCAACCAATACACACATTTACGTCCAAATTTCTGCACCTGACAACGATGCACGCCTGAGTGAGAGTAACGCTGGCATAGCTGTACAAGAGAACTTTATCTGAATGAGACAGCAGCAACCAGTGTTCTTTGCAGCATCTCTCTCTCTCAGTCACATGTTTGCTTAGCAACCATTTCGTTTAAAGACCTGGTCGTTGGAATGGAACTCGGTTGCTAAACAAAGAGTGGATGTGCTAGAATTCAGGTGGGGACTATAGACTTCTGGTCAGATGGAGGGTTAGGTAGCTGCCCTGTTTTGTACCCTCTCCTTTTTCTCTCTTGAATGTTAATAATAGGACCGAATTTGAGGTTAGTTGTGTTAGTTGAACAGTCTTAAACTGATTAAGTATATTTTAGCCTTCCCCCCCCCCCCGGAAAATGGATGGAATAAGCTTAGAAGACAAGAAGTCTCGTCCCCTGTAAATAAAGCTAATCATGCTTTACAGAAGTACTAGTTCCATCAGTAAATCTCTTGATGAGTAACACGCTTTTGCAGTAGAACTTTTTGATGCCCAGTTCGGAGAACATATTCTTACTTCTGAAAATATGGATGTGGATGCTGCTAAGGAAGAAATTCCTTTCCAGATCATGTTGAAATTGCAGTCTTTGAGTCAAAGATGTTACTGAGTCAAGTACTTGTTAAATTTCAGGGTAGCTGCATTTGCTCAGGGACAGTTTCTGAATAAGTGAGCTGCTATTCAACATAATTATATTGAAAGAAAAAAAGACTAGTCATTTTTCCTTTATACATCTGACTTCCAAATATTTGGGGAAAGAGAGAAATGTTTGTAGATTTTGAGAAAAGACAAATGTTTTGTCTATCTAGACAACTCACAATGAGAATCCCATCAGGTATATTTGAAATTCTGCCAAATACATCAGATTTATGATCTGAGATCATGAATCAAAATTAAGGGTGAATAAAACCATTCTGTGCTTCCTGTTTATGCATTTATTTGTTAGATTTATATCTGCCTTTTGTTCAGGAGCTCAAGGTGGCTTATGAAGCACTCCCTCCTCCCAATTTTTGCTGCACAACAAAATCCCTATGAAGTTGGTTGGGCTAATAGAGAGTGGCTGGCCCAAAGTCATCCAGTGGTTGAGGGTGAATTTGACCCTGGGTCTCCCCAGTGCCTTAACCTCTTCATCACACTGGCCCTCTTGTTCCTGTTGAAACTGCTGCTCATAAGCACCAAATATTTTAAAGCCATCCAGAACCTTCAGCCACACTGAAGGTTAGTGCTCTTCGGTGTATGGTTGGGTCATCCTTTGGATTATTTAGCCAAACGTAAAATTTGAGACTGGCTAGAAGACATGGCTTCCAAATAAGCCCTCTTCCTAAATAATTTCATTCCTCCCTTGCTTTTATGGGGAAAGATAGAAAATACAGCTAGTTCCATAACAAGAAAGAAAATCTCTTAAAAATTCTGAGAACCATGAAAACATTGGCTAAATCTGCCAGTGACAGCATCAAACACAATTACTGTAAATTTAGAGTAGTGTGCCCTGAGAAAATGGTTTCCAAATAGCTAGCAATTTAAATGAAACAAATTGTGGTTTGAGATGTATAATTGACAGCTATGGATATCATAATGATGTTGTTAAACTAAAGTAAATGAAAGTAAAATTGATCAGTGTCCTCCTTTTATGGAACATAATTTTGTAGGTTTTTTTTTTTAAATCTGCAAATATAAGTATGTAAAAAAATTACTAAGCTTCTGAATCATTGTGCTGATCTTTGGTCATGTGCTTACATCTGTTAAAACTTAGCTTTCATTGGTCTTTTTCCATATATATTTGGAATAATGAGACTGCTGGTAGCTCTTGCCAGACCATGACTGATGATCATAACATGATTATGGAGATGGGTCTATGGGTGTGCTTGGGAATAGTGTAAAGATATAATTGGACAGGGAGTTTTTCTTTTCTTGGGGTCAGGGAGTTTTAAAAGTAGGCTTAACACACCTATTTTATATCTTTTTTTTTCTGATGCGAAAATCATACCACCTTAATTTGGTGGTTTGCGGAATGAACAGTATATTAACTTTGGAAGGAAAGCATTGTTGTTTTTAAAAAAATCATATTGCTGCAAGGATGGAAATAAAACCAGCGGTGCAGAAAGGTAATTTTAGACTCTTAATAATTAATAACTTTTATAAAAAAAATTATAAATTTTGAAAGCATTTAGGGTTTAATAGATTTATGTAGGCTTCCTGAAGACAACATCATCTTCTACTTTAGTTATGTGAAGAATATAACTATAGTTTCTTTCTATCTCCATGTTGGCTTTCTTTGTCAACAACTCTGAGCATGTACAGTTTCCGTTTTTAAAGTCTTTACCTCCAATCACAACTACAGGAATAAAATAAGGAGTTTGTTTCTGCTGTTCTATGTTGTTAAACTCATTATTGGGAATAAGCATAATTTTGTCCCAGAAAAGGACAATATATTTGTTAGATAAAAATAACAAATTGAGAATTGGTAACCATAAAAATGTGTGGCTCCCTCCCTCATCCATCCATCCATCCATCCATCCATCCATCCATCCATCCATCCATCTATCTATCCTTTGCGTCAGTGTCGACTCCTGACAACTGCCAGGACTAGTCCCTGCAGTTTTCTTGGCAAGATTTCAGAAGTGAAAACCAGTTTTAAAACTGGTTTGCCATTGCCTTTTTCCTAGAGATGAGAGAAAGTGACTGACCCAAAGTCACCCAGCTGGCTTTGTGCGTAAGGCAGGACTAGAACTCATGGTGTCCCAGTTTCTAGTCTGGTGCCTTAACAACTATACCAAACTGGTGTTCTCCCTGCAATTGTAACATGTTTTAAAGATAAAAAGAAAGAGAATATACTGCAATAGAGTTGCCTGATCTTCTCCTGGGCTTTGGAGACTTGGAGGTCTGCTACACTACCATCCACTGAATTTGCAAAACATCTCAAGGCTGCTGTAAAGCCCACTCAGGTTTTACACACTTTGTGTTCATTAATGGTGACTTTCAGACATATCAGGGCACCGGGATCTCTGGCCAAGCTAAAGTTCCTGTGTTAAGGAGGACTAACTTGTCTACCTTGTGGAGATGTTCTGGACAATCCATTCTGGGTTGCGGAGAACCCTCCAGCAGTACAGTACAGAAGTGTGTGTTTCATTTGCAGCAGAATTTGGTTGTCAAGCAGTAGGAAGCAAATAGACCTCATAAGACTTTAAAAGCACAATAATATTCCTTTACACCTTCTGCTATGCAATGTTCAAGGACATGTCCATATAGGGTATAATTCTCATGTAACATAACATTTAAACTATGTCCCTGACTGGAGCATTTTCTCCTATTAAAAATGGAGCTGTGATTGGAAATGCTGCAAAGGGATTAAGGCAAGGGATTGAGAAAGTCATTCAGAAAACACTGTCATGGGGGCAACCACTTTTGGAATATTTGCTTGTAATTGAAAAAAATGATGTTTTGATTCTGGGTTTTAGAGATTGAATGATTTGTTGCAATAGAAACAATGTTATGATAGGTTAATTAATTGTAAGAGATTAGATTTGTATTTGATCTTATATCTGTATCGGAAATAGTCAGAAGTCGCTTTTTCCTTTCTATCTTTCTATTCACATCTTTATAGTTTGTTCTTTTTTCTTAAGTTCTGTTTTCTATCTATTCTATGGTTTTTTTCTTTTTTGTATTTTAAATATATCTTGAAAATAAAATAAAATATTAAAAAAAAGAGAAAACACTGTCATGAGGGAGCATAAAATCAGGGTTACCAGATCAGGACTACAGAAATATTTATGCCATTTAGAGGTGGCTAGATTTTTGCAGTCCAGGTTGGTTAGCCCAAATAAGAACTTTCTCAGACCAACTTCAGACAGAGTAAAATTTGAAAACATGTTTCCTAACTTTCAAGATTTGCATTGTGAAAGGACCCATGGCATATATTAGATTTCTGTTTGTGAAATAAATTTTCTATCTTCTCTCACTTGCAGCCCCCCGACATACCATTTGAACCTTTTCCAGAGGGTCTCTTAACTCATTGGATCTGAATTAGATAATATTTACTGGATGTTGCATTTGGTAGAGGAAATTTGATCTGTTCACAATTTTCTTTCTACTGGCAGAATAACACCATTGGATATCTTCTTTGAGTAGAAAAATTAGAAACAATCCTCTGTAATCCTAAGGCTGAGAGAGAATAGCTTCCCTAAAATAATCTAATGAGTTCATGGTAGAAATGAGATTAGAAAATAAGATTTCCTGTTTCATAGCTGAGTTTCTAAGTCTCTATGCTATATCAGTGGGCTTAGGTTAGTCAAGTTGTATCAATTTCATTGAAGTCTGCTCTGTAGAGAACTTAAATTTGGATATAGCCCATTATGTTAAAGGCCAATAAAGCAGTGATTTTTCTTCACATTATGACAATAACAGTATCTGCTATAAGCACCTGACCAATCAATGAATCTTGCCAATGGAATAACCAATAAATATTTTCCTAATTCTTAACCGGTGCCTACTGCTGCATTTAACTTTCCACTGTTCCCTGATATGAGAACAAACTGACAAACAGCAATCAGTTGAAACAGTATTGACCTCTGACGTTGGAATTTCTTCCCAAGTAGCTATTACAGCTAATGAATCCTGCTCCAGATAATTATTTCTTTTGCAAAAACTTTTTTCTATGTCATTATTGAATTACTAAGCCAAACAATGATGTTTATTTTTTCTTTTCTCCAATAGCAAAATTGATTTTCTCAAAAAAAAAAAAAAAACACAATAAATCATTCTTCACTTTGCACCAAGGTAGAAGAACAATTATTCCCAGTGAAACATGAGGTTCAAAATTGCACAGTTGGTTTCCATTTCTAAGACTATGAATGAGGTTTTTAAGTTTTGTTAAAGAGGTAAGGAAACTTTTATTTGCTTGATTTCCACTATTGATTTTCGTCCATATAATTGATAACTTACTAATACTTAGGATTAATTTTCTTAGCTAAATGGTATTTGACCAGCCCAATTCTTATATTACACATTATTACATTATATAGTTTGAAGAGCAAATTAAGGTGCTGGACTAAAAACCAGAAGGCTATGAGTTCTAGTCCTCCCTTAGGCATGAAAGTTGGCTGGAGACTTTGAGCTAGTCACTCTTAGCCCAACCCACATCACAGGATTGTTGTGGGCAAAATAGGAGATGGAAGCATTATGTATGCTGCCCAGAGTTGACCAAAATAAAAATGGATGATATACTGTATCATCATCATCATCATCATCATCATCATCATCAATCATCATCATCATCATCAGGTGATAATTTTTTTGTCATATCCCTGCTACATCATATTTTGATTGATTGGAGTTTATGGTGGATCTGGCTACTCATTAGGTAAATGCAAGGTCTCCTGAACTCATGTTACTCATTCTGTAACAGCTAACAACTTACACTCCTCTGTCCGTCCTTTGCTTAGTGTTACCTTCTGAACCTTCTGAACTTGTATGAATAGTTGTATTCATACAAGAGAATATAACTATTCTCTTAATTGAGAAACCACAACACAACTGGCTTAATAAAACACACCATCTTACAACTCATTTGTGGTCTCTTCCCTCCCCCAGTTTCACTTGCAAAAGCCAGAAGTAGAATCTGTGCATATGTAGTGCTTCTGGAAGAGGAAAACAACGCAATTGCTCTATTTCACTTTTCTCCTAGGAACAGAAGGACTGCAGTGTTTGAAGGAGACACTGCTGCACATCTGCCAAAGCAAAGTACTGCCTCAAAGATTTGCATGAGCTCTAATCTGAACCAAGGATATTGCTTAGCCTTCTACGGAAAAGGCTAAGGTAAGAAGCTGTGGTTTGTTTCACATGCACACTACCATGTATCACTCATTTTTTGTGAGTTGTGTTAATTAATAAACCAATCGCTTTGTGGGATGGAACACTTAGGACCAACATACGGCTTGTGTATTGATAAATTCTGGTACAAAATATGAACATATTCCTTAAGAATTCTTGTCTGAATTGCCTTCTTTTCCTCACTGTCACTCTTCCCTCTCCTGTTGTCTTTAATGGATTTGTTTATTTGTTAAGACTGTAAATGTTTGTTTCTGATTCTGTGAACCTCTTTGGAAGACTTTTCATCTGAAGATGGAGGGAGGGAGGGAGGGAAGGAGGGAGGAAGATAATTAAAGGAAATAGCATCACTAACAAATTGTTGAAAAGTCAAAGTCCTCTGTAGCATAGTGCATTGTCATATTTTAAAAAAATCTGGTTTGCATTATGGAGTTGTAATATTTAAGAACCTCACTCGCTGGATCGTCACCTTGTTGTGGTGAGTGGGCTTGTGTGTTCCCAATGAACCCTGTGAGCGAAGCCGTCGGGAGTCATGTACTCCTGGTAGGGTCACCCATGGCGGTAAGGTCCAGGGGGAGGAACCAGACAAAGAACGATCCAAGAAAGTCCTCAACGGCAGAACAGGCGGAAGATAACAAGGTGCATTGTTACAACGGCTGCGAAGGCGGATGAAGGCTGCAGCAGACAAAAGGTCACCAATCGTCATGGTATCCATGCCATTGGATTAGAGCCTTTTTCTGTGAAGGTTGTGTGCTGATCGTTGTGCACCGACCTCCACACATAAAACAAATTCACGCACAGGCATCTTCCAACCACACCAAACCCAAAACAACCAAAAGTCCCATGGTGATTGATGAATGGCAACGGGGGCAGGACTGTGAAATCCGGAAGCTCCTATGAACCAGCACATGGGCAGTGGATACAGATTCAGTCGCCCTGACTCAAGGATTGAGGCAGTTGAGTAGTTCGGCAGCTGTATCCACGACTGAGCAGCCCTATTTAGGATCCACGCTGCTCACCCCATATGGGGAGGGGGCTAGAAAAGGTGCCCTAAACATAGTCTGCCTCATTTTCTCCCTGACTGGATTACCGTGACCAGTGGGGTCACCATCTAGCGGTCGTAAAAAACACATGAATTTTGGAACATGGAATATACGGACACTGCAAGACAATATGGATAGTGAACGACCTGAACGTAGGACTGCCATTATTGCAAGGGAGCTGAGACGTTTTAATATTGATATAGCAGCACTCCAAGAAACTCGAAGAGCAGGAGAAGGACAGTTGAAGGAAGAAAAAGGAGGTTATACCTTCTTTTGGAAAGGACTGCCTGAACAAGAACGACGAATACATGGGGTAGGCTTTGCTATCAAAAACGACCTTGTGAAGCTCTTGTCAGAAGTTCCCACTGGGATTAACGAACGACTCTCAACTCTGCGAATAAAACTCGCCAAAAACCAACAGGCAACTATCCTAAGTGCTTACGCACCAACACTAGATGCAGATGAGGATATCAAGGAAAAATTTTATACCCAGCTGGACACCATCTTATCAGAGATACCAAAGGAGGATAAAATTATCCTCCTGGGTGATTTCAATGCAAGAGTAGGGTGTGACTTTGATTTGTGGCCAGGGATCATTGGGAAAGAAGGAGTTGACAACAGCAACACGAATGGAATCTTACTTCTGACTAAATGTGCAGAGCATAACCTTGTCATTACTAACACACTCTTTCGCCAGAAAAATAAATTTAAAACATCATGGAAGCACCCACGGTCGAAGCACTGGCATCTTTTAGATTATGTAATTGTCCGTGCTAGAGATAGCCGTGATGTACTTCTCACCAGAGCCATGATGAGCACCGATGACTGCTGGACAGACCATCAATTGATTCAATCCATGATGGCCATAAAGATTGTCCCTCATCGTAGGCTCCAAGGAAGAAAACCAAGGCGTAAAATGAATACACTGGCCCTTCAAGATTCTATTAAATGAGCTTGCTTTCAATCAACTCTCAAGGAACATCTGCCTATGGAACTTCCTGAAAATGTTGAGGAACACTGGATTAAATTGAAGACTTCTATTATTTCAGCCTGTGAACAAACTATCGGATACCAGACTAAGAGACATCAGGACTGGTTTGATGAGAACGATAGTGAGATTGAACATATTATTGACAAGAAAAGGAAAGCCTTCCAGATATGGCAAAAAGATATTAACTGTGCCGTTAAGAAAAAAATCTACGCCAGTGCAAAGGCAGAAGTCCAAAGAAGAACTAGAGAACTTAAGAACATATGGTGGATATAAAAAGCCCAAGAAACCCAACATTTTGCAGATGCTCATGATGCACGGGGCTTTTTTAATGCCGTAAAGGCCATCTATGGACCAACAAACCATGGTACAAATCCCTTACGCTCAGTAGATGGTGCTAAACTTCTAAAGGACAAAGAGTCTATTGCACTGCGCTGGAAAGAGCATTACTACAATCTCCTTAATCGTCACTCTACCGTGGCCGATGAAGTTTTCTTGCAAATCCCGCAAAAACAAATAAGAGATGAGCTTGCAGTACCCCCTAGTTTGGAGGAAGTCAGTAAAGCCACTAAACAAATGAAAAATAACAAAGCTAGTGGACCTGATGGGATTCCTGCTGAAGTCTTTAAAGAAGGCGGGCCTGAACTTACACAACAACTTCATAAGCTCATCGAAAAAATCTGGATGAGGGAGGAGATTCCAGCAGACTTTAGAGATGCCATAATTATCACTCTCTTTAAAAAGGGTGATAGAACAGACTGTGGAAACTATCGAGGCATCTCCCTTCTAGCCACAGCAGGCAAAATCCTGGCAAAGATCATCGCAAACCGTCTCCTATCTGTATCAGAATACATCCTCCCTGAAACGCAAAATGGCTTCCGCCCTTCCAGGGGAACAGTGGATATGATCTTCACTGCACGACAGCTTCAAGAAAAATGCAAGGAGCAAAACCGCCCTCTGTACATGGCATTTATTGATCTGACTAAAGCTTTTGATACTGTAAATCATACTGCTCTCTGGACCATCCTTCTGAAAATCGGATGCCCTGATAAATTTGTGAACATCTTGCGGTTACCCCATGACGACATGATGGCAACAATCCTGAATAACAATGGCTCTCAAAGCGATCCATTTAAAGTGGAATCCGGCGTTAAACAGGGATGTGTTATTGCTCCAACCTTATTCGCTATCTTCATCGCTATGATTATACACTTTGTTGAAGAGAAACTTCCTACTGGTGTAGAAATTATATATCGAACAGATGGAAAGCTTTTTAATCTTAGTAGGCTGAAAGCAAAAAATAAGGTATTTACAACTTCTGTTATAGAACTTCAATATGCTGATGATAACGTAGTCTGTGCACACTCCGAGGAAGATCTTCAAACTATCCTAAACATCTTTGCAGAAGCATATGAAAAGCTCGGCCTCTCGATTAACATTAAAAAAACCAAAGTGCTTTACCAGCAAGTTTGAACCAATCCCTCTGCAGCGCCATCAATCCAGCTTAAAGGTGTGTCACTAGAAAATGTCGACCACTTTTCTTATCTCGGCAGCCATCTAACTACAAAAGCCAACATCGACGCTGAAATTCAGCATCGCCTGAACTCTGCGAGTGTAGCTTTCTCCCGAATGAAGCGTAGAGTGTTTGAGGATCAGGACATTTGCAGGGAGACCAAAATGCTTGTTTACAAAGCTATTGTACTACCAACCCTTCTGTACGCCTGTGAAACATGGACCCTCTACAAACGCCACCTCCAACTTCTTGAAAGATTCCATCAATGCTGCCTCCGAAAAATTCTGCAAATTACTTGGGAAGATAGGCGGACTAATGTTAACGTATTAGAAGAAGCGAAAACCACCAGCATTGAAACAATGATCATCCAACATCAACTTCGCTGGACCGGCCATGTTGTTCGAATGCCTGACCATCGTCTTCCAAAGCAGCTACTTTACTCCCAACTTAAGAATGGAAAACGGAATATTGGTGGACAGCAAAAGAGATTCAAAGATACTCTCAAAGCTAATTTAAAAAAATGTAATATCAGCATTGAGAACTGGGAAGCCCTAACACATGAGCGTTTCAATTGGAGGTCAGCCTTTATTAATGGCGCTATGGACTTTGAAGAAGCACGAGTACAGGGCAAAAGGGAGAAAAGAGCTAAAAGGAAGGCACGTCAGGCAAACCCTCATCATGACCGTCTCCCACCCGGAAACCTATGCCCTCATTGTGGGAGGTTGTGCGGATCCAGAATTGGCCTTTATAGCCACTTACGGATCCACTGTTAAAATTTTACCTTTGGAAGACAATCTTACTTGGCTACGAGTGATCGCCAATGATTTAAGAACCATCGCTGTCATAATAATTTTGTTTTTAATTTACTCTCATTTTAGTTTTTGGTATGCTAGTGGTGGATTATATAGATTTATTGTAACTTGCTTTGAGAGGACATATGAAACCTGGGGACACCAATGTATCTATGAACATGTTTTTGGATATACCGTATGCCCAACTGGAGGGAATTCTTTACAGGTTAAAAGATTTTTTAAAATTAAAAACAAAAACACCATCCCTCCCCCAGAAACTGGAATTCTTTGAAGAGAGTGTCAGTCTTAAGCACAATCTTTGTTTCCAAGAAATGTCCCTAGGCCTCACATAGGTCCAATAAGCTATTTTAGAAAATAAAGGTGACAGCATACTGCAACTGAGTACTTTGGATGCAAAACCACCTGGCCAGAAAAAATAGAGTAGGAAGGAAGGAAGGAAAGTAGAGAAGGTCATGTGTCTTGGGGGCTAGTGGGGGTGTCAGATAAGCATTTGAGGTAGTGCTTGATGGCTATTTGTGTCCCCTGATAGCTGTTTTTTGAATGGGAAATCTGCAGCAGCTATTTTGTGAGAGCACCCATATTAAGTTCTTAACAATCCCAAATATTGGGGACCTCTGGCATGAGTCCTGAAAAGCACATCCATCAATTCAAATAGCAGAAATAATAAGCATATGCTTTTGCTTGTCTGCATGGCTGTAAATCATTAATAACAGTTCAACAGTCAGAGCTTTCTTTTTTTTGTTTGCTGACCTGTGAGCATCTAATTCTTGTTAAAATTGCAGGTATGATTGCTTATATAGAAAGGTGTCTTTATATAACGTTCTGATTGTGAAATACTACAGCTGTTCAGCTAATTCAGATTAGAGGTATTCAGCTATGTACAAATATCAGACCATTTAACTTAGTGAAGTTTTGAGCCTGCTGTGTTTTTGATGTACTGAGAATGAAATTGAAAGCTGTCTCAAATAGAAGCTAGTCTAGGAACAATTGCCCTTCTGTAGCTTTATAGTAACAATATCTATTTTGATTAGGCTGACCATATGTCCCGTTTTGAACGGGACAGTCCCGTTTTTTTAGCATTTTTCAACCGTCCCGTCGTTTTGATAAAAATCTCAATTTTGTCCCATTTTTTAAACCCGGCAGGAATGGCACGGAAGGAGGATCTGAGCCGGAGCTGCCGATTGGAGGCAGCCCGGAAGAGGAAGCCCTCCCACCTATCAGCGTGCGGCAAAGGAGGGCGGGGTTTGCAGGCAGGAGCCAATTGCATGGACCGGGGGGCAGGGACCCCTGTCTTTTTCATGAATACGGAATATTACATAAGACCCCGTCCCGTTTTGCCATCCCAATGTCCTGTTTTTGTCTCAAGGAAATATGGTCAGCCTAATTTTGATCAACCCTTGGCAGAAACACTTGCTGGTAATACATAAAGATAATAAATTGTGTCTTGCTTATATAAGTAAATATATTCCACTCTGTATACATTCAAATCCAATGTTTCATTTCCTTGTCCTAACATTTGTGTTCTTGTGTACTGGGGACTATGGTTTAACTGCTTATTTTAATTCTTTTCCTCTTCTCTTGACAACAGATACCAATTTTATCTTTTTTAAACTTGTCAAAACGTGTTGTTTTTTTAAGTGACTCTGCTGAGAACACTAATAGCCACAGGGAATTTATTTTCAACTGCAGTCTGAAGCCAACCAAATGCTGTTTCCTATTGAACTTCCTTGCACAGGGTCTTCTTTGGAGCTCTGCCTTTTGTTTCTCAGTAGCCAAATCCTGGCTGGTACTGAGTGACTATTTCCAGAACTAGAGGGCTAACAAGAAAAATACTGACTTGTGAAGAATTTGAGATAGGGAAATCACTTCCAAGTGTTCTGGAAAGCTTCAGGCAAGCTAATGTCTGACACATCTCTTCCCTGATCTTAGGAGAGTCTGCTTCAGTTCAAAAGCAGTTCCGGACCTCAGTGATCCCATGCTGGTGGTTGTGTTCAAAAGCTGAGCCTATCTCTTTCGATCTCAGCTGTAGGGTATTTTAAATTGCACTAAAAGCAGTCTTTTCTTTGAAATTCCATGATTCTGTGGGGCTTGTGTAGAGTCCATTTCCTCATTTTCCCACTGCCACCTGGTTCCAAGGCTTCAGCTACCTTTGTAGGCCTTTCAACTAGCTTGATGTTTTTGCTCCAGTTAGAAACTTAGATCTGTTTTTCTTTGCATACCACCAGACAGATAGACATGAAGGAAGGATACCCGGGGCAGGGAGGGTGTTGCAAAGCATGGGGATGTGTGAATCTTTGTTCTTCAGGGCCTTCAGCTGCTGGAGAAAAGCTTGTTTGCTCCTTTTTCTTAGTGTTGCAAACACTCACAGATGAACATTTATTTATTTATTTATTTATTTATTTATTTATTTATTTATCTGCCTGCCTGCCTGCCTGCCTGCCTGCCTGCCTGCCTGCCTGCCTTTATTATTTTTATAAATAACTCAAGGCAGCGAACATACCAAATACTCCTTTCTCCTCCTATTTTCCCCACAACAACAACCCTGTGAGGTGAGTTGGGCTGAGAGAGAGTGACTGGCCCAAGGTCACCCAGCCAGCTTTCATGCCTAAGGCGGGACTAGAACTCTCAGTCTCCTGGTTTCTAGCCCGTTGCCTTAACCACTAGACCAAACTGGCTCTCAAACTTCAAACTGCTTTTGCAGGATTTGGGGAGTGGAAATGGTGGTGGTGTGGAGGGGATCTTGTTAATATATAGCAAGAATGTCTATATTATGGTGGACAAACTTATATTACATTAAAAGGAACCCATGGTCTACCCTGGAATATAACCCTAAACCCAACCCTGTCCCCAAGCCTGAAGAACAGTTGACAGCCAATGGAAAGATGACTGAACTAAATAGAATTAGGGCAGATTTGGACTTTCTGCTTGGTCCATTGCCAGCATGGACCACTTAGCACCACCACCTGAGTGCAGGAATGGATGATATCCTCCTCCCATCCTCCTTGCCCATTACAAATGCCCCTACACCTGTGTTTTCAAAACTGCTGTTTTCTGACCTGAACCATCTTATGCCCTTCAGAGCAAATAGTCTCCAGTGCATCATTCCATTCTAGTAACAGCTCCAGCTCTGACTGGCTGCAATGCTTGGCATGCCCATTTCCCTCCAGCAGCTGGTTGCAGACCTATGCAGCCATTTTGTGCTGAGCTAGTATGCCCTTGACCAAAAAATGGTATACTCCTTTCTGGGATGGTTGTCTTCTTCCATTGGGCAGCTTTGGAAAGGATGCATATAGAGTGGTGATGGAGCAAGGGAACACCTGCCTGGCCAGTCTGATCAGCTGAATCAATCCTGGAGCTTCCAGGTGGAGAAAATGGCAGACCGACGTGTCTCCAAAGAGCGGGGATGACGCTGAGGTGGAGAACCACAACCAGGTGGTGAGCTCAAACCAGTGGACCTTCTCTGGATTAGGAGAAGCTGAAGAGTTTGCCCACATGCACTTCCTCCTCCTGAGGAAGCCTGCAGAGTCAGTGTGCCAGAAGCTGAGGAAGAAAGATCCTGCTTGCAGCCTCAGCGGAGCCTGTAATGGACACTGCGTCTGACCACTTTCTAAAACACATTTGTATCATAATTTTTTAAAAGCTACAGAGATATTTGGAGCAGCAGAGTAATTAGACCTCCTGGTGAGTGTTCCTATGACCCAGGGCATGAATAAGAGGAAACGGAAAGAAATGTGTACAAGAATTTAAAAATAATCTACAGAAAAAAGCTTTCTAAGAGAGTGGACTATGAAAATGTAAAAAGGATAAAGGGTTTGGCTGAATTTGGATTTGCTTCTTTTAAAGTACTGAATTAATTAAATTAAATGAATAAATAGTACAGACCTTTGTGGGAAAGAGGACTGTTTGGATGCTCCAAGAGAAATGATTGGTCGATTTTTCTAAACGTAAAGTCAAGGGACTTTTGTTAAAGTGCATAGACTGTAGAACACGTTGAATGGGACTAATGAGTTAAGAACAGAGAAAGGGAAAAGGAAAGAGAGAGAAGGGATCCCTTTTGGTGGTTGTTTTCCCTTGTTGGACAAAAAATAAAGACACAGAGAGAGATGGCTATTAACAGGGAATCAGCAAAAGAAGGGAGGAGAGGATCACAAACACAGCCCTCATGGTATGTCTCTGCATAAGAAGTGTTGCTTTTAAACTGAAGTCAGATGGAAAGCAAAGCAGATGAACCCATGGACGCCATCACATCTTAATCCCACATTCTCCCCTTTGACTCTAATGCAGACCCTTTCTTTTCTCTCCCAACCATATTATACCATTGTTGCTTTGATGCCTGAATAATCAAAAAAAGGGAACAGGTTGTTTCTTCATTCCACTTTGGATCTATAGAAACTTTCTAGCAATGAAGAACTGATTGTTCAGTTTCACAGAAGTAAAGAAATAACATTAATTAAAACTTTGTAGCTTTGTTCCAGCATGTCTACATTAAAATTTAAAGGTTTTTCTCTCCCCCCCACCCCCACCCCACCCCCCGCATTACAGTACATTACTGTACTGTATTTTCTAATCTTTCATGTCTAACCCAGTGTTTCTCAACCTCAGCAACTTCAAGTTGTGTGGACATGCTGGCTGGGGAACTCTGGGAGTTGAAATCCAGACATCTTGAAGTTGCTGAGGTTGAGAAACACTGCTCTAACCTATGTCATCTCTCAGCATCTCTCCTTCTTCTTCTACTTGTAACATTAACTGAAACATATTTACCTACATATGGAGAATGTCTCCTTTAATTCCTCCTCCCTTAGGTTTCTCAGCTCCTTCCATTCTTCCAGAGGTATGCTTGCTTCTGTACCAAATTATTTCTCTTTCTGATGCACTAACAACTTATCTTGTGCTTGGATCTGTTCCAAATCCCACCACAGATGCCATATGTCAGAGTGTGAGAAAAGGGTCAGGAACTTTCCAGAAACACATATTCTGTTCTGCTCCAAACGACAGCGATATTTATTATTACAGTGCTTTTCAAATAAATAATTTCTTGTTAATCCTAATATATACATCTTATCTTAGCAAACTATAAATTTCTACACAGTACAGACATTTATATATGAAGCCTTTTAAGTTTTTTAACTGTCTCCCTCCCTCCCTCCATGATTCATACAGATGATCCTTATTAAAAGTTTGATATGTTCACTCTGCTAGATAGTTTGAGTACTTTCACTGTTTGGGGTTGTTTTTAGCCTAAAAAGATGGAGGGAGCCTTATTTTAAGAAAGGGTGTGTGTGAGAGGGTGATTTGCCCTGACTGAGACCAAGTTGTAAAATGATCCTGATGTTCAAGGAGTTTGTCTGTCTATTTGCCAAAACCATGCAAAGCGTCATATAGACACCCAGAAGCTTCTTGCATAACTATATACCTGGGAGCAGGCACATCTGTCTTTTGGTGAAAATATATAAAAGCGCTGATCTGTTAGGCCAGAGCTTTCCAAACAGTGTGTCGCCACACGTCAGTGTGTCGGCTGCAGTGTCTGGGTGTGTCGCTGCTGCCTCCGAGCCCTGCCAGGATTCCACACAGGTCCTAGTGCCTGCCTTGTGCCTTGCTGCCTCCAAACCTGCTGTGATTCCACGCAGGTCCTAGTGCCTGCCTTGTGCCCTGCTGTCAGAGTGTGTCGCAAAATGATGCATGTCTAAAAAGTGTGTCACCAACATGAAAAGTTTGGAAAGCTCTGTGTTAGGCAATGGAAGAGACTGCTTGATATTGCTGATATTGTATTCATACTAGCTGGAGTGGAGGTGCTGTGTGAATCCAGGCACAGTTGGAGGAGGAATCTGCAACTGAGGACCCAGCAGAAGCAAGCAAGATCAGAAAGGGAGATCTGCATAGTGAACTGGCTGGGGCAAAAAACAGCAGTATCTGGAAAATACTGATTGGGAGTCAGAATGGAAGGCTTGCTCAAAGTTCCAGAATTCCAAGAAACTCAAGAAAGAGTTGTTTTTCCCTCTTTCCCTCCACATCTTCAGGATAAAAGCAAGCCCAATATGTGAATAGTGAAGCTGCCTAACAAAATGAACATGACAAGTTGTGATAAGAAACACCTGTGTAAATCAAGGAGCAAGACAGTTAAGGAACTGTAAAAAAGCTCCATATAGAAACGTCTGTCTAATTTGTTAAGCTAAAGCTGCCGCACGTAGGAGGAATAACTACAACTTATTTACTTGAAAAGCACTGTAACCATAAACATCACTGTATTTTGACAAGAACATCATGTTTGTGTATGTATGTCTGGAAAGTTCCTGTCTCTTTTCCCATCCTCCAGCAAGCTTCAAAGATTTTATTACAATAATATTTTGAAATATTCCCTTTCACATATATTTTAAAGCAAAGATAGCAGAGATGAGAAACAGATAGCACAGAAGCCTTCAGATTGCCCAGCCAAGAGCAGTCATGCTGAAGCAGAATAGAAAGTGTCCTACTCCAACTTAAAAATGTTTTTAAAAAACCTGGTAAACTCTTAGTAAATATTGACATCCACTACTCTCTGATCACTTCATGTTGCGAGTTGTCAGGCTTGCTGTCATGGCTAATTAGTAATATTAGCCCCTTCTGGGAATGATATGTTAGGCATTTTCATACAAGTTGGAAGATGATTCAGCCCTATCTGATTGCATGACTAGTTTTTTTTTTTTGAAGAACTGCGTTTTTTCTCCCTCCCCTGCAGTGTTTGTCTGACTCTGGAGGAAAGCTGAAGTATTTTTCCTTCAATTCTGCAGCTGAACAAAGCTTGTGGACAACGTATATTCTCATGGGTCAAAATTTTATTTTTTATTTTTTATTTGATTCGATTTGTATTTACCGCTCCATCTCCCCACAAGGGGACTCTGGGCGGTTTACAAGAATCGGCAATTAAATTTAACAATTAAAACAACATATATATAATATTCTCTAATACAATAATAATTTAAATATAAAATCCAAGATGTGATGGGTTGATGTTTAAAAGGGCTCTAGGGCACCAGCCATCCCCAAGAGAAACTGTTCCCCCCCCCACGCAAGGCGGCAGAACCAGGTCTTTAAGTTCTTTCTGAAGGCCGGGAGCGATGGGGCCTGCCTCACCTCCGGGGGTAGCATATTCCAAAGGGTGGGCGCCACTATCGAGAAGGCCCGCTTTCTAGACCCCGTCAGGTGAAATTCCCTTACCGACGGGATCCGCAGCATGCCCTCTCTAAATGACCGAGTGGGACAGTTCAACGTTATGGGGATGAGACGGTCCCTCAGGTAACCTGGTCCCATGCCATGTAGGGCTTTAAAATTCCTGCCTTTGTCATATATTGGTGGGCAGTTTGGCTTAAGCAAGCCCTAACTCTTTCCTCCCTCACAAAAAGGCTCTGCGTCCTGTCCCTAGAGCCTAAAGTATGCTTTTATTTCCTTCAGGCACTCCTGCAACCATAGTTTGAGGGAAAGGAATGCTCCAACCATGATCCGAAACTTTCTAGAAGTAAATTGTCTGAAATCAGAGGAGGTTCATGGTGTTCCAGTGTTCCAGTTAGGGTCCAGGCCCCAAATGAGCCTGTTAAAATGGCAACAAATAAAATATATTTTGGGTGTGAAGTGGGAGATCGATATTTGTTACCCTAGATCCATGCTAGCTTAGATAGTGGTCTTTACTGATTTTTTTCATTGGTCAGCTGATTGAGTTACAATGATCACAGTGTTTCCTCAGCATGCAAAGGAAGGCAGGAGTGAACACAATCACAGCTGACCGTAAAATTGTTTGGAGGGGTTGGGGAGTGATTGTATACTAATTTCTTTTTAAAAGACTGAGAACTGTGTGTTATCATAATAGCATATATACTACACTATAACATAAGAAATAAACAATTGTTTCCAACTCAATAGTCAAAGCCCCAAATAGGCCACTTTCCCAAGGTTCTAGCCTGTAATTCACTTTTCTGATAATTTGAATGGTAACATATGACATCACTGGACGCGGATGTTATAGTAAGGGGCAGGGGAGATTTTTCTCCAATTTGTTTTTCAGTTTTTCTCAGTTTTTGGAATGATGGTAGAAAGCCTCTGAAAATCAATGGCATGATGATTGTTTTCAGAGGTGCAGTGTTTGATCATTCTGTGGAGCTGGGGGAAGGGTTAAGAATAGAAATGGAAGTGGCTTGCCTTCCACTTCCACTTATATCATTATTTTTGTGAAACAATAAAGCAGAGCTTTCCAAACTTTTCATGTTGGTGACACACTTTTTAGACATGCATCATTTCGTGACACACTCTTACAGCAGGGCACAAGGCAGGCACTAGGACCTGCACGGAATCACAGCTGGTTTGGAGGCAGCAAGGCACAAGGCAGGCACTAGGACCTGCGTGGAAGCCAGGAGGCAGCAGCAGCCGCAACACACCCAGACACTGCAGCCGACACACTAACGTGTCCCGACACACAGTTTGGAAAGCTCTGCAATAAAGTGTTACCAGAAATCAGTCATCTGCTGCAGATTTTCAGCAATGGGATCTCAGAGTTCTAGATCACCAGAAATGGGAGCTGAGTTGCTGTATGTGATTTGCAGGCCATGGGTGGTCAAACTGATCTAATAACAAGCATACCATCTCAGGTCTGTTCATGCAATAAAAAATCAATAAAAATCAATTCACTCAGTACAAGAGGTGACAAAGATAGACAAGTATCAGGCAGGAACCAGGATTGTGGTGTGAGGAAAGGAAGCAAAAGGATCATATAAGAAAGAGCAAATCAATCCTATTTTAAAAAGCAGCAGAATAAAACTTTCCTCTGACTTTGGAGAGGTCAAACTATCTAGCATGTACTTCTCTACTGCAAATTTTATAGAGATAGTCGTGAGTTTTATTTAGCACCTATGTTCCAGCAATTCCAGGAGAGAACAGATGAATTTTATACCAAAATTCTTTTATCAAATACCAGTCAAGAGAAAACAAGAAGCCATAGCCATAGACTGACTGGGTGCAGTGAAAACGAGGTGACCGTTGACTTCACTGGACTTGTATTAGTCTTATATGTTAGTTTACATTTTATTGTTCTACACTTTCCTGGGTGGATTGTGACACATTTGTCTTGTTTTTCTGTTTTATTGTTTTGGAAGAGTGTCTGATCTTCTAATATATAAATAAAGATTTGATTTGAACCTGTCCCTAAGAAATTCTGGCAGAAAATTAAATATTAAAGAGCATGGCAGCACCATCTTAAGTATTGAGATAGGCACTGATTAACAGAGAAGATAAAATTCTTTGGCTGGCTATATATGTCAATATCAGAGAATTGATCACATCACTCACCCCCATTGGCTTTATCCATATATGGAGGGAAAGCTGCAATGAAGTTTGAGATTCTACACATCCAGGAAATGTAGAAAATCCACTGAATCTCTGAATTTCCTTCTAATCTCACAGAAGCAATTCAAAAGCACCTGATTAGATTAGATGCCTCAAACTGATTCAAAGACTAATTCCAAAGGGGTGATTCAGTCAAATGTCATTTCAATTAAATCACCTGTCTGAAGTTCTACAGACAGTATAGACAGTTCTACTGCCTCTTTTTTTGTCTTCTGAATCTGAGTGCTGAATTAGGAAAAAAACAGAGCAAAGTCTGGCAAAAAATGGCATAATGAAACCTACTTCTCAATTAACCATAGTATTTATTGTATTATGTCTTTGGTAAAATAATGTGCCCAGAATTAAGAAGTGGAGAACTAAATGAGGATAGCAAAGTTCCTCTTATCAATGGAAATAATTGTGTGGGAAGAGAAGCTTTAAGAATATCTGATGTGCCTATCTTATACGTGATTGGATTATGAACATCATATTTTATATTTTTCTTGATAGACTATCCTATAACATGTTCTCCAAAAATAACAGATCATAAATGCAAAAATAGAGTTACTATACAATAAAACACATCATTAAAACACCAAGCAAGTTGAAATAAATCATAAAAGAATACAAACCAATAAAATTAAAGCAACATTAAAAGCTAAAGCATGATTTCAAAGATATGGGGGGAAAATTGCCTGTCAGGAAAAAGAAATTAACAGTGTATTTCTACACACACCTATGTTTTCAATAACACTTGAAAAGTCCCTTTCCTTGCAATCACTAGCTTCTCATCACTTGACCTCAGGTAAGAATCTGAAGGTCCAGGTTGAGGTATGTGGAAAGATTGACAGTTTTGAGAAGGTCAAAACCAATGAGAGAGAATGACAATGAGAAAATACTGATGCATTTTTTAATGCCCTGTCCTACCACTAGCTGAAGTTTCCATACTGTTTTCAAAAGAACTCATATATTGAATTGGATTGGATTACTACAGTTACCCAAATGGAAGATTACAAAGCATTGATCCCAGGCTGCTGGTAGGCTCACTAAAGATATATTACTCTTAAGTTGGATAAAGAAAATCAAAGCCACTAGGGATCCTTGAATGGATATGTCTTTTCTTTTCAGAACAGTTACATTTATATGACAGTTGGGTCCACTTTGCATAAACTTGTTAACAAAGAATAATATTAGTTGGGAGGTTTCCCCTTTATTTTCTAACCGTTCCTTTTTCCTCAATGATCAATTTCACATAATAAACAACCACAATGATGACAATTAATGCAAGAGTCTAACACAGATATCTCCTTGGGAAACATTATTAACCAATTTGCGTTATAGGCCTCTCAGTTTTGTCACCATCTCATTAATTTCATTTGTTAAAATTACAAAAGAAACACAAGTAAAATATTTTGTAGAGAATGTTGACAGTAATACTTTTGGGGGTTAGGAAAATATTCTGTTTGAACTCTGGATTGTTCTGGAGGCTGTGAAAGCCATACTCCAGCCACATTAATGCTCTTAACACTGACACCTAAAATTCTTCTTTTTGAATATACTGATATATGTCTCACTAGACGGGCCTGAGTTATTCTTTTCTCACAGCGTGATTTGGCTTTTGCTAACACTTGGGCTTGTGCAAATCATTTGACATGGATGAAGTTTCTCTTCACAGCCATGAACTCTCTTGAAAGCTAGGTGTGGCTACTATGAAGTCCTCCTGAAATCATCTGGGTATCCATGCATGTGTGCATATCCAAAAGAAACCTCTCCTGGGCTAGCTATTTTAAGACTTCAGGAGGACCTCAAAGCTGCAAAATCGATCTTTCAAGAGGCTGTGGCTATGAGAAGCAGGTTCAATAATTTGTACAGGCCTAGTAACAGCATCATTAAGAAAAATGTATCTGCAATTTTATAGAATACATCATAGCTGTAAGCATCTGTTTCTCATCACAGTCTTTCTACTGCATTCTGTATTATAGAATGTCTAAAAATAACTACAATGAAACCTTGCTTTAACAGACTAAGTGTGTCTATTATACTTGAATGTCTGTTTAATCAGTCATCAGGTCAATTTATGCTATTTACACAATGATGTCATCATATAAAGGGTGTAATTTGTGTAATGTGCATAATGATGTCATTACACTAATGACTTAAAGCATAGTGGAAATCTGATCTGTTGCATGTGAAGTCTGTTGCAATGAGATCTGGTAAAATGATGTTTCGCTGTACAAGAAACACTGGCAGCTATTCTTTCTCTTGTGATGCATATTCATATTCTGAAAGCAGAAAACAGCACAACCTGAGGGGAAGTGTTTAGGCCTCAAGCCAAACACTTGTTTTAGAGCAATCTTTCATCAAGGGCTGCATTTTTGCAAAAATAACATGTTTGATCTGCACTGCATGCCAATGGTAGATAGGCTGAAGCAAGCAATGAAGAGGAACTGAGTAAAAGAGGGTATGGTAGTCTATTCATTGTCTTTCCAGCACCTCCTGTTCTCTTCCTTACTTTTTTTTCTTATACTCTTTTCTCTCTCATTTCTTACAGCAGGCTGTCAGGGAAGAACAGAAACCTCTTGCTAGAGGTCTGAATGGATCATCTGCAAAAGGTTTTTGAAATTAGGTCAAAAGCCACATACTGCCTTTGAGTTTCAGGTTTCCTATGTCCTAATTTAGGAATATCTGATTGCAAATGACCTCTCAGCAGCTATAAACACCAGCAGGAACACACACCCTCCACTTGGGCACAGAGAGAATCTTCTAGCTGTGCTCCTGTCCTCTGAAGATGCCAGCCACAGCTACTGGCGAAACGTTAGGAACAAAAAACTGCCAGAACACGGCCACACAGCCCGGAAAACCCACAACAACCATCAATATCTGATCACTTGGAAATGTCAACCTGTTCTATTTGGATGGCAGGTGTGTTGTGCCATATTACAAACTGTTTTTCGAACATATTCTTGTTCAAATGAGCTTTGTCAAGTATGTGTTTGAAAAGTACACATCTAAAGCTCTTTTAGGTATATGAAAATAGTAGCATAAATCCAGACTTTAGGAGTCTGTCCAGCTACTCCTTTAATTAAGCACCAACTGCTTCTGTATTTAAGCCATCCTCTTTTCCACTGAGTTCTGAAGATGACCGTCCCATGTGGTAGACAAGCAACTGAAGTCTTGGTGCAGTTGTATGCTACAAAACTGTTGCCATTAGATATGCAAGACATTGGTCCCTTGGCATGACTACATAGGCAGTTCATAGATTTCCTGCAGACAGAAACTCAGTTGTGCTGTGAATCCTAAGAAAGTCAGTAGACCATGTCGGATTGGTTATATTTGAATCTATCTTGAAGTGCCACAGAAATTGTTTGGAAAGATTAGTAAAAGGTAAAGGTTTTCCCCGCACATTTGTGCAGTCGTGTCCGACTCTAGGTGCTGGTGCTCATCTCCGTTTGTTAGCCGAAGAGCCAGCATTGTCCGAAGGCGCTTCCACGGTCACGTGGCTGGCATGATGCACGCGGAACACTGTTACCTACCCACCGAAGTGGTACCTATTCATCTACTTGCATTTGCATGCTTTCGAATTGCTAGGTTGGCAAGAGCTGGAGCTAGTGCGGGAGCTCACTCCGCATGCAGGGCTAGGGATTCGAACCTCCGAATTTGCGATCTTCCGATCGACAAGCCTGGCGTCTTACCCGCTGAGCCACCATGCCCCCTTGAAAGATTAGAACTGGTTGAGTTTATATGACAAGGCTGACCCAGTTAGCTGCTACTCTGAAAATGTTCACTTGTGTTGGCAATACATTATCACAGATGCCCCAGTGAAATAGGAAAAGCTATTTTGACAGCCTCCCAACCATCACAAAACTGGTTGGAAAGCTGTTTCTTTCCACTCCCCTTTTATTTTTACAATTAAAAAAAACCTGTGGAGGCCCAATTGTGATTGGTTTACTGTGGAGTTAGGGAGGGATATTATATAGCCCATCCTTTTTTTTTCTTCTGCCTGTGCTTGTGGCAACACTTTAGAACTTCACCAGGTAGTCTTAAAGCAGTGTCAGCCCTTTGAGGTAGTGCAGACAGGAAACCAAACCATGAATATTAATTCTACCTTTATTGTAAGATTATAGTAACAGAATCTTGCAAGTCTGAAACTGCTTCCCCCCTCCCCTGCCTTTACTTTCCAGAGAACTAGGGAAGGTCCCTTCTGAGACACTATCTCCACCTCAATCCCTCCTTTGGATTCACATTTCTCTTATCAGACCATTGTCTAGGCTGCAGCTCTTCTTCCTCTCTCCCAAGATTATTCTCACAGCCCATTACAAGGAGCAAGAAGAGTGGGTTAACTCTCTGTAAGCCCTTTTTCCCAGCCCATAAAGCAGGCTGAATGGAGAAGGCTAATTAAGCTCCAAACCACCCCTTAACTGTTGGGTTAAAATTAACCCTCTCCAACTCCAGTATTTATTAGATTTAGGTGTTTGGGTGACACATTGAATTCTGCACATGATTCAATCTTGTTGTGTGAAATTAACACAACTCAGTGATCTCAGAATCTCAGTGTATAAAATATAAAAGATTCAAGAAAGAGATCTATATGGCCCCCACTTTCCACGTGTTCCAGAAGTCTCTTAAGACCTGGCTCTGTTCCCAAGTCTGGAGTTAGGCATTTGGGTAGCCCATTGAATCTTTTTTGAATGTTATTCATGTGCTTTTGTCTGGGCAGTCATGTTTTTAAATTAGGTATCTTAAACATTGTAAATCACCCAGAGTCTTTTGGAGTTAGGCAGCCTCAAAGTCCAATAAATTAAATTAAATTAATTGCATCCTTCTGAAGCACAAAGTAAACCAATAGGCCAACACAATTCCTTTTTATTCTTGTATTGTAGAAAGGCACCCAAAGAATTTGAAAACATGAAATGAAAAATGAACAACTTGTCTATTGACAAGTTGTTGTCTATCAGAGCCAGGTCTTTTTGTCTATTTAACTGATTGGGACTAGTAGCAGATCTGAAGAGCAGAAGAAGTGGAGGGGTAGCCTGGCCTAGAGTGAAATAAATGATAGTGTTGGAAGGGAGCTCAAGGCCATCCAATCAAAACCCTTTCTCAGTGCAGAATCTGTAATACAGGATAGTTAGTTTCTTCTTAAAGATATCGTTAAGAAGATACTAACTAATCTGCAAAGGACAGATATGACTTTCCCAGTCAGTGTGTTTCATTGCCAAACTGCTCTCATTATTAGCACAATATACCCTAATCAAGGAACTATTAACTCAGTCAATCAACCAAGCAATAAACAACAGCCCAATCAAGGAACTCCTAAGGGGAGAACAACACCCCCACCAACACAGGCAGGAGAAGCCAGGGTATATAAACAGAGAGCAAGTCCCACTCCCTTTTCGCACTGAAGATGTTGCCTAATCTGGCAATGAAACATCTGCAAGAAAACAACAAGGCTCAGAGAGCACCAAGGACTCCACAGTTCAACCCTGAGCTACAAATATTCTCATTTTATTTTGCATTCCATATCAGTTCAGATGCCAGCTTAGACTCAAACAGAGAATGTCAAAGAAAGATCCCAGTTTTTCTTTCCCTTAACGTTTAAGTTTCCCTTGCTTAAAAAACAAACAAACAAACAAACATAACATCTGTAGGCAAGATAGGGGAGCACAAGCCAACATGGCAGGAAGCTCCTATGGTGCCTTCTCTTTAAATTTCACCTATGAGGATTACACAAAAGGAAACAGTAGATTAGCAAAAATGATCCTGGCAAATGTCATTTCCAAGAATGAAATATGCTGCCTTTCTATGACAACAACAATATTGGTAGTTGGTATTCTCTGTTCCCAGAGAAATATGAATGGGCAAATGAACACAAGAAAACTTTGCAGTCTGACAGGGTCCCCTCTCCCCCCATTCTCTTGTTGCAGTGTGTTAGGTACACATTGTCAGGCTGCGTTATGGCATGTCCTATTACACTTGATATGATGTGACAGGACACTGAAATGGAATGCAAAGAATATTAACACAGCACTGAGGCAAAGCAATCTCTTGTCAGATCACTTTCTTATTGTTTCAAGAAAACACATAATGCCAATTCTGGTGGATGCGATGCATTGATAATCTAAAACGAAATAGCCTCTCAGTGGTACCTGTCAAGACCAGCCGCTGCCTTAGAAATTTACAATGACATGCTGTTTTCCTTGCAAAAAGGGGTTCTGTATAGTTTGTTTAATACCGGTACTCAAAATATTTTCAAACAAGTTTCCCGGTGTTTACTCAGAACTTGCAACTGAAACTGGTTGCCAGCCCTATAATCTTTCTTTCTTCTTTCTACTAAAATAGAGACCACTTTTTTTACTGATTGATTAGAATGGCCCACCAGTTAAAATAGAATATAAAATGAATAAATAGTACAGACCTTTGTGGGAAAGAGGACTGTTTGGATGCTCCAAGAGAAATGATTGGTCGATTTTTCTAAACGTAAAGTCAAGGGACTGTTGTTAAAGTGCATAGACTGTAGAACACGTTGAATGGGACTAATGAGTTAAGAACAGAGAAAGGGAAAAGAAAAAAGAGAGAAGGGATCCCTTTTGGTTGTTGCGTTCCCTTGTTGGACAAATAAAATAAAGACAGAGAGAGAGATGGCTATTAACAGGGAAGCAGCGAAAGAAGAGAGGAGAGGATCACAAACACAGCCCTCATGGTATGTCTCTGCATAAGAAGTGTTGCTTTTAAACTGAAGTCAGATGGAAAGCAAAGCAGATCAACCCATGGATGCCATCACATCTTAATCCCACATTCTCCCCTTTGACTCTAATGCAGACCCTTTCTTTTCTCTCCCAACCATATTATACCATTGTTGCTTTGATGCCTGAATAATCAAAAAAAGGGAACAGGTTGTTTCTTCATTCCACTTTGGATCTATAGAAACTTTCTAGCAATGAAGAACTGATTATTCAGTTTCACAAAAGTAAAGAAATAACATTAATTAAAACTATGTAGCTTTGTTCCAGCATGGCTACATTAAAATTTAAAGGTTTTTCTCTCCCCCCACCCCCGCCTCCCACATTACAGTACATTACTGTACTGTATTTTCTAATCTTTCATGTCTAACCCAGTGTTTCTCAACCTCAGCAACTTCAAGTTGTGTGGACATGCTGGCTGGGGAATTCTGGGAGTATAATCTTTCTTCTTTCTACTAAAATAGAGACCACTTTTTTACTGATTGATTAGAATGGCCCACTAGTTAAAATAGAATATAGGGGGCAGTAGAATAGCATTCAAGGGCTTAATAGTTCCTTTAAAAATGAGAAAGCTTGTCTTCTTCCAAAGGTGATTAACACAATGTATCTGTTCAAAGAAAGCAGATAGAAGAGGGCGGTGGTACAGTCACAAATTTGGGGCCCTATCAGATGACCTATTTTATAAGGCCACCTTCACCGACCTTACCTACCATATTTACCCAAAAGGAAGATGAGATTTCCCCGCTCCCTCCAGACTAACCTTTGGTGCAGTCATTTTACATTTGTAAAATAGAGGCAGAGATTTTTGAGCAGTTGTTCCTGTTGGGATTCTATAAAAATGGATTAACCATTAAGCAAAATAAGCACATACTTAGGGCACCAAGGGAAGAGGGGCACCACAGTTTCCCCCCCCTTAATTTTCATGCCCTTAACTCTTTCACTGCCACACTCAACTTTAGTTTTCAGCACTTATTGAGTCTTAATGTCTTGTCAGTTAAGCAACGGGATGGCCGAGGGGCACCATTGTTGGGCTGTGCTTAGGGCATCAGTTGGCCTTAAACTGGCCCTGGTATGGGGCCCATGGTTGGAAAGTTTCCATTATCCCTAAACTTAATATTCATGTTTCTAAAGTCCTTACGCTCAAGTAGAAAGAAGCAATGGCAGCAGCTTCTACCCTTATCCTGTTTCATTGTTGAGATTTATTTTCAACACAGAAAGGGCAAACCATTTATTTATTTTCTATCCTGCCTTTATTATTTTTATGAATAACTCAAGGCGGCAAACATACCTAATACTCCTTCCTCCTCCTATTTTCCCCACAACAACAACCCTGTGAGGTGAGTTGGGCTGAGAGAGCGCAACTGGCTCAAGGTCACCCAGCCGGCTTTCATGCCTAAGGCGGGACTAGAACTCAGAGACTCCTGGTTTCTAGCCCATTGCCTTAACCACTAGACCAAACTGGCTCTCTTTCTTGTGTATTTATCTCTTTCTTGTATAGTTTTCCCTGCCCAGTTATCTCTTAACCCTTTTCCTTTCTTTCTCTCATCAATGTAGCTACCCACTCCCTTATCCCATTTCCATACTACTACTACTACTACTACTACTACTGTTCTCCTCCTCCTCATTCTCCTCTTCTATTTTCTCCTTTTTTGCAATTTCTAAGGAAGGAAAGGGGGTCTATTTTAGTGTGCAAGACAGAACATGGTTTTTGTGTATATATGCAGATGGAGGATCAGTGTAATAAATAAGGCATTTAACTAGCCAATTCATTTCAATTAGTAATTATTAAAGAAACATTTATTGTTTGTCCTGGCCCTGCCCATTTTTGAATCATAGTTTATGATCACTACACACACACACACACACACACACACACACACACACACGTATACAAACAGACACGTGTGTGTGTCATGCACACATATATTGGAAAGGAAGCATTTAAGACTGATTTCAATGGTATCAGGCAATCCAAGATGGGGAAGTTGGGTGTTGTATATGATTTTCATGTGTTTATTATTATTTATTATTTTTTCTGTGTACTCATTCTTTTTGTAGGCAATTGTCTTTATTTTCATTCAATTTATTAAAAAAATGGTTGTGATTTTTTTTCTTTTCCAAAGGAGAAAAAAATACTTGATTTAATTCTTATGGATGGTGTTATCCTTAGTCTTAGACTTAATAAGATTATCTATCTATCATCTATCCATCCATCCTATCATGGACAGTATGTGAGGTTTTTGAAGTTACCACAGTTGCAATAAGGCTGAAAGCTGTATGTATGTAATTGACTACAACAATTTCTTGTGTAGTCTGAAATCAGATTCTACTTCCTAGTAGTAGTAGTATGGAAATGGGATAAAGGGAGCGGGTAGCTACTGTATATTGACAAGAGAAAGAAAGGAAAAGGGTTAAGAGATAATTGGGCAGGGAAAACTAGACAAGAGATAAATTGTTTGCCCTTTCTGCATTGAAAATAAATGTCTGCCTCTATTAATTGGATCTGATGTTCCAGATTTATTTGAATTGATTTTAAAGTATTTTTAAACCCAGTAAGATTAGATCAGTTGCTAAGATGAAGAACGGACAGCTAGGGAGTCAAAGAAGCACACGATTCTGAAGATGTAGCTCCACTTGCAGATGATAAGCCTGGAAGCCATGCTGAAGGCCATTCCCTTAGCAAAGACACACAGAGTCTTTGCCATTCTTTGCTCTCAACATCAATGTTATTCTGTTCTTAACACTAAGTCTTGAAGTAGCACTTTTTAAAAAGAAGTTCTATTTCATCTATAGATTAATGAAGAAAATTTCTCTACAAATGAGGGAAAAAATACTAGTAAACTGTTGCTGCTGCCCTCTAATTAAATTTGGCCTTATAATTCTGTACTGCAAAGGCATACAAGATAACTTTTCAGAATGTAAAAAGAAATCCTCTCAGTAATTATTACTCTGGCTCAAACATTTATTTGGTAGTCACAAAAGAAAATAAAAGCTTTCCTTTGTTTGGAGTCTGGGTTGAATAACAAAATAGGACAATCCATATAAACTTAAGCATTTCATTCTACTAATTACCTGTTTCAAGCAAAGAGGCAGGCCATATTTTATGCTTTAGTACTAGCCGCTGTCCAGTGGAACAGAACAATGGTTTCTAATGTGCAGCACCCATTTGAGATTTATTCAATGGCTAAGCACTAAGATAATCAGAGCTGGTTTTATACAGCAGGTAAAGGAATAACTCCTTCAAATCAAGCTGATTCCTGGTTTCTATCAGGATCTCTGAAAAACTTTCCAGAGTTGGCTGAGGGGAACACCAGGAAGGAAATCTCAGATGTAGACCAGACTGGGAAGTCAAAAGAAAAAGAAAAACGAAGAAGGCAGTGACAAACAATTTCCAAGAAAACAAAGCCTCTTAGGGTAAATTACATTCATACAAATAGGATAATCTAAGGTTCTCTTTCTAGAGTCTTCTACTGTAACTAGAATTGGGCTTCCAAGATGCTATTAAGTTTCACTCTGTATTGATCACCTGCTCCGTTCTGAAAACTCATTTACAAACCATGTGAGGTTTGACACCGCTTTTGGGAATAAGGAGATCACATGGCTCCATATGACCTCTTTCTAGAGCAAAAAGAGAAAATGGTCATGGTTTAGAATTAAATTCAACACCTCCAGACTTCACCGTGTGCTTGTCCCTTCTCAATAGAGGGAAGAGATTTGTTTATCTGCACATGAAAGTGAAAAATGAGTGAAGTATGTATTTTGAGTTTCTGACTTGTACTCTCAACACAAATGGAAGAAATTGTTTATACATATATTTGTCTGATTGTTATACAGCCCTTCTTCATTAAGGACCCCAGGGCACTATGCAAAAAAGATAATGTTAAAAAAAGTATTCAATTAAAATATTAATAATCTGGTATGAAATAGGAGCAAGTCATAATATGACAAAAAAGACAAAAAGTCTTAATACAACAAAATTCCCTTTAAAAGGCATTTTAGAAAGAGATGAAAGCATGCAGCAATAATATGTCCTCATTAAGAAGGTTCTGAGCTTTGGAAATGAGTGATGAAGAAATCTCTTCATAGTGCCAGTTATTACCATTTGTAAATCAGATATTTGCAGCTGGGGGCAGAAGAATGTACTGTTAGGTGATGGTTAACTATGCGGGGTTCCAGGCAATGAAGTAATCCAAACAACGTGTTGTAAGGCTAACAATATCTTTATTGATAGCATAAGGCAATAATGGATGTATAGTGCATTATTGCAAAAAGGTAAAATCAAAGCATAAGCAGAGTTCCATCACCAGAAGTGAGGAAAAAAAAACATCATGGTCTGTGCAAAGACCAGGCATGGTTACAGTTCAGATACAAGTACATGCAGATAGCAGCCTACATAAAGAACAGAAGACATATATGTGTAGAACATAAGTATAAAGGACTACCCATGGTTCATAGCTCACATGTGATTGGTTTAAACATGAGCATCTCTTTTAGTATAGCATTTCTGGTAGTAATTGTACTTACTATAAAGCGTCACACGATGGCAGTGTTGTGTATTGGCCTCTTTTCTTTGTTTTGAGAACGATTCTGATTATGGGTTTATTTTGTCTAGCTAGAGATATCTCAGCACCTGCCATCTACGTCTCAGATGTTTTGAGAACCAAACTTACAATGCGGAAAACAATGTAGATTGTTTTCACTTGTATTTTTCCACTCTCTGGCCAGACACAGTGGAAGAAAATGCCATGCGTTTAATTCTGCATAGAATGCTTTAACCAAATAATCTTAACACCCCTTCCGCATGGATTTTTTGAAACACTGTGGGGGAAAACTGTTATTTCAAAAGCACACAGAGACACAAATGATTTTATTTCAGACACATTTGCTCCAATCCCAATATGGTTACCATGGTTGTATGTTTTGTTGGAGAAAGTGCTTTCGTGAGAACGTCTGCGATATTTAGTTCAGATGGACAATACTCTAATTGTATAAATTTTTCCTGAATTGCATGCCTCACATTTTGGTATTTTACATGGATGTATTTCGTGCGATTATTGACATTTTCCGAAGCAGCTAGAGATAGACAGGATTGGGAATCTTCATACATTGTTATTGGTGTATTTATATTTACAGATAAATCTGTAAACAATTGTTTTAACCAATACGTTTCATTGATTGCCTCACTGAGGGCCGAGAATTCGGCTTCGCAGGTAGAAACGGCAATTAATGTTTGTTTTCTTGCTCTCCAGGCAATGGGTGTATTTGCAAACAAACAAACAAAACCACTCACAGACTTTCTGTCTCTCTCTTCTGCAAAAGAGCTGTCAGCATAAATCACAGGCATTTCAGCCTTGGTGGCTGATATTTTGAGACAAAGATCAGCTGTGCCTTTAAGATAGCGTAGGACCCTCTTTAAACCTGTCCAATCCCGCATGGATGGTTTGGCAACCTTACGACTAAGCACTCCAACTGAGTAAGCTAAGTCAGGGCGTGTCCATTGTGTTAAGTGTAGCAAACTTCCTACAGCTGAGTGATACAATGCAGGTTGAGGACAAGGTTCCTCACATGCATCACCCTTTAGGAAATCAAGAGTCATTGGTGTTTTGGTTGGTTTTGCATTTGACATTTCAAGTTGACTCAACAATTGGTCAATTTTTCTTTTCTGACTCAGATAGAACTCACCACTCTGAGCTCTAGTGACTTCAACACCTAGATAGTATTTCAGCTCACCTAGGTCTTTCAATTGAAAGTACTGTCTCAATTGTGTTGCAAACTCTTGTACAAGGTGCAAAGAACCAGTTGCTAGGCAAAAATCATCAACATACGTTAGCAACACTGTGTAATCACTTCCAGAACCTCTTACATACACACAAGGATCAGCAACAGACTTCTTAAACTTTAGCTCTAACAAAGCCTTATCTAAACATTGATGCCAACAACGTCCGGCCTGCTTCAAACCGTGCAGCGCCTTGCGCAGTCTGTACACCTTCTGAGAATTGTCACAAGCATAGCCAGGAGCCTGCTTCATGTACACAGTTTCAGGGAGCTCTGCATTCAAATATGCTGTGTCAACATCAAAATGATGGACAACAAGTCCACGCTGTGCAGCCAGAGAAAGTACCATACGTAAAGACTCTGGTCTAGCTGTGGGTGCATATGTGAGATCATAGTTCAAAAACCTCTCCTGTGCAAATCCCTGAGCAACAAGCCTGGCTTTGTACTGCACTGTATTATCAGGAAGAAGCTTCTTTTTGAAAACCCATCTGGAACCAACAGCTTTCTGGGATGGGGGCAAATCAGTGACCTCAAACACCTTTTGACTCACTAATGCCTCAAACTCCTTATCCATCGCTGTGTTCCACTTCTCTTGCTCTTCAACAGGCAGATGCAACATCTCCTGGAAAGACTGAGGTTCACAGGTAATCTGACACACTCTCACCTGCTGAATCACAAATCTGTCAGGCTTCACACCCTTTGTGGAGCGTGCAGACCTACGAGGAATTACCACTGCCTCTTCCTCATCACTGTCCTCTGCCTGTTGGACGTTAGGCTTGCTTTTTGATAACAACAACTGTTCATTGTTGACAATGATTTGACTACAGGCTGAGTCCAAAAGCCAAGTCTCTGGGGAATGTCTACTCACAGCCGTGAGCAAAGCAGACACCTGGGTACGTTGTCTAGGCGCTTGTTTCCCCTTCTTTCGTACGAACCTCTTTCCACTGGCTCCACCGGCTGGGCGAGGTGGCTGGGGACAGTCTCTCATGAAGTGTTGGGTCGAGTTGCACCGGAAACATCTCCTCACAGCACACGGAGCCTCTGTTCCAACTGGAAAACGCTGAGCTGAAGCCTCAGGAACAGCAACAGATGACTTACTCTGCATCCTCTCCAAATCACGAGCTTGCTGGATTTCTTGCAGGCGATTTGTAAGATAATCCACAGTTAGGTCTTGGGGCCTCAACGTCTGAGTTGCCTCGATGAGCATGTCAAAGCTCTTGTCCAAGCTTGACAGGATGATACAAGCTCTCTGGGTATCAGGGATCACAACATCCCGGTCCTCAAGTTCAAGAAACAAAGTCTTGACTTTATGGAGGTGGGTCATCACGTTTCCACCGGGCTGCAGCTTCAAGTTGTAAAGCTGACGTGATATACCAACAATGGCAGCAGAGGTTTGCTTGGAATAAAGGGCTTTAAGAGCTTCCCAACAGGCATGTGCAGTCTCCAAATTACTGATATGCAGTAGCTGTGATGATTCTAGTCCCAGAATCAAGTTGCCATAAGCACGATCCAAACACAACTGCACTTCTTCAGTAATAGCACCGGTTGGAGGTGCGTCTTTCACATACTTCCACAAACCTTCTTTTAGGAAGAAAGACTTGATCTTCACACACCAGGTCCGATAGTTTGTGCCATTCAAACGCTCAAAGGGCAGACTGGTTAGCCCTGCAGCAGTAGCCATGCTGACCACTCAAAGAAAAACACGTTTACTTCAAAATGCAGCCTTAAAAACAAACCCCGTTGTTACAGCTAGATCCAGCGCAGCAAAGAAAAACACAAAATCCTCTCTGGGCCACCATAACCTGTTAGGTGATGGTTAACTATGCGGGGTTCCAGGCAATGAAGTAATCCAAACAACGTGTTGTAAGGCTAACAATATCTTTATTGATAGCATAAGGCAATAATGGATGTATAGTGCATTATTGCAAAAAGGTAAAATCAAAGCATAAGCAGAGTTCCATCACCAGAAGTGAGGAAAAAAAAACATCATGATCTGTGCAAAGACCAGGCATGGTTACAGTTCAGATACAAGTACATGCAGATAGCAGCCTACATAAAGAACAGAAGACATATATGTGTAGAACATAAGTATAAAGGACTACCCATGGTTCATAGCTCACATGTGATTGGTTTAAACATGAGCATCTCTTTTAGTATAGCATTTCTGGTAGTAATTGTACTTACTATAAAGCGTCACACGATGGCAGTGTTGTGTATTGGCCTCTTTTCTTTGTTTTGAGAACGATTCTGATTACGGGTTTATTTTGTCTAGCTAGAGATATCTCAGCACCTGCCATCTACGTCTCAGATGTTTTGAGAACCAAACTTACAATGCGGAAAACAATGTAGATTGTTTTCACTTGTATTTTTCCACTCTCTGGCCAGACACAGTGGAAGAAAATGCCATGCGTTTAATTCTGCATAGAATGCTTTAACCAAATAATCTTAACATGTACATGCAAAATAGGATTTTTATTTTACTATAAAATTCCTAGTTTTGCAGCACACCATAGGCATCTTCCCTCCTGAATATAAATCAGAAATGCCTTTGAAATGAAGAGGCTGAGAAAGTTCAGCAGATGCTGTTCCTTTATTCCCCTCTCCCTTAGAAAGTCATACTCAAAACTTTCATTTAGATCCCAACTGATTAATAGAATACTAAGTGTTCCAATGTGGATAAAGTGTAGTGCAGTTTTTCCCAACATGACTCATTCCAGTTGGGATTGGACAATGTCACCCAAAATGTACAGCCAGCATAGCCAAAACAAATTATGGGAGTTCTATTCTCAGTACCTCTGCAGGGTGTCAGCAAGGGTGGGTGAGGTAAAAACAAACAAACAAACAACAACAACAAAAAAACTCAAGATGGTGGGCACAACCATGTGATTGAAGCCCTGTCCCATTTTAAAGTGCATTGCACCCATGTAAAAGATTGGGCAGGGCTGCAGTCTCATATTTTTGCCTGTCATCTTGACTTTTTTGACAACCCCCTCCCCTCAGGCCATGGTGTGCCAGGCCAAGGAACCCAAATTGCTGACTACCAACCAAGAGTTGAGAATTGGAATCATTACTCTTACTTCATCAATGGGTGATGGCATTTCATGCTAACAGAACAGGACCAAATACTATTTTTTGTACCGGGGCCAGTTTCACTTCTTGGAAGAAGGTATGCTGTATATGTTTAGATTTGGACTTACTTTACTAACCTCAGTGATTTCTGGACATTACAAATTGTTTTATTTACAATCCTAAAATGACTTTGCCTAAAATACATAAACACTATGAAGTAGGCTTGTCTTACATCATTAGTTTGATTTTCATCCTTTGTGAGCTGAATTTGAAGTTAAATTATGTGTTTGATCATGTAATTCATTGAAACATTTAAAATGCCTCTGGCATAGCCTTCTTTAGGATGGAAACATTTACTTATTTACATTTTAGAATTTGCATACTGAAAGATGAGCTATATTTAACAACTATGCAGTTGGGTATGAATGGTTGTGTACAAAAAAGCTGCTATTGTCTTATGAAATATTTTCAACCTTAATCTCAAACTAAATGTATTATGCAGTGGGTGATATTTATGACAGGGTAGGCTATAAATGGTTTTATTCAGGTGAATAAATCATGCAGGAAGCATACTATAATTGTGCAAGCAATTTCTTGTACATTTAGTACAAAGCCATGAAAATTACTCTTATTATGTGCCAAATAGATGACTTGTGAAATATGAACATAAAATGCTTTTTTTTTTTTTGGTTATTGTTATGTTTAAAAAATGGGGGAGGGTTGAAGAAGTTTTTCTGCAGTTCCTTAAAAACTTTCTCAACATTACAGGGTCAGAGGAAGGGTGACTTTTCTGTAAATTTCTTTTACAGAAGAATTTGATGAACCAAAGTAGGAGCTATTTTTATGAAAATTTCTGTCCTCCACACGCCCTTCCAAGAAACTGGATGCCATATTTATTTGCCCTTCTCTGTATCAACTCAGACTGAGCCAGTTGCATTTTCCCTCTAATTTCCAGCTATGATAAAAATAAACTCTACCATTCCCTTCTATATAAAAAGTAAAGGTTCCCCCCGCACATTTGTGCAGTCGTGTCCGACTCTAGGGGCCGGTGCTCATCTCCGTTTGTTAGGCAAAGAGCCAGCGTTGTCCGAAGACGCTTCCACAGTCATGTGGCCGGCATGATGCACATGGAATGCTGTTACCTACCCACCGAAGTGGTACCTATTCATCTACTTGCATTTGCATGCTTTCGAATTGCTAGGTTGGCAAGAGCTGAGGCTAGTGCGGGAGCTCACTCCGTCACGCGGGGCTAGGGTCTCGAACCTCCGAACTTGCAATCTTCCGATCGACAAGCCTGGCATCTTACCCGCTGAGCCACCACGCCCTTCTATATACAGTGTACTTATACAGTATACTGTACAAGTACTATATGTCCTGTAGACAGTATCCTTATGTTCCTTGCTTTCTCACCTCCCAGCCCCGCTCCCCCCGCGTTCTGAGGAGATAGTTCTGATATGGATAACATATCTAATGAAGAACAAATGAATCTGAATCTCCCACCCAAAAAAGAATCATTTCTAGCCCTTTGCAGAGAGCAAGTAGGAGAAAGAAGTACAAGAAATTGAACATTTTAGTACACAAAGATACACCACAATTACTGGAATTCTTTCAAAGTTACCTAATAGTTTGCTACAATAAATCTACATGCCTGAATCTTTGTGCCCTGGGAAATATATTCTTGCAGTATTTTGTCTTGTTAGCTGGGACTGACCAGCGTGAACATGGACAAGGCAATCATCAACATACAGTATATATCATCAGTTAAAGAACCTCTTTTATGAAAAATGCTCCCTGGAGATCAGTGTTGCAGATTGCCAGAATTTTGAAATAGTACCTTGCCAATTTGGTTGACTACTCTGGTAGTATAGAATGATCATGTTGGTACTGTCAGATGATCAGATGCTTTTGATGCTTTTCTGGCTGACTACAGGAACAGTTCTGTTGGAGTTCTTTCGGTTATTAGTATATGTAGACTATTCCCATAGTTCATTAGGAACCTGCTCAACATTTGCTTAGCTGCAGTTCCAGCTACGTCAGCAGCTTGTTTCACCTAGGTTTTCTTGAATGGTTGAACTGCTTGTTCTGCCTCACCATTTGATGTGGTGGAGATAAAGCATGATTAGTTCTATTTTGTAGCAAAAAATACTGAAATCTGTGGGGTGTGAATTGAAGTCCATTGTATTATAGCAATTCTTTTAGTAGACCAAATGAAGCAAGCAAGTTACACAGCAATGCAATAGTTATCGTATTAGTACCACTTTCAGTAACTGTCTGTGACCATAAGGAATGTCCATCTGCTCATTTCGGTATAGTCTGTATGAATTCTTTCCCATGCTGATGTTGCCTAGCCCATAGTAAAAGAGATGGTAAGGGGGCTGATTCTGCACAGGATGACAAAAAGCACTGTCATACAAACTCTTCTACATCTTGATCAATTTATCTAAAATACTATATAAAGATAGACAAGAGGGTCTTGAGCTGCTTCTCTGGGCAGTGAAAAAACGGGTCTGTCACTTGAGCAATAATATATCTGAAAGCAAAAGGCATTCCTTGAGCAAATGGAACTGCCAGAACTGTTTGATATCTGCATATATTTATCCATTTAAAAAGTTCTACATGGGCTGATATAGATAAGGTTATCATGTGTTAAATACAAAAGCAGCATGAGTGCAAAGTCATCATAAGCCTCTCTTTTGTCAAGCAATTTTTTTTCTCCTGTTGAATTTCCTAGTTCATATCTTATGCCTTAAAAAAACTGCTTGGGATTGCTAATGAAAGAAGAGTCATAATAATTGCCATAGTCAAAATTTAGAGCTCTACGTGAAAAAAAAGATGCCAGATGTTCAAGCTTGCTTTCGAAAAGGCTGAGTAACATGAGACATTATTTCTTTTTAATAGTAAAGTTTATTAGGTTTCAAAAGAAGAATAAAAACTAAAAGAAAAAAAAAGAAAAAAACTACAAAGAAAGAAAAAAAACTAAAAAAGTGCAGAAACACAAGAGAATTTTTTTTTCAAATTTACGACTTTTAACAGCAAGGATATACAAAAATTTCCATAATCAATCTCTTACTCTATATTAAACCAAAACACCACATTATTTCTATAAGTCATTCCACTTCAACACATAATAAAAATCACTAAGTACAGTTACTCCTTCCCTTTATATTAAAATAAAGATCATATAAACCTCCTAAACATCTTTCTCCCCTCCAAAAGATAAAACATATTTAATTATTCCCTTCCTACCACTATTCTATACATTTCTGTCTACTATAATAAGAATCAAATTAAAAGGCACATACAGTAAGTTGTCTGCTATTATACTTAATAATACAACAATTTTAATAATCCCAATCTTAATAAACCCAAGAAACAAAGACAATTCAAAACAGTAATTCCATATCTTTAAAAGGGAATAACATCAATCAAATCCTTAAAGCAAAGCAGATAAACATTCCTTAACCCTAATACAACAGTTTTAATAATTTTCATCTTAATAAACCCCAAAAACAAAGCCAATTTAAAACAGTAAATCCAAATCTTTAAAGGCAAATAGCATCAAGCAAACCAGATAAACATTCTTCAACCCTTATCCCACTACAAAATAAACCAAAGCAGTTACATATCCCCACAATGTGCACAGTGGTTTCCTCTTGAAAGAATCAAACAGTCCAACTGCCCCCTTCAAAGTTTCCAGGTTCTTTTCATGGCATTCCACCAGGAGATCAATTTTACTTATGGCTTGCAGATCACTCTCTCCCTTAGATTTCTCCAACTCCATTATCCAATCTTCATCCAGCATCTTGATGAAAATCCCAATCTCAGTCTTAAAAAAAAAACCTTTCTATCACTCTTAAATTCCTCAATTTCATCCACCACATCCCCAACCTGATGGCACATCCTGGATATCTTGCATAAAAGCTTGATAGAGGTCAGAAGAAATGTGTTTAAAATCCTGGTGAAAGTCAGAAAGAATCTGAAATCCTCCACGTCTCACGCAGTAGATTATGGTGCCCCCTAGGAGATTAACCTATGATAGTCGAATATATGGAAGAGTTCCAAAGTGTGTTCACATAAAGTGAGAGTGAGATAGCAGACAGTTCTCAAGGGAAAGTGAAAATAGAAAACTGAAGGTTCAAATCAGCCGATTCAACGTGTAGGAAAATGCTAATATCTTCAAATTTAATACAAATAAAATAACAGGAATACAATTGTTTACTGTCAATCTTTGGGATTTCCTTTGGAAGGAATCCAAAACTTAAAAGATTTTTTTAAAAAAGTAATCCCAAAAATAATGTTAAGCACCAAGAGAACCAGCTTCTTCTCGCTGTAGAAAGCCTCTCTTGGGGTACATATAGTTAAAAAAAAATTGGGTGATTTAGAAATGGGGTGGCCAGTCTTAGTGTCCCTTTAAGGCTAAAGCACAGCTTGGAAAGTGATGAAGTCCCCGCCTCCCAGCTGGCTCTTACCAGTCGAATGCAAAATGCTGTTTGCGATCTTCTTTCTGCAAGCAGCCATCTGGAAGACAGATGGGGTGATTCCAGGTATTCTCCTTGATCCGGAGAACGTTTCTGGGCTTCAGGAAAACCTGCCTGAGCCCGAAAAAAGTTACTGCATTGTCAACTCCACCCACTGAACCAGCGGGCACAGCCGTTCAGTCCACCATTCCCACCGGAAGCCATGAGACATTTCTGATGCATGCTGGATAACTGAGAAATACCAAAAATAATTCAATATGTGCTTCATTGATGGCCTCTGATTGTGTCGATAATGTCAAGCTGTGGAATGTGTTTAGGAAAATGGGAATCCCAGAACATCTCATTTATTTATTAGTTAAATTTATATGACCGCCCATCTCCCCCAACGGGGGACTCTGGGTGGTTAACAATAAAAACAAGATTAAAATACAATATAAATACAATATGACATAAAAATATAAATATAAATATAAAATCCAATCTGGCGAATTAGGGAGGGTATTATGATATTAACCACCCCCAGGAGGAACTATTACCTTTTCCCTCCCATCCTATGCAGCAGAACCAGGGTTTCAGATTTTTCCGGAAGGCCAGGAGGGAGGAAACCCGTCTCAACTCTGGGGGTAAGATATTCCAGAGGGCATTATTACTCATTGTCCTTATGAATAACCTATATACAGATCAGGAAGCCACAGTATGGATAGAACATCAGGCAAAATAGATGAGCTCCAGGTTGGCAAAGGAATGAGACATGGCTGTACAGTATATTCTCCCCTTATTTATTTAATCTATAAATATTAAGGGAAGCTGGATTGGAAGATGAGTGTGGTTTTAAAATTGGAGGAAGAAACTTCAGTAACTTGTACTATGCTGATGACACTACTCTAATAGCTGAAAATGCAAAGGATCTGCAGGGTCTACTAATAAAAGTCAAGGAACATAGTGAAAAAAATTGAGTAAAATTAAACATAAGGAAGACCAAACTATTGACAACAAGTAGAAAAACCAGCCTTAGAAATAGCAATGAAGATATGGAAGTGGTAGATAGCTTCTGCCTTTTAAGGACTCCTGAATATACTCTGGACAGCCAAGAAAACAAACAAATGGATCGTTGAACAAATCAACCCAGAGTTTTCACTCAATGCACAAATGACCAATTATCCTACTTCAGACACATTATGCAAAGACCTAGCTCTCTAGAGAAGCTTCTAATGCTGGGAAAGGTGGAAGGAAAGAGAAGAAAAGGATGACCAGGAGCAAGAGAAGAGGACTCAGTTACAGTGGCAGTGGGTGCACTTTTGGAAGACCTGAAAGAACAGGTTAGGGACAGATTGCCATGGAGAAAATCTATGTGGTTGCTAGGAGTCTACACTCACTTGATGGCACATAATCAATCCAATATACATCATGCTATTATCTTTGGCATAAGCAATCATATACAAGTACCCAGAAGGAGTAAGAAATACTAAGAACCTTGAAATAAGAAAAAGGAAATATAACTAAATATAGTTTACAGTAACATCACTCTCTATACCTCTCTATATTTTTCTGTCCTTGTAAACCATCCTTGCTTCCATCATGTTCCCTAAAATGCTTCATACATCACCTTTTACCTTATATTTAAAGCATAGCTTTCCAAACTGTGTGTCGTGACACATTAGTGTGCTGCAACAAAACCCGGAAGTGCTGATGGCGCGTTGCCGCCACCCCTGCGGCAGAGTGCACAGCGACGGTGGTGGTGCGCGTGGCAGCAGCAACAGCAGCAGTGCATCATCAGTGCTTCCGGGTTTTTGCACGAAACACAAGGCCACCACCGCATGCAACGCCTCTGTGCACGTAGCCGCCACGCGCACCACCGCCACGTGCGCTGCCACCGCCGTGCGTGCCACCGCACCGCCACCGCCGCTGTTGGTGTGTCGCCAACGGCGGGACTTTGGAAAGCACTGGTCTAATGGTTTGTAAACCAAAACCAAAACCAACTAACTAACAACCAAACTAACAAACAAAATGAAGAGGCATTCCTGGGAGACTTAGAGGCGGTTGTGAAGTATGATCAATTGTAAAAATATGTAAGCAAGTGTTGCTGGATGTGCATGGTGAGATAACAGTACAATCACAGTGAAAAATATAGGCCACATGACCGCGGAAGCGTCTTTGGACAACGCTGGCTCTTCGGCTAACAAATGGAGATGAGCACCGGCCCCTAGAGTCGGACACGACTTCACAAATGTGCAGGGGGAACCTTTACCTTTTTTACTAGCAACTAATTCTGCAATTCAATTTACTGGAAATGATTTTATATTATATATACATGTACATGTACATATGCATATACAGTACATATACAAATTGTTGTTGCTTTTCTTTACTTTTCATATTTTCTTAGTTTGTATTAGTCTTTTATCCTTGTATTTGTAAATTCCAATAAAATTACATAAAAAACAATTTGTTGTTAGTTTTCTTTGTTTTTTTCTTCTTTTTGATTTATTGTATGTTTATGTTGTATGCCGCCCACTGAAATAAATAAGTAAATAAAATGAAACAGTGTCCTCCACTACATGTGAGGGACCATTACAACTTCTGTGTTACTCTACAGAATGTAGGTAACTTTCAGCTCTACATCCTTTCTATTGCTTCTCATTCTTCAACATTTGTCACCTAGATTGGATATCTTTCTCCAATATTAGGGCTGGCTGTTGGGTTGAAATACTTGGCAGCTCATCCACAACCATCTCTATCACCTTTGACCTTTAATTCTAGCAGGCTGCCCATTGTATGGGTCCATAACCTGGGATGGGTGAACCTGTCAATTTTGATTTTTCTCATTTTGTTGGCTGAAAGTTCATTTTGGCTTATTTTCATTGGCAAGAAAAAAAGCAAGCAAGAAGACAGAAACTTCACAAACACTTTGCACACTTTCCCCCCCTCATATACACAGCTAGTGCCACAATTTTCCTAACATAATGCATTTTACTTTTCCTAATTCACATATTTTTAACATTTTTCATTAATATATGTATATGCTTTTTCATGAGGATTAATGAGCCATATTCAAAGTCTCTGTAGCAGATTTTAGCATACAAATATCTTCCAGTTTATTTGGGAGGTACTAATTAAGTAAATACATACAGTATAAAAATTCAGATCAAACTATTTCCCCCCCCTCAAACTATATTTGTATCACAAGACAGTGTCACCAGCCATCCCTGACCATTCTTCAAGCAACTCATATCTTCTGAATTTAGGTGAAGATCTTCTGAAGACTTGGCCACAGTCCTTGGATTATGTGGACTCAATATAAACCTCGGTTTGTAGATTTATTTTGATTCTTGCTTTATCCCTATTCCCTTATTGAGCAAAAGCTTTTCATTTTGAGCTTCTTTACTCATGTTTTATTATATGTTTGGTTACTAATGTTTTCCAGAAAAGCCAAAGAGATGTATAACACCGTGTTTTCTTCCCTGTCTCCCCCACTTTTTTATATAAGATTTATGGAAGATTTTGACTTAAAATCCAAGAATAAACTTGTAAAGCAGGAGGGCTTTTTTGAGCTGCAAAAGGCAGAGATATTATTCAGCATCTATGAACAGATGTAAGTCACTGTGGAACTGAAATGTCTCATTCACTAAAATAAAATAATGAGAGATGATTGACTGCTAAAGTAAAATACTGAGTGAATACAGCCAAGCTGCTCAGCATCTGTGCATGACTGGATTGTTCCAATTACATGCAAGTATAGTTTGTACAATGGGTGACAAAGCTTAAGAAAGAGTTCAGGCTGAAGTATTAATGCTGAAATGCTTCTGCTTTGGTATTTCCATTACAAATGAAGTTCTTCTAAATACTTTGCCCCGTGAGATTTGTGAGGATGAAGGCATTTTATATTAAAAATGATGGGTTGTGTAGTAAGAAATGAAATATTTCTTTAACATACCAAATGGCAAGTAAAGGTATCTGGTCTTATCAAAGAAAATGTAGCCATGGTTTCAGTAGAATCTACCCCAGGATTTTAAGAAATCATGGTGAGATTTAAAATGTACTGTCGGAATAAAAAATTAAACATGTTGTAAAAGGAAACTCTAAGGCTGGGTTCTCATATATTGACTTGCTATAAATCAAGATTAGGTGATTGTTGCTTTGCAAATGGTGACTATTTCTGAACATGTTTGATATGGTGACATCTGGGGTGAGGTTTATGATCCACAGACTTGTAATCACTATAAGTACAGTAGGATTTTGTCAGTTTTTGTACACTGTAGCATGTATTAGTCAGAAGAAGTATTCATATTTACTGAAGATGGAACCAGATATTGATCATATATGATTTATTTCAGTAACTAGGGAATGAAAATATTGATTGTAAGGGTTTATTTGAGTAACTAAATTATACAAAATATTTTTAAATTCTTTTTTTTAAATAGATTTTCAAAATTATTGACAGTGCTAACTATCCTCTAATTTTTTTTTTAGTGTCAGAAGCACCAAGGTGCTTCTGTAGGTGAAAGGATTTGCCAGTGACATCACCGTTGCCTGGGGGACACCGGAGGAGGCTCCTTTCATATCTGTTGCATCTGGCATCACTCCAATTTTAAGCTGAAATAGGAGAACAATAAGAACATAAGCTTAGTTTATGAGCTATTAAAATAAATTATTCCAATATGTGAGTGGGATTGCATGGAGAAAAGTAAAATTTTCCTTGAGAGTTACCTGCTGTTTTCTTATCAAAAATTCTGGGATGTTCTTTTGACTTCCCAATCTAGACTACTACACTGGGATTTTTTGATGATCTTCCATACAAGTACTAGCTAGGTTGCATATTGTTTAGTTTTTTCAAGATCATCCAGGGTTACCTGAGTGCTACCATCTGGTGTAACTATTGTGTGGAGTAGCTCTCTCCAGAACTGCATCTGTCACTTTGTACCATTCCCATGACTTCAGCACAGATACCCATGCAAAGGATGTCTTCTACTCACAATCTCATGTGACCCATTCCTATGCTGGACAAGCATGCTATGAGTTGAGAGGGGCTGATTCTTCCATCTGAACATTCGTAACACATGCAAACTAAGTCTACTTATAAATTAGCAAGAAGGTAAACTGGGAAATTATAGCAAGAATCCCAATTTATGATAATAAAAATAATAAGAGTGGTGTTTTAAATATTTGCATTACTTATGTATCCTGCCACACTTGGGCTAGTAAAGTTTAATGTTTTGATCACCAAATTTTTATTTATTTATTTATTTTTATTTTTCAAATTTATATAGCCATCCATCTCATAAACAAGCGACTCTGGGCGATGTACAAAGAGCTAAAAACGGGCTTCCAGTGGGAATGGCAGACTGAGTGGCTGTGCCTGTTGTTTCAGCAGGTGGAGCAGATAGCACAGCGGCTTTTTGGGGGGCTTATGCAGGCTTTTCCTGAAGCTCAGCAATGTTCTCCGGATCAAGGAGAATACTTGGAATCATCCCAACTGTCCTCCAGAACGGAGGCTTGAAGCCAGGAGATCACAAACGGTGTTTTGCGCTCGATTGGTAAGAGCACCCGGGAGGCGGGGACGTCACCATTTCCAAGCCAGCTGTAGCCTTAAAGGGACACTAACACCCCATTTCTAAATCACCAATTTGTTTTTTTTTAAGTATATGTACCCCAAGAGATGCTTTCTACTGCAAGGAGAAGCTGGTTCTCTTGGTGCTTAACATTATTTTTGGGATTACTTTTTAAACTTTTTTTTAAGTTTTGGATTTCATTTTCCTTCCAAACGAATTTCCAAAGATTGAGAGTAAACAATTGTCTTCCTGTTATTATTTTTGTATTAAATTTGAAGATATTAGCATTTTCCTACACGTTGAATTGGCTGATTTGAACCTTCAGCTTTCTGTCTTCACTTTCCATTGAGAACAGTCTGCTATTTACTTTCACTTTTTGTAAACAATTTTCAAACTCTCTCATATCTTCAACTTTTGCTGATTAAGTTCCTAGGGGGCACTATAATCTACTGTGTGAGACATGGAGGATTTCAAAAAGATTCTTTCTGACCTTCACCAGGACTTCAAACAGATATCTTTTGACTTTTATCAAACCTTTATTCAAGATATCCAGGACATTGTGGAAAATATGAGAGCTAAAATGTGCCATCAGGTTGGGGATGTGGTGAATGAAATTGAGGAATCAAAGAGCGATAGAAAGGTTTTTTTTAAGACTGAGATTGGGATTTTTCTCAAGATGCTGGATGAAGATTGGATAATGGAGTTGGAGAAATCTAAGGGAGAGAGTGATCTGCAAGCCATAAGTAAAATCGATCTCCTGGTGGAATGCCATGAAAAGAACCTGGAATTTTTGAGGGAGGCAGTTGGGCTGTTTGATTTTCTTAAGAAGAAAGCTCTGTGCATATCTTGGGAATAGGTAACTGCTCTGGTTTATTTTGAAGTGGGATAAGGGTTGAAGAATGTTTATTTGGTTTGCTTTAAGGAGTTGATTGATGTTATTTGCCTTTAAAGATTTGGATTTACTGTTTTGAATTGGCTTTGTTTTTTGAGTTTATTAAGATTTTGGGTTTATTAAAATTGGGATTATTTAAATTGTCATACCATTAAGTATAATAGTGTTAGGGTATGTGCCTTTCAATTTGATTCTTATTATAGTAGACAGAAATATATAGAATAGTGGTAGGAAGGGAATAATTAAATATGTTTTATCTTTTGGAAGGGAGAAAGATGTTTATATGAAATTTTTCTTTTTTTTCTTAATTTTAATATAAGGGGGAGGAGTAACATTACTTAGTGATTTTTATTATGTGTTAAAGGGGAATGATTTATACAAATAATGTGGTGTTTTGGATTAATATAGAGTAAGATATTGATTATGGAAATTTTGTATATCCTTGCTGTTAAAAGTCGGAAGCCACATCTTTCTGTAAATTTTTTAGAAAAATTTATTCTCTTGTGTTTCTGTACCTTTTTAGGTTTTTTTGTAGTTTTTTGTTTTTATTGTAGTTGTTATTGTTTCTTTGATATTCAATATCAATGAATATTAATGAATGGATATTCAATGTATTCAATAAATACATTAAAAATATTAAAAACCAACTAAAACAAAGAATAAAAGATGAAGCAATGTTATTTATTTTTCAAATTTACATATTATAAAATGTTCATACTGCCTAGTATTTGTTGCATGCTAATTTTATTTTTTATTTCAAAGGATTTCAATAACATGACATTTCTTGTTCTAGATAGATAAACAGATAGAAATGCAGGCTTGGATTTCTATTTATTTATTTATTTTCCTTTTTATATACTTGTTTTTTAAAATACCAATTTCCAAACGGACTCATAACAGTAAACCATAAAATAAAGATGACATTAAAATAGCAATAATAATAAAAATAATCTTTAAAACCATCAAACCATATCATAAATTAATGTAACAAAGATAATAGATGTATTTAGGTTCAAAATAAATGCTATTCTGAACAGCTCTCGTTTTAAGGCTTTTCTAAAGGTCAGTAGTGATGGAGGCATCTGGATTTCTTATGGGAGATTGTTTCATTGGGTGGATGGCATTGATGAAAAACTGGAATTTCTCACTCACTCTGATAAGCTGATTAATCATTCTCATGATTAATCATGAGAAACCTGCATATCTACTTGATGGTCCTATAGGCACCCACTTTTAATTGTACTTGGAAGATAATGGTAATAAGTGCACAGCCCTCAGCATAGCACTAGTGTTATGTGCGAGTAGTCACTCTCATCCACCAATAAATGAGATGCTGCATTTTGGACCATTTGCAGTTCCTGAGTAGTTTTCAAAGGCAACCCTATGTAGAGCACAATAATTTAAGCCAGTGTTCTCAACCTCAGCAGCTTTAAGAGGTGTGGACTTCAACTCCCAGAATTCTCCAGCCAGTACTGGCTGGGAATGCTGGGAGTTGAAGTCCACACATCTTAAAATTGCCAAGGATGAGAAACACTGATCTAAGCAGACAAGGTTGTGGTTACTCTTGCCAGAGCCTCATTTTTCAGGAAACACCATGTATGTATGTATGTATGTATGTATGTATGTATGTATGTATGTACGTACTGTATGTATGTATGTATGTATGTACAGTGGGGCAAAAAAGTATTTAGTCAGCCACCAATTGTGCAAGTTCTCCCACTTAAAAAGATGAGAGAGGCCTGTAATTGACATCATAGGTAGACCTCAACTATGAGAGACAAAATGAGAAAACAAATCCAGACAATCACATTGTCTGATTCGGAAAGAATTTATTTGCAAATTATGGTGGAAAATAAGTATTTGGTCACCTACAAACAAGCAAGATTTCTGGCTCTCACAGACCTGTAACTTCTTCTTTAAGAGGCTCCTCTGTCCTCCACTCATTACCTGTAGTAATGGCACCTGTTTGAACTTGTTATCAGTATAAAAGACACCTGTCCACAACCTCAAACAGTCACACTCCAAACTCCACTATGGTGAAGACCAAAGAGCTGTCGAAGGACACCAGAAACAAAATTGTAGACCTGCACCAGGCTGGGAAGACTGAATCTGCAATAGGCAAGCAGCTTGGTGTGAAGAAATCAACTGTGGGAGCAATAATTAGAAAATGGAAGACATACAAGACCACTGATAATCTCCCTCGATCTGGGGCTCCATGCAAGATCTCACCCCGTGGGGTCAAAATGATCACAAGAACTGTGAGCAAAAATCCCAGAACCACACGGGGGGACCTAGTGAATGACCTGCAGAGAGCTGGGACCAACGTAACAAAGGCTACCATCAGTAACACACTACGCTGCCAGGGACTCAGATCCTGCAGTGCCAGACGTGTCCCCCTGCTTAAGCCAGTACATGTCCGGGCCCGTCTGAAGTTTGCTAGAGAGCATTTGGATGATCCAGAAGAGGATTGGGAGAATGTCATATGGTCAAATGAAACCAAAGTAGAACTGTTTGGTAGAAACACAACTCGTCGTGTTTGGAGGAGAGAGAATGCTGAGTTGCATCCAAAGAACACCATACCTACTGTGAAGCATGGGGGTGGCAACATCATGCTTTGGGGCTGTTTCTCTGCAAAGGGACCAGGACGACTGTTCCATGTACAGGAAAGAATGAATGGGGCCATGTATCGTGAGATTTTGAGTGCAAACCTCCTTTCATTAGCAAGGGCATTGAAGATGAAACGTGGCTGGGTCTTTCAGCATGACAATGATCCCAAACACACCGCCCGGGCAACGAAGGAGTGGCTTCGTAAGAAGCATTTCAAGGTCCTGGAGTGGCCTAGCCAGTCTCCAGATCTCAACCCCATAGAAAACCTTTGGAGGGAGTTGAAAGTCCGTGTTGCCCAGCGACAGCCCCAAAACATCACTGCTCTAGAGGAGATCTGCATGGAGGAATGGGCCAACATACCAGCAACAGTGTGTGCCAACCTTGTGAAGACTTACAGAAAACGTTTGACCTCTGTCATTGCCAACAAAGGATATATAACAAAGTATTGAGATGAACTTTTGATATTGACCAAATACTTATTTTCCACCATAATTTGCAAATAAATTCTTTCCGCATCAGACAATGTGATTGTCTGGATTTGTTTTCTCATTTTGTCTCTCATAGTTGAGGTCTACCTATGATGTCAATTACAGGCCTCTCTCATCTTTTTAAGTGGGAGAACTTGCACAATTGGTGGCTGACTAAATACTTTTTTGCCCCACTGTATGTATGTATGTATTCATTCATTCATTCATTCATTCATTCATTCATTCATTCATATATATTTATATGGCTGCCTAACTCACAAAATATTTAGTATGCTTGCCACCTTGAGTTACCAATAAAAATAATAAAGACAGGATTTTAAAAAGTGTGACTCTGGGCAGCATATAATAAAAAATATAAAATAGCAATATAAAAAAGAAATCAATTAAAACAATAATAATAATACCGAACACAATCTAGAGCCACTATCTTAAGGCCTACCTTGTGGTTGTAAGAGCGGCGAAACGTGAATATTTATCTGCTCTTATTGCCTCAGCAGAATGCCACCCAATGACCCTGTTTAAGATTACTAGATCTATTCTGGGTCAAGTACAATCAGTGACCCATTTACAGGGTCGTTCGGAGGAGTTTTCAGAGCATCTGCAGGAGAAAATCGCTCAGATCCATTCTCAGTTCGACTCTAAGCATGAAGCACAGTCTGGGGAGATGCCAGAGGAACGTACTTACCCTGTTATCTGGGAACGGTTTGATTCTGTTGCACCTGAGGAAGTGGACAGGATCCTCCAGATTGTAAATGCCACCACATGTCATCTAGAACCTTGCCCTTCCTGGCTAGTAAAATCGGCCTGGGAGGTGATTTGTGGTTGGGTCCAGGCGATGATTAATACATCTCTGGGGGAGGGGGTGTTCCCGGCAGCCTTTAAGGAGGTGCTGGTGCACCCCCTAAAGAAATCATCCCTTGACCCTACTATTTTGGACAATTTTCATCCTGTCTCCCACCTCCCCTTTTTGGGGAAGGTGGTTGAGAAAGTGGTGGCGTTGCAACTCCAGAGGATTCTGGAGGAAACGGATTACAGTATCTAGACCCCTTTCAGTCAGGTTTCAGGCCGGGATATGGGACAGAGACCACATTGGTCACACTTATGGATGATCTCTGGCGAGGGCGGGATGGAGGGAGTGCATCCATCCTTGCTCTCCTAGATCTCTCAGTGGCTTTCGATACCATCGACCATGGTATCCTTTTGGGGCAGCTCAGGGAGTTGGGGCTGGGAAGCATATTTTTCACTGGTTCACCTTCTTCCTCCAGGGCCACTCCCAATCGGTGGTGATAGGAAAGGAGAGATCTGACCCACGACCCCTCCTGTGTGGGGTGCCGCAGGGTTCAGTGCTCTCTCCTCTCCTATTTAACATCTACATGAAGCTGCTGGATGAGATCATCCGTCACCATGGGATGAGATATCATCAATATAAAGTGAAGTGGACAGGATCCTTCGAATTGTTAATTCCACCACATGTCATTTAGATCCCTGCCCTTCCTGGATGGTAAAATCGGCCAGGGAGGTGACATGTGGATGGGTCCAGGCTATGATTAACACATCCTTGTTGGAGGGGGTGGTTCCAACGGCCTTCAAGGGGGCATTGGTACACCCCCTCCTCAAGAAGCCGTCCCTGGACCCTACCATCCTAGACAATTTTCATCCAGTCTCCCACCTTCCCTTTTTGGGAAAGGTGGTTGAGAAAGTGGTGGCGTTGCAACTTCAAAGGACCCTGGATGAAGCGGATTATCTAGACCCTTTTCAGTCAGGTTTCAGACCGGGACATGGGACGGAGACTGCATTGGTCGCGCTTACGGATGATCTCTGGCAGGAGCGGGATGGAGGTAGTGCATCCATCCTGGCTCTCTTAGATCTCTCAGCGGCTTTCGATACCATCGACCATGGTATCCTTTTGGGGCGGCTTAGGGAGTTGGGGGTGGGTGGTGTAGTTTTGCGCTGGTTCACCTCCTTCCTCCAGGGCTGCTCCCAGTCAGTGCTGATAGGAGAGGAGAGATCTGGCCCGCGACCGCTCCTATGTGGGGTGCCGCAGGGGTCAGTTCTCTCTCCTCTCCTATTTAACATCTACATGAAACCGCTGGGCGAGGTCATCCGACACCATGGGATGAGGTATCATCAGTATGTGGATGATACTCAATTGTATATCTCCATCCCTGGTGAGGTAAGTGATGCAGTGTCCACCCTGTCCCAGTGCCTGGGGGCTGTGAGGGCCTGGATGGGGAACAACAGGCTTCAATTGAACCCTGGTAAGACCGAGTGGCTGTGGATTGATGGCTTAGTGTCTTCTGGGAAATTATCATCTTTGGTTCTCGATGGGGTAGCACTACCCCGTTCGGAACCGGTGCGTAATCTGGGGGTCCTTCTAGACTCACGACTCCTGCTCGAAGAGCAAGTGGCAGTCGTGGCTAGGAGGGCTTTCGCACAACTTTGGTTAGTGCACCAGTTACGCCCATTCCTGGATCGTGATGCCCTCCGTACAGTCACTCATGCTCTCGTCATCTCCCATGTAGATTATTGCAATGCGCTCTACATGGGGCTACCCTTGAAGACTATCCGGAAGCTACAGCTGGTGCAGAATGCGGCCGTGCGGGCAGTTTTGGCTGTGTCAAGATCCGCACATGTAACACCGCTGCTCCGCGAGCTGCATTGGGTGCCGGTTTGCTTCTGGGTACAATTCAAGGTGTTGGTTATCACCTTTAAAGCCCTACATGGCATGGGGCCAGAATACCTGAGGGGCCGTCTTATCCCCATGTTATCGACCCACCCCACCCGGTCTTTCAGAGAGGGCCTGCTACGAACCCCATCAATTAAAGAGTGTCATCTGATGGGGTCTAGGAGGCGGGCCTTCTCTGTGACAGTGCCCACTCTATGGAACATCTTGCCGCCAGAGTTGAGACAGATCTCCTCCCTCCCGACCTTTAGGAAAGAGCTGAAGACCTGGTTCTGCCGCCTGGCATGGGAAGGAGGAAGGGATAGTTCCTCATGGGGGTGGCTAATCCCCTAATTTTATAACTGTCCTTCTTTTAACTATTCCATTACCATCTGGATTTTCAATTCAATTTATATTTATTGTATAATTGAGATTTTAAACCTTATTTTAACTTGTTTATTGTGAACCGCCCAGATTTCCCCATGTGGGGAGATGGGCGGTTATAGAAATAAAATAATAAAATAAAATAAAATAATAAAATAAAATAAAATAATAAAATAAAATAAAATAAAATAAAATAATAAAATAAAATAAAATAAAATAAATAAAATAAAATAAAATAATAAAATAAAATAAAATAAAATAAAATAAAATAAAATAAAATAAAATAAAATAAAATAATAATATGCTGATGATACTCAATTGTATATCACCATCCCGGGTGAAGTAAGTGATACGGTCGCTGCCCTGTCTTGGTGCCTGGGGGCTGTGGGGGTCTGGATGGGGAACAGCAGGCTTTGGCTGAACCCTGGTAAGATGGAGTGGCTGTGGATTGATGGCCTCTCAGGATCCAGGAAGTTGTCATCTTTGACCCTGGATGGGGTGGCACTGCCCCATTCGGAGCCAGTGTGGAATTTGGGGGTCCTCCTGGACTCACGACTCCTGCTCAAAGAGCAGGTTGCAGTTATGTCCAGGAAGCCATTTGCACAGCTTTGGGTTGTGCGCCAGTTACGCCCATTCCTGGACTGAGATGCCCTCCGAACAGTCACTCATGCCCTGGTCATCTCCCATATAGACTATTGCAATGCACTCTACATGGGGCTACCCTTGAAGAGTATCCAGAAGCTTCAGCTGGTCCAGAATGTGGCCACACAGACAGTTATTGGTGCCATAAAATCAGCACATGTGACACCTCTGCTGCACAAGCTGCATTGGGTACCAGTTTGCTTCTGGGTCCAATTCAAGGTGTTGGTTATTACCTTTAAAGCCCTACATGACATGGGACCAGGTTACCTGAGGGACTGCCTCATCCCCATATCACTGACCTGCCGCACCCGGACATGCAGAGAGGGCATGCTATGGACCCCATCGACCAAAGAATTCCCTCTAGCGGGGTCCAGGAGGCGAGCCTTCTCTGCAGTAGCGCCCGCCCTTTGGAATATCTTGCCCCCGGAGCTGAGGCAGGTTTCCTTGCTCCCGACCTTCTGGAAAAACTTTAAGACCTGGTTCTGCCACCTTGCCTGGGATGGGAATACCAACAGTTCCTCCTGGGGCTGGTTTATCCCATGGAGCCCTCCCTAGTGTTAATAGCCATCGCCCTTGGATTTTATATTTATTTATTGATGTTGTGATTTTGTATTTGTATTTTTAACCTTGTTTTTATTGTGAACTGCCCAGGGTCCCCGATTGGGGGAGATGGGCGGTAATACAAGTTTAAATAATAAATAAATAAAATTAAAGGGAAAGGAGAGAGCATCAGACAATGGAGACATCTCATAAGCTCACCATTCCCTTGAGACCCCAGACCTGTTGACACAACCAGGTTTTGAGAGACTTACAGAAAGTTGACAGGTATGGGGCCAACCTCACCTTGGAGGGTGGGGGGATGATGTTCCACAGGGCATGTGTCATGCAGAAAAGGCCCATCTCCTGGGTCCTGCCAGGTGTAGCTCCTTAGTAGACAGGACCCGTAACATACCTTTTCTGCTGGACCTGATGGGATAGGCAGATGTAGTCAGGGAGAGGCGGTCCCTCAAATAACCTGGCCCCATGCTATGAAGGGCTTTAAAGGTCAAAACCAGCATCTTGAAATGGACCAAGAAGCAAACTGGAAACCAATGCAGTTTGCAGAACAGAGGTATAATGTGTGCTGTTCTAGGGGCACACATAACTGCCTGAGCCACCCCATTCTATACAAGCTGAAGCTTCTAGATACTTTTTAAGGGCAGACCCATGTATTGTGCATTACAGTAGTCCATCCAGGAGGTGACCAATGTCTTCGGAATCAAACAGACTGTGAAGGTCTACATTTCCGTGGATCCTTGAGGAAGTTTTAAATAGTTAAATGAGGAAGCAGCTCTCTAACATTTAATGAAATTAAAGTACTAATGAGTTTTTAATTTGAACTCTATTTTTCCTCACTTCATTTCACAATATGTTTCTAATTATGTGCCAGCAGTGAATCAGGAAACAGTGAATGTGGAGACTATTCAAAGTATCTTCTGACTTCGTGTTTAATGTAGGCAGATTGAAAATGGGAAATTAGAACAGACTTGCTATAGTTCAGGTCAACTTCTGTTTGGAATGCACAGCTGAGATGTGGAGAAGAGCTACCTAAGGTTTTGCCTGGTGTCCTTCAATGCTTCTATTTAGGAGTTTTTAAACCCACACTTACCCTTCTTAATATTCTTCCTATTTTCATTTTTTGGAGCACAGCAAATGAATTGAAGCATATCTCTAAGGCATCTTTTGATAAATAATGGACTCTTTTAGATGGCCACTTGAGGATTTTTCACTACAATACGGGGTTACTGAGTTGACACTGTAAAATATTTATTCTTTTAAAGAAGTCTCCAAGAGTGAATGCAGCTCTCCTCAGATCTTGTACACACATTTCATTTCAAAGAGGGGGGGAGAACGCAAACACAACCCCCATAGCCTCTGCAAGAACTACTTTTCATTTTAATAATAATAATAAAAAACCAGTCTCTCCAAAGTTAGCACTGTTAAGTTTAATGACTAAAGTGTTTCTTCAGCTGGAGAAAATTGTTCAGTGGGTCTTTGCTCTTTAGAATGGTGTTAATGGGGTTTGGAATTCTCAAAGAAAAAAATGTACTTCTAATAGATAACACTAGACCAGTCGCTGTTAAGGGAAAGTCACACCTGTACTTTTCATAAAAATGCCAACATATGCAAGTTGAGAGCCTTTGTAATTTATTGGCTGAACCTTTCAGCAACCATTTATTACCTTTATTTCATGGCTATTATTCTGGAACTAAAATGAACATGTGCCCATAAGTATCAAACAGGAGGCTGATCTTTCTTCCTGAGAGAAAAGCTTTTCCATGTGGAGGAAGATATTGTCCAGCTTCAAATATTCTTCTAGCTTACCTTGATAGGCCAGTGAGGTTGAGCTCTCCTATCACTGCCTTTATTGCTGCTTTGCAAAGCGCCACTGAAAAAACTCTCCAGGGACCCTGGGGCTTTGAAGGAGCTCTTTGTTGGACTCCTCCATCCCAGCTTCCACCGAAGCACCCCTGGAAGTGAAGCACAAACATGCAGGAATACTTGTAATCAAGTCAGAGCAGCTAATCAGATGAAAGCTGATTAGGTAGTTCTGCAAAACAAGAGGCTGTCTTAAGGGGAGTGAGTCCTCACTGTGGAGCAAACCATCTATAATACAAGTATGGGGACTTGAACTTGAGTTACCACTGGTTCTTTGGGATCTTGGCTCTTCAGGATCTCAGACATAGATTACCTGCTGCTTGAACTTTTTAACTGGAGATGCCAGGCATTGAATCTAAGACTTCCTGCTGCAAAAGCATGTAATCTGCCTCTTAGCTATAGAAGAGCTAAACTGATCTAAATAGAGAAATGATGATAGGATATGTGTCGTTAAGCATCACAAAAACAACAACAAACCCTGAGTTATATGAAACAGTTACTAGAATGGTTCATCCTGTAGGATAGAAGTTGGAAGTCCCAAACCACCTTTTTCAGAAACCCTTGAGGTCTTCATACCCTGGCCCTAACTCCTACTTTGGAACAGAGTCTTGCCACCACCCATCTTCTAGGAGATAGCTCAGCTGGCACTCTCCCCAACCCCAGCATATGTGTCAGAGATAGGGCTGTCCTGTCACATCATGTGCTGCCGTTCTAGTAATTAAAAGGTCAAAGTACAAAACATGAAATACAGTATTTTGTTATAATGCCATATCTTGGTTATATAGCACACAGGCTTGTGGCTAGGTACTTCTTTCCCTGAGAACAGACTATTCTCTCTAGGGATAAACAAAAGAAAAATTTATTTTTTTAAAAAAAGAGAGAAATGTGATACACACGTACAGACATATATACATACACACAAACTTTTGAAAATGAGATTTTTCCCTCTATTTTGCATCTCTCCTCTTAAATCAAGTCTGCAGTTAATTGTTTTGCTAATGCGTTCAACGGGATCCCAGAAACACAGGGTGCTCAAGAGCAGCTGTACATCTTGCCAGTAGGTTTTGTGCTTAAACACTCAGTAAACATAATTAGTAAGGTGGTGTCCGAGTGTTATTTCAAATAGTAAAAAAACCTAATCTTTTAAGAAAGGGAAGTGAAGACATGGTTCTGTGAATTGCTCCTTGAGCTACCAAGAATCTTATATTTAGTAAATAATATTAAACAGCACCATAAAAATAGAAAATGTGGTAGAATACACCCCTCCCTCTGTCCTTTCTTTACTGTCTTGATCCCTAGATCAAGATGCTAATTTTTCCCAAATTCACTTATAAGGGAACATCTGGTTTCCTTAAAGTAACATGTGTTTCAGAGTTTTCTTCTGGGACATTTGTGGATCAAAGTTGAGTTTGTCTGTTATTTAACACCTTTTCTTCTCACAGTGCTGATAACCTGATGTTTATTTTTATGCATTTGCCATGTGGAGTGCTCATAAATACGGCTTTTGTTCCACCCTCTGTGCCCTTCAATTATAGTTACATTTAATACATAATACTTCTTATGTATTTAACTCTACCCATTGGAGAGAATTTCATATCACTAACAGGGGTCCAAAAAAGCCTACAAGGTTTTCTACAAACACAGACATGGAAATGTATGTGATACTGGATTAATTTAGCTAGTTGCTTAGAAAATTATTGATAAATGGGATTGTCCCTACCCCTGGAAGGAAGACATGAGTTGGCAGAGATCCACAATTTTATTAAGGTAAAGGTTTTCCCCTGCCCAGTCGTGTCCCACTCTAAGGGGTGGAGCTCATCTCCGTTTGTTAGCCGAAGAGCCAGCACTGTCCGAAGACGTTTCCATGGTCATGTGGCCGGCATGACGCATGCGGAACGCTGTTACCATCCCACCAAAGTGGTACGTATTTATCTACTTACATTTGCATGTTTTCGAATTGCTAGGTTGGCAAGAGCTGGGGTGAGTGCAGGAACTCACTCCGTCACATGGCACTTGGGTCTCGAAATGCCAACCTTCCAATTGACAAGCCTGGCATCTTAACCACTGAGCCATCATGCCTCCCTACAATTTTATTAGCAAATTAAAATCTGTAGCAAAATAGCAATGAAGTACAGTAAGTGCAGAAATGTCTCTTACTCAGCCAATGTTTTACATGCTGAAGTGAAAGAGAAATCAGGAAATCAGCTCTGAATATGTAAAACAATTTAGAAATGTTTTAAAATTGAGGCTTGATGATAGTAATACAATCAAAATCATTCATACCTGGGCTGCCCCTGTAAGATGCTATATAGCAAGTATTGTTGGTTAGACACAAGCAGAACTAGATGATTTAGACCACAAGACATGAACATGACAATACATCATGTGCTACACACAAGAAGTGATATAGATAATTTGTATTTACCAAGGAAAATTGGTGGTTGTGGTTTGTTGCCAGTGAACCCAACAGTGGAAGATGAAATCAGAAGTTTAAATGATGACATAAAAGCAATGAGGAAAAGATGTTTATAAAAGTCTGCAAGACATTTGCAACATGACATAATCAAAGGTGACATACAAAAAGGAGCAGTTACAGCAGCAAATGAAACATTGGAAAGATAAAGCTCTGCATAGTCAGTACCTGAAAAGAACTGAAGGTCAGATGAATAGTCACAAAACTTGGCAATGGCTTCAGAGTGGATCTATCATGAAGGAATCAGAGGGTTAATATTTGCAGCGTTAGAGCAAGCATGAGTAACACATTGTGTAGGCTGACCATACGTCCCATTTTGAACGGGACAGTCCCGTTTTTTTAGCATTTTTCAACCATCCCATCGTTTTCATAAAAACCTCAATTTTGTCCTGTTTTTCAAACCCAACGGGAATGGCGTGGAAGGAGGATCTGAGCCAGAGCGTGGACTGGGGGGTGGGGTATCAGGAAATACAGATATTATGGAATAAGCTGGCAACATTTCCCCCCACTATTATTACAGCATTAGGAACTTTTGACAGCAGAATTGTCAAAACAGTTGAAAAGATTAGATTTGACCTCACAATATTCACCTTACCAAAAAATGCTTTGCTTGGAACTAAATACATATTGTGGAATTGTTTGGACAATTCTTGGCCATTTGGATAACCTTTGGATTGAATGATAATAATAACAATACCAAAAAACCTTGGATGGCACTTAGAAAATCTGCGCATTGACAAAATTTCCATCTGTCAGTTACAAAAGGTCACACTGCTTGGATCTGCACATATACTACGCCAACACATTACAACATCCTAGGTTCTTGGGAAGAACTCAATGCGAATGAAGGCCAGCACCAGCTAAAGAACTGGCAGCTGTGATTTCATGTTGTTGTGTATATAATAATAATAATAATAATAATAATAATAATAATAATAATAATTGTTCTATTCCAATGGGAGTGTACTAAATTTGCTAGCTATTTTAGAGCAATGCTATACCAGTGCATAGTTTATGCAGAATTACTGGAAAAAGTAATCCAGGAATCCAAGCAGGAATCAGAGTTTTTTAGATTACTATAGCCTCAAATGCAGTTCTGAAAAAAAAATCCTAAAAAAAAATCCCTTGGATGTATGAACTTAAATTTTGCCATTTATGACTATACCCATTATGACACATAGTAGATTATTTGTATGTGGTACTCTTCCCTCTGGTTTTAAACATTATATCTAAATGCTTTTAAATTTAGCCTTGCTTGTTTGATTATCACATTGCAGCATTGCACTGTCTATATAATTACCAATTTTGGGGAAAATAAAAATACTAATGATCTGTACACCAGGAGGATCAGAATGACCAGATTGTATTATGCAGAGTTTGAATACAAATTAGAGGAATATACTTGGTTTAAAAAAATCAAAAACTATCTGCCCATTTCTGGTTGTAGTGTTATTTTACTTTTAACAATGAATAATTCCCCCTAAAAGTTGTATCTCTGACATTCCTTATTGTTTTTATCAGATCTGTAGATCCATTCTAAGTGCTGCCCTATTCTGAAGGACTTCTTATAAAATCATGAATAAATCAAATTGATATAATAAATCTTACTCTAAACAGCAGTGTCTTCAGGAGGGTCAAAAAAGTCAACATGGCTGGCATGACCACATATTTGAAACACCACTCCTTTTTAACAGGCAGAGTTAAAGTTTCAAGTGCAAGACTGTTGCCACCATCTTGACTTTTTTTAACACCCTGCTTCCTCCCATGGATGCCTCTGATTCTAGATATAGCAATGTGGTTTGCTTCTATGCAGTAGTGAGAACTTTTCAAATACTTCCTTGCAAATGTCTGCCTTTTCAAAAATCCAGATAGACCTTTCAGTGTGCTGCTAAGCATTTTGCTATCTTGCTATCCATAGGATGCAAGATCATAAACACCAGATGCTCAGAATCTAAAATTATTTTTCCTCTCAATGTTTTTCTGAGTCAGTCCCTAAAACCAACCATTACATTATATAAGCTCCAGCAAAGGAGATCGTTACCTTGTCGTGGTGCTGGAGCTTGAGCACCTCAATGAAACCATGAGCTAAACCGTGAAGGGACACCCAAGACGGGAAGGTCGTGGCAGAGAGGTCAGACTAAATACGATCCCTGGGGAAGGTAATGGCAACCCACCCCAGTATTCTTGCCATGAAAACTAAATGGATCAGTACAACCAAAGATATGTCGGTATACCATCGGAAGATGGGACTCCCAGGTCGGAAGATGGTCAAAATGCTACTGGGGAGGAACAGAGGATACGTTCAACTAGCCCCAGATGTGATGACGCAGCTAGCTCAAAGCCGAAAGGACGGCTAGCGGCCGACGGTGCTGGTGGTGAACGACGAATCCGATGTTCTAAAGATCAACACACCATAGGAACCTGGAATGTAAGATCTATGAGCCAGGGCAAATTGGATGTGGTTATTGGTGAGATGTCAAGATTAAATATAGACATTTTAGGTGTCAGTGAACTGAAATGGACTGGGTTGGGCCACTTCACATCAGATGACCACCAGATCTACTACTGTGGACAAGAGGACCACAGAAGAAATGGAGTAGCCTTCATAATTAATAATAAAGTGGCTAAAGCAGTGCTTGGATACAATCCAAAAAACGATAGAATGATCTCAATTCGAATTCAGGGTAAGCCATTTAACATCACAGTGATCCAAATATACGCCCCAACCACAGATGCTGAAGAAGCAGAAGTAGATCAGTTCTATGAGGATCTGCAGCACCTACTAGATAATACACCAAAAAGAGATGTTATTTTCATTACAGGAGACTGGAATGCTAAGGTGGGTAGTCAGACGACACCTGGAATTACAGGCAAGCATGGTCTGGGAGAACAAAATGAAGCAGGACATAGGCTGATAGAATTTTGCCAAGACAACTCACTGTGCATAACAAACACTCTCTTCCAACAACCTAAAAGACGACTTTATACATGGACTTCACCAGATGGTCGACACCGAAATCAGATTGACTACATCCTTTGCAGCCAAAGGTGGCGGACCTCTATACAGTCGGTAAAAACAAGACCTGGAGCTGACTGTAGTTCAGATCACGAACTTCTTATTGCAAAATTTAGAATCAGACTAAAGAGAATAGGGAAGACCCACAGATCAGTTAGATATGAGCTCACTAATATTCCTAAGGAATATGCAGTGGAGGTGAAGAATAGATTTAAGGGACTAGATTTAGTAGATAGGGTCCCAGAAGAACTATGGACAGAAGTTCGCAACATTGTTCAGGAGGCGGCAACAAAAAACGTCGCAAAGAAAAAGAAAACCAAGAAGGCAAGATGGCTGTCTGCTGAAACACTGGAAGTAGCCCAAGAAAGAAGGAAAGCAAAAGGCAACAGTGATAGGGGGAGATATGCCCAATTAAATGCAAAATTCCAGAGGTTAGCCAGAAGAGATAAGGAATTATTTTTAAACAAGCAATGTGCGGAAGTGGAAGAAGACAATAGAATAGGAAGGACAAGAGACCTCTTCCAGAAAATTAGAAACATCGGAGGTAAATTCCAGGCAAAAATGGGTATGATCAAAAACAAAGATGGTAAGGACCTAACAGAAGCAGAAGAGATCAAGAAAAGGTGGCAAGAATATACGGAAGATCTGTATAGGAAGGATAATAATATTGGAGATAGCTTTGACGGTGTGGTCAGTGAGTTAGAGCCAGACATCCTGAAGAGTGAGGTTGAATGGGCCTTAAGAAGCATTGCTAATAACAAGGCAGCAGGAGACGATGGTATCCCAGCTGAACTGTTTAAAATCTTGCAAGATGATGCTGTCAAGGTGATGCATGCCATATGCCAGCAAATTTGGAAAACACAAGAATGGCCATCAGATTGGAAAAAATCAACTTATATCCCCATACCAAAAAAGGGAAGCACTAAAGAATGTTCAAACTATCGAACAGTGGCACTTATTTCACATGCCAGTAAGGTAATGCTCAAGATCTTGCAAGGTAGACTCCAGCAATTCATGGAGCGAGAATTGCCAGATGTACAAGCTGGGTTTAGAAAAGGCAGAGGAACTAGAGACCAAATTGCCAATATCCGCTGGATAATGGAGAAAGCCAGGGAATTTCAGAAAAACATCTATTTTTGTTTTATTGACTATTCTAAAGCCTTTGACTGTGTGGATCATAACAAATTGTGGCAAGTTCTTGGTGGTATGGGGATACCAAGTCATCTTGTCTGCCTCCTAAGGAATCTGTATAACGACCAAGTAGCAACGGTAAGAACAGAGCACGGAACAACGGACTGGTTTACGATTGGGAAAGGAGTACGGCAAGGTTGTATACTCTCACCCTACCTATTCAACCTGTACGCAGAACACATCATGCGACATGCTGGGCTTGATGAATCCAAGGCTGGAGTTAAAATCGCTGGAAGAAACATTAACAATCTCAGATATGCAGATGATACCACTTTGATGGCTGAAAGCGAGGAGGAGTTGAGGAGCCTTATGACGAAGGTGAAAGAAGAAAGTGCAAAAGCTGGGTTGCAGTTAAACCTCAAAAAAACCAAGATTATGGCAACGAGCTTGATTGATGACTGGCAAATAGAGGGAGAAAAAGTGGAGGCAGTGACAGACTTTGTATTTCTAGGCGCAAAGATTACTGCAGATGCTGACTGCAGCCAGGAAATCAGAAGACGTCTACTTCTTGGGAGGAGAGCAATGGCAAATCTTGATAAAATAGTTAAGAGCAGAGACATCACACTGACAACAAAGGTCCGCATAGTTAAAGCAATGGTATTTCCTGTAGTAACCTATGGCTGCGAGAGCTGGACCATAAGGAAGGCTGAGCGAAGGAAGATAGATGCTTTTGAACTGTGGTGTTGGAGGAAAGTTCTGAGAGTGCCTTGGACTGCAAGAAGATCAAACCAGTCCATACTCCAGGAAATCAAGCCAGACTGCTCACTTGAGGGAATGATATTAAAGGCAAAACTGAAGTACTTTGGCCACATAATGAGAAGACAGGATACCCTGGAGAAGAAGCTGATGCTGGGAAAAGTGGAAGGCAAAAGGAAGAGGGGCCGACCAAGGGCAAGATGGATGGATGGTATTCTGGAGGCGACGGACTCAACCATTGGGGAGCTGGGGATGGTGACGGCCGACAGAAAGCTCTGGCGTGGGCTGGTCCATGAAGTCACGAAGAGTCGGAAACGACTGAACGAATAAACAACAACAACATTATATAAGAATAAGCTAAGTCACCCTATAACCTCTTCTTCAGAATATTAAGAATAAATACAATCTTTCATAGATTTTGCGAGTGGTTAATTATTATTTTTTAAATAAAGAAATAATGGAAGAAGATTCTAACTGATTCAGATCATACTATTTCACTGAAGTGTTCCCTGTTTTATATCCTCTCATGGGAATATTATAGGTATGTTAAGAAATAAGTATGATACTAATAGGGAGGCATATTTTTCACTGAGTTTGAAAACAAGTTTCACCAGCAGAAATGTTTCCTGTAGTTTTGTCTGAGGCTTTGTTTTCTGATGGCATAAAAATAATTTTAGAAAAAGCTTTCCAAGCGGATTTTTACCAAGGCAATCTGCTAAGACATGCAGGCAGTGAGGAAATGTTATGGGAGTTTCACATAATCCATGAGAGCTATGAAGTTATATCACATTTGGCAGGTCAAATTACATTGGATCTTGAACTGCAGGATGTTTTTTAAAAAAATAAAAATAAAAATGTAGTCCCAGGAGACTCCAATATGTCCAAGACTCTGATGAGAATCTAAATGCTTTCTCCCTGCTTTGCCTCTGAAAACAATTATTACTCCCAACTACTGTTTCTATCAGGTTGTCAGTGGCCTCTCATTGCAGTAACAATTTTTGTTGTTTATTCGTTCAGTCGCTTCTGACTCTTCGTGACTTCATGGACCAGCCCACGCCAGAGCTTCCTGTTGGCCGTCACCATCCCCAGCTCCCCCATGGTTGAGTCCGTCACCTCCAGAACAATACTCAGTAACAATACTCACAGCATTGTTCAAGGGGAAGGCAATCTGGTGTCCTCCAGTAGTTTGGGAGTCCAACTCCCAGAAGCCCCAGCCAATGCAGTTGATGATAATTGATTCTGAGAACTATATTCCAAAACCTCTGATTTTGGAACTACAGTATGTTCCAAAACTTTAAGCATGAGAAATGTGCCTGTTTTTATTTTATAAATAAGTTCATATGGTTCATATTTTGAAATAGTCTACATTTATTTATTTATGTATTTATTTTCTATCCTGCCTTTATTATTTTTGTTATAAATAACTTAAGGCAGCGAACATACCTAATACTCCTTCCTCCTCCTATTTTCCCCACAACAGCAACCCTGTGAGGTGAGTTGGGCTGAGAGAGAGTGACTGGCCCAAGGTCACCCAGCTGGCTTTCATGCCTAAAGTGGGACTAGAACTCACAGTCTCCTGGTTTCTAGCCCGTTGCCTTAACCACTAGACCAAACTGGCTCTCTATCAATATTTCTCAATCTTTTCTCGCCCTTGGACCCCTTCTGAACTTGTTTTTCTCCTGTGGCCCCCCTGTCCAGGTCCCATTACTAGATATGGACATGGTGCATTTTCTGATGTCAACAAGACAGTACTTGCATTATAATATGCTTCATTTTTCTGTAGCCTGTTTGGCATGTGCCATGCTCCCCCCACCCATGTTACATGTTTTTCACCTGTGGTCTGCTTGAAATATCCTGCCCCCCATATGGCCCCAGGTTGAGAACAACTGGTCTACATCATAGATTGTTGCCTGCAAGAACTTGTCTAGATAAGTTAAGACTAACCCTAACCCTAACACACACCCTAATCACCACAAAAAACCCTTTCCCAATCTCTTGCAAATGACCTCTCAGCAGCTATAAACACCAGCAGGAACAAACACCCTCCACTTGGGCACAGAGAGAATCTTCTAGCTGTGCTCCTGTCCTCTGAAGATGCCAGCCACAGCTACTGGCGAAACGTTAGGAACAAAAAGTGCCAGAACACAGCCACACAGCCCGGAAAACCCACAACAACCATCAGATTCTGGCTGTGAAAGCCTTCAACTATACATTAAGATCTAGGCTGTTTCCTGTTGTTGTTACTGGTTTGTAAAGGAAAATGCAGTTAAGTATTTTGCTGTTTGTTGAATGCAGTGACATTGCCTTTTTAAAGTTTGTTATTTCTTGTCATTTACTCTAATTTACATTACTACATTAGAAGTATCTCTGTATTGTGTTGAAGGATCTCCTGAGGCAGAGGGCATAAGATGACAGCTTCACAGCACAATCCTATGCATGCTTACTAAGAAATATATTTTATTTAGTTCAATAAGATTTATCCCCAAGTGCCTATTTTCATTAGAACATAATTAGGGGTCATTAACATGTTTATATTAATCTATGATGTAACCACATCTAGAATACTATAGTATATACAGTTCTGGGCACTGCATCTCAAAAGGAATATTGTGAAGCCAGAGAAGGTACAGAAAAGGGTAACTAAAATTATCAGGGGGCTTCAACACTTGCATATGAGGACAGGATGCAACAGTTAGGGCTCTTTACCTTAGTGTGAATGATTGTGGGGTGACTAGGAGAGTGATGAGAGGAATGTTAGACATAAACATTCAAGAGATAGGAGGTGAGTCCATTGGTTGCTTGTCACATAAATGGCAATTTAGTCCAGGTGACAGGAAACAAGGGAAGAAATGATTTAAAGTGTTCCGATAGATTACACCTTGATGCACTGACTAATAAATGAAGGTGGGAAATTCCTCCTGCAGTTCCCAAGATTCTGTATTTACTGCTAATACGAGCATTAAAGGCACTGACTTGTTGAAGTCTGTGTAATTCTAGCCTTCTTGATCTTGTCCAGTTTTATGGGCCTTGACATTTAGAGCAAAGATGCATATGAGGAGATATGGCTGAGGTTTATAAAATTATGCATGGTAAAGAAAGAGTTTTTCTCCATCTGCAAAACTCAGTAGTAGAAGGAAGCATTTATGCATGCACCGTGTAATCAACCTGTGGAACATGTTCCTACAAGATGTGGTGTTGGCTACTAATTTAGTTGTTTTCAACAGGAGACTAGGTCAATTCCTGGATGACAGGTCTATTAATGCCTACTAGCCTTGATGAGTGGATGCTGGAATGGAGGCATACTGTGTACTAAGTGCATGGAAGCAACAATGAGAAAAGAAGACTCCCTCAGTCTCCTATTTGTGGGCTTCCTAGATGCTTCTGTGAGACGTAATGTTGGCTAGGTGGGCCTAGACCTGACCCAGAAGGGCTGTTCTCACAGATGTGTATCAGAATCAACTGGGTAGGCTAATTTTAGTTTTACCATCTTTATTATGATATATACAGTGCAATCCTATGAAAATTTTCTGGGCAGTCCTTTTCAAATTGATTCGACTTGCTTCTGAGAAGTTATACATAGGGTTGTACCAGTACTTGTGATTCTGTTTAATTGGCTTGACTTGGCTTTGTCATCATGTGTCTAGCAAGGTTAAAACATTATTGACAAAAGCAAAGTGACCCAATTTTAAACAAGCAGGGAAAGACTTCAAAGCAGCTGCATGAATCTTTCAACTGTTAAATCACTTGATTCGATATCTTGTGACCTTTGTAATGTTTGTGTTGTATTTCATGATCCAAGTAATTATTCAAAGTAATTTTAAAAAGTCATGGAGAACAGATGTTTGATGCATAATTTTTTTGATTTAGTCTCTGGCATCTCCAGCTGAAAAGCTTTAAGTAGAAAAGTTGGGAAAGAGCGTTGCTTCGTACTCAGAGGAGTTACTGCAGTAGAACAGCCTCTGTGGTGCTAGAGGACTCAATAGTCCATCTAAGCATAAGATATCTTTGTAAGTCTGTTAATTAGTGAATGCTTTATACATACAACTTAAGATATTAAATTCTACCATCTGTTTTGGCCTCTCAAGTGTTAGGACTCTCATTTCTTAGTCTCCTAGGACATAACAAATGTCTTCAGCTTTTCCAGAATTCATTAAATGTTGCCCAGATGTTTCATCACATGCTCCTTTTAGCACTCATTTGAGTCTCTTCACCTGTATCTTGTCAATGCTCTTGTTTGCAATATTATAGCAGACCCTATTTGTAAAGATGAAAGCAAGCTGACATTTGTAACCTGTTCTGTTTTCTTCACAATATCTGTCACTGCTTTGACTTCTGCATTAAGCAGCTCACACTGGGTACCTTCACAGTTGGGAACTTATTTGGAAACCTCTTATTGGTTACATCTCTGGGTACAACTGAAGCTACTTTCTTGCTATTGTAATGAAACATGGTCATGTTACCTTCAATATGTTTAGCCTTAGCAGTAAGATTCTTTGGGGAGAGGGAGGTTGCTGCCTCATGCAAATAATGTTGTATTGCTTGGCTGATATTTTGTTATGGCAATCTCACTGGGATACATATATTGATCAAGAGATGGATGAAGCCATAATTCACTATTCAGTTGAGTGCTGGACAGATGAATGTGCACTTCATTCCAAATAACAATTTTATTAGATTTTTAAGGCCACCAAATCAGAAAGACTTGAGAAGGTGTATAGAGGTAAAAACATCATTAAAAAATACAAGACTAAATGCAGAAATACCAGCGTGCTAGGGAAAACATATAAGGTTCCACCTATCCATCCATCATTAACCAGGTGGATGACAAACCAAATAACCTGGTTGATGACAGGGGGCTGGAATATTGTTGGATGGACAATCAATATAGGTATGTTTGAGGACCTACAGTCAGATTTATCTTCCTTGTTCAAATCTAGATTCATGAGTAAAAGGTTGCAGTGAAACATTTCTAATTATTTAAATGTTATTTATAAAGATATAGGAACTGTTTCTTCTGAATCATATTATTCATTCAGCTAGCTTAACAGTATCTGCATTGAGTGGAAGTGGCTCTCTGTGCTTCAGGCAAGTTTTTCACAACCCTGCTTGGAAATACTAGGGATTTATCCCACATTCCAACGTAACTGAGAAGCCTATTATTCTGTATTGGATTGAGCCATTGTTTGCTGTACTAACGGTATGCCATATTGTAGATGCTGATAATTATAACTGATATGCTTATATTTAGCTTTAATTTCCAGCCTAAGAATAGGTTTGCCTTGCAGCTAGAAAACTAGAAGTGGGGGATTAAGGAGGTCATCCACCATGAATGGAAAGAATCTACTGCAGTGTTTCTCAACCTCAGCAACTTGAGCATGCTGGCTGGGGAATTCTGGGATTTGAAGTCCATGCATCTTAAGGTTGCTGAGGTTGAGAAACACTGATCTACAGTGTATGGGGGTTCCATAATGACAAGCACCCCTTCACTGTGTGTACAGTAGCCATGCTTTCCATCACTTGTGAATTCAATTTGCATAAATATATTAAGATTTATGCAAGGTATAAATTGCATTAAAGCTTATGCATTTATAAAATAAAACCAATTCATTAGAGAAAATTGTTTGCACAAATGGGATTTGCTAGGAGAGATAAACCCAATATGTTGGAAAATTGTGCATATTCTTTTAGCAAGAAGCTTTGTGTGTTTTTTTAAAAAAATCATAATATGAGATGGAACAAATAAAATGTACAGTATAAATGGAAAAACTGAATTGGGAGAAACTGATCCTGACAGATGTACCCATCCCTGCCTTAGAGTATACCCATTAAAATTAACTAGACATGATTAATTCAAGTGTCAATTTGTTTCAATGAGACTATGTTAAGTATGAAATCTGGCTTCAGCACAGTGGGCTCAGCATTAAAAACTCCCCCAAAGACTTCATGAGTGGCAATTAAATTCAAACAAATTTCTTCACAATAAATTTCTTTACTGTTTTTATGTTTAAAAAGTATTCAAGCATTTTGATAATAACCTACTACATATAGAATAACATTCACCATATCAGAATAAAAATAACTCTATGGAAATCAACAGAACTACAGTGGTGCTTAAAAGTTTGTAAACCCTTTTGAACTTTCAATATTTGTATATAAATATGACCTAAAACTAGATAAAGAGAACCCAATTAAACAACTGAGTCAAAAACATTATACCTGTTTATTTATTCATTGAGGAAAATGATCCAAAGCTACATATTTGTGTGTGGCAAAAGTATGTGATGTGGGGCATGGTGGCTCAGTGGGTAAGATGCCAGGCTTGTCGATCGGAAGATCACAAGTTCAGAGGTTCGAATCCCTAGCCCTGCGTGTGGAGTGAGCTCCCGCACTAGCTCCAGCTCTTGCCAACCTAGCAATTCAAAAGCATGCAAATGCAAGTAGATAAATAGGTGCCACTTTGGTGGGTAGGTAACAGCGTTCCGCGTGCGTCATGCGGCCACATGACCATGGAAGCGTCTTCGGACAATGCTGGCTCTTCGGCTAACAAACGGAGATGAGCACCAATCCCTAGAGTCGGACACGACTGCACAAATGTGCGGGGGGAACCTTTACCTTTTTAAAAGTATGTGAACCTCTAGGATTATCAGTTAATTTGAAGAGGAAATTAGTGCCAGGTGTTTCAATCAATGGGATGATAATCAGGTGTGAGTGTGGGAAATCCTGCCTTAATAAAGAACAGAATTCTGGGTTTTCACAATCAAAGTCTGATTTTCACAACATAGGTATGTGGAAGTGTGTCATGGCTTGAACAAAGGAAATTTCTGAGGACTTCCAAAAAATAGCTGTTGATGCTCACCAGGCTGGAAAAGGTTACAAAACTATTTCTTAAGAGATTGGACTCCACCAGTCCACTGTCAGGCAGATCGTGTACAAAGGGAAATAATTCAACACCATTGTTACCCTCCCCAGGAGTGGTAGACCAACAAAGATCACATCAAGAGCAAGATAATAATAAGGTAAAGTCTAAGAAACTAAAGGCCTCTCATGCATTGGCAAATGTCAGTGTTCATGAGACCAGCATCAGGAGAACACTGAACAACAATGGTCCTGAACTTAATCCTATGGAAATGTTGTGGAAGAACCTGAAGTGGGCAGTTCATGCAAGGAAGCCCACCAACATCTCTTAGTTGAAGATGTTCTGTAAGGAGGAATGGGCTAATCTTTCTCCAAGATGATGTGCAGAACTGACCAACAGTTATTGGAAATGTTTAGTTGTAGTTACTGCTGCCCAAGGGGGGCACACAAGTCCCTGAAAGCAAAGGTTCACATTCTTTTCGACGCACAAATATGTAGCTTTGGATCATTTTCCTCATAAGTAAATGAACAAATATATGTTTTTGACTCATTTGTTTAATTGGGCTCTCTTTATCTAGTTTTAGGACAGATCACATTTTAGATCATACAGTATTTATGTAGAAATTTTGAAAATTCAAAAGGGTTCACAATGTTTTAAGCACCACTGTATTAAATAGATTTTCCCAATACCATGACAGCCTGCCTTGTTATTCTTTTCTATATTCATCATTCCACACAAAACAAAATAGGAAAAGTTTATGTGGAAAACATTTCTCCTTGCTAATACAGTATCTTTAACTTTAATTATCTTTTCTGCTGATCATAATACTGTAAAACCTAAGACATATCCTAATACTTCAGCTACCTAGTTTTGAAAGTTGTTTTGTTTTCAGAATACTTCTCAGTGAAGTAATTTTATTTTATTTTGTATTCCTTTGTGAAAATTTTAATATTGCCCTGTAGCTGAAGGTCTCTGGGTTGTTCACAATAATTTTGATTGATTGATTATGTGCCATCAAGTTGATGTTGATTCTTAGCAACCACACAGATCTCCATCTGTTTCTCACCTGGTCCTTCGGGTCTTCCAACATTGCACCCATCACCACTGTAAATGATTCCATCCCCCTTGCTGTTGGTTGTCCTCTTTTCTTCCACCTTTCCTAGCAGTAGAGCCTTCTCCAGAGAGTTAAATCTTTGCATAATGTGTACAAAGTAGGATAATTTGAGCCAGGTCATTTGTGCCTTGAGTGAAAACTCTGGGTTGATGTGTTCAACATTCCATTTGTTTGTTTTCTTAGCTATCCATGATAATCTCAGGAGTCTTCTCTAATACCAAAAGCATTCAATACTATCATCATTCAAAAGCATCAATACTCTTTCTATCTGGCTTCTTCAAAGTCCAGATTCACAATAAAGCACAGTAATAATGCAATTTGAATAAATATATATATACAATAAAATCAAACAAAATGCAAAATAAAAACACCATATAAACTAGGGAGCAGCAAGGTGATCATTCAAAATCTAAAACAATATGAATTAAAATGCAACTGACATATAATTCAGAGCCTGGAAATATAGGAAGGCCTTTACCTGGCACCAAAATGGTGCTAATGTGGGTGCCAGTTGAGCCTCTCATAAATGGTATGCCACTAGAGAAAAAGCTCTCTCTCTTATAGAGGCCCACTTCACATCCTTTGGTGGTGGGACCTGGAGGAATCTCCCCTGCTGATCCCTTGAATGGTGGAAAATTCAGTTTAGATCAAAACCGTGGGACACGGTGGCTCAACAGGTTAAATTGCTGAGCTGTAGGCTGCAGATCAGAAGGTCTGCAGTTCGAACCCCGTGCAATGAGGTGAGCTCTCGTTGCTAGTCCCGGCTCCTGTCAACCCAACAGTTCGAAAGCTTTGCAAGTAGATAAATGGGTACCACCTTAAGTGGGCTAATTTTCTGGCATCCTGTCGGGAAGTCAGCACCACCGGAGGAGAGGATCGGGGGAAGATCGAATGGCGGCGGTGATGATGGACCCGGATGCAACAGCTACAGGACGTCAGCAGCCGGCTCAAGGCATCCTGGGAATTGTAGTCCAGAGCCTGGAAGGGTCGGTTCCCTTACCCCCTCCCCTCACGCGTGGTGAAAATGGTGATTTGTAAAAATTGTATAATTAATGTATATATATGCTTGTAAGCCGCCTAGAGTCCTCCATTAGGGAGGGGATAGGCGGGGTATAAATACCACAATAAATAAATAAATAAAAATATATTTTTCACCCAGCACATGAAAATTCACTACCACCAAATGTACTGATGATTATCAGAATGGCTTTATAGTGGGATTAGGCCTATGAATATAAAATAAATATAACAACTGTTATGATAATAGTGAGGTGGCTCCATTATTGTTAGCATCCCTCCATCTATTATTTCCTTTCTCTTTTTAGCTCTGTTTTTATTGTTTTAATGTTTTTAGTAATTATTATATACTGATTTTAGGTAACAACTGTTTTATATATTTACTGTTTTTAATTGGACTGTTGTATGGCACCCAGAGTCACTTTCAAGAGATGGGCAGCTATATAAATATGATTGATTGATTGATTGATAAATAAATAAATAAATAACTGTATGCTAGGGCTGTGTGAATATTCAGTTTGGAAATTAAATTTGAAGGCAATTGAATCAAATCAAATTGGGATTTCCGAAAGCAGCCATTCAGTTCAAACTGGATATTTCTAAATCAATCCAAGGTAGACTGATTTAGTCACTCATGCATTTAATCATTTAGCTCATGTACTTTAAGCATTTGAATTGATATGAACATCCAAATCCGATTAGATTGATTTTACTCATGATTTGGATTATCTTAGTGATCCGAAGTGAATAAATAACTCAGATTGTATTAGACCTAATTTGCATAAGTTTATGCTACCATTAGGATCAGAAGCTGTCTAATACTAATTATTTGGGAATATGAGCAAAAAAGATGCTATTGCTCTTTGTTGATTTCCCATTGGGAATGGCATGATGGATGAGATAGGCCTATGAGGGATATTTCTTATATCCTCTTTTTATGGAATATCATTATTATTGTTATTATTAATTATTATTATTGTTGTTGTTGTTCCATAATGATGACAACAGCATAAAATATAGGAATTCTGAAAGTATTTACTTTTTTTTTAAAACTCCCCTGTCCTTATTTAAACACATTCAGGACACAAAGTACAGTTAATTAAGCAGTCTATTTTCCATGCTGGAAGCACAGTTGAATATTCTCGTCATTTTAATTCATTTTATTCCAGACCTTGAAGGGGAGAAACCAATTATATATTGTACAGCTCTCCAACTGCTCAGCAATTATCTGTGTTATTATCCCATTGGCTAATTCTGGATGCTAGGAATGGCCAGCAAAGATGCAATATATTAGTGGGAGGCAAATTTTATTCAGACTGATTAGGTTCAACTTCACACAACATTGCTGCATAATTTATATCACATCTTTCTACTGGGAGCTTGAAGAAATCATATATTGTAGTAGTTCATTCATTGGCAGAGATAATATCCTATGAAAGAATACTTTATTGAATCACACCCATTTTTCTCAATGTATTCTGGTGTCCCAAAACATAGCATGTTCTCCCACAGCTATGTATGTTGTTAATTATCTTCTGAATTGTTTTCCTTTTCATCATTTTTAGAGCTACATGTTAAATCGGTGTGAATGGACCTGAGGTTCAAGGTGTAAGCCCTAATACTTCATGGTAATTAGTTAAAGGAACATTACTGTACATGCTTTATTTAGCATGTGCTTTCTTATAGTAAGGATGAGGGCTGAATGATTATTTCCTTATAGACTGAGCCATTAGTGAACATGCCAAGACTAAACAGGTAGACCAGTAACTCTGTCACTAAGCAACATGATTGTAAAGTGAAATGTCACATGACCATGCTGGCTTACGACATCAGCAGTCTGCAGTCATTAAGCGAATCACTGCAGGTCATTAAGTGCAATGTCACATAACCATAACTTGCAACTTCCTGTTAACTTCCTCATTGGCTTTGTTTGTCAGAAACTGGCTGTGAAAGTCGCAAATGACGATTTTGTGACCATGGGACATTGTGACTGTCGTAAATGCGTGCCAGTTGCCAAGCTCACAAATCGCGATCATGTGACTGCGGGGATACTGCGGCAGCTGCAACTTTGAGAATCAATTATAAGTCTCCTTTTTCAGTGCCATTATAAGTTCGCGGAATGTGTGGTCAGTAAGTGAGGACTACCTGTACAGGCAAAAATATGAAGATTTCAGCTACCAGTGAGCTTACAACTTTAATATGATGATAGAAAACAGGAGAAAGGTTAAAGGGAGAGAGGGTGGAGGAAAAAGTGAGTAATTTATACCTAAAGTTTAGTTATGGTTGAGAATGTGGATAAATCAAAGACCATCCCATCACCACCATCACCACCAAAAAATGGAGAAATTTGATAGAGGATTTTTAATAAAAGGAGAAAGATCAGACCACGTATATATTTATGGAAACAGTTCTACATAAAATATAAGGGCTAGTTAGGGAGAATAGGCAGAGATATAAGGAGAAGCAAGAGCTAATTGAGTGAATGGAACAGGGTTGTGGCATGCTTTCTTAACCTGTGGTCCATGACTTACAGCTATGTTACAGAACCAGATTCTCCAGAGGTCAATTTAAACATTCTAGGATTTGAGAGGGAGATTAATTAAGACAATGACACATTTCTTGAAGTAATGACCCTATTTGCTGAGCAAGCTACAATAAAATGATAGTGTGACTGCTTCTTTGCACTCATATCCCAACTTATTAGACATAGGCTCATCTCCGTAAAAAAGTTTGGTTCAGCCATGCTGAAAACAAAATTTGGATAAGTCCATAGAAATAACTTTGCTGGATGAAACATTCTGCTCCTGCTGAATCTCTGGAAGAGTCATGGAATACTCACAGTGCACAGCCCGTATTTTTGTCATACACAAGGTTTTAGGTTTAAAGATATAAAAGAGATTTGTTTGGAATGCAAAAGAGGAAGCAGGATAGATCAAAGTTCCAGCCCATCAGCAATGATTCCTGAGAACCTTCACCATTCTCTCTGTCTCTTTCTCCTTCACAAAACAATAAAGGTTAGGGATCTGGGTATCCCTGTTGGCCACAAGTTAAACATGAGCCAGCGATGGGATGCAGTTGCAGAAAAGGCTGATGTTATCTTGAGGTGCATTAATAGGAGCATACAATCCAAATCACACGAAGTAATTGTTCTGCTCTATGCTGTGCTGTTTAGATGCCACTTGGAGTCCAGTTCCAAAAGGACAGTGACAAACTGAAGGAAGTTCAGAGAAAGGAAGCCAAGTTAATGAAGGGTCTGGAAATGAAACCCCATGAAGAATGGTTAAAAAAATCTAGGTATATTTAGGGGAGGGGAGATATGATAGTAGCCTGCAAATATCTGAAGGGCTTTCAATGGACTTATTCTCTATTGCCCTAGAGGTCAGGGCCAGAACCAGTTCATTAAAACTACAAGGAAGCAGACAGAAACGTCCTGAATGTATGAGCTGTCAACAAAAGGAAGAGGCTGCCACATGAAACGACGAGTTTTCCTTCACCATTGGCTGGATGCTGTATGGATTCTGCACTGAGCAGGGGTTGGACTTGATGATCTCTAAAGTTCCTTCCAACTCTCCCATAACCTTAAGTTAAGTAGGGTTCTAAGAGAATTTTGAGGTCCACAAATTTTATCACAGTATTATCAGGATTTTTTTTTAGATTTTTTATCCCGCCTTTATTATTTTTGTAAATAACTCAAGGCGGCGAACATACCTAATACTCCTCCCTCCTCCTCTTTTCCCCACAACAACAACCCTGTGAGGTGAGTTGGGCTGAGAGAGAGTGACTGGCCCAAGGTCACCCAGCCGGCTTTCATGCCTAAGGCGGGACTAGAACTCACAGTCTCCTGGTTTCTAGCCTGGTGCCTTAACCACTGCACCAAACTGACTCTTTCCTAGATTACTCTAATTAACCTAATTTCCTAAATTAGCCTAGAGGTCTAAGAATTCAGACATTATCCAATGCACTGATTGTAGAAGGCCTATTTTAAACCAGAACTCTGGGGAACACTTACTCTACCACATTTATTTTCATCTGTTGAGCATTTACTTTCTTATAATGAATATTGATAAACATTGTGTAGATTCTGGTGTTCTCTATGCTTCAACAAACCTTAGTACACAAACTTTTGTTCGTTATACAATTATAACATTGCTTATGGGTGTTTTAGCTAAGCTCAAGTGTAGTATCATTCTGAGAATATTTTCCTCATCCAGTAAGCTTCCGGGCCATCATGCAAATAAAGAGTTCAAAACATTTACATTGGAGAAATGTAAAACAAAACAAAAAAACCAGAGACTACAAGAGTTGCTGGACAAGATGTTAGCTGTCAAAGGACTTCTCTCTGTTTTCCTGCACTCTATGTTACTTCCAGAGTAGAAGAAATTGTTCCAAGTAATTAATTATATACAGCTCTAGAGAGTTTTCTCATATGCAAGTGTTCCTGGTTCAGGAATGTACAGTATAGTTTTTATTATTACTGATTTTTTTAAAAAAATGGATACCCCCCTTGAGATATGGATATTTCATGTCACTAACAAGAAAATAACTCCTTACTGCTGATACAAATATCACAGAAGCTTGCTTACAATACTCCACTGGTCAGCACCATAAATAGACAAGGCTTGTGAATGTCAGTAGTCAAGCTTTCTTTCCTTTTCCCTTCCCTGTAATCTTACATTGTGGCTTACTTTCTTCCCTTTGTGCTCCTGAAATACTGTACCATGCAAAACACGTTTGAGATACATGTCGGTCATTAGAGCTTTGGGGATATATTTAAGCTCCTGATATTTACAATTCAAAGCAAAGAGTGCCCTATGGGAATAATCACACTGACGAGTTGATCATATGGCAGTGTTAGCAGTGCTGAGAATCAGTAGAAAATATATAAGGCACTGCATGTGAAAAATAATTTCTGCTGCTGAATCCATTGTCATTTTGATGTAAAACACATCACTTTGTGTTGTTAACTGAACATTTGTTTGGAAATGTACTTTTTTAAAAGAAAAAGGTTTTGAAACTCTTTTTCAATGGGCCTAGAGTTGAACATACAGTATATCAAAATGATGAATTTTCTCTCTCCCTGTGTGTGTATGTATGTATGCATGTTTTGCTCTGCTCTTGCTCTCCACCCATCCATCCACCCATCCATCCATCCATCCATCCGTCCATCCATCCATCCATCCAAGGAGGAAGATGTCATAGGATCAAAGATTGGTTGATTATGTGCCATCAAGTCGGTGTTGACTCTTAGCAACCACGTAGATCACCGCTTTCCAAACTGTGTGTCGCAACACAAAAGTGTGTTGCCTGCGGGGCCCAGATGTGTTGCGTCAAAACTGGGAAGTGCTGATGGCGCGCCATCAGTGCTTCTGGGTTTTCCTGCGGCAACACACCAACGGCGGTGCACGAAAACCTGAAAGCGCCACAGCCACGGCGGCGCACAAAACCCGAAAGCGGCAGCAGCGCTTCCGGGTTTTTGCGTGCTGCCGCAATGGCGGCACTTCCGGGTTTTCCCGCGGCAACACACCAACAGCGGTTGGTGTGTCGCCGCGGGAAAACTTTGGAGAGCCCTGACATAGATAGATTTTCTCCAGGATAATCTGTCCCTAGGCTGGTCTTTCAGGTCTTCTAACACTACACCCATCACCACTGTAACCAAGTCTATCCACCTTGCTGCTGGTTGTCCTCTTCTTCTCTTTCCTTTCACCTTTTCCAGCATTACAGCCTTCTCCAGAGAGAAGAAAAAAGAAATATGGTTCAAATCCAGGATAGGTACAAATGTAGTCTGCAATGTAGTCTCAAAATCCAAGAGGATTTTTAAACTCACAATACATGAAATCGTACGTGAGAAAAGTTCAGTCCTCTACAGAGGCCCTGTATGGCTAAGATGACCTCATGTCAGAGCACAGCTAGGCTCTGGCTCTGAAGAGGAAAACGAAACTTACCAGTGAAGGCAAAACTCTGCTCCTAACAGGAGAAACAAAACCTTTCAGCAGGTTCAGGAGTTCAGGTCCCCGGGCAGAACTCGTGATGCCAAGAAGCCAGACAGCCGGACACCACAAAAACAGGTGCAGCAGAACTCTTCCAGGAACTATTCAGCTGTGCAGGAGAATCCTGGTGCATTGATTGGTCAAGAACCAGGAACTAGCTTAGAAGCACCAATCAGTGCAAGACAGAGGCGGGCTGAAAATCGCGCCAAACAGAGAGAGAGCCGATTGGCTCTCAAAGAGAACAAACGCACAGAGGGAAAGATAAAAGGAGCTCAGCCAGCAAGAGGACAACCGACCTTCAGGACTTCCTGATCGCATCTGATCTTCAGAATCTCATCCCTGCAGAGAGCAGCTTACTTCGCCCAACAAGCTTCAGCCTATGTGGTGAAGTCTCTCCTGAAGCCTCTATGGAGCCAGCAGCTTTCACCATCTCAGAATTCACCCCAGCTGTAAGAGAAGCTCAGATCTCTTCAGCAGTAAGGGGGAACGAAATCTCCACTCGTCGCCACCTAGTAAGCTTGGTCAGTCGCACTCCTGCCAGATTAGAGCTTCGTCCATTTGGGTCACCAGCTTCGCAACGTTCAGCGGCTTTGGATCAGCAGCATTTCCAAGCCTCAGCTAAGTACCTCGCTTTTCCCCAAGCCTCATGGTGCGCTGAAACCCCACAGCCTTGTTCCTTTCCCTGCGGTTTTTTTCCAGAAGCGCGCCAGCCTTGCCTTGCTCTAGGCAAGTTACCAGTGGTGCCAAACCAGTCTCCTTTCAGCAGTTCCAGTCATTCCAGGAATCCAGTCCAGTCTGCTTCCAGCAGTTCCAGTTGCTCCAGGGATTCAACCCAGTCTGCTCCCAGCAGTTCCAGTCACTCCAGGAATCCAGTCCAGTCTGCTCCCAGCAGTTCCAGTTGCTTCAGGGATCCAACCCAGTCTGCTTCCAGCAGTTCCAGTTACTCCAGGAATCCAGCCCAGTCTGCTTCCAGCAGTTCCAGCGTATCCAAGGATCCAACCCAGTACTTGAGGGATCCAACCCAGTCTGCTCCCAGCAGTTCCAGTTACTCCAGAGATTCAAACCAGTCTGCTTCCAGCAGTTCCAGTTGCTCCAGAGATCCAATCTAGTTCCAGAACCTTGGGGTTCCAATCCCAGGGTCTTGAGGAACCAATCCAGTTCCAGTGCCAGTGGATCCAGTTCCAGTGTCAATGAATCCAGTTCCAGTGCCAGTGGATCCAGTTCCAGAGTATCCTGTTTAGTGAATCCAGTTCCTGAGAATCCTGTCATTGGGAATCCAGTTCCAGAGAAGCTTGTAGGAAAAGGACTCTAGTTTATTGAGCCAACTGCTTCTTACTGTCTACCTCAAGTATCCGTTAATGCTAAATGCATTGATGGATTAAAGCAGGGCTTTCCAAAGTTTTCCCGCGGCGACACACCAACCGCCATTGGTGTGTCGCCGCAGGAAAACCCGGAAGTGCCACTGTTGCGGCAGTGCACAAAAATCCGGAAGCGCTGCTGCCACTTTCGGGTTTTTGCACGCCGCCGTTGGTGTGTCGCTGCGGGAAAACAGGGAAGCGCTGGTGATGATCAGCGCTTCCGGGTTGTGTGGCGACACACCAGACTGTGTGTGGTGACACACTTTTGTGTCGCAACACACAGTTTGGAAAGCTCTGGACTAAAGTATTGTAAATAATTGTACTTAATAAAGAAGTTATCCTTGAACCCGAGTAGGCTTTGTAGTCAAGTGGACCAGCTGAACAGGACACTTCAGGAGAATTGAAATAGAAAATAATAACATTTGACTGCAGCAGCATAGACAAAAGAAAGTGGTTGCAAACAATTCAGAACTCTCTTACTCATTAGTGAATATTTGCAGAAAAGATGGGATCATTATTAGGGGGAGAGAGTGTTCAGTTCACCTTGAAATCAATACTTTTGAGGTAAAAATTAAACCAGGAAAGCATTTAACTTAGTGCTAATTTTCAAGCCAGTCTGCTGAGTTACATTTCAATACACAGATGCAATGAACTCACTAAACAGAATTCTAACAATGCTAACATTGATGTTAGAGAGGAGACTCCTGGCTAAAACATTATGTAATTGCCAATTTCTTTAATGTGCATTTGTAATGAGTTTTATCAGAAGGCTGATTCACATGAACATGCACCATTAGCTCTGACCAGTTGAATGCTCCACTCTTGCCATATTAGCTATAGTTTCATTACCTTTTATAGAAATGCTTTCAAATGCATAATTGTGCAGCAGAGGGACCCTTGGGATTTTGTCTGATATACTGCACAGACATGAAAGACACCTGCCTTTCAAATGGAGATATTCAGGATCTCAAGCATGTTTGTGTATAAACTAGCCTGGCCGGGAACATGAATGAAGAATACATAAGTAGATAAATAAAATGGATAGTGCTGATAATGTCTTAATTTCTTGAGATAATTGGAGGAAATTGGCAGCAATGTTGCCCCTTCCTGGTGGATTAAGCCTGCCAGATTTCATTTGCACACTGTCAAATCTGTGTATTGGGTATGCTGATCAAACTTGCTCTCCATTCTGCATTCCCAAGCAGATTCAAGAGGTTTAGATAACCAGACCTTACAGCAAATTAGGGAGCTATATAAATAAAAGCAGTTCTCCATCTAACCAATATGTTAGCCCCTAGGCTTGAATCCTGTGTCTCTCCCACCTTTTAAAATCAACTGCTGTGTGGTATTGGTTTCCTAGGCTTGAAGATTTCTGCCATATGTCCTTGGTTTAAGAAATAATTTTCTCAGCTGTGGGAATCAGAGGTTCCCTCCTCACCAGCTTCAAACCCTACATATGCATTCAAGGATGACAGTAAAACATCAGCTTTATAGTTTTGAGATCTCCAAAAAGAGTTGGGTTTATCCTCCCAAATTGGGGAATAATTCTACAAATGTGATATACAGCATAAAGAATACTTAGCTACCTTTATACAGCCCAGTGAAGATAATTAAACTTTGTATGAGTGGGTGGGTGGGTGGCAGATGGCTACATGGCACATTTGTGGGAAGCAATGATTCATTTATCTTCACCTTATAGACATGGTATACACTTTAGCTGTATCCCTAGGCAAGAAATCTACAACATTTCATAAGGATATGCACAAGGACCAGGACGTTTCTCTGATTAGTTGTTACCAAAGTAATTGAAAGTAGAATCGATGGAAGTACAGCTGATAGGAGCCCCATTCAGGCAATATGTTGATGTATAGCATACACCGCATAAGCAGTGTTGAGTAGTCCTTCCCTTTGTAAAATCCTCCTGTGTTGTTAGATTATTACCCGCTCATCATTGCTTGCCTGGTAAGTACTATACTCAAATGCATCACCTCAATATGTTACAGGCAGGAAGTAGAATGACTACAACAAAGCAAAACTCACAGTGCTATTCTCTACCAGATCCCACCAAGTCTTGTGAGAGTTCTTGTCCTGGGAGAGGGAAACAAAGAGCACTGAATAACAGCACAATCCAGTGATCTATGGGCGGTCATATATATATATATATATATATAAATAAATGCTCTTTCCATGATACAAAAAGTTTTAGAATGACTGCATCTATGCAGAGAAAAACTTCAGTAGATAATTTGAATCAGAAGTGTGAGGATTTGAATAAGACATTTGACTGACTGACTGACTGACTGACTGACTGACTGACTGACTGACTGACTGACTGGTTGAGTACCAGTCATGCGGCCACATGACCGTGGAAGCGTCTTCGGACAACGCTGGCTCTTCGGCTAACAAACGGAGATGAGCACCGGCCCCTAGAGTCGGACACGACTGCACAAATGTGCGGGGTGTACCTTTACCTTTACCTAAGCATTATTTTGCTTAGGATATTGTACAATATCCTAATGAAGGATATTGTGCAATAATTTGCATCCTCTGGTAAGACCTTTCTTTGGTATTGGTATGAAGATTGACCTCTTCCAATCTGTTGGCCAATGTGTCATTCTCCAGATTTGCTGGCATACCACAGTTAGAACCTTTACTGATTCTTTTGTTGTTGTTGTTGCTTGTCATATTTCTGTGAATATTCCTATAGCCTTCCAACTTGGTAATGAACTGGAATACTAGTTTAACTTCATCTACTAGTACTACAGGTTCTTGTAAGTAGGGAGTATCTTCTATGGAATCTTGGATGTTGACATCTCTAATGTACAAAAGTTCACTCTTTCCATTTTTGTTTGAACTTCTTTGAATCAGTTACTAGCTGCCCATTGGTATCCTTTAGCATACCAATTTGAGGTTGGAACCACCTTTGGAGTTAGGAGATCTTTTGGAAGATTTTCCAGGATGTCTGTTTTGATGCCAGCCCTTCCAGGTAAACCAGACACGAAACACGACTAGATGAACTAATTCTACTTTATTGTAAGGCTACATTAACAGAATCTGAAAGTATAAATCTCCTGCCCTCCCTATGTATCACTTGAGTGTTCAGGGCGGGTCTTTCCTCAGTTTCTTCTTTAGACCCTCTCTTGGATTCCCTTTCCTTTTATCTGATTGTTCCCTAGGCAGCATCTCTTCCCTCTGTTCCCCAAGGTCACCCTCACATTCCATCACATCAGCTGACTTTGAGTGGCATGTAATCTGTAACGTGGGTTAAAAAACCAGATAGATAAATAATCAAGATTTAAATTAAAAATATACAATATAAAACAATCACACAAAATTCAAGAATTAACATTCAAGACAAAAATAAAACTAATTTGTCATCCAGAGGGATTGTCATAGCAGCTCCGCCCCTGAAGCTTGATGAAACAACCAAGTCTCAACCGACTTTCTGAAGACCAGGAGAGAGGAGGTCATTTGAACATCTGGAGAGATGCTATTCCAGATGGAGGGGCAGTAACTGAAAAGGTATGCTTCCCTGTAGTTGGCAATCTCTAAACAAGGAGACATATGGAGATCTCACTTTATTGTACATATATTCAGGGAAAACAATTCTTAATTTTACAGTTTGGTCCAGGCGCATTAGCAGCATCTAAATCTCCAAAACTTCTATCAGAATTGGAATATGTTTGGAAAGATTCTAAGTCTATAAACTTTAAATAAACAGTTAAGGAGAATCATTAGGGTAGAGGTAAGTTATCTGCAAGACCTCTGCAATAAAGAATTGAAATTTCTCCTAAGAAAGTAATGTCTAAGGGTCTTAAAGAATATTAAGAGTATGAATATTAAGAGTAAAGAATATTCTTTAATATTATTAAAGAATAATATTAATTTCTTAACATGAGATTAATCATTAACTGATTATTTTTTAAACATTTACTGACTATCCTACAGAACGTATATAAAGAGCCAGCTGTCCACTTCCCTACATTGGAAATGGGTATGGGGAGACTTACTAATGTAACATGAGCTTGCTCCACTGTTGCTCAAGTTTGTTTTAACATCCATATATTTGTTAAAATAATGTTACAAGGATCAATACTGTTTAAATATGTTTCTGTACTCTTAAATTATATCCCCAAGACTTGGAACATCATGAAATCAAGACCTTTGGACTTATTGAACATGGTGGGAAGCAAAAAAAAAACGATTTGTCAATGAAGGTTCTCAGTCATCCAGGTGGAACAGTCTGTGGCTTGAATCATGTCAACTGGATTTCTATTTTCTCAGTGGAAACGTTTCGCTCCTTATCCAAGGAGCTTCTTCAGTCTGAGCAAAGTTAGTAAGGGAATCCTTAAATATGTTTCTAGGGTGGCTGTGTGACCTTGCACCTGGGGCTAGGTCATAGTTATTTTGAGATGTTTATTTCTAAGTCCCTTTATCATCTAAAGGAGGATTGTTAAGATTACCATGCTGCTGTTGAGCTTGCGAAATGGTCTTAATCTTCCTAGGCACAGAAGACAAAGCAGGAAGGAAAATAGGGGAAAGGTTGTGCCTGAGGCCCCCACCTCTATTCAAGGAAGGATTTTCCAAGTTGGCATAAATGGATTCCTTGACCCCTCTCTCAAACCACCTATCTTCTCTGTCTAAAATTTGAACATTAATGTCCTCAAATGAGTGTCCTTTTTCCTTTAGATGAAGATAAACTGCTGACTCTGGTCCTGTGGTGTTACTTCTCCTGTGTTGGGCCATCCTCCTGTACAAAGGTTGTTTGGTTTCTCCAATGTAGAGTTCAGAGCACTCCTCACTGCACTGGATTGCATACACTACATTGCTTTCCTTGTGTTTTGGAGTTTGATCTTTGGGGTGTACAAGCCTCTGTCTCAGTGTGTTGGTGGGTTTGAAATATACAGGTATGTGGTGTTTGCCAAATATCCGTTTTATCTTTTCAGACACACCAGCCATGTAAGGAATGACCAGGTTCTTCTGTTTACTCTGAGTCTCAGCCCTATCTGTCACTGTTTTAGGTCTGGTAGACTTAGATTTAGTGAAGGCCCAATTTGGATATCCACAGGCCTTCAGAGCTGTTCTCAGGTGCTGATTTTCATTCTTTTTGGAATCCATGGAGGTGGGGATGGTTTCTGCTCTGTGTGACAATGTCCTGATGACTCCTAGTTTGTGCTGCAGTGGATGGTGGGAGTCAAACATCAGATATTGATCTGTGTGTGTGGGTTTCCTGTAGATCCCTATTTCTAGCTTGCCACTGGTCCCAATGAGGACTTCACAGTCTAGGAATGCCAGTCTGTTGTCCTTGGTGTCTTCTCTGGTGAAGCTAATGTTGGCATCTATAGTGTTTATATGGTCCGTGAAGGCCTGTACTTCCTGGGCCTTGATTTTGACCCAGGTGTCATCCACATACCTAAACCAGTGGGTGGGCACCGTTCCCTGGAATGTGTTGAGTGCTTTCTTCTCCACTTCTTCCATGTATAAATTGGCCACAATGGGTGACACAGGAGAACCCATGGCACAGCTGTGTTTTTGTCTGTAAAAGTCACCTCTGTATGAGAAATAAGTGGTGTTAAGACACAGGTCCAGAAGATGGCAGATCTGGTTTGGGTTGAGATGGTTTCTCCTTTCAAGGGTGCTGTCCTCTTCTAGTCTCTTCCTGACAGAGGTTAGAGCATGAGTGGTGGGCATGCTAGTGAAAAGGGAGGACACATCGAAGGAGACCATAGTTTCATCTGTATCCAGTTTCAGGATCTTTGCTTTGGAAACAAATTCTTCCGAATTTTGGATGTGGTGTTCAGAGTGTCCAACTAGAGGTGATAGTATGGTAGAGAGGTGTTTGGCAATGTTGTATGTTACCGAATTAATGCTGCTGACTATGGGTCGGAGGGGTGTTCCTTCCTTGTGGATCTTAGGAAGTCCATAGATGCAAGGGATGGCTTCTCCAGGATAAAGACGGTGGTAGGTAATCCTATCGATGGAGCCATCATGTTCCAATTGTTTCAAACTGTCTATTACCTTTTTCTTGTAATTGCTGGTGGGGTCTCTTTTCAGTTTTTCATATGTATGGTGATCCTCCAAAAGTGAGGTAATTTTATTGTGGTAGTCTGCAGTGTTTAGAACCACTGTACATCTTCCTTTGTCAGCAGGTAAAATGGTGATGGTTTCATCTTTGCTGAGGGTTGTCAGGGCTCTCCTCTCTTGGATGGTAAGGTTGGGGGGAGGAGGTTGAACACTGGACAGAGCTGCAGATATTTTAAGCCGGAGATGTTCCGCTTCCTCAAAAGGTAGGTGGTTGTTGTGGATGGCTGATTCTGTGGCTGTAATGAGCTCCACCACCGGAACTTGCTTGGGAGTGATGGCAAAATTAAGACCTTTGGCTAGGACATCTCTCTCTGGTTGGGTGAGTTCTCTGTCTGAGAGAAAAAACGATTATTTGCTTATTTGATTAAAAAAAGCATGAACCCAGATTTACTAACTTTGATTGCCAAAATATGTTCACTTTTGGTTTATGAACTGGCTCTGTATAGAGGTAATGGAGAATCTGATCAATGTTATTCCAAGTGGTCAAGGTTTAATGATGTATTTAAAAATTGGACTGAATGATTTCCTATATGTAATATAATATATTCTTTATTTTTAATTTCTTTGCTTTTGCTTTTGCTTTTGCTTTTGCTTTTGCTTTTGCTTTTGCTTTTGCTTTTGCTTTTGTATCCTGTATCCTGTATCCTGTATCCTGTATCCTGTATCTTTTATCTTTTATCTTTTATCTTTTATCTTTTATCTTTTATCTTTTATCTTTTATCTTTTATCTTTTATCTTTTATCTTTTATCTTTTATCCCTTTTCTTTCCCTCCTTTGTATATTAATATAATTTAAAAATGAAAAATAATCTGATGCACCCCCCACCACCACTTGCTTAGGGTAATTTTCATCATATTTTCTTCTCCCCTATACCCATCTCCCAGATCTGGAAAATAAATATGTAACAAGTAGTTTATGGTATGTTCTAATATTTTGATATTTGTCTTGATCTTTTTTACGTATTAATCTTTAACACAACCCTTTGTCACAATGTAAATTTTCAAAAATCATTCTGTGCATTGAAATAGTATCATTCACTGGAAGATTGGAAGAACCGCCCGGGGTCCCTCCTTGTGGGGGAGATGTGTCAGCTTTCTCGTATGAAATTAGCAAATTGTTTTCTATACAGAGCACAGCTTTCTCATGATGATGTGATGCCAGGTGGCCAGATAACAACAAAGCCTTCCCATAGCTTTGAATGGCTTTGCTTATATCTTCTTTAGATATGAAGCTAGAAGGTACCATGTGATGTATTGTTTACGTCTAGTCTCTAAACCTTCCCATGGGAACAGTTTGCCATGATGCTTCTGTGGGAAGCCTTGCTCTGTGTAGAGCAAGGGAGGGGGGGATCACATGCTTGCTTAGATGCAGCACTGCCACCCAATAGCAGGTCATGCTATATGCTATGGCCTATGCTTTAGGCCTGGTGTGTGTCACACCTAACTTCCAGCCAATCAGAAAGCTGGAAGAACTGAATATCTAACCATGGAAAATGGTGTTCTATGCTTCTTGACTTCTGTCCGGTCTTTTAGCCATGTTCGTGTGTGTGTTCTACTTCTGAAGACTGGGAAGTGCGTAGCTATGCGTGGCTGTGTGTGTAGGCCATGGCAGGAGCCCCTTCATGTCTGTCAATGGAAACAATACACGAAACTCTGCTTGTAAGTTTGTTTTTCCTTTTGCAATGCTGTACCATGTTTATTCAACTTTGCTTTTATCACAAGTAAAGATTTTATAGCTTTTACAAGCTGCACTCTGTCTGTTTACTCTCAAGCCTTGATTTTTCCCTATAAGCCAGCGTACATCCTATCAAGATGAGCGGTGATATAAATGTGATGAATAAATAAATAAATAAAATAAAGATTAGTAGCCTACCTATAAAAAGAATTTTATAATGGAATATTATATTGTTTTCTAGGATGCACATCTCCATTGATTTGACTTGCTTTGTTGTTTGATTTTATAACTAATTATGAGAATACATCCTTTTTTATTGTTTTGCAATTTCCCAATACACCCTCAGCACCTGCAAAGATGACCTTTCCTTTTATAAGAAATAATGCTGAGTAAAGTCCTTTTGATATCCTATAGAAATTCATTCCCCCGTTGATAATGATAAATGGGAATTTATTACTGCTGATTATTTTCATGATGCCAATTCATTACTTTTGTGGATAATCAAATCAAAATTCATCATAGAAATTGACTATCCTTTTTCAAATGGAAGTGGTCCATTTTTCATGTTAACTACTGTCTTAATACTTTCCAAACTCTCTGCTGAATGGGCCAGATATTTTCCCTAAGTTGCTGACAAACGCTATTAGAAGTAAGAGCTTTCACTTGAGTGAAACAGAAAGTATCAAAAAGTGATAAACGTTAAGTGCTGGATAATTTTTCTCCCTCACTTTTTTAAAATCCTTCCCATGGGGCCCTTGGTGGTAATGGCTCATTGTATATTCCAAAGTCATTTGTAACTATCAGAGTGGTTACCTCACTGATCATATGATGTAAAGTTGGTTAGTCCCATTTACAGGGGGGGGGGATGGAGGGTGAAGAAGAGCAAGCAACTGTTCCTGTCTTCTGAAAGAAAAGCATAATAATAAAGAACTCAGGGCAGAGCACATTTCCAATGTTAACTGTCAGGCATCAAATGATGAAAAGCTGTTGCCTATAGTCTAGAACTCAGCCTAGTGCCACGTTCTAGGTAGCTCAGCAGGATCACCAAATCTCATAGAAACTGTTTTGAAAAGGTAGATTTTCTCCTATGAGGGATACCTATTAAAAGAGAAAAGAGTAGGGACACAGTTGTTCTGTCAACCAAAGCTGATAAAAGTTCCTCCTTCCACTGACTGTCTCCTTCCACTTACATGACTGTCCAACATTCATGCTGGAAGCAGGCAGAATCCCAAACTGCAAACCTGCTCCTTCAGGGGGAGTACTACCTCTTCCAGAACACGAATTTCTCCAGAAACCTGAAACCTATCCTCCAGAATAAGTAACAATTCATCCATATTAAATTTCACTTAGTTCTCCCACAACAACTCAGTTAATTAAAAAGAAATGGCAACCACAATCAATGCATATATCATGTGTCCAAAGAGATCATTCCATAATACAATCAATAAAAAACAACCACAAAACAACTGATCAACAGGGCTGATGTGATACCTTGGCCCAAAGGCTTGAAGGAACCACCCATTCTTGAGCACCTTGCAAAATGGCGACAGCATTGGCCATCCAGATTTCCAGGGGGATGCTGTTCCACAGGCAGTCACTGTGACAGAGGAGGCATGAGTCCTGGGTCCCAGAAGTTGGGATTGCTTAATGGAAGAGACCTGGAGCATGCTGGGTAAGTGAGTATTAGTTGATGAAAACTTGCTCCAAACCTGCAAATGATCCTTTCCAGTGGCTTCATATAGATATAAGGTTTTAGGACTTGATAGGGTCATTCCTAAGTATTTGACCAGAGTCTGCCAGTGTCATTTTCTGGTAGCTTCTGGAGATAGAAAAGCCAAACAGCACTTTCAATCCCCAAATAGAATGTTGAGGAACTTTTGCTTAAAAGTACAGACCAACCAATATCTTTGACATCTCTATTTATTTATTTTGCAGGACTTATAGGATGCTCCAATCATGACTGACTTTGAGCAGCATGCAATTTCCCTTCTATAACTTGAGTTACTATAAAACAGAATAGAATCAACCAAACCATAAAACAATGATTTAAGAGCCTAGGGATAGTTGCAATCCATCCCCACTGAATTAAAAGCGTTTGTTTGTTTGTTTGTTTAGCTTGTACCTCGCTGCAATCTGAAAACCTTGAGCAGTTTACAGAGTATGCAATGTAACAACAGTTAAAATACCCATGGTACAATTAAAACAAATAATGACATCATAAAGCCCCCAGTGCAGACAGAAAAATAACAGAGAAGAGCAAGAAATAAAAAAATAAAAGGTGGCACAATGTTTAAGTTAAGAGAATGCCTCCAGAATAGTTCTATTTTCAACACTTTCCTAAAAGTCAGACAGGAGGGGCTTTCTGCTAGCAGAAGGACAAATATCTCATTCAACTTCCCAAGGTAGTTCCAACAGCCAAGCCTAGGTCAAGAGGAAGAACATAGAACTGCTGAGTGCAAGTTTTATGCACTGTAGAGTTTCAGTTTCCTAGTGCACACCCTGGCAGTGAACCCATCTGCATAATTGATCATTCTACAACATGATTCTACATTCCTTGAATGATAAGTGCACACCAAAAGTTTCTATAACTTCCTGAGAAATCACCAAGAAGACAAGACGGAGCATTTGCTAGCAGAGCAACGAATGTTCGATGATGAGAATTTAACACTTTTCAAGCTTCGGGGCTCTTTAATTGGTAGTGAATATCTGGTTAGGTGTTCAAGAGATGAGTGCCTGATTAAAATAACAAATATGTTAAAGGCTAATCTATTATTTCCTGTGACATTATTTTGTTAAGCCATTTAATCAGATCCAATAATTAGCCCTTTCTGAAAGAGTGAATGATTCATCTGAATCAGGAAGCAGGATTTTAAAAACCTATCTCTGTGCTGTTGTACTTCAGTCTTCTCTGTGAGGGATCTATTTTTTCCCTCTTAGAAAAGCATGCAAAAAGCTGGATGAGACAGCTTTCCTTCTATAAACTGAAAAATTAACTTGAAGGAAGAAATATATTAATTAGAGGACTAATCTTTTTATAATCTCTTTCTTAAGTAAATGAAATTGAACTACTGAACTTCTATAAATCTTTTAGTAGTTTATTTCACTGAAAAATGTTGTGGAATGGCTCTATCTCTATCTGGAGAGATAGATGCCATTCTAGCAGAGATAATGAGCATATAGCCCAGAAGAACACTGAAAGTTTGCCCAAAGAAAACCTGTAAAGTTGTGCTATAAAATGCATACACAACAATTTAAATTAGCATTCTAAGGGGGTAATGTATACACTGAATATTTAAACTCCAATAGCACTTATTCTGCATCTTGGGAAACAACAAATTCAATAACCAGTTTTGGGTGTGCACAACTTGTGGAGGAAGAGAAATTCAGCAGAAGCTAGAGATGGGGAATTAAAAAGCCCAGTGGTTGGGAGGTAGTGAAAAAGTGAGTAATATGATTAGTGACACAATATTCGTTCAAAATTTTAGTAGTTTTTACATTGCCAGGTGTTGGATGCCTGATCGTGTAGTTATGCCTATTAGTATGAGAAGTTAAATTTACCTGTATATATCTGATTCTGGTCATTCTCTTTCATCCACATATACACACTGTAGGCATTTTCACACAACTAATAATTTAAATATTAGTGCAATTTCTTCCCATGCAGGTCAGTGTTACTAGCTTTATATGTAAAAATGAACTAAAGGTAAAGGTAAAGGTTCCCCCCGCACATTTGTGCAGTCGTGTCTGATTCTAGGGGCCGGTGCTCATCTCCGTTTGTTAGACAAAGAGCCAGTGTTGTCTGAAGACGCTTCCACGGTCATGTGGCCGCATGACACACGTGGAACGCTGTTACCTACCCACCGAAGTGGTACCTATTCATCTACTTGCATTTGCATGCTTTCAAATTGCTAGGTTGGCAAGAGCTGGAGCTAGTGCGGGAGCTCATTCCGCACGCAGGGCTAGGGATTCGAACCTCCGAACTTGCAATCTTCTGATCGACAAGCCTGGCATCTTACCCACTGAGCCACCACGCCCCTAAAAAAAATGAACTACTGTGCTACTATTTATAGTCTAGGCCAGAGCTTTCCAAACTTTTCATGTTGGTGACACACTTTTTAGACATGCATCATTTCGCGACACAATCTTACAGCAGGGCATCATTTCGCGACACACTCTTACAGCAGGGCACAAGGCAGGCACTAGCACCTGCGCGGAATCACAGCAGGTTTGGAGGCAGCCAGGCACAAGGCAGGCACTAGGACCTGCGCGGAATCCTGGCAGGGCAGGTTTGGAGGCAGCCAGGCACAAGGCAGGCACTAGGACCTGCGCGGAATGCTGGAAGTCTCTGAGGCAGCAGCAGCCGCGACACACCCAGACACTGCAGCTGATACACTAACGTGTCCTGACACACAGTTTGGAAAGCTCTGGACTAGCCCCATGTATCACTACATTTTCCTTTATATGGATTACTATGACATAATTGAAAACTATTGAGGATAACCAAAACCTAAGTCAGCAATATGGTGCCCACGGGCAACATTGCACACGTAACTCTCCTGAGAATGTCTGTGGCACCTTCAAATTAAATAAAAATTCATTTTACTTTTCTTTGTAAAAAATTGGTGGACCAAAATAAAGAACACCAAAAGCTCATGAGATTTTGAGCAAGAACATGAAGTTCTGATGATGCAATAAACTGTTGACCAATAAAAGGTTTTAATTGAGTGCCTGCACCAGCAACTACCTACAGTAAATTCACAGACCATCAGTGCTATCCAAATCAAGGGGGATAATCAGCCTAGATCAATTTTCTCTGACAGGCTGGAGTCACTTGCAAAATAGTGGGTAACGATAAAGGCATGGGGTAGTGGTGGAAAAAAGTTAAAATTTGATTTAATGTAAGTTATATGAGCATTTCATTAAAATTTGAACTAAATAATGGTACAATGATTTATTCCAATATAGTTCGTAATTTCCACCTTCCCTCATATTAAACTTTGTGTGGCCACTTTTAAAGAGGAAGTCTGTGGACTCATCCAAAGCTTTCTGGGTTTGCCTTACCCTCAGGAGATTCAAGCTGAGCACTGAGACAAAATAGCCTCTGACTCATTCTCATAAAGCCTTGTGGACTTGGTCACCCATGTCATCTGCCCCTAATTCCTGTCCTGGTAGAAGACTGTATTTTGGGGGAGGGGGTACCTTCCAGTCAGTATTGACACCTGGTAACTGCTGGACTAGTCCCTGGAGTTTTCTTGGCAAGATTTTGGAAGTGGTTTGCCACTGCCTGCTTCCTAGGGCTGAGAGAGAGTGACTGGCCCAAGGTCACCCAGCTGGCTTTGTGCCTAAAGTGGGACTAGAACTCATACCGGGTTTCTAGCCCGGTGCCTTAACCACAACACCAAATTGGCTCTCTTTTAAAAGGCTCTATTGCAGGGCTTTCCAAACTTTTCCCGTGGTGACACGGCGGCGCACAATAAAACCCGGAAACACCACTGCTGTGGTGGTGCGCAAAAAACCGGAAGCGCCACCGTGGCGCTTCCGGTTTTTTGTGTACCACTGCCACGGTGCTTTCAGAATTTTGCGCACCGCAGCAGTGGCAGCAGTGCTGTCATAGTGTGCCGTGCGAAAACCCAGAAGCGCTGATGGCCCTCCACTGCTGCGCATGCGGCTGCGCGTGGTGGCGGCATACCATCAGTGCTTCCGGGTTTTGACGTGACACACCTGGGCCCTGCAGGCGACACAGTATTGTGTCATGACACACAGTTTGGAAAGCTATGCTCTATTGGATATGTAATATATATGTTGCCAGGTTCTAGAAAAGAACAATCCTTTTTTTAAATTTTGGTGAAATTAAATTTCTATTAATAACCTGAACATAAATAGACTGACAGAGAGAACATACCATGTACATATATAATACTCTCAGCAATTTATGAACAATACCTAGCCAGCTGTTGCAAGGTTATGAGAAGTATAATATGATGCCAAAGATAAGGCATTACAAATCTCAGGCTGTATTTGGCAATAGAAAGCAAATAAGATTTGTGCCTAAATTTTGTAAACTGCAAATTTCAAAGAGCACATTGCTACCAATGAATAATATTGCATCCTATATTGGCTAAAACATAATTGCAATTATATGGGGGGAAAGGAAAACCACAGATTAATATTTTTACAATTGTTTGGTTTACTCCAGGTTGAATACTGGTCAAATTATACAGATGAAAGAGAACAACTTCTTTCTAGCATTGATCAAATGACATGGAAAGCAGAAGACCCCAAATTATCCCTGCTGATTTACTGTAAGTGAAATTGAAATGTCACTTCTTTCTGTAAGGAGTATGTAAACTTTAAAAGCAGGCAGGAAACCTATAATCTACTATTCAGATGATAGAATATTCAGAGCAGATTTCTGCAGATATTTGCCACATATTACAGGCAAAGAGTCATGTAAGCCTTTTATAGTAACTACTCGGAGTTTGTATTTGCTGAAAATGCATTAAAAAAAAGTAGTTTGTTTGGACTGCCTTTGAATGTCCATGTTGTTTCTCCTCTCTATGTGTGTATTTCCATATCTGAAGAGCAATGGTTTTATTTTAGGGATGGGGTAAGATGGGATGTGGTGTCTCCACAATGACTACATTTTCTATATTGAGATTTTTCCATTTTGGTCAGGAAGGAAGAAGCAACTGCACATTTTAAACCAGATTCAAGGCTGTTCTGCCACCATAATTCATAAGCAGCTATGAATTACAGTATTTGTTCTCTTAAAGGATTAAGATGCTCCTTTAAGAAGAATATTTCTTCTGCGAAGTCAAACAGAAACATATTACCTGATTACCTGTATTACCTGATTTTTTTAGTTATTAGAACCGTTTTCAACATTATGTGTATTCAATGTACATATTGAATAGTTTGTAACATCAAACATCAGAAGTAGCTTCCAAAGGAGTGTATTGTAATTGTGCTAAGTCTGCCTTTTATTTTTTTCCACTTTAATATTACCCTGAAGTTTGGCTTAAAGATCCACCTTTTCCCCCACTGCAAACCATTCAGATATAAATACACACAGAGAGAGTATTTTTCTTTCCCTGTGCTATCTACTTTTCCTTGGACTTTTTTTTAAAAAATAAGTCTATCGACACCATTTCATTTTTTTCTAGTCACTACCAACCTGTGAACCTCAAGTGAGTAGATAAACAATGGAACTGTGCATCACTGGACTTATTTAAAAAAAAAAGCTCAGGAAGAAGTAGGTAGCCCAGGGAAGAAAAGTTTTTTTAATACAAAAAGAGACACAAAAGACCCTCAGGAAGGCACAGTAGCAAGGGAATTGAATGTATTTTATATTTCAAGGTAGAGCATGATGTTTATTAATTTGGGAAAAAATTCTGAATGGAAGAAGTGGTTCCTCTTTATCAGATACATACAGTCTTTCAAATGTGCATTTTTTTTAAAAAAAAAATCATATACAACTCAAGGCAGCAAACATACCTAATACTCCTTCCTCCTCCTATTTTCCCCACAACAACCACCCTGTGAGGTGAGTTGGGCTGAGAGAGAGGGACTGGCCCAAGGTCACCCAGCCGGCTTTCATGCCTAAGGCGGGACTAGGACTCCTGGTTTCTAGCCCAGCACCTTAACCGTTAGACCAAACTGGCTCTCAAATTGCATATGGCATGGGTTCTGACTAGGACTAGTAGGTATGACAGAGCTTCTTTCAAGGCAAGCTTGACTCCTGGTGACTTGTTTTTCAACCAGGCACAACCCTGCTTAGCTTCCAAGTTGAGACAAGGTTGGACTGGTGCTGCCACCAGCAGAGGAGTTATTTAACATGCAGATATCACTACCATGTTCTGTTAAACACACTGGTCTTTTATTGCTTAAACTACTGCTCTCATCAAATACAATCTGGCGCTGTCCTAACTTTCCTGCCATAGTCTTACTGTCATAGCTTTCTAGAAGTTTATCATGCAAAATGAGGCATTAGCCGCTCTTTGAAATGTACGCATTGAGTTATTCTTAGCCTGGGCTTTATCAACTGTGTCTGAGCTTTGCCAGCACATAGGTGTGACTGCATTGCACATAATAGGAAAGCAAACCCATTTCTAAATTGGATCCTGTTTCATGAGAGCTTTGGATTCAGTATTTACCCAGTTTCTGGATTTGCCAATCATGCTGCATCTTCATTGTTGCCACAGCGATTTGAATGCCTAACTATTTGGCCATGTTTCTTTTATAGGGAGAGGCCAAGGCCAACCTGATTTGTATTTTAACAAAAGTGTGACAGTTCTTTCCCTCTCTCCCTCCCTTCTTTTTATACAGTATTGTGGTTCAATAAAATTGAAGGAGCATCACGTTCTCATTCCTTCCTTTCAAATGATAATGGAGAGGGGAGAGAGAAACAAGTCCTTGCTTTGGGTTTGCTTGCGAGTTATTTTTGTTTGAGTGTGTATGAAGAGGGACCTGCAATTACAGCCCTGAAAGTGCAGCTCACAGTACTCTACATTACTAATGAAATGAAGAATGCTAAAGATGTTTTCCTATGAAAAGGATCAAATGAAAGCAATTTTAGAAACAATTATTGTTTCTGGTTCGGGATACATAACAGTCTTCTAAAAGGCTCCCCAAAGAAACATCTGCCGGTAACCGTCTTCTCCTAAACACTTAGCAAAATCCAGATGAAATAATAAAATGATGCCTTAACAAAAAATGTTTTGCTGTACAAATAAGAACTTTCTGTGAGTTGGTTCAGATGTAATACGAAACCATTATTTACCACTGAAGAAATGACTGTAGAGGAGCCTCAGTGCAGCTGCAAGAAGTCCGCAAGATTCCTTCCTGTTGTATATTAACTGCAATGTGCCATGTGATTTGAACTCAGATAAATTCTTCTAAATCCTAAGTATACTTAATGGAAAGAGGTTGGTTTTAAGCAATAGCTTGTGGTTTCCCCTTGTAACTCTATTATAATTACCCACAATTTAGGATTTGCATGTGTAATAAAATGAAGAATGGTAGGTTTGAGAAGCAATCTACTAAGGAGGAAAACTATCCCTCCACAATGCCTTTAGGGAGGGGAGCTAACTTTCATTGACACTTGTGAGGAGCAGTTAAGAACTGGCAGTTTGGAACTGTTAAGCTTTCTGAAGCAATAAAGTGGTAGCTTCAAAGCCTGTTCCCATCTCCTACCCAAGACATGCAAAAAGGTTTTTTTGCTCAGTATTGGCTCTGTAAGGTGCTTTGTCTGTTCAATCTGTAAATCCTGATCTTTCTTCTTTTAAATTGTTGTTGTTCAGTCATTTAGTTGTGTCCGACTCTTCATGACCTCATGGACCATAGCACGCCAGGCCTTCCTGTCCTCCACTGTCTCCCGGAGTTTACTCAAATTCATGTTCATTACATCGGTGATGCTATCTAACCATCTCATCCTCTGCCGTCCCCTTCTCCTTTTGCCTTCAGTCTTTCCCAGCATCAGGGTCTTTTCCAGTGAGTCCTCTCTTCGCATTAGGTGGCCAAAGTATTTGAGCTTCAGCTTCAGTATCTGTCCTTCCAATGAGCAGTCAGGGTTGATTTCCTTTAGGATTGACTGATTTGACCTCCTTGCAGTCCAAGGGACTCTCAAGTGTCTTCTCCAGCACCACAGTTCGAAAGCATCAATTCTTCGGTGCTCAGCCTTCCTTATGGTCCAACTCTCACAGCCATACATTACTACTGGAAAAACCATAGCTTTAACTATAAGGACCTTTGTCGGCAAGGTGATGTCTCTGCTTTTTAATATGCTGTCTAGGTTTGCCATAGCTTTCCTCCCAAGGAGCAAGTGTCTTTTAATTTCATGGCTGCAGTCACCGTCTGCGGTGATCTTGGAGTCCAAGAAAATAACATCTGTCACTGCTTCCATTTCTTCCCCTTCTATTTGCCAGGAAGTGATGGGACCAAATGCCATGATCTGAGTTTTTTCAATGTTGAGTTTCAAGCCAGATTTTGCACTCTCCTCTTTCACCCTCATCAAGAGGCTTTTTAGTTCCTCTTCACTTTCTGCCATTAGGGTGATATCGTCTGCATATCTGAGGTTGTTGATATTTCTCCCGGCAATCTTAACTCTGGCTTGTGATTCATCCAGCCCGGCATTTCTCATGATGTACTCTGCATATAAGTTAAATAAGCAGGGTGATAATATACAGCCTTGTCGTACTCCTTTCCCAATTTTGAACCAATCGGTTGTTCCATGTCCGGTTCTAACTGTTGCTTCTTGACCCGCATACGGGTTTCTCAGGAGACAGGTAAGGTGGTCTGGTACTCCCATCTCTTTAAGACTTTGCCACAATCAAAGGCTTTAGCGTAGTCAATGAAGCAGAAGTAGATGTTTTTCTGGAACTCTCTTGCTTTTTCCATGATCCAGCGAATGTTGGCAATCTGATCTCTAGTTCCTCTGCCTCTTCGAAACCCAGCTTGCACTTCTGGTAGTTCTCGGTTCACATACTGCTGAAGCCTAGCTTGTAGGATTTTGAGCATAACCTTGCTAGCATGTGTGAAATGAGCGCAATTGTATGGTAGTTTGAACATTCTTTGGCATTGCCCTTCTTTGGAATTGGAACGTAAACTGACCTTTTCCAATCCTGTGGCCACTGTTGAGTTTTCCAAATTTGTTGGCATATTGAGTGCAGCACTTTAACAGCATCATCTTTTAGGATTTTAAATAGCTCAGCTGGGATACTGTCTTCTCCGCTAGCTTTGTTGTTAGTAATGCTTCCTAAGGCCCACTTGACTTCACTCTCTAGGATGTCCGGCTCAAGGTCAGTGACCACACCATCGTATTTATCAGGGATATTAAGATCTTTCTTGTATAGTTCTTCTGTGTATTCTTGCCACCTCTTCTTAATCTCTTCTGCTTCTGTTAGGTCCCTGCCTTTTTTGTCCTTTTTCATGCCCATCTTTGCACAAAACGTTCCCTTGATATCTCCGATTTTCTTGAAGAGATCTCTAGTCTTCCCCATTCTATTGTTTTCCTCGATTTCTTTGTATTGTTCATTTAAGAAGGCCTTCTTATCTCTCCTTGCTATTCTCTGGAAATCTGCATTCAGTTGGTTATATCTTTCCCTTTCTCCCTTCCCTTCTTTCCTCAGCTATTTGTAAAGCCTCATCAGTCAGCCACTTTGCTTTCTTGCATTTCTTTTTCTTTGGGATGGTTTTAGTTGCTGCCTCCCGTACAATGTTACAAACCTCCATCCATAGTTCTTCAGGCACTCTGTCTACCAGATCTAATCCTTTAAATCTATTCCTCACCTCCACTGTATATTCATAAGGGATATGATTTAGGTCATACCTGAGTGGTCTAGTGGTTTTCTCTACGTTCTTCAATTTAAGCCTAAATTTTGCGATAAGAAGCTCATGATCTGAGCCACAGTCAGCTCCAGGTCTTGTTTTTGCTGGTTGTATATTGCTTCTCCATCTTTGGCTGCAAAGTATATAATCAATCTGATTTCGGTATTGACCATCTGGTGATGTCCATGTGTAGAGTCGTCTCTTGTGTTGTTGGAAAAGAGTGTTTGCTATGACCAGCGTGTTCTCTTGACAAAACTCTATTAGCCTTTGCCCTGCTTCATTTTGTACTCCGAGGCCGAACTTGCCTGTTATTCCAGTTATTTCTTGACTTCCTACTTTAGCATTCCAGTCCCCTATGATGAAAAGGACATCTTTTTTTGGTGTTAGTTCTAGAAGGTGTTGTAGGTCTTCATAGAACCGGTCAACTTCAGCTTCTTCGGCATCAGTGGTTGGGGCATAGACTTGGATCACTGTGATGTTGAATGGTTTGCCTTGGATTCAAACTGAGATCATTCTGTTCTTTTTGAGGTTGTACCCCAGTACTGCCTTTCCCACTCTTTTATTGACTATGAGAGCTACTCCATTTCTTCTAAGGGATTCTTGCCCACAGTAGTATATATAATGGTCTCCTGAATTAAATTTGCCCATTCCTGTCCATTTTAGTTCTCTGATTCCCAAGATGTCAATGTTCAATCTAGTCATCTCATGTTTGACCACATCCAGCTTACCTTGATTCATAGATCTTACATTCCAGGTTCCTATGCAATATTGTTCTTTACAGCATCGGACTTTCCTTCCACTTCCAGACACATCCACAGCTGAGCATCCTTTCGGCTTTTGCCCAGCCACTTCACTCTTTCTGGAGCTACTCAGAATTGCCCTCTGCTCTTCCCCAGTAGCATTTTGGACACCTTCCAACCTGAGGGGCTCATCTTCTGGCGTCATATCTTTTAGCCTTTTGATACTGTCCATGGGTTTTCTTGGCAAGGATACTGGAGTGGTTTGCCATTTCCTCCTCCAGTGGACCATGTTTTGTCAGAACTCTCCATCATGACCTGTCTGTCTTGACCTGACTTCATTGAGTTACGCAAGCCCCTTCGCCACGACAAGGCAGTGATCCATGAAGGGGTTCTTTTAAATAGTCCTGGAGAATTTGTGCCCTGATTTTTATCTTTCCCCATAATGCCAACCCTTCTTTACTGTGTTTGAGGATGTAAAGGATAAGGAGACAAACCTGGCCAAGAAAACTTAGAAAACAAGAGGGGTAGCAGAAACATTTCTGAGGGACCTGGTAAATTCATTCATAAAGAATAAAAGGGTTCATGAGCCAGGGGAAGATGGTACACAGTCCAGTATATGATGCTAGACTAAGTGGTTAATCTAGCCCAGAAGACAAGCCTTTTGATCTGTTAGTATTCTATGCAAAATGAGCCAGTGTTTCTCTGAAATTTGTTACTACTGGATACCATTTGTCATTATAGTAAGTGTCACAATCCATTGTCATTTTCCTAAGATGTCTTCTAGATTCTAATGGATATAAAGGAGATCAGGATGGACCCTGTCAAACCCTCTTTGTTTCTTTTAGAAAATGGGATTTATCACTCAAAATTGTCCCCCCCCATTGGGGAATATAAAAGAAAATGCTAATATGCCAGGCAAGTGTCTTTTTGTAATTCACCTATTGTGCTATTATTCCAGATAATGCACGTAACATATTTAGTGCAAGCATGAAAACCATTCTCTTTTCCAATATAATAAAATTTACATTCATATTGATGCTGTATACAACAAAAGCTTTGCCGCTGACAATTATGGAGAAAAATATAGTTGAATCTGCTGTATGAACTGACATTATCAAAACCAGGATAAGTCTGCTCCATTTCTGTATTTGCCTCTAGGGTTAGCTTTCCAATTTGGCCCAGTTCTGACCTATTTTTATTCCTTAAAAAGTCAAATTTGCAGGATTAGACCCAGGAACTGGAGATAATTTACCTTTCATTCAAGGATGGCCCTCTTCCCTTCCCCTTTTCTTCCCTTCCCCTCCATTTTATTGGAGTAGCCTGGCATGCAAACAGCAGTCTCACATCCTTAAATGCCATAGTTTGCTTTGATATTTCAGAATTTCAGGATCTTTAAAGAGAAGAGCACTGCTTTTTACATGTCAGGCTTTTGCCGCTACAAAAGGGTAGGGGGAACCTCTCGGCCACCTTACCTTCTAATATACGTTAAACATCTTCTTGCTCCTATTCAAAATTTGTGTTTTTTTTGGTGGAGAAGAATGAATAGTAGCTGGACGTTCTGGTTGGAGAGTGTGTTCTATCTCAAATCCTGTGGAAATTAAATACTTGATTTTGCTCCCTTCTGGATTCCAGTTAAACTTCATTTTAATACCTGGTGTGGAATGCTTTTGATCACTGCTCAGTTGGTCAGCTATACTCCCTTCTGCACTATTTTATTCCCTTGCCTTTCTCACCCCATTTTCTATTAGGCATTCTCAGCTCCCATTGGGTTGATTTGGAATCTTCCTTCCTTCCGTCCTTCCATCTCCTGGTTCATGCGCAAAGGTGGTACCTAAAACAGTGCACTTACAAATCACAAGGAGGTGGAATAAGGTAGAAAGTTCCAGAACAATTTTTCCGAGTTGCTTTTTTTAACCAGGCAGAAGTCTGCAATCTAGCCCTCCACATCTGTGCTACAATAAAGCTCATCTGTTTCAAAAACCCAGTTCACTTGGTGTAAGAATAACTCTTGCTAACAAATCAGCACATTTAATTTGCATAAGAAGAGCATGAAGAGAATATTTCCATCTGAGTGAGATGGCATCTTGAAGAAAACTAAAGAAAATTAATATGTGAAGGCTTGCGTAAATACATAAGTGCTCAGTGCATTTAGTCTTGAGGTGCCATTCAAATCACCACCAAATGTCTTCATCTATTTGGCAAGAATATTTAAATAACAAAAGTACTTCAAGTAATGCATTTCCTTCCCTAATGACTTTTGAATTGAAGAGACATAATTGCTCCCCTATACACAAAGCAAAGTCGTTTGATAATCTGGTGCTGAACATTTCAGTGGGAAGCTCTTGTGTTCCAACATTCTTTGCCAAATAATTAAAACCTTAAATCCTAAATTCTGAGTGGAGATTCTATACATAAATAGCTATCTCATTGTGTCCTCTTTTCTCAGAAGGTGTGCATTTCATTTGAATCAACTGAATGAAGAATTCCTTTATCTTTATGGGTGTGCAGCAAGTGACATTTGGATGGTCTGAGAATGCTTATCTTTATGCAGCTTTGCTGTTTTTGTTTCGAAGTATCTTTGTCCAGTGGCTCAGGAGGCATATCCGTCTTCATGGGCATTGCATTTGTCAAAGAAGGATGAGGAAACACATGAGCAAATACATGAAAAATGAGTATTTTCTCACTGGAGGAACCCCCTGGGACTGTTCATGTACTTTCTTCCCCAGAGTGGGACCTGCAAGTGCATCTCGGATCAAAAAGGCTCTGAACTGCCCACACTGATAAAAATAAGCATTTGCTCAGGGATAGGGGGACTGATTGCACTCCCACTCTAAATGTAATTGGTGCAGTCAAAACTAGCAGTGCCATCTTTCTTGATGAGAACAGTCTTGCATCAGGTTGACTTTTTCTTCATCTACTCCAGCATTGTCTACTTTAATGGACAGTCAATGTTAATGGATTTTAACTTTCCAGGATTTCAAGCTGAGGTCTTGCAACTGTGTATTTTAATTTTTCTTTTGTTGTTGTTATTGGTACTATTAAACCAAAACCATTTTGTAACCAGAATTGTTACCAAACCATTTCGTAAGCTACCTTAAAAGCCAATTTAAAGACAAGATACTGTTTTTAAAATAAGCACTAGAGCTATGCAATTATTCAGTTTGGAGGTTCATTTAGAAGACAATTAAATAAAAACAGCAAATCAAACTGACTTCCAGATTGGATTGATCATCCTGTAAAATCAGATCAGTTGCATATGGTTATTTACCAGTTTGGAAGGAGATAAGCCTTATACAGCATATTTGTAAATCTACTCTGAATATTGATTTGGTCTAATTTGATATTCCAAATAAAGCTACAAAATTGAATTTGAATTGCTGAATTAGATCACATAATTGATTCAAACTGATTTAACAATGTGGATTGGATTCAATTAGAAACTGATCTGCGCATCTCTGGTAAGTAAATCTGCATCTCTGATAAGTAAATCTGCAATCCCAATCACTGGAATAGCATATTGGGACTAAAAGATATTAGCTTTCCCTCCCCCTTTGATATCACAGCAAGTGGGAAATCTAGCATTGGACTTCCCCACCTCCCTACCAGCGTTCACGATTGGCTGTTATTAATGTCAGATGCTCCCTCTGGAAGGCCAAAAGGGTGTAATGGGGTTGGGGAGTTGCCATAAAATTGGATGGCCCATTGGAGCTATGTATCCATCAAGTAATTTACAGGTAATATTTAGTCAAATTGTCTTATTTCTTTCAATAAGTAAGGACAATAGAAGGCATTCTTTCAACCGATTATCACCTGGTTGGATATTGATATTACATAGGAGACTGCAGAACTCTAAGCATTGATAATTAGATAAGCCGGGCAATAAATCAAATGAAAATGGTTGAAGCTCCTCTGTTGATAGGTATAAATGGGCATGTCCATTTACTGATGAGCTTCTGAACATGCACTTCATTTCCAGACCGAAAAGAAGGAATTAAATCATAGCGAATACATCAGCTGAATGGCCAGTATACTTTATCTGTTCATAAATCCTTGCAGCCTTGGAACAGCTAGAACTTGTTTGGGCCTGGTTACAACCTTAATTGTTTTATATCACAAAAGCAAGTGGATAGTCAACATACATTTTACCAGGACAATAAAAAAACCTGTGTTCATTCTCCTGTCATTGCACTAATCTTAGTCCCCTTTGCTCTCAAACATCAAAAGATTATTGAAGTTATAGTCTTCCTTGCTCTCCACTGACCATAAAAACAACATTTCATCTTGAACCAGGGCATCAATTTCCACAGAGCAATGATGGCAGCTGTACTGTGGCTTGAAAACATTTATTCTCTGCAGAGTTTTTTTCCCCCCAGTGCAAGTCATCTATCTGGGATGGAACATATCATAAGCAAGAAATATTTCTCAATCATCCCCAAATAATCAAAACAAGAAAGAAAAAAAAGTAGTCTAATACTTACGGGCTGAAATCATTCTACATTTTTGGTAGCTTAACATTTCAAAGGAAAAAGATGGACTCTTTTGAATAGAAGTACAACAATCATTTCTTTACCATTTCCAGCAGAAACCAGAAGCCACTACCATTGCTTAGCATGCCATGTGTACTGATCGCATTTAGTAATACTATTTAGGAATAGCCACAACAATTTCTACCATTATAACATTTTATGGGGGAGTCGGGGCTGGATTAAATTTGAAATATAAACAAATATTTGCAAATAACTGATTGTATTATTCAAGGGGTCAATGATCAGTACAGTGTATATTGCAAACATAGAAACATCAGAAGCATCTTGTACTGAGTCAGACCACTGATCCATCACTCAGTTCAGTATTGTCAACTGACTGGCAATGGGTCTCCAAGGCTTCAGGTGGGCCTTTTTTCAGTTCTCTCTGGGGATACTGGAAAATCAGCCTGAGACCTTGAACTGCAAAGCACAATGTTAAAAGTGAGCAAGAGCCAGTACCTCTATCTTTACTATTAAGTTACTAATCATAACTAAACCATAGGTCTTTAATCTCATTAGTATGGACAAACATTACACTGGCAACTTCTCTCTACAGTATGTATTCAATATTGTCCTGTTTCTTTTTACTAACCTTTAATTTGCTATAGATACAAGCAGGCTAAATACTTTTAGAGTAATCTAGCATTATTCTGGTCTTCTCAAAGGCCCAATTGCCTACCAAAATCTCTCCTTTTTCATTAGCTGCTTTATTCTATATTTCCAAATAGCCTGTGGCCTCAATTCAACATTTTATAGTTCTATCCTTGTACAGTGGTTTTCATATTGTTCTATCACACCCCTGGCCTCCTCAGATGTTTTTCAACAGTGATGGACAATTTTCCTGAAAGGGCCAGCAATCAATCTTCCCTGCAATGTGCAATAATTAGTGGAGAACACATAACTCTCAGGTGCTGGTCACACTTTCATCTTCTTTCAAGGTGAAACCTTAAAAATTATGATGGTGGGTGAAGGCTTCTAGAAGCACACAGATGGCTGCAATGTTATGTGCACTGCAGTGCAACATGGGAAATGAGATCAGTTGCCCTTGAAAGGATTAGACTGGGTTCCACATAAACCAATGGGTTCTTTTTGGCCTAAGCCTCAGTTTTAAACACTTGCTTTTTTGAAAATATAAAAATATTCAATATACTGTATGTTATGTTATTTATATGAATTTCCCCAGTTACAGTAAATATATATAATTCTAATTCTACTGATATGACATTTTCAGGACTTCCAATCTAAAGGATCAGAGCTGGCAAATTTTAGAGAGAATAAAGATGCCTAGAGAAACCCAAAACTAAATACAAATTAGTTTAATATATACATTTTCAATGGCTAAAATATCAAAAGATTGACAGATTTTTTGCCTGAAGTCACATGAGATTTTGTGTGTGTGTGTGTGAGAGAGAACATGAAAATCTCACAAGAATGTGGGGTGACTTCACTGAAATCTTGGGAGATGTTGGGATCTCTCTCTCCCTCTCCCTCTCCCCACATACATATATTGCATAAGTCATTGTATAAAACTGCACAATGATGCCTGAAAAGGATGCTGATCCTGGGATGAAGAGCTGCACTTGTATAGAGCCCCTTAGATATCTGTCAATTTCACCACATGTGATCTCTCTCCTCTCCCACCTCCCACCCCTCCTGAGAACCATAATGAGTGTTTCTGGAATGCAGAACAGTATCTCCAGTGCAAAACAATTAAGAACAAGTGGAATTGAATGGAAACATAAAACAAACAAAATTTTATTTCTCGTCCTCTCTTGTTTTTCCATTTGTTTTCATTATAAAGATGAATCAAGCATTTGTGGCTCATTCATTTCATTTTCTCATTCATGTTTAAAATGAATATACAGCTCTATTTCACTGTTGTTAGCCCTGCATTTTTATGATGCTTTAAGGCTGCCCATTAGCTATAATTTTCCTTGTGGTTTTCTTTGCAAACCATACATATGGCAAGCTCTTATACAGAAAATATTTCTCTTTTTTTCCCTTGATTTTTTTCTGTATTGTAATGAAAACCTTTGTTCTTCATCTACTCAAGTCATGGTTCATTAATGCATCTATTTTTTTAATTAGAAGTTGCTAAATATTCTATCTGTAAATTAATATGTAAACTTTGCTTAATTAAACTATGTTAATCACATTTTTTCACATATTAGAGAAGAGTTTGTTATGCAAAAATGGTCTCGCTGAATTTGCTGGGTTGAGCTTCTCTCTCCTTAACAATTTAAGATCATCTCTATCCCTCATATCCCTCTATTAAAGATATTTCACTCAAGGAGCAGAGGTAGTGCATATCGGCAGCAATGCTGTTGAAAACCCTGGATGATATTTGGATGGGGAACTATATACAGTTCTATAATACCTTACCATCCATGGAGAATAGGTAAGATGTAAATGTTCTAAGTAACAACTAATCATTAGTTTGGTATATTTATTCTAAATATCTTTTGTAACAGTGTGAAGTGAGAGTTAGGTTATTCAAAACCAAGGAGTTAGGGCTTCAGAATGGAGCCTCTCTATCAGGGTGATGTGAGCACAGGGGCTCTTCAAAGCCACCCTGCAAAGTGAAGTGGGGCCTTGCCTATAATCAGTGGAGCAGCTGCTTCACTTCTCTCGGCGTTGGCAGATGGCATTTGGGAAGACAGGCTGAGTGGTTGAGATCGACTGACCGTGCTTCAACTTTTTGTGGAGAGGCAGGAGTTGTGCTTCTGTGAGGGCTTTGTGGGATTTGTCTCTGTGTTATAACGCACTTCATCGATGTGGATCATTGGAATCCATACACTTTGGGGCATCTGTGGGGCAGGGTGGGGGAGTTAAAAAAGTCAAGAAGGAGGCCACACATAACAAACAGAATGGGGCTTCATTCATGTGGTCACCATCTTGACTCTTTTCACACCCCCATGGGTGCCCCTGTACACACTTCTTCTACTAATTATGCATCATAACCTATTTCACTGGGATTCAATAGCAGTATAATCAATATTATTAAATTCTGTAAAGTATGAATAATCTTGCTTGCTTTTCACTTTATTTTTTATCTATTTTCCCCTCTTTTCTATGTGCAGTATACATGAGATGAAGCTAAAATGTTGCTTCTGGTGTCATCTTGGATCCAGTTTCCTACACTGTTTTCATCTCTTAACAAATCTCCTTCAAAGTACAATTGTCGAAGTAGCTTCCTTTGCCTTATTGTATTTATGATGTTCTCCACCCCCGTTGCAGGCTTAGCACTGTTGGTTTAATTAAACTGAGCAAGATTTGTATTTCTATTGTTTTTAGGTCTCTAAAAATGTTAGCTTTGAAGTTAATTGCAGATTAATTTTCTGGGTGGAGGGGGCTAAGGTCATCACTTTTGATTTGTCATATCAGCATACTTCTAAATATTTGCTTGAGGCATGGATATACCCCTGCTGTTTATATCAAGTCAAAGTTGAGAGCCATTTTATCGTATTCTATGCTCATTTTTCATTGTCTTACACAGAGATTTTTAAATATTGTGGTGTCATAAACCCCTAAAATTATTATTTCATTGGGATTAATTTTAATAATTGAATTTTTATATGTATACCAAATAAAACAGTAATGGATCCTTGAAACTTTATAAAATAAAACATGAGAGAAATAGGCAATAAAACAATCATATTTAAACCTATAGGAAGGATGAGCTTGGTTAGTTTTGCATCATTTCAGAAATCTAGGTTTTGTTTCTGAGACAACAACTGTCATTTCTCATTCCATATCTACTTTGGTGTGGTATTTGCTGTCTACAGCAGCAACCATAGAAAATCTAGCTTGTCCAGGCAGAGAAAAAGCAAATACTGACAGCAATGCAGCTTGGGGTCCTCCTGCCATGAGTCTTTACTTGTGGCTTGTCCAGGCAGAGGGGGAGAGGATTCTGACAGTGATCCAGATTTGTGAGCACATGCACCCCAAATTTTCAATCCCCCCAAATTTGCTCAAGATCCCCGGGGCAGGGGGCAGGTTTCTAACCCACAATTTTGGAATCCCTGCTCTTAGGCCTCTTGTGTACACCTGCTGGTGGAGGTCTTCTTTGTTCTCAATTAATTGTTTAGTCTTTTGAACTTATTCTATTTGTGAAAATAAAAACCTGATATAAGATGCAGGCAGTGACAAAGAGAGAGAAGAACAGCATCAGATAACAGTAGATGGATGGAGAGAGAGAGGCTTTTTATTTTTAACTTTAAATAATTATATTTATGTTTAACTGTTAATATAAAGCTGCCTCCTACTGCAGAGATCATGAGCTCTATCCATCCAGTATCCAACTTGTATCTTTTAAAGAGGAAAACTTGCCCAAGTGGTACAATGGCATGTTGTTACTACTAGAAATCTCCTCAAAAGACAAGGATTGACTTTGTTGTACTAGCGTACGGCATTTTATTTAACACACTGGAGGAATTAAAGCAAAGACACACTGAAGAAAATCATAATTCCCACCATTTCCATTCAGAAATGGAAAGACTACCAAATTGTTCCATCTGCGACTGGCAATTTTAGGTGGGGATAGGAAATAATCACTTTGATTCAGCCAAAGCATCTTTTTCCAGAGGAAGAAACCAGAAGTTATTTCATCACCTGACTGGTTATTTCTTCTCCTGTACTCTGAGAAAATATCCCCTTTCCACATATTCCTGAAAACCAAAGTCTTCTGTACCTGCTCACCACTGATGTTCAGAGAATACTCAGCTCCACTAATACAAGAAAGGTAAAAAAAACTCTTAATGTTGCATTTACTTGGGAGTTTTAGCAGTAGTACTTTAAAATTTACTATGTATTTAATGATTCAGCTTGAATTATAGCCTTCTTAAAATCACAGCCCAGCTATATCTTCTTTTATAGACACCAAACTCCTATTTTCAGCAAAAGTTCATTAATGTTTACAATATTTAGAAATGAAATTAGAGATCTGTAAAACTTTCCATCATAGATATTAATGGGTCAATTGACTTTATAGGCTGTTTGCTTTGTAGATAAATAATTTTTTGCATTATTGGCAATTTGCCACAGTTTTTTTTTCTTTAAACACTCTTCCCATTTCTGGAAGATGTTCAATTTTATAGTTAGGAAGAACGCAGAATATGAAAATGGAAGGAACTAAATATATAAATATTGTGTCCATATAGCTAAGATTTGTTTATTCTTCAGTAATGTGCATTTAGTTAAAAAAATAATAAAATGAACCACAGAGCCAAAAGTCCATCTATTTGACTTAGATTAATAGTTAACCAAGAATACAATAACAGCGTTCTGCGTGCGTCATGCCGGCCACATGACCGTGGAAGCGTCTTCGGACAACGCTGGCTCTTCGGCTAACAAACGGAGATGAGCACCGGCCCCTAGAGTCAGACACGACTGCACAAATGTGCGGGGGGAACCTTTACCTTTTTAAGAACACAAAAACTCATACATTTAGATGAGCAAAGTATGTACAGTATCATCTTGTACCAGACCTGAAAGTTTTTTAAGCAGTCTGTATCACAGTCTAATGCCTACACTATATATATTGGGTTTTAGACAGATGATGAAGCTGAAGCTCAAATACTTTGGCCACCTAATGCGAAGAGAGGACTCACTGGAAAAGACCCTGATGCTGGGAAAGACTGAAGGCAAAAGGAGAAGGGGACGGCAGAGGATGAGATGGTTAGATAGCATCACCGATGTAATGAACATGAATTTGAGTAAACTCTGGGAGACAGTGGAGGACAGGAAGGCCTGGCGTGCTATGGTCCATGAGGTCACGAAGAGTCGGACACGACTAAATGACTGAACAACAACAACAAAATTAAAAGTAATCCTAAAGCAGGATACAGTACCACAAAAGAATAAAACCATTCACATAAATGATTTTAGTATATGGTTGCAGCCTAACAACAACACAGCAGAATAGTAGGTCTGGGCTAATCCCAAAAGTTATCAAGCCTTGGCACCAATTGTAACTGAATTATTTGGTTGTTAGCCTTGCTGTGTGCCAAACTGTGACAAAAATAGTCTCACAAATCTTGTAGTGTCCCCGACTGTAATATGTGAAAATGCATTTGAACAAACAGAGGTCCATGTGAGGAAGGAGTGGAGCCCTGCATAAGGAAGCCCATCCCGTGCCATCATGATGTTTGTGCAAATATGTTCAAGGAGAGACGTTGCAGGCAAATAACAGTACGTGTAAGAGTTTGCTTTGGGAGCATTAAGTATGGTGCCTTATTAAAAAAAGGTGGGGAGAAGTGAAAAGGACAAAAAGGAGAACGACATAATGGATGGGTGGATGCGAGAGCATGGTTTACAAGTTGATAGAGTCCAGACTCCATATTCAAACTTTGGCCAGCTCATTTGCTGCCTGAATTACCTGTTCCAATCTACTTGCTGAGAGAACCTTTGAGAATGTCAGGGTTTTCCTCCATCCTGACATGAGCTGATCTTGCATCACGTATCTACTAACCTCCCATCTTGGCTGGGGAACCCTACTTCTCATCACTAACTTGGTTCTTTGTAGGAACCTCCTATGGTGGTGTTATGCCCACAGGTGTCCCACGCCCACTTCCTGAAATGTCAGATCAAATATGAAGTTTCAAATGCCAAACAAAAAGTTGTAAGGATAATTGAACAAGAAAAGTGACACGACCCATGCATTAACACATGACTAATAATAAGAGGTTGGATAGAGAAGCCCAGGATTCATCTGAATGGACCATGAAGAAGCTCTTATTTAGACAGCCATGCTGTGCTCCACATACTATCTTCTGGATCACTCAGAAGCATGCTTAGAAGGAGCAATCTTCCACTTTAGCTCCTCGATTGTCACTGCAATCACATCAATGGTTTCCTTCGAGTTGGGTTTGGAAGCAAACATTCCTAAAATGAAGCCTCACTGAGCTTAATGAAACCTACTTTCAAATAAAGACTATATGTACAAATTACTTTGAGCTGAACTCATCTCAATTGTCTTGACATATCCATGTAGGCAAAAATATGTAAATGACCTGCTGTTGTCTTCTTCTAGGATATTTTTTCAACTTCTCACAGTAGTCCTGCCTAAAAACCTTGGGTTTCTCTTGTGGTTTTCCATCCAAGCAGGCCCAATTCTGCTTAGCTTCTAAGCCCAGACAATGCTATAGTATTACATGATTAGTTAATTTATTATTTCAGTCCATTGAAGTTTGTATCTCTGTTGTACTTTTTACATTTTCTTTTGCCTTTTCTGTATTCTTAAGGCTTTAGTCCTTTCTAGCACTCCATAGTTTTTGATCTCATAGTCTGTCTCAAATTTCCTTTGCTTCATTTCTTTATTTTGTAAAATCCATCAATTGTCTCTTCACTGTGGTTCATGATTCTAAACAATCAACATTCCTACAAAGGTATGGTTTGTGTATTTAATTGTTAATTATTGCAAAAGTATACCAGAAGCACTTTTGCCCAAATCCTAATATTTTAAATTTAACTGTCCCCTTTGTCTATTTAAAACTTTCTTAGATCAAAATATTGTTAAGCTTTTTGCTGTTATTTCTAAATCCTTAAAGCTATTATTTTGCACTTTTAATTTCTTTAATCCAGAATGAAGGGTGACTCAAGTGTTTTATTTTCTCCTGCTGCTCTGAAGATCTCTCTTTAATTTTAAAATTATTATATCCAAATGTGTTTAAGAAAGTGAGATTTTGGTCAAACCCAGTATCCTTAAAGGCTCCGCTGCAGCTGTGAGCTAGATATATCTACCCTGTCTCCCAGTCACTCAACTCACAACTGCAAGGATCTTCAAATCCTGTGGTCTCTTCATCAGGAGCAACCGTCTGGAGTACAGTTGGGTAATCTCTTGGTCTCTCCTTATCTGGAGAGGCTCCACTGGCCTAGACTTGTTGCCTGGCCACTGGTCTGTGCTGCAATGCCATCTCTGCTCCTTCAGAGACATCTTAGTTTGCCATAGTCCTCACCAGGAAGCCCTGTAGAAATCTAATTCTTAAAGAGTAATCTACTGGGAACTTTTCTTTTGGAAGCTTCACCTAGATATAATGAATCTACATGAAAGATATCTGTGCTACTTCCATACATTCTACTAGGGAATGAGCAGCAGAACTTTCTAGCAGATGTGGCCAGATATCCAGATCTCTGAGGCTGTACCTAAATTTTTCAGGACCTGCATATAGTCCTGGGATTTCAGCTTGTGCTGGGCTATCGTAGCCAGGCTACAAAAATCTGACCACGAGACAGCCACAATGAATTACAGTATTCCGCATTTCTTGTCTGTAATCTGTAAAACATCCAGATTTCTGCAGCCCAAATATGGTAACCTTAGTTTCTGTATAGCATGTTCCAAGTGGCTCAGTTTATTCAGTTCTTCCTTTTGTGTAAAATTTGTGTATTTTGCCTGGAAAGCTTGAACTTTTAATGCTGACTATAAGTAAACTTGGGTATTCAACCCCAGTCTGTGACTATACCATTATGTCTCCATAATGGGAACAGTAGATGGTGTTGACCATCTACTTACTAACTAACTAACTAACTAACTAGTAAGTAACTAACTTACTTACTAACTTTACTGAGACTGAAGAAGCTCCTTGGATAAGGAGTGAAACGTATCTACTGAGAAAATAGAAATCCAGTTGACATGATTCAAGCCACAGACTGTTCCACCTGGATGACTGAGAACCTTCATCGACATAGATGGTGTTGAATTTTGTCTTTAGCAAACATGTATTTCAATAGCTGTTTCTCAAGTGAACAGATTGGATGGCAGATCAAAACTGGACACTTACATTTTGTTACTTGAATATATAAATCATCTGGTTCATCTTGCAAGTTCTTGAGATGTGTATGTGTGTATATATGCATAAATTTAAATGGCATCACATATTCATCTGTCAGGAGCAAAAATTTGGAAAGCATTTATCAGTGTTTAATTTTCTGTCGGCATTTAGAAGATTTTGACATTAACACTGCATCTTCCATTAACGTGGCTTTCAAATTGTGCAGTCATGTTATTGCTGCATTCTTTTAGTGAAGGATTTATTTTGGTGTATATGATTTAAAGTATTGCTGCTGAGTTTTTAAAAGCAGAGTTTAAAATTGAGATTATATTCATTTTTTCTTCAAACATGATTTAAATTGAAAGATTTGATAAACTAGATGAACTGATGAGATTTTTAGTTCTTAGAATAAACATTTGGATAATGTGTCAGGTTTTTAAAAATTGCTCATCTATTACTTTTTTCTAGATATATTCATAAGTAAAGATTAAAGTTTAGAAAAGATAGATAACCAAAATTATGAGCAAATTCTCTGTGTGGCTCAGCTGACAGATGGATATTATGGTTATGCATGAACTGTCCTATGAAAGCATTTCCATATGCATGGATTTCCCCATCTGAGATCTTTTTTCATCCTGGTATTAATCTTGGCTCTAAACAACCAGTAGGCATATACTGAGGCTCAAGTACTGCTTCTTTAGGATACCATATTTGATGTTGCAATTGAATAGTAATCAGTGATTCAATAGAAATCATTGATTTGTCACACAATTATTATCTTTAGTTGTAATATTGCCTGCTGTATGAGAAATTGGCAGATAAGGTGCTCTGAGATACATAGAATTGCACTGAAAAGAATGTGTTCCTCTGCCAATTGTGCAAGGAAAGAGTGAGGCATTTTACTTTGTTTCTCACATATCCTTTCATAGTCTTATCTCAAAAGCTATAAGTAACCTAGTATTTATACCAAGATTTCTTCGGGGCCAGTTTTGAGAGTCTTAGGGCCCTAATAGGTTCTGTATTAAAAGGTCCAGTCATGGTCTGTAGTACTAGCTTTAAAAATTCCATTCTTGATGTTTCCAGACTGGCTTAAGGAGTAGCATTCACTTACTGTTTCACCGTATTCATATTTTCAGAGCTTAAGATAGGTAAAAATAGGAGTATGCATTCTGTTCCATCACAGAATGTTCCAATTTACAAAATAATTGTTGACAAGAATTGTCATGAGTTGGGCAGCCTTATAAAATATATCTATATATCATCTATCTATTTCCCTCCCTCCCTCCCTCCATTGGAATAGTCCATTCTGAAGTTTTCAGAAGTGGTCTGATTTCAAGATGGATTATTCCAAGTGTTCCAGTTGTGCCAAACTATCCTTCTAGCAAGGGGATTCCATGATCAAGTTGTTGTTGCAGAAAAGGCCATACAAGCTAACCATGTTAGTCAACATGGAACATTCCAGCTTTGAAATGAGCCAATGCTTCCCCTCCCCCACAAAAAATATGGAGTACTTGGAATGGTCCATTCTGAAAATTCCATATTTTTCTGTCTGAGCATAAGTGTTTGATGTTATATATAGGTCATATGAGTAGCTATGTGTCTGTGTGTATCTTAAGACCTGTCCTTTTCTTTTCTTTTCTTTTCTTTTCTTTTCTTTTCTTTTCTTTTCTTTTCTTTTCTTTTCTTTTCTTTTCTTTTCTTTTTTTCTTTTCTTTTCCTTTCTTCTCCTGAACCCCATTTCATTCAAATAATTAAATAGGATTGCATAGCAAAAGAAGTTAATTGGAAAAGAAGCTCCTTAAACTACATAAAAATCAACACTGATTTTCAATATGGCTTGTGCACCTTTAAGAATTGTATAAAACAGGAATTTCTGCAGCAGTGCCTAATGATGCAAGTCATACCTGCAGAAATTCCCTCTGAAAGGGGCATTTACCATGTTCCCTGTTGCATCTGGCCAGCCTATACTGATATCTTTACATTCCTCATTTGTAAACATTTACAACAGAAAGCAACATTAGCAAAACACAAGCACTGCCTCTGCCAGCATTCCTATTCTTAAGAGCTGCAAGGTAGACAAAAGTGGATGCTAGAAGATTCAAATAGCAGGACAATATGAGGTTTGGGAAAACTTAATCTAATGAATCAGCCTGGAAGAAACAGATGAGTCGAATAGAAAGAAAAACAGTGTCCCTGCAGCACTTTAAAGATTACAAATTTATCATCAGATAAGCTTTTCTGGTTCACATTCCACTTTATCAAGTGATTTGGTAAACCACTAAAGTTTGAGTCAAAATAAATGTGTTAGTCCTTAAAGCGCCACAAGATTATACATTGTGTTTGCTACAGAAGTCTAACACAGTTCCTCTAGCAACTAACTAACTAACAAACAACAGAAATAAGTAGAGCCAATCATCCAAATATATTCCAAATTACCACAATTAACAGAGATACAAATAAGCAGGCATGCTTCTATCTGCTAATCTACTGGATGTATTGTGTTAGAGCTAGGCTAACATATCTGTACTGTAGAAATCCAGATGACGACCAGATGGCAGTAAATAGAGGCAGAAAACTTTCATTTGTTGTTGTCATCTACTGGTCATTTGTATTGGTGCAGCCCATGTATGGTATCACTTTAATATTTCTTAAGTATTGGATGCATATACTTATTTTAAAAAGCAGATAGAGAAGTATATATCTGGTCTTTTCATTATTTTATTCTTATTTCCATAAATTGTAAAAAGCAAGTATATTCTTGTTATAAGTTATGTAGTATCAGTCTAGTATCAAAATGCAACATATTCTAGCCACAGCATAGTCAGCTGCCTGAAACATTCCACCAAAATTTTATTGTCCCCTTCAGGAATAATTTGTTGCAAAATAGCAGATGGAGATTTTGGTAGCTAGAACTGATCATTTGCTATCTAAATGTGTATGCATTTTTATATTATTTAGAACTATCAATTGCCAGCTTCTCCATGAATTATAGTACACAATCTTTACTGGTTTTAATCACCTTAGAAATGTTTGCATTTACTTTGGGGTCCTTCCAGGCAGAAAGCTTCTAATACATAGCAGTCTTCTTTCTTCCACTATAAGCCAGAAGTGGCATTGTGGTTAATTTTCCACACTTATTCTGATGAAGTATATGTTTACTATGTATATCCCACTATGATTTGTCCACACCAATGCTCATACTGCCATTCTTCTATCTTTTTAAAAAGTTGTGATTTAGCATGGGTATTTCAGTTGAATATCCTTTTTATACATAGTATACTAATCCTAAATCACTGCACATTGTGTATGTGAGTGTGTATATGCACATAAGCACTCATACACACATACATACACACATATGTATATCTATACATACACTTGCATATATAATATAAAATAACATTCAAATACTGACATGAAAGAATCAGCACTGTTTTAGCAAGGTAATTAATTCAAAAACATGCTTTTATCTGTTAAATATTTTCTGGATATTGTTTTACAACTATATAATGCTATAATGCTTTCCCTCCCTAAAATTACACTATTAAAATGATCCCAACTGATCATTAATCACCTGCTAAAATGGTGACAATTGGAAAGGGAAGCATCATTTTTTGATTTAGTCGTTTTTAAAAAGTTACGTATTTCCTATATCTATAAACCTCTTTCTTATAAGTAGTATTTTAATATAAATGTGTATAGCAGAGATATAGACACAAAGAGAGCTTAAAAATTGATTAATGAAATAAGCTGAGAAAATGTGGTGATATTAATATATGATGACATTATCCCACCCTACTATGAAATGTGTTGCGAACATACCATGGCAATTCCACCATAATTTCTTGTTGGAATTGTCAGGAAGTATTGAGAAACCAGAAGAGGTGCCTTAATTTTATCAAATGAAATTATTTTACTGAGCAGCATATTTTGTAGCATCTAATCAGCATGACAGTGATGTCAGATTCAGCAGATCTACCAAGGATCTCCATATTATGCATATGTCAACAGTACAGGAAATATCACCAAAGGCGATGCACGGTAAGATGATATTTAGCACAGAAGTAGAGGACTTTGTGAAGGTTCTTTGCTTTCCAAGGACTGGACATAACAAATCTGTACACAATGCCTTGTTACAGCACACACCTTCCCCAACAACAGACTATTGCTCTCCCCCCTTCTAGGACTTGCAAGGTGATGTTGCCATGTAAATATGTCTTTAATACTCAGTTCTTTAATACTTAGTTCAAGCAAAAGTTTCAAAGTCTGCAAAGTGGCATACAGCCTTTGCCTCCTTCCAATAGTTCTTACACTAGTTGGGTTGAGGTGCTGTCTCAGTGTGGTTGCTCCTTTTCCAGTTGCTACCGAGCTCCCGGCAAAGCTCCAAGCTCCAGGCAGGACTCCCACCAGGATATGCTGCTCACCATAACTTGTGGTCCTGGCAGTTGACTGATAGTCCTCTTGCCTGCTCGTAGTAGCTGCCGCTCTCCAAACGTCACCTCCCGTCTGTATGCTGTTTGCTTATGGGAAGCTTATGGGACAGCAATTCCAACTTCACTCCCTCACAGACTTGTGTCAAGGACCACCTGGTTTAACTGGTGCATAGTGCTAACCCAAAACATTTAGTCTGAATAGTGACTCAATTTGTTCTCAGGTCAGCATTTTATGAAGCCATTCAGATCTCAATTCTTAGCTTGGCTTGTTTCTGTTCTTCTGTGCCTGAAGCAGGACACTTCATCATGCTGCATGGCAGGATCAACCTTGCTGTCACATTGCTAGTCCCAACAACAGTCATATTTACCAGAGCTGTAAATATATTTTATAAAAGGCTTTTTCTTTACTACAGGCAAAACTGCCCTCTTTTTCCCTCTCTCATAATGCAACAATGAAGTAACATGTTTAAATTATTTGAAAGGAACTTGGTTCAGAAATAGACACCATTAAATGTAGCTTAGTTTAATTCCATTTGCATGTAAATTGCAGCAACACCATAGTAAATTAACTCTGCCCCAGCTTCCACTCCGAGTTCATAGATATTTACTCCTTGTGAAAGGCTGTCTGTTGCAGTCCTGGGTGAAACAGTGATGTGCATTGAGCTACCTGGGCTTATAAAAAACTCACGCTGTGCTTCCATTTTGTTAGCCCTGCAGGCTCATACATAATTAGAGCCATAATGGGAAGAACTAGTGGTAAGCGAGGAGCTCCAACATTTCTGCAGAAGGAGATAGTTAAAAGAAATAGCCTATTTAGAAAGTGTCAGGAAGATGGGCCTGGTGGCCTTTACAAGTTCTAGGAATATCATATTACACCTTCTACAAAGTCCTGGTTCACTGGAGGATGACTCCCTGGAACTGGTGGCTGCATCATTTTCTTTGTAATAGATTTTCCCTTTTCCAATCTGTTGTATTTGCTGACAGCTGCTCACCAGGGTGACACAAGTTGTGCATTTCTATCTATTTGAAGGCTTGGACATGTGCAGAGATGTTATATGACAGTCATATTCAGCACGTACAGCCATATCTTATCTTTAATTGCCAATGCTGTCATCGATTGAACTCTTTGTTTTGGAAGCAATTTTCTGTATATTTCTGCAGTCAAAACAAAGGCAAGGCTGCTTGCTTTTCTCCCTAAATTATATATATAGTACAGTGTATTAGAGTTACCGAGAAATGGATAATATTATTATTCATGGTCTCTTGCAGCTAAAGAGAAAGTTCAAAGATCAGTAGCATTAGGAGTTATATTTTGTAAATCTGTATAAAACTAATAAAAATTTGGCATTGGATCTTTCAATAATTACTGTTTCTTACTGGTTCTGTCCTTATTCAATTGTCTTGAGTTTGTTTTGCATTGTGAGCAAAGAAAAAAGCAAACACAAATATTTTCTATGATTAGGTGATTAATCGATTTAAATACATTTGAATTAATGTGCATTAACAGAAGCACTTGGGTTTTGATTTTGCATTTTGTACAGAATGTTATAGCAGCACTATTTTAGTAGAGCTATTCCTTCCTGTGAAAGAAAAGGGAGAACACATCTTTTAAGAGCATTTAGTGCAGTTAAATACTTCAGCTAATATTGTGCTAAAATCTGTCTTCAGATTGTGGAGTTTTCTCCCCCTGAAACTTCTTGTTTCTCATTTCCTATTTTGTTTTCCTCATGCTTAAGAATTCATTTTACATTTTTTCTGGTGGTCTCCTTGGGCTTACCTTATTGTTGGAAGATGGCAGAGAGTTCTCCATCATGCTGCAGCTTCTGGCCTTTCCAGATGAGATTTTTCCTCATCTGGAAAAAGAAAAAATAATTGGGACTTAACTGATATGTAAAGTTCATCCCACAATTTGATCTTATTCTTTTCCAGAAAATGTGGATGTGCACAGTATTAGTTTCATGTCTAACTATCTGCTCTTTTTACCAGCATCATGATTTCTAATCAGATATCATTTCTAGGTAGGGAATCTACAAGAGGATCTTATGGATTATGGGCCATGTGGAAAGTACTCTTGGCTATTTAATTGCTGACATCTCAGTGCTTGAATTAAAGTAATATAATCCATATTTTTATTGTTATGCTTTAGTATATAAAAAGAAAGGAAGAAGATACAAGAAAAGAAAACAAGAGCAGAAAAGAAAACTGAAACATATTATAACATACAGTATATACAGTAAAAGGCTGTTCAGGTTTTAAACACAACGTTACTGTATACCTTGTCCACGTGTAATAATATTGGACAATTTTCCATTTTGTTGATAAAGAGCCAGTTTATAAGCAGAGAAGAGAGATCACATATCATGGATCCAAGACTATAAATCCAAAGTGACATTGTCTTTAAATTGTAAAAGAATAATCTTTTTTCCATACATGTTGTTGTTGTTTATTCGTTCAGTTGCTTCCGACTCTTCGTGACTTCATGGACCAGCCCACGCCAGAGCTTCCTGTCAGCTGTCACCATCCCCCGCTCCCCCATGGTCGAGTCCGTCACCTCCAGAATATCATCCATCCATCTTGCCCTTGGTCGGCCCCTCTTCCTTTTGCCCTCCACTTTCCCTAACATCAACATCTTCTCCAGGGTATCCTGTCTTCTCATTTCCATACATGGTACATTCATAATTCCTCGTATAATAATAAATTCTACATTTTGGGTATAGAATACATTTATAGTCATATTACTGTGGATATTAAACCAAATTTGGATAATAATAGGGCAAGCCTATATTGTACGGATAGATATACTTTCCATGATTTTACACTCCCAGCATAATGAAGTTGACAGCCAACCCTTTTAAAATATTTCCCCTGTCCAATAAATCTGGGTGAAAAAATGAAGTAATATTGTGTCATGCCTGCACTTGATTTGTCTTCCTGCCAGTTTATTTGCTTGAATATCCAGATGGCCATGCTGGATTTGTGGCCAGATGGCCCCAACAGACCATTTGGGGCCAGTTCGTGCTAACTTTATTGATAACAAGAAGCTGAGAGTAGGTATTGGTTTAGATTCCCATAGGAAATAAACTCAGAGTTCCAATCAAGGTACAAATGACCAGGCTCAAATTATCCTACTTTGGACACATTATGCAAAGGCCTAGCTCTCTAAAGAAGGCTCTAATGCTGGGAAAGGTAGAAGGAAAGAGAAGAAAAGGACAACAGCAAGGTGGATGGAGTTAATTACAGAGGCAATGGATGCACCGTTGGAGGACCTGAAGGACCAGGTTGTGGACAGATTATCCTGGAGAAAATCTATCTATGTGGTTGCTACAAGTCAACACCAAGTTCACGACACATAATCAATCAATAAATAAAGCAATTGTTTTCCGAAGTGATATAGGGTGTCAGGCTCCACAATCACATGTTCTCAGAACCTTTGATCCTTTTCGCCTGCATGAAACTTGCCAGTCTGGAATGGGAGTTGGGAGGGGGCATGCCAGGAGTGTTAAAGCAAGTTGTTTGGACTATCTCTGGAATCCAAGGTTGGGCTGTTGGAGACACATATACATATACATATACATATACATATACATATACATATACATATACATATACATATACATATACATATATCTCCTGAATATATATATATATATATATATATATATATATATATCTCCTGAATATATATATATATATATATATATATCCTGAATATATATATATATATATATATATATATATAAATATATCCTGAATATATATATATATAAATATATCCTGAATATATATATATATATATATATATATATATATATATATATCTCCTGAAAAAACAAAAGTAATATAGTGACTTCTACATGAGATACACTGAAAATGCAATACAGGAACTTCCCCTTCCTCAAGCTAACATAGCCCAATTCTGTCTAAAATATGTGGAAAAGGTCATTAAGAAAACCTGCTACCTTTTTATTCAGATGATCTGAGAATAATTTCATTCTCTGCAACCTCTGGATTAAAAAAATATACTATATATCTCTGGATTTTTCACATTCTGAAAAAGGAAAAAAAAACCCTAACTTCCTGCCAAACAACCTTCCCTGAATAAATTCCATTTCTGAAACATTTGGGGAAGCAATCTGGAAAAATCAGTATCTTCTTTGTATTGCATTCCAAGAACTTTGCTTGCCAAGATAAATGCAGGATATGATCCCATACTGTCAATATTAAAAAGCTCACAATAGAATTATTTTTTTTGCACTGAATGGCCTGCATCTTGAACATCTTTATTTACTTTCAGCTCTGTCATTTTCTGATCTATCATGTCAGATCTCTGCTTCACCTCCAAAAATTGTGTTTCACATCATTCACTACAGTTTTTATCTGCATAAATTCAGCCATTCTAAAATTCTATAAGGAAAAGCTTTTAAAGTGAAAAGCAGTTCCACATAACTTTCTTTTTCAGCTACTTTTTCTCTTTCTTTCTCTTGTGGGTCATGAATAAATTCAGCTGAAGTTAGAGCTTTCTGCCCTTCTTCACCTTACTCTGGAAACAACTCTTTTGTTTTCTCTGTCTTTTCAATTTTAAATCCATAATTTATTACTGGAAAGAGATAATTTAAATGAAAAAGAAGGAAAAGGGTTTTTCCACTTACCAATTAAGCAATAAAGCAGCTAAAAGATGAGGAGATAGCCCCTTAGCCTGACAAGGAACAGTTGGCAAATTCAGTTTGTCACCATACCAACCAGAAGTTCCATTGTTAAACTTCATTTCATTTTAACGTGATTTCAATGAGCAAGAAAAGAAGGAAGGAAGGAAGGAAGGAAGGAAGGAAGGAAGGAAGGAAGGAAGGAAGGAAGGAAGGAAGGTTTATATTTTGTTACACAAACCTGCAAGTCTCTTTCCAATGCTTGTTTCCTTATTTCTGTATATAATTTATATAGCTGCCCATTTCACAGAGTGACTCTGGGCAGTGTATAGAAGCTAAAACAAAACACACAATGTAAAACCCACTGTGCCGAAGCTTAAAACAGTAAACCCCAATCACACAAAGGGAGCACAACATCAACAGCTGAGCTTGCCTAGCCTCCTGGCCCAAACACCTGGGCAAACGGCCTGAGACTTATGAGAATCTACTGTATATTGTAACAATCTCTACTAGTACACTGACTTGGGCAGAAAAGCTACATTTTGTGTTCTTAAAAGAAAATTCCAAATACAAAGTCAGCTGTCATTAAGGAAGAAAGAGAAGGGAGATAGAATCCAATTTCCGAAACATTTGTCTGGATGGATGTGTCTTCCTATGCTGATATATGGTACTAGGCTACATGGAACAGGCACTTTCATTGTCCTTCCACCCCCAGAATGTTCTGCCCAATCATGTTTTCCTGATACCTGCTTTATATTTCATAAGTCATAAGACACAGCGAGGGCCACTAACTTGGATGGTTTTGAAAGGAGATTAGATAAATTCATGCACAACAGGTCAGTCAAGGGCTGTTAGTCTAGGAACCTCAATATTACCTCCAGATTGGGGACTCTCAGTCCTTCCAGGTAAACCAGACAGGAAACACGACTAGATGAGTAAGGCTACATTAACAGAATCTTGCAAGTCTGAAAGTACAAATCTCCCGCCCTCCCTATTTATCACTTAAGTGGTCAGGGTGGGTCTTTCCTAAGTTTCTTCTTTAGACCGTTGCCCTCTCTCGGACTCCCTTTCCTTTTATCTGATAATTCCCTAGGCAGCATCTCTTCCCTCTGTTCCCCAAGGTTGCCCTCACATACCATCACATTGACAGCTTGGCTCCAAATACCAGTTGCAGGTGAACTACAGCAGGAAAAAGGATATCTCCACATCCTGTTTGTGAGCACCTCGGAGTTATCTGGCTGGGGACTGAGAGAAACATTATGTTGGACTAAGATGGGCTTTGGCCTGGTTGAGCAGAGCTGTTCTTGTGCTACTGACACAGATGGACCTTTTCACTGTATACCATCCATCTGATCATGACATGTCCCCTTGGACTGCATTGCTGCCTCTGCCCCACAGTTCTTATTGTTTAGTCTGTTTTTTTGATCACCAGCTTGGCTGCCACTGTATTTACCATTTTGATCCATATGATCATCATCTTTCTAGTATCTGATGTAGGTTCTATGTGGCATGTTATGCAGCAACCATTGACTTGTGTCGCATTCTGTACGTTTGTGTATGAAGTGATCCACATTAATACTACATTTGTACAATGAGTCAATCTACATTAATTCTATCTTTGTACTATGAGCTGATCCACATTCCCGTAACTGCAATTTTAAAACACACACACATACAGACATGCAAAGTTTCATTAATGTAACATGTAATTTGGTTCATTATGAAGGTGGCTTCTTGAAGAATTAGTGATCTCATGTAGACGAGCCTCGTGTTTTTTTAAAGGTCTAACATTTGGATCAAATCTACCACCTCATGTATTTTCTATTAAAGTGCATATTGTAACACTGTTTTTAAAAAATGGAAGAGTGGGTATGAATAGAAGGCAACAAAAATTGTGTGTATTTTCTAGTTATATTTCCTTAGTCTTTTAGTTATCTATATTACCCCCAGAACTGACAAACAGTTTGACAAATTTGTCTTGTTCTTAAATTTCCAGAGGCAGAACATAAGAACATATACTGTAGAAACAGCATCCAAGAAAGAATAAATGACATTTCTTTTCTAGCTCAAGGTCTTGGATCAAATTTCTCATCATTCTGCTATCCTTTATAAACCAAGAAATCAAAGTTGATTTTGCTTTGCTACATAGATTATATGTACAGTACAAATAGCTTGCTATGTGAAAATATTTTGCTTCTTTTGTTGTTTTATCACTTTTTGCTCAATGTTTCTTCTTCTCAGGCTAGTCAAAGTTTTTTATTATATTTTTCACAACACTCTTAAGCAACTGGAAAAGAAAATGATTTTTGGTGCTTTCCCCTTTCCCTCTTATCAAAATTGTATGCCTGCAATGCTGAGGCTGTAGCTGAAGCACAAAGAAGTTAGGAAAAAGTTCAAGCAATATGTTGGGGTTTGATAAACCCAGGAATTTACTTCTAGATATAAATTATACAGAGAGGCTTGATTTCTAGGTAGAAGGTGAAATATTCTGCACAGTCACCCAATTAGCAGCCATTGTTGTAGGAATGATGTGTCATGTGTGACTCATTCAACAGGTGCTTATTCACCGCACCCAACAGGTTGGGTGTGGTGAATAACGAGAGTGACCTATAATGTGATTGGTCAGGTTCACTATATATGCAAAGACATTCTCAGTTCCCATTATTCCCATTTTACCTCGTGAAAGCTGTATCGTTGATGGTGTATCATTTGTTACTTGTGGAAGTGATCTTTAAATACGTATGTATATAAAGTAAATAGGATATTTGATATAACTTCTGTTTGGAGTCTATTTACTGCATAGTACGTGGATCACTGGTGCCTAGGAGAGAGGCAGGCTGCTCCATCTCCGCACGCTCCCTCTGACAGGGTTATGGGCCCAGAGGCGGCAGAGACGCCATAGATGACGGAAGGCTTTGCACTGGCTGTGGATCGGTGGATCGTGTGCAGTCTGTGAGCTGGAAGCTTTGGAAGCCTATCCAGGAGTCGTGTGGCTATTTGGAGTGATTTGGAGCTTTAACAGGTTCTGTGCCTGTGTGTGTGGTTTTTTTTCTCCTACGCTTGTTTTGCAGCTGGAGGACATTCTGATAAGGTCTGAGTCTTTAATCATCGGTGTCTGCTCAGAAGGGACTGAAGATAGATGAGCACAGCGAAGATGTTGCCGGCAGTCGGGGGAGGTTTTCTTCTGGAAAGACTGAATGACAGTAATTATTCGTCATGGTCATATAAAATGGAAATGTATCTTCGGCGTGAAGGGCTTTGGAGGAGTGTACTTTGCCCTGAACCAGACCTGGAAGATGAAGAAGTTGCTCTAAAGGACGATAGAGCATTGGCAAGCATAATTTTATGTCTGGAAGATAGCCAGTTGTGTTATGTTAGAGACTGTCAGTTAGCCTATAAGTGTTGGGAAGCTTTAAAGAATGTTTATCTAAGAAGCTCACCGTTATGTAAGGTTTTACTAAGAAGAAAACTTTATCACGCTAGATTAGGGGTATCTGATAACATAAGGGATCACCTGCATTATATGACAGGGTTGTTCCAGGAGTTCGCTCAGAGAGATATGCCATTTACAGAAGCTAACAAAGTGTATATAATTCTCAGTTCTTTAAATGAAACATGGGATACTTTGGCAATTAGCTTTGGTTCGTTATCTGAGGAAGATTTAACCATAAGATACTTATCTAGCAGGCTTTTAGAAGAAGAGCAAAGAAGGCAGCAGTGTTCTAATGTAATTAGTTCTAAGCAAAACAGTGTTTGTGTTAAGGAATGTTCTGATAACCAAAACAATGTATTATTTGTAAAGAGAAAATATTTCTGCTGTGGGTCACAAAAGCATTTGTTGCGGGATTGTGATAAGAAACGGAAGCCGAAGGCTAAGCTGAAAATTTCCAAGCCGGGAGACGCTGCACAGCTGTCTTTAATTAGTTCAAATGTAGAACAAGATTTAAAGGGACCATTTTTAATTGACAGTGGGGCTTGTCAGCATATAGGAAGTAACAGACAGATGTTTAAAAGTTTTAAGCAGGCTGAAAAAGATCATGTTACTCTAGCTAATGGAAGCATTGCATCTGTGACTGGTAAGGGATTTGTATATGTACCAGGGTTTAATATTGAATTATCAATGTTGTGTGTACCTGAACTGGAGTACAATATAATTAGTGTGTCACAATTGGATAAACAGGGTTATACTGTACAGTTTGGTAATAATGAATGTATTGTTATGAAAGATAACAATGTTTGTGGCAAAGGTATTTTGCAAAACTGTCTTTATGAAATAGTTCAAACCAGGACAAGCAGCAACCATCATGGTGTAGCTACAATTAATAAGCCAACACATGATTCATGTGCGCACCTGTGGCACAGAAGGCTTGGGCATCCGAGTTTCAAAGTGATTGAAAAGATGTCAGAAGCAAGTTCTGGAATGGAATTGAAAAAGTGCCAAGTGTATTTGGATTGCACAGCTTGTAAGGTTGCAAAGTCAAAAGTATTTCCTGTGAGCAAATTCAGTGATAGGAAGTCACATAAACGTTTTGAATTAGTTCACGCTGACTTAATTGGTCCATTACCAGCTACAATAGGGGGTGCTAAATATGTTTTAGTCATTGTAGATGATTACACTAGATTTGGGTTCTGTTACCTATTGAAAGCTAAAAGTCAAACATTTGAAAAGTTTAGAAACTGGGTGCAGTTTGTGGAACGAAGGTATAGCACTAAGGTGTGTAGTTTACAAACTGACCGGGGTACTGAGTACCTGGGCTCTGGAAGAAATAGAAGGCAAGGCTGGAAAACTAGTCCTTTAACCTAGTGTTTCCCAATTTTGACAACTTTAAAAAGTGTGGATTTCAATGCCCAGAATTCTGCTGGTTGGGGAAGTCTGAGAGTTGAGGTCCACATATCCTAAAGTTGCCCAGGCTGAGATACACTGCTTTAACGTATCATGTGAGGGAAAAGTTGGGCTGAAAGTCCGGTGGAGAACCTGTTTTACGCATGATTTAAGGAATAAAATTATCTTAAGAAAACTGGGCTTCCGGTGGGGGATTGGCAACTTGAGACGTGTCTCCACAATCTCAGTGGTAGACTAGGCAGCGCAGACATTTTTTGGGCTCAGGCAGGCCTCCTGAGAGCCCAGAAGTGTTCTACAGATTGAGGAGAGCCCCAGGAATCACCCTATTTTTCTCCGGATGGCTAGACGCAGTCAGAAGACTGCAAACCAGCATTTCGCTATCGACTGTAAGCTAGCAGCTGGGAGGCGGGGTTGCCATTTTTTCCTAAGCTTTGCTGAAGCCTCAAGTGGACTCAAAAGCTGCCCACCCCATTTCCAAAACACCATTTTTTTCTTTTTATTATTTTATTAAGGAGAGGCTTTTTGCAACAAAGAAAATCACCTCTTGGTGATTTTCATTACTTTTGGAAGTTATTAATGTGTTAATTTGGCTTTTTAAAATATATTTTTCTCTCTTTTCTTTTAAATTGTATTGTTGGATTTAAAGACTTTCGCCTGTTTACTGTTGTTTTTTTCAAAGTTTGAAGGATTACAAAAGCATTACCCACTTCATTGATTTTGCGAAGCTGAGCTTTGATCTATCTGCTTTCGTTCCCCTGAGAATGGCTTTGTTTACTCTCACTCTCCTACCTTCACTTTCATGTCTAATCTACATAGCCTTTTGCTTAATATCATGAGTCACTAAAGTGCGCCATAACATTCTGTGGAGGGATATGGAAGATTTTAAAGATATCTTCAAGGAGTTCTACCTTAAGGTTACTCATACTCTGGAGTACCTTTTAGAGCTTGTGGAAACTAAAGGCTATCAACAAACAGAAAAGGAGGAAAATGACAAGGGTGAAAGTTCCTGTTTCAAAGAAGAATATGAGGAGTAACTTCTCAAAGCCAAAAAGTGACAGGAAGAAGATTTGTCTCTGGAATGTCAATTTTGAAGGAAAAGCTTTGGAACAGAAATGGCTGCACTCTTGGAATAGGGAAACTGATGACAAGATTTAAGCCTCAAGGGATGGAAGGTCTTGAAGATGAGTTGGACTTTACAAGGCCGGTCGATGTTTGCAAGGAGAAATCCCTGTGTGTAACATTGAGATATGTAAATTCCTTGGTTTATTTTGGAGTTGGTTAACTGTTTTATTGTGCTTATTAGGATGGTCTTTTAAAGGTTTAGACAGATGTTTTTGTTTTTGGGACAATGAATTTGTTTTGGGCAAAAGGATATTAATAAGGTTATTGTTTAAATATGTAATGGTGGAGATATAATGTTCAATTATATAAATGCTTTGGTTAGGAGTAAAATTGTAATGAAGAAGGATAATATTTGATTATCTATTGGGGGGAAAACTATGTTATAAAAATGTTTATTTTATATATTCATCTTGAGGGAAAAATAGTTCGTTTTAGAGGAAATGTTATACCGAGATGGAAATGTTTTATAGAAGTAATGTTTATTCCAGTTTAAATTAGAGTAAGAGATTGATATTGAGTTATCTATACCTTTGTTGGAGAAAGTTGGAAGTCAATATGTATGTAGTATGTAGTATGCAGTAGTCCTTTTTTGTATTCTCACACTCTTTGGTTCTTTTTTTCTTGTAGTTTATTTCATTTCTTGTAGTTTTTATGTATTTGTTGAAAAAATTAAGAAAGCTTTAATTAAAAAAAAAGAAAACTGTGAAGGAAGTGGTAGTTGTTGCCACTGAAAGAATGAAAAGTTATGAGTAAGAAAGGAAACAAAGCTTAAAAGCATACTTCTCCCAGATTCCAGAAAACTAAGTCTATTTGAAATTAATTTTTATTTCTGATTCAAATAGCTCAAAGATTCAGCTTACTTTTCTTGCCATATTTCCAGACAGAGGTTCAAAGAAATAAATGGAACCATCAATAATTTACTTATAACCAACAGTAACTTCTATAAGCTTGGTTGTCAAGAACAAATATTTATGAGTATTTAAGTGTCTTTGAATTATTACTGTCAGGAATACAAAAGGTGAAAAATAATATTTCTTAAATCCAGAAGTTTTTACTAGCTTATAATGAGCAGCTTTTCTAAAAGAATAAGCATTATATATGCCACCCAGTTGGTTGGAGCAGAGTTGAGAAATAAGCAGAAGGCTAAAATTGGTGCAAACTGACAGGGATGGTATGTTTACCATATATATACTGTATATGGTAAAAGGAAGAAAGTACAAGGCTATTTTCTTTGACTAGCTAGAATTCCACCATCCCAAGCAGCTAAGAAGGAAGAAGGGCAGCTTGGGGTGTGTAAGACATTCAGGTTCCTCAGTTGGTGGTTTCAATAAGGGTGGCGGAGGCTGGTCATTTCATCAGTGAGAGAATCTCTCAATGGATCATGGAGGATGGAAACTTCAAGAGCCGAAAGGAGAAGTGGACTGGGTTCAGGGCAAGTTGGAGAAGGTATGGTTTAAAATGAGGGATCAAGTGGACAGAAAGAGAATGAGAAAAATGGCTACATGAGACTTTTGCAGAGATAGCTGTTGCTGGTGCATTTTGCAAGGTTGTGTGAAAATTGATATGTTTAAATCAGTGTTTCTCAACCTCAGCAACTTTAAGATGGGTGGACATCAACTCCCAGAATTCCCCAGCCATCTTAAAGTTGCTGAGGTTGAGAAACATTGATTTAAATATTTACTGTGCTTTTGAAATTTACTGCTTCTGTAAGGGAACTACTCAGTCTGTTGAGTCTGAACTGCTAGCTCTGAGCAAGCATCTCTGCAGGACATAAGAAAATGAATCCTATTGTATTCAGTAGCTTAATGTTACTTAAAGTTAACGTTATTCTTATACCTGTGTGATACTGGGGTGGTTTTTCCAATGCAAATGGTAAAGTTGTTCCTGCCTATCACTCGAGGTTGGATATTTCTCTTACAGGGAAGAAAAGGAAGGAGAGGAGAAATCATTCTTAGAAGTCTCTTTGCTAGTTAGAGACTTGGCAGTAGATGTCTTTAAAGAGAATTGCAAAGGAGCCAAAAGGGACCATGCTGGGAGACTGCATAGGGAGTCAACTCCCCTCAACAAAGAAGTTGCTTGGTATTGAAAGGTTTCAGCCTGACTCCCAGATAAATTCAGCTTGATGAACTTTTCTATCCTGTCTTCAACAGAGAATGTTCTGTTTTTTAGCCCAAGTCAAACTGCTCTAATTACCCATTTGTCAGGACACAAAAAAGTAAAATGTGTTTATTAATTGAAAGGGAATTGCTCCATGTATCCATTGCACACTGACCTGTGTGTGTGTGTAGTTTGTGTATTAGCTAGACTGACATTTTTCTGCTTCCTGATCTCTGACAATTACTGTAGCATTTAGTTTGCCACAAACCTGCAGATGCTAATAAATGTACTGCTGAAAGCCATTCGGAATGTTAACCAAAGAATAATAGGGATATTAGAAAATCACATTTTAAACAAGTACGGATAGAAAATCTTCAGAGCAGCTACCGCTGAGATTTGTTAGTTGAAGACTCAGCAAGAGATTAACGCAGAAGAAAAACATTTTATTACTTTTGTTGTTATTGTCCAATCCAACCTTTGTGGCTGAGGCATAGTCTGCTCCCCTTCTGCACTGTCTGCCCTCTCAATATCTGGACTTGATGGCTTCCAAATCCTGCCCAGTTACAAATGCTTCAAAACCTGAGCTGGACCTTTTAACACTACACTACCCAAGTTGTCTATGAAGGTTCTCAGTCATCCAGGTGGAATTGTCTGTAGCTTGAATCATGTCAACTGGATTTCTATTTTCTTAGTGGAAACGTTTCACTCCTTATCCAAGGAGCTTCTTCAGTCTGAGTAAAGTTAGTAAGGGAATCCTTAAATATGTTTCTAGGCTGGCTGTGTGACCTTGCACCTGGGGCTAGGTCATGGTTATTTGTTTCTACACATTCCAGGGAACGGTGCCCACCCACTGGTTTAGGTATGTGGATGACACCTGGGTCAAAATCAAGGCCCAGGAAGTACAGGCCTTCACGGACCATATAAACACTATAGATGCCAACATTAGCTTCACCAGAGAAGACACCAAGGACAACAGACTGGCATTCCTAGACTGTGAAGTCCTCATTGGGACCGGTGGCAAGCTAGAAATAGGGATCTACAGGAAACCCACACACACAGATCAATACCTGATGTTTGACTCCCACCATCCACTGCAGCACAAACTAGGAGTCATCAGGACATTGTCACACAGAGCAGAAACCATCCCCACCTCCATGGATTCCAAAAAGAATGAAAAGCAGCATCTGAGAACAGCTCTGCAGGCCTGTGGATATCCAAATTGGGCCTTCACTAAATCTAAGTCTACCAGACCTAAAACAGCGACAGATAGGGCTGAGACTCAGAGTAAACGGAAGAACCTGGTCATTCCTTACATGGCTGGCGTGTCTGAAAAGATAAAACGGATATTTGGCAAACACCACATACCTGTATATTTCAAACCCACCAACACACTGAGACAGAGGCTTGTACACCCCAAAGATCAAACTCCAAAACACAAGGAAAGCAATGTAGTGTATGCAATCCAGTGCAGTGAGGAGTGCTCTGAACTCTACATTGGAGAAACCAAACAACCTTTGTACAGGAGGATGGCCCAACACAGGAGAAGTAACACCACAGGACCAGAGTCAGCAGTTTATCTTCATCTAAAGGAAAAAGGACACTCATTTGAGGACATTAATGTTCACATTTTAGACAGAGAAGATAGGTGGTTTGAGAGAGGGGTCAAGGAATCCATTCATGCCAACTTGGAAAATCCTTCCTTGAATAGAGGTGGGGGCCTCAGGCATAACCTTTCCCCTATCTTCCTTCCTGCTTTGTCTTCTGTGCCTAGGAAGATTAAGACCATTTCGCAAGCTCAACAGCAGCAGGGTAATCTTAACGATCCTCCTTTAGATGATAAAGGGACTTAGAAACAAATAACCATGACCTAGCCCCGGTGCAAGGTCACACAGCCAGCCTAGAAACATATTTAAGGATTCCCTTACTAACTTTACTCAGACTGAAGAAGCTCCTTGGATAAGGAGTGAAATGTTTCCACTAAGAAAATAGAAATCCAGTTGACATGATTCAAGCTACAGACTACCCAAGTTGGTATTTTGTTATAAACATATTAACATTTAACTATACACTTTACCTATTTCCTTCCCAGGGGTGTGTGGGGTGGTGGTGGCTATTGGGGTTCCAGGCATAGAGTAATCCAAACAACGTGTTTTAAGGCTAACAATATCTTTATTGATAGCATAAGGCAATAATGGATGTATGGTGCATTATTGCAAAAAGGAAAAAACAAAGCATACGCAGAGTTCCATCACCAGAAGTGAGGAAAGAAAAACATCATGGTCTGTGCAAAGACCAGGCATAGTTACAGTTCAGATACAAGGTACATGTAGATAGCAGTCAAAAGAAGCATAGAAAAAGCATGAGTGAGATGAGTACCCATGGTTCATAACTGAATTATACTCATGGTTCAATCATTCTGATTGGCTCATATGGGCTAGGCCACTTTTCAGGTTAACATTTTTAGTAACAGTTGTACTTACTATAAACCACCATGGGGTGGCGGTGTTGCATATTGGCTTTCCCTCGAGACACTAGTCTCATGGGAAAAGGACTGATAACTTTCAATTGTTTTGGCTAGATGAAAGCCCATCTGTTGTTTATGAGCTCCTTTGTTATGGGAAACGCTTACAGCAGAGGAGCTTGGAAATTTCCACTTTCCAGGCCAGGGTTTCATAGTGGTGAAATTCCATTCGTTTGATTCTACATAGAATAACTTTACCAAATACTTTAACACCCCTTCCGAATGAATTTAAAAACGCTGTGGGGAAAACCTGTCATTGTTACAAGCACACAGAGACACAAATGATTTTATTTCAAACACATTTGCTCTAGTCCCAGCTTGGTAACCATGGTAATATGCTTTTCAAGAGGTAGAGCTTTCGTGAAGATATCAGCAACATTCAGTTCAGAAGGACAATATTCTAACTGGATAAACCCTTCCTGAATTGCATGTCTTACATTTTTGAATTTCACATTGACATATTTTGTCCTCCCTTTCACGAGTTCAGAGAGAGCAAGCGAAATACATGATTGTGAGTCTTCATACACTGTAATTGGTGAGGTTATATCTACAGAAAGATCTCCAAACAGTTGTTTACACCAGTGTAATTCATTTATTGCCTCACTGAGGGCGCTATATTCGGCCTCGCAAGTTGAAACGGCAATTGAACTCTGTTTTCTTGCCCTCCAGGCGATGGGTGTATTGGCAAACAAACAAACAAAACCACTCACAGACTTTCTGTCTCCCTCTTCTGCAAAAGAGCTGTCAACATAAATCACAGGCATTTCGGCTTTAGTAGCTGATACTTTAAGACAAAAATCAGCTGTGCCTTTAAGGTAACGTAGGACCCTTTTTAACCCTTGCCAATCTCGCATGGATGGTTTGGCAACCTTACGACTGAATACTCCAACTGAGTAAGCTAAGTCAGGACGTGTCCATTGTGTTAAGTGTAGCAAGCTTCCTACAGCAGAGTGATACAATGCAGGATGAGGACAAGATTCCTCACATGTGTCACCCTTTAGGAAATCAAGCGTCATTGGTGTTCTGGTGGGTTTTGCATTTGACATTTCAAGTTGACTTAACAATTGATCAATTTTTCTCTTCTGACTCAGATAGAATTCACCACTCTGAGCTCTAGTGACTTCAACACCTAGATAGTATTTCAGCTCACCTAGGTCTTTTAATTGAAAGTACTGTCTTAATTGTGTTGCAAACTCTTGTACAAGGTGCAAAGAACCAGTTGCTAGGCAAAAATCAACATACGTTAGCAACACCATGTAATTACTTCCAGAACCTCTTACGTACACACAAGGATCAGCAACTGACTTTTTAAATTTCAACTCCATCAAAGCCTTATCTAAACATTGATGCCAACAGCAACCGGCCTGCTTCAATCCATAAAGCGCCTTGCGCAGTCTGTACACCTTCTGAGAATTGCCACAAGCATAGCCAGGAGCCTGCTTCATGTACACTGTTTCAGGGAGCTCTGCATTCAGATATGCTGTGTCAACATCAAAATGATGGACAACAAGTTCACGCTGTGCAGCCAGAGAAAGTACCATACGTAAAGACTCTGGTCTAGCTGTGGGTGCATCGGTGAGATCATAGTTCAAAAACCTCTCTTGTGAAAACCCCTGAGCAACAAGCCTGGCTTTGTACTGCACTGTATTATCAGGAAGAAGCTTCTTTCTGAAAACCCATCTGGAACCAACAGCTTTCTGGGATGGGGGCAAATCAGTGACTTCAAACACCTTTTGACTCACTAATGCCTCAAACTCCTTATCCATTGCTGTGTTCCACTTCTCCTGCTCTTCAACAGGCAGAAGCAACACCTCCTGGAAAGACTGAGGTTCACAGGTAATCTGACACACTCTCACCTGCTGAATCACAAATCTGTCAGGTTTCACACCCTTTGTGGAACGTGCAGACCTACGAGGAGTTACCACTGCCTCTTCCTCATCACTGTCCTCTGCCTTTTCACTACCTGATTCCCCCTTCAGGTCCTGAACCTGCTCAGGTGAAATTTCCTCTTCCTTCACCTGAGGGGACCCTCTCACCACACTAGGAGACTGGGAACCAGAAGGCAGCTGAACTGGTTGTTGTCCACCCACAGGAGCATGGACAGTTGGCTGTACACTAGATTGCAACAATACCTCTGAACTAGCATTCAACCTATCCCAACCAGTAGGGTGCTCAAAATTAGCACTTCTGGACACTACCACATGACCATAGCCTGCAGAAAAATGGTAACCCTTAGATCTAGAGGAGTAACCAACAAACCTTAAGCATTGTGCTTTTGGCTGGTTCTTCCTTCGCTGAGACTTAGGGATGTGAACATACGCAAATGTTCCAAAAACACGCAGATGCTTCAGTGAAGGGTGCTTGCCAAACAAAAGGAAGTAAGGAACTTCATTTACAGCTGAATTCCACACCCTGTTGGTTAGATACACTGCAGTCATGGTAGCCTCACCCCAAAAACGGGCTGGCACCTGAGCATCTAACATCAGGCTATTTCTAATGGTATTAACAACACCAATCTTCCTTTCAGCTATTCCATTCTCAGCAGGAACACCAACATTGGCAAGTCTATGGGAGATTCCTTTCCTACGAAGCCAATTCTGGAACTCATGTCTTAGGAACTCTCCTCCACAATCCGATTGAAACTGACCTACTTGATAGCCATAGTTTCTCTCCACCATTGCAACAAACACCTTAAAGCAAGCAAAGGCTTACGCTTTAGATTTGAGCAAATAACAAAACGTAAAGCGAGTATGGTCATCCACCAAAAGAAACATGAAACGTGCCCCCCCTTCACTAGGAGCATTGGGGCCGGCTAAGTCTCCATGAACCAACTGAAAAGGCCTAGTTGACACCCTGCCACTTTTCCTAGCAACAGGCGCAGCCTTAATTTTAGATTGTTTGCACACAGTACAATCAAGAAAGTCATCACACTTTTTAGATCCTAGTTCAGGATACACCTTGGCCATTTGGGACAAACTTCCCCACCCGGGATGTCCCAGAACTCTTTGATAATAGTGAATGCATTTGTTATGTGGGGGAACATTGGAAATACAATTTCCTGACACAATCCCCTGCTTAGGAAGCATTTCATACAATTGATTCACTAACTTCCCCCTAGCACATTCAATTCCATCTTTTTCAATAGAACATCCAGTACCCTTGAACACAACAGTATATCCAAACTTCACCAGGGCTGGAACGCTAAGGAGGGAAAAGTCAAGTGTAGGAACACACAACACATTTTGTACACTCATCCCCAAACAAGGAATGTATACTTCACCCTGAAAAGACACATCAGCCATGGATCCATCAGCTAGAGCAACCGGTTGGATTTTAGGCCTGTCCTTTGTCAATAGCAACTGTTCATTGTTTACAATGATTTGGCTACACGCAGAGTCCAAAAGCCAAGTCTCTGGGGAACGTTTACTCACAGCCGTGAGCAAAGCAGACACTTGGGTACATTGTCTAGGCGGTTGTTTCCCCTTCTTTCGTACAAACCTCTTTCCACTGGCTCCAACGGCTGGGCGAGGTGGCTGGGGACAGTCTTTCAAGAAGTGTTGGGTCGAGTTGCACCGAAAGCATCTTCTTACAGCACACACAGCCTCTGTTCCAGCTGGAAAACGCTGTGCAGAAGTCTCAGGAACAGCAACAGATGGCTTACCCTGCATCTTCTCCAGGTCACGAGCTTGCTGGATTTCTTGCAGCCGATTTGTAAGATAATCCACAGTAAGGTCTTGGGGCCTCTACGTCTGAGTTGCCTCGATGAGCATGTCAAAGCTCTTGTCCAGGCTTGACAGGATAACACAAGCTCTCTGGGTATCAGGGATCACAACATCCCGCTCCTCAAGTTCAAGAAACAAAGTCTTGAGTTTATGGAGGTGGGTCATCACGTTTCCACCGGGCTGCAGCTTCAGGTTGTAAAGCTGACGTGATAGACCAACGATGGCAGCAGAGGTTTGCTTGGAATAAAGGGCTTTGAGAGCCTCCCAACATGCATGTGCAGTGTCTAGATTGCTGATATGCAGTAGCTGCGATGATTCCAGTCCCAGAATCAAATTGCCATAAGCACGATCCACACAACTGCACTTCATCAGTAATGGGACCAGCTGGAGGTGCATCTTTCACATACTTCCACAAACCTTCTTTTAGGAAGAAAGACTTGATCTTCACACACCAGGTCCGATAGTTTGTGCCATTCAAATGCTCAAAAGGCAGACTAGTTAGCCCTGCAGCAGCCATGCTGACCACTCAAGAAAAACACATTTACTCCAAAATGTAGCCTCAAAAACAAACCCCTTTGTTACAGCCAGATCCAGCGCAGCAAAGAAAATGCAAATTTCTCTCTGGGCAACATAACCTGTGGGGTGATGGTGGCTATTGCTGTTCCAGGCATAGAGTAATCCAAACAACGTGTTTTAAGGCTAACAATATCTTTATTGATAGCATAAGGCAATAATGGATGTATGGTGCATTATTGCAAAAAGGAAAAAACAAAGCATACGCAGAGTTCCATCACCAGAAGTGAGGAAAGAAAAACATCATGGTCTGTGCAAAGACCAGGCATAGTTACAGTTCAGATACAAGGTACATGTAGATAGCAGTCAAAAGAAGCATAGAAAAAGCATGAGTGAGATGAGTACCCATGGTTCATAACTGAATTATACTCATGGTTCAATCATTCTGATTGGCTCATATGGGCTAGGCCACTTTTCAGGTTAACATTTTTAGTAACAGTTGTACTTACTATAAACCACCATGGGGTGGCGGTGTTGCATATTGGCTTTCCCTCGAGACTCTATTCTCATGGGAAAAGGACTGATAACTTTCAATTGTTTTGGCTAGATGAAAGCCCATCTGTTGTTTACGAGCTCCTTTGTTATGGGAAACGCTTACAGCAGAGGAGCTTGGAAATTTCCACTTTCCAGGCCAGGGTTTCATAGTGGTGAAATTCCATTCATTTGATTCTACATAGAATAACTTTACCAAATACTTTAACAGGGTGTCTATGAGGGAAGGATTTTTTTTAGAAACGTGATGTCTATGGAACATATAAAAAAGGCATGGGGCTTCAATTGTGTGGTCACAGCTGCCATCTTGACTTTTCTTCCCTCCCCATGCTTCCTGTGCTTCATTCTTTTAAAAGTTTAAAGGCTGGATTTTAAAGGTTCCTTCCATTTAGCTGAGAGTGCAGATATTTAGCATTAGAAATAGGTTTGGGAAAACTTTAAGAAATGGGGAGAAAGTCTCTAGCATGCTTCTCAAGTACTTGCATAATTGCAGGTGTATTTGTGAGGATTCAGAAGCAACTGCCTTTAATGGGAGCAAAGCGGCCTACAAAGATTGCTTCTTTGGGGGGTAGGGATCATGTCCCCAGTAGGAGCCCTTCAGAGTCATTCTCAGCAAACTAATGTGCATACAGCTCAACAAGGCTGCTGCATGAGAGCCAAACTACTGTAGCTAATGCCTTCTTCAGTTTTGTTCACCCAGTGAGTACTTGTGTTAAGTCCTTATGCAACTCTTAGACATGCTAATGCAGTGTTTCTCAAACTTGGAACTTTGAGATGTGTGGATTTCAATTCCCAGAATTCCGCAGCCACCCATGGGAGTTGAAGTCCACACATCTTAAAATTGCCAAGGTTGAGAAACATTGTGCTAATGCATACCAACTGACATGCTTAAAGTTGTCCAGCTTTTATCAATCAATAAAACCCAACCAACCTGAGATTTAGGCCAAGCATGGGATCACACAGCTATATAAGTTAGGGATAAGACAGTACAGGAATCAAGGAGAAGAGCCCAGTAATCTATAGGTAAAATGCAGCTGTTTTTCATTGGCTCAGGAGGTCACCCTTCCCTTTTCTCTCTCTACCCCAAGTCTCCCTCTTGGGGCTCTACTCCTTACGGACATGTGTGTGACATGACGATGCACATACAAAAGTGGTGGAGTTTGCATTGCAATGTCACAACACTCATTTTATTATTCCTTCCCCATTCCATGCTCTACTTCGGAAATTCATCCACAAAACACCGTGCTTCGACAGTATATTTTTCTGCCACTTAAAACTACTGTCATTCAAATGCTTGGGGCCATTTAAATCTGCATCTATGCATACTTTTGTTTAATGCAAAAATGATAAAATCTGATATAAAGGACTTTGACTAGAAAATGTATATCAAAAAATGTGAGAAAACATTCTTAAAGCCACATATTTGGATTTCTAGGTTTGCAAACTGATAGGCTGGTATCTAGAATCTGTATTTTGTGGTTTCTTTCATGAAGGATTGAAGGTAGATATTTTTTCATACAGTACTTAAAGTATACTGACTCAAATCACTGGGACAAGTAAATTATGATAGACTTTACAGGTGGCCAAGTCTAGATACAGATCACAGAGACAGGATGACCATCAATTCCCCTTCACAATTGAGTTTTTCATTTGCAGATCTCTCTGAGTATATACCTTTATGTGAAGACCTTTTCTTCCTGAAGGCTGTATGATCCAAGTCCAAATAAAAGATAATAAGCTCTAAAAAAAAGGGCCCGGTACCTTTGAAGTTACCCATCAACCCATCACCTCAACAGCAGAATGAGCAAGGATGCCATCTAGTTGCTGTCATAGTATTCCTCATTATAAAGTGTTGTATTTCTGTTCTGATTTTAATCATTTCTCAATTGTGTCAATGTAAAGTAATAGAAGACATTGTGCAAATCTGCACTGTATGGTAATACATAATACTGAAAAGTTTAGTGTGAGATGCATAGCCAGAGAAAATGTTTCCAAACACTGCTACCACTCAGTTTCCCCTTTTCCTCAACCTCTTGTGGATTCTTCTTTCTTAAAATTTTGCAGGCAAAATTCTTTGATTTTGATTTTGCCTGCAAAAGTGAAAAAGTAAACAGAGACATGGGTTTTAAGCAGCAGAATCTTCAAATCTAGGTGCTGCCAGTCTTCCTTGCTATGGTTCATAGAGACAAACCATAGCCTTCATAAACAAGGAATGTTTATCACCTCAACCAGTGAACAGTTAAAAGATAATTGTTTTTTTAAAGAAGTTCTTGTACAATAGATCTACCGTGTAATTTCCTGATGAGTTATAAAAATTCCAGAATGCATACATAATTTAAAAGTTGTTTGTTTGGTTTTTTTTAAATCATATTGTTCTCTCTAAATATACGTCCTATTTACTGAATTGGCCAGGTCTTTCTCCAGGATCTATCTTACCAGAATTCAACTAGCCTTTTGTTTAACATTGCTGATGTTCAACAATTTTACATTTCAGCCACATAACAATTTAGAAATCATTCTTCACAAACATTGTGTCCTTATATTATGGCAGATGATATCACAGCCGTCCAAATATGATTCATGGCCCCTTTTCTGTGGCTGTCATTCTGCCCTGTTAAAGAAAGTTGTGTGAATGCTAAGCAAAGAGGCTTTCAGTTGTCAAGGAAAATAGCTCTTTTTCCCGCTAGAACTCTTATCTTCATTTTGTCTGCAAAACGTAATGCAAAAAGAAAAAGAAAAAAGCATGCCTTTCAAACCTGTATGATACCCATTGCTTTTTCTCTAACCCCCCCCCCCCCACATATCTCCAGATGTGGTCTCTTGTTGGTTGAAAAGATGATGTATAAATGCATTTTATATAGACAGTAGGGTCCTTTAGAAGCTGAAAAGAAAGTACGTAGTATAAACTTGTATTGCCATAAGGCAATAAAATGATTGATTCAGTCTGTAGAAAGCAACTGAAGAAATGTGTGTCCTCATGTATGTAATAGTTTTGCCTAGAAGGTTCTGTTGGCTGGAGAAAAGAAGAAAAGAAAGCAACTATCTATTTTGGGGAAACTGTGTTGAGGTTGTTCTTGTTGTTTTCCTCCAAGATTAATCATAATGTAAAGGCTGCCCAGAAAAATGGATGTAACTAAATAGAAATTAAATGTAAATAGATTTCTACAATCATGTTAAATGTTTAACACCCAATTAGTTGAAGGCATTTTAAAAATAACAATTAGTTAAATGGACAGTAAAAAGAATAGCTGAAATTGGGAACAGTTAATCTCTCAGCTGTGCTTAAATGTTTATTTATTTATTGTAGAAAGTTTTTTCAGATCCCCTTCTCCCTCCTACACTGATGAATGTCCAACTAACACTAATTTTTGAACTTCTCAGATTTTGATTTTATTTTATGATCTTGTATTTTTCTCATGCAATCTGTAAAATATCCATTTTAAATATTTGTTCTTAATTTGTTCCAGTGCCTTAAAAGCTCTGCAAAAGTATCCATCCATCCACCCATCCAGGTGTTTTCTTTAAATTCATTTAGGGACAATCTTTGCTGTGGTTTTGCAGTCATGATCTCAACATGTGGCTCACTCACACACTCAGCAACTTGCGGTCTTTTCACAAATTCTGTCTTCACCTTTCTGTAGTTTGTTCATTGTGGTTTTACTGTACCAGTGATTTTGACATGGAAAATGTACAATTATGACAACTATTAGAGGGAATAGCTTTAGTGTGCAAAAATGTTTGTCAATGGAGCTTTGTTTTACACCTTGTAGGGAAGAGGAGTGGCTGAGTGACACAAAATAAGATCTGCCTTTCATTAGAGGATTATCACTGTTCATGCCGGATGGTTAGTCATTTACTTTCCTTGCACATTTCAGTAAAAAATTGCATCTCTATACTTGCACAGCTAAGCTCAATACTGTAATGTCTGAGTAGGTGATTTGTTGAAAGCAATCAAATGTTGCATCCATCTTATGCACCATTTCTTCATTGAGGGAAAATATCTGTTTGAGCCTTTCCAAATACTACCTTCTTCTTCTTCTTCTTTCCTTCATGCCAAAAAGTAATACACAGCAGATAAGATGGTAGACTGGATTTCAGCAGTGCTTATCCCAAAGGCATGTGAAGGTCTGCTTGAGAGACATGGCAGAAAGTCACTAGCTGAGTTTACACATTACTGCAAGTTACAAGGTGATTTGTTTGATTTTGGCTTAGCATGCTGTGAGAATCCATCCATTGTGGCTTGGAAATCATATTTCATGGGTTTGCATGCTGTGCAATCAGCCATTGTAGCTTATTCAACAAATCATTAGTTAAAACAAATTATAGCTTCCCATAGTGTGCCAACCAAACTGTGACATTGCCTGTGGATTTCGGGTGGGGCTAGAGAATAATTTTTTATAGAATAGAAGAAAATGCCCAAGATTAAATGTCAGGAATAACTTTAAAAATCAAAGAGATAGAGGAGAAGGGAAAGAGAAGCAGAAGATTGGAGGAGGGGAAATAAAAGGCACCACAAAATGCAGAATAGTTCCATTGCTGCTGCTATCACTCTATATTGATGTTTGGCACATTAATATTATAATATTAATATTATAGTATTTTTATAATATTATGAACATTGATGTTTATAATATTATAAAGATATCATTATCAAATGTTTACTAATGTTTGCCCACATCAAAGCAATTGTCTTTGAAACAAAGAGTAGCAGAGTGATGCCTCAGAGATAAAAGGTGGTGCAGAGATTCCAAAGGAATATACCTTCCTTGGTAGGATCCCTTTCAAACATCATAGATAAAGTCGATGAAGGTTCTCAGTCATCCAGGTGGAACAGTCTGTAGCTTGAATCATGTCAACTGGATTTCTATTTTCTCAGTGGAAACGTTTCGCTCCTTATCCAAGAAGCTTCTTCAGTCTGAGCAAAGTTAGTAAGGGAATCCTTAAATATGTTTCTAGGGTGGCTGTGTGACCTTGCACCTGGGGCTAGGTCATGGTTATTTGAGATGTTTATTTCTAAGTCCCTTTATCATCCAAAGGAGGATCGTTAAGATTACCATGCTGCTGTTGAGCTTGTGAAATGGTCTTAATCTTCCTAGGCACAGAAGACAAAGCAGGAAGGAAAATAGGGGAAAGATTGTGCCTGAGGCCCCCACCTCTATTCAAGGAAGGATTTTCCAAGTTGGCATAAATGGACTCCTTGACCCCTCTCTCCAACCACCTATCTTCTCTGTCTAAAATGTGAACATTAATGTCCTCAAATGAGTGTCCTTTTTCCTTTAGATGAAGATAAACTGCTGACTCTGGTCCTGTGGTGTTACTTCTCCTGTGTTGGGCCATCCTCCTGTACAAAGGTTGTTTGGTTTCTCCAATGTAGAGTTCAGAGCACTCCTCACTGCACTGGATTGCATACACTACATTGCTTTCCTTGTGCAAATGATGATCAAACTCCAAAACACAAGAGAGATAGAGATGATAGAGATGATAGAGATGATAGAGATGATAGAGATAGAGATAGAGATAGAGATGATAGAGATAGAGATGATAGAGATAGAGATGATAGAGATAGAGATGATAGAGATAGAGATAGAGATAGAGATAGAGATAGAGATGATAGAGATGATAGAGATGATAGAGATAGAGATAGAGATAGAGATAGAGATAGATGATAGAGACAGAGACAGAGACAGAGACAGAGACAGAGATGATGATAGAGATAGAGATAGAGATAGAGATAGAGATAGAGATAGAGATAGAGATAGAGATGATAGAGATGATAGAGACAGAGAGACAGAGGGATGATAGAGATAGAGACAGAGACAGAGACAGAGATAGAGATAGAGATGATAGATAGAGATAGAGATGATAGAGATAGATAGAGATAGAGATAGAGATGATAGAGATGATAGAGATGATAGAGACAGAGAGACAGAGGGATGATAGAGATAGAGACAGAGACAGACAGAGACAGAGACAGAGACAGAGACAGAGACAGAGACAGAGACAGAGACAGAGATAGAGATAGAGATAGAGATAGAGATAGAGATAGAGATAGAGATAGAGATAGAGATAGAGATGATAGAGATGATAGAGATGATAGAGATGATAGAGATGATAGAGACAGAGAGACAGAGGGATGATAGAGATAGAGACAGAGACAGAGACAGAGATAGAGATAGAGATAGAGATGATAGATAGAGATAGAGATGATAGAGATAGATAGAGATAGAGATAGAGATGATAGAGATGATAGAGATGATAGAGACAGAGAGACAGAGGGATGATAGAGATAGAGACAGAGACAGACAGAGACAGAGACAGAGACAGAGACAGAGACAGAGACAGAGACAGAGACAGAGATAGAGATAGAGATAGAGATGATAGAGATGATAGAGACAGAGAGACAGAGGGATGATAGAGATAGAGAGATAGAGATAGAGATAGAGATAGAGATAGAGATAGAGATAGAGATAGAGATAGAGATAGAGATAGAGATAGAGATAGAGAGATGCTAAGGATGGAGATAGAGATAAAGATGATAGAGATGATAGAGATAGAGATTTCAGAAAAATCATAGTTCAGTACAACTGGTATCAATTTAGTCTCATTCCTCAATAACTGAAAGCTGAAAGCTCAATGAGCATTAGAGAAAGCATGTAAAATATTTATTTTCATGAATGCAGTTAAGATGAAATGCAGATGAAAACAGCAGATTTGGACAACAAATCCTTTTAATTTTTTTTAAGTCTTCCAGTTTTGTATGCATGATGCTATTCAGAAAGGAAACAGAAAAACTAGGACAATCTGATTTTTTTCTGGGAGAGATGTAGGTAGTTCTGAGGTATTTTGCCACATAGCAAAAATGATGATGCTGATTTTTGTTGCTAATATACTTGGGATTTCTCCATAATGTCTGCTTTAGGCAACAATTCCAATTTTACTCTTTGGGAATAATCCAGCCTTCAAGCATGATGCTTGTTAATATGTCTCTCATTCTTCCTTCCTTATTGGTTCTGTTTTTTTCTGCAAAAGTTTACTGAGCAACAGTTGGAAAAATGAACAGAAGTGGAGGGCAAATGTGTACAGGTAGTACTAAGGATGGCAATTTCTGCTAGCTGAAATCCATTTGATCACATTGATGGTTTGCTTAGAGAAAACAGACTCCCAATCTCTCACCCAACACCCATAAAGACTCCTTAAAGAAACTCTACATTTCAGTGCCATAGTACATATTCAAGCAATCCAACTCTCTCCTGCTGCCCAGTCTTTGGTAAAGATATTCACAGCTGCAGCTGCCTTGCAGAAGTCTCACAGGACAGTTCTATTCTCAGTTTCTTCTTTCTGTCTCCCCATTAACACGAACATTTCCTCTTTTATCTGCTTCTTAATCTTGGGTAACATTTCTCTCTTTTGCTTTAAAACTCTGGTTCTTATTATCTCCTTACTCTAGGGCAGGGGTGAGCAACGTCAGGCCCACGGGCCGTATAAGGCCCGCAGGGTTCCTGCCTAAGGCCCGCAGGGCTCCCGCCTGCAAACCCCTTCCCTTCCATGTGATTGACTCCCGCCTGCAAACCCCGCCCCCCAGTGCTTGTGATTGGCTCCCGCCCGCAAACTCCAGCCCCCGGTCCGTGGAAATCCCAGAAACCACGTCCCCCACCACCCCGGTCCCCGGTTATAAATATCCAAATGGCCCTTGGCAGAAAAAAGGTCCCCCACCCCTGCTCTAGGGTAACCATAACGTTTCCTTTCTCTTTTTCCTAATCATGTTTTCAATGTTCTCCTCTACATTTCTCTGTGTCCAGGAGGGTCCCAGGGCCAAATGGCTTGCACTCAAAGATTTTTTTTCAGCAGTGCCCAAAATAATTTTGAAAAAATGCTCTGGTTGATCAGGAATTTAATTGTATTATTATAGCCTTCTTCTGCTTGGTACCCTCCAGGTGGCCAAAATGTTTATGGATGATGGGGTCTGCAATCAAAAACACATGTTGGCCATCAAGTTATAGAAAAGTAAATGATTAAAATCCTGCTCTGTTTCCTCTTTTTATAATGTTTCCATTCTAGATATAAATTTTCTATAGTAGCTCATCATGCTAAGCTTACTTCTAACCAAGACTACCAATTTCAAAACCCACCCCCATGAAGAAACAATTTAACAAATGCCCTATTTGGAAAAAAAATCTCCCTCTATCAAAGCAAATGTACCATCTAACTTTCTTATGTGAAGTTCTATTCATTTCAGTTCATCACTTTTTTTTCCACGGAGAGTACTGATGCATGCCTGAAAAAGCTGAGTGCTCATCTAGTACAAGAGCTGCAAGGAGAAGAAAGGGCAATGCCATACATGAGCAAATGTTTCAAAGCCATTTAATGAGACACTCTGCATAAAAATGAGCTGCTTTGAAATAGACCCCATATAAAGTTTAGTGGCTACATGCAGCATTGGTTCTCATTACATTTTTAAGATTAATGATAAAATCAGGATACTGAATGTCATATGTATGACAGGAGTATTGAAATAAGAAGGATAGATTAGCCACATGATGGAACGTAAATACTATTACCGGTGTTGTGGTGTCTCTGCATACATTTATTAGAATTTTTAATACAAAAATCAGAAAGGCTATGTCTTATAAATCTGACCTTTTTAATATTCTATGTTTTGACTAGTCATCTACTTTATTTTTCCCCCCAATTCATTCTTGAAACAGTAAACAAAGTGAGAATAGAAAATGAACAGGAAAGGAATTAAAAACTTTGAAAAGGCCATACAGTGTGACTTTAAGTGATCTATCAAGAGGCAAATATGTTTTAAAGAAAAGAGATTGCTTATTCATTAAACAGAGTAAAAGACACCAAACTGTTCAGTTCTATATATTCAATTTTTAGATGTCATGGGAATCTACAGGATTTGTTGTCCAATGTATTTTGTAAAGGTGAATACTGTAATAAGAGAAGATGAGCCATTGGTAGTTCTCTGATAGAAAACATAGTACACTAATAATTAAAAACTACTTAGGTTATTCATATAAACTAATCTGGTGCCATTTAGCGTATCAAGTACTATTTGATTAACTGATTTGACAACATGTTGGTTTTGATCATTATCAATCCATTTCTGGGGGGAAAAGAAACACATACTTTTGGAAGCTCCTTTATCCACCAAGAGCACAATTGTCTCCTTTGAGTGATACCAACTCAAAAGGAATATTCCAGACTGTAATATTCTGTTCAGAGTCTGATAATGATTCAGGAGAGACTTTGGAAAACAGGCACCTGCACATTTCTCAATTATCTGGGAAAAACAGCAGCTAGTTTACAATAAAGCAGGAAAAGGCTGAAAAATCTCCACCCTAATAAACTTAAAGACATTATGGGTTCTAAAGTGGACATAATCCAGTGGCTGAAATTTATGTAACTTTATCCCTTTATGTGTGTGTGTGTGTGTGTGTGCGCGCGCGCGCGCGCTCGTGTGCCTTTGAGTCAGTATCAACTGGACAAGTCCCTGCAGTCTTCTTGGCAAGGTTTCTTGGAAGTGGCTTGCCATTGCCTGCTTCCTAGGGCTGAGAGAGAGTGACTGGCCCAAGGTCACCCAACTGGCTTTGTGCTTCAGGGGGGACTAGAACTTACGGTCTCCCGTTTTTCTGGCCTGGTGCCCTTAACCACTATACCAAACTGGCTCTCAACTTTATCCCTTCCCTTTTCAAAAGAGCTTGTTTGAAAATACTCTGTGAGGAACTTGCTTTCAGTAGAGTAACCTACAAAAAGCCTGACAGAACCCATCTGAAAAGAAATAAAGGGAACACCCCCTGAATAAATAGTTGCATTGGGGCACACTGATTCTACCTGGAAAGACTGATCCTTCTTAATGCTAGAGATATCTATAGCTAAGCTAGGGGGAAAGCCATGTCTGTAACACTGAGATATGTAAATGCCTTAGTTTATTTTGAAGTGGGTTTACTGTTTAATTGTGTTTACTAGGACAGTCTTTTAAAGGTTTAGACAGATGTTTTTGCTTTTGGGATAATGAATTTCTTTTGGGTAAAAGGATATTAATAAAGTTAATTGTCTAAATATGTAATGGTGGAGATATAATATCTAACTATATAAATGCTTTGGTTAGGAGTAAAATTGTAATGAAGAATAATAATATGTTTAATTATATAAATGGGAGGAACAACAACAACAGGACCACAGAGGACAAAAAGAACATGTGGGTGAAAAATCTCTCAGACAGAGAACTCACCCAACCAGAGAGAGATGTCCTAGCCAAAGGTCTTAATTTTGCCATCACTCCCAAGCAAGTTCCGGTTGTGGAGCTCATTACAGCCACAGAATCTGCCATCTACAACAACCACCTACCTTTTGAGGAAGCAGAACAACTCCGGCTTAAAATATCTGCAGCTCTGTCCAGTGCTCAACCTCCTCCCCCCAACCTTACCGTCCAAGAAAGGAGAGCCCTGACAGCCCTCAGAAAAGATGAAACCATCACCATTTTACCTGCTGACAAAGGAAGATGTACAGTGGTTCTTAACACTGCAGACTACCACAATAAAATTACCTCACTTTTGGAGGATCACCATACATATGAAAAACCGAAAAGAGACCCCACCAACAATTACAAGAAAAAGGTAATAGACAGTTTGAAACAATTGGAACATGATGGCTCCATCAATAGGATTACCTACCACCGTCTGTATCCTGGAGAAGCCATCCCCTGCATCTACGGACTTCCTAAGATCCACAAGGAAGGAACACCCCTCCGACCCATAGTCAGCAGCATTAATTCGGTAACATACAACATTGCCAAACACCTCTCTACCATACTAGCACCTCTGGTTGGACACTCTGAACATCACATCCATAATTTGGAAGAATTTGTTTCCAAAGCAAAGATCCTGAAACTGGATACAGATGAAACTATGGTCTCCTTCGATGTGTCCTCCCTTTTCACCAGCATCCCCACCACTCATGCTCTATCCACTGTCAGGAAGAGGCTAGAAGAGGACAGCACCCTTGAAAGGAGAAACCATCTCAACCCAAACCAGATCTGCCATCTTCTGGACCTGTGTCTCAACACCACTTATTTCTCATACAGAGGTGACTTTTACAGACAAAAACACAGCTGTGCCATGGGTTCTCCTGTGTCACCCATTGTGGCCAATTTATACATGGAAGAAGTGTAGAAGAAAGCACTCAACACATTCCAGGGAACAGCGCTCACCCACTGGTTCAGGTATGTGGATGACACCTGGGTCAAAATCAAGGCCCAGGAAGTACAGGGACTATATAAACACTATAGATGCCAACATTAGGTTCACCAGAGAAGACACCAAGGACAACAGACTGGCATTCCTAGACTGTAAAGTCCTCATTGGGACCGGTGGCAAGCTAGAAATAGGGATCTACAGGAAACCCACACACACAGATCAATATCTGATGTTTGACTCCCACCATCCACTGCAGCACAAACTAGGAGTCATCAGGACATTGTCACACAGAGCAGAAACCATCCCCACCTCCATGGATTCCAAAAAGAATGAAAATCAGCACCTGAGAACAGCTCTGAAGGCCTGTGGATATCCAAATTGGGCCTTCACTAAATCTAAATCTACCAGACCTAAAACAGCGACAGATAGGGCTGAGACTCAGAGTAAACGAAAGAACCTGGTAATTCCTTACATGGCTGGCGTGTCTGAAAAGATAAAACGGACATTTGGCAAACACCACATACCTGTATATTTCAAACCCACCAACACACTGAGACAGAGGCTTGTACACCCCAAAGATCAAACTCCAAAACACAAGAAAAGCAATGTAGTTTATGCAATCCAGTGCAGCGAGGAGTGCTCTGAACTCTACATTGGAGAAACCAAACAACTTTTGTACAGGAGGATGGCCCAACACAGGAGAAGTAACACCATAGGACCAGAGTCAGCAGTTTATCTTCATCTAAAGGAAAAAGGACACTCATTTGAGGACATTAATGTTCACATTTTAGACAGAGAAGATAGGTGGTTTGAGAGAGGGGTCAAGGAATCCATTTATGCCAACTTGGAAAATCCTTCCTTGAATAGAGGTGGGGGCCTCAGGCACAATCTTTCCCCTATTTTCCTTCCTGCTTTGTCTTCTGTGCCTAGGAAGATTAAGACCATTTCACAAGCTCAACAGCAGCATGGTAATCTTAACGATCCTCCTTTAGATGATAAAGGGACTTAGAAATAACATCTCAAAATAACCATGACCTAGCCCCAGGTGCAAGGTCACACAGCCACCTAGAAACATATTTAAGGATTCCCTTACTAACTTTGCTCAGACTGAAGAAGCTCCTTGGATAAGGAGCGAAACGTTTCCACTGAGAAAATAGAAATCCAGTTGACATGATTCAAGCTACAGACAATTATATAAATGGTTTGGTCAGGAGTAAAATTGTAATGAAGAAGGATAAAATTTGATTATTTGTCTATTAAGGGGGAAATTATTATGTTATAAAATGCTTTTTATATATATCCATTTTGAGAGGAAAATAGTGTTTTAGAGGAAATGTTATATTGAGAATGGAAATGCTTTATAGAAGTAATGCTTATTCTAGTTTGAATTAGAGTAAGAGATTGATATTGACTTATTTATATCTTTGTTGTAGAAAGTCGGAAGTCAGTATGTATGTATTATGTAGTATGAAGTAGTGTTTTTTCTTTTTTCACACGTTTTAGTTCTTTTTCTCTTGTAGTATACTTTATTTCATTTATTGTAGTTTTCATGTATTTGTTGAAAAAATTCAATAAAGCTTTATATTTTTTTAAAATAGCTAAGCTAGGTATTTGCTACATTAACCTTCTTCAAACTGGTGCCTTCCAGATGTGTTGGAACCATAATTTCCAGCTAATAGGAGCATTTCCTTGCCTGGCTGGGAATTCTAAAAGTTACGGTTCAAACACATCAGAAGAAAGCCAGGTTGGTTGAGGCCATTCTGCATATAAAACATGTACTCCTCCTCCTCATGACATGTATTAAATAAATGTGTTATTTCTTTATATTACTCATGCTGCTTATTTTATTCACCTTCAGCTAAAATATGTGGGCCTTAAAAATAACCCAGAAACTTTCTGAATATTTCAAAACAAGTAAAGGGTGTGTGTGGGGGGAGAGAGAGAGAGAGAGAGAGAGAGAGAGAGAATGAATGAATGAGATGCAACACATTCCCACCTTTCTCTTATGAATGCTTGAGCCACTAGCAAAATAATTCATTTGTCCTGTAAGAGACAGGGTAGATTCACCTTAATGAAGAGATTTGTGCCATGGAAGCAAAGTGACTGTTAAAACAAAGAGGCCATGCCATTTGCTTCTATCAAACATTTTACATTACTTCCCAATTCCTCTCCATATTCTCCAGAAACACTTGCCAAAGCTGGAAGAGGTTCCTTGGGAGGATTGTTTAAAGTAAATTGGATAGAAGCTGAACTGTTCTGGGAGATCCCCTGGGGAATCAGCTTCTCAAACTCAGAACCAGCTACTGTATTAACACAGGATCTACACAAGAATAAGAGATAAAGTACAGCTGGTATCCTACGCATAGACATCTGGGAGTTGGGCTTATTTCTGAGTACATATATGCCCTAGAAGCCATATTTAAGTTGGCTTGCCTGGTACCAAAATCTTGTCCAGGCTAAATTTATCAGTAGTGATAGATCAGCTGACAGAGATGAAAGGGATGAAAAATCAGGATAGCTTAGCTTCTTCCTAAGACTACAATTGGTTGCAATTATTGTGCAATTCAGCCTGAAGAGGTTTCCCATACCACAAAATTAAGCCAGTTAAACTATTTCTGCTTTCCCACAAAGACTTCTGGGAATCGTTATTCTTTGAAAGAGCAGCAAAGTCTCTAATCACTGCACTTTCACAAATGTTAAATTTTCAGAGTCCTTGGAAGAAGCAACATCACTAAACTAGAATAAAGCAAATTTATATTTGAGGTTTAACCATGCTGGAATACAATTTGTTCTGAAATACAAATTGTTTTTTTTTAAACTGAAATTACTTTTAGCTATATTGTGAAAACCCCTTCATGGATCACTGCCTTGTCGTGGCGAAGGGGCTTGCGTAACTCAATGAAGTCAGGTCAAGAAGAACAGGTCATGATGGAGAGTTCTGACAAAACGTGGTCCACTGGAGGAGGAAATGGCAAACCACTCCAGTATCCTTGCCAAGAAAACCCATGGACAGTATCAAAAGGCTAAAAGATATGACGCCGGAAGATGAGCCCCTCAGGTCGGAAGGTGTCCAAAATGCTACTGGGGAAGAGCGGAGGGCAATTCCGAGTAGCTCCAGAAAGTGTGAAACGGCTGGGCCAAAGCCGAAAGGACGCTCAGTTGTGGATGTGTCTGGAAGTGGAAGGAAAGTCCGATGCTGTAAAGAACAATATTGCATAGGAACCTGGAATGTAAGAACTATGAATCAAGGTAAGCTGGATGTGGTCAAACATGAGATGACAAGATTGAACATCGACATCTTGGGAATCAGCGAACTAAAATGGACAGGAATGGGCGAATTTAATGCAGGAGACCATTATATATACTACTGTGGGCAAGAATCCCTTAGAAGAAATGGAGTAGCTCTCATAGTCAATAAAAGAGTGGGAAAGGCAGTACTGGGGTACAACCTCAAAAACGACAGAATGCTTTCAGTTCGAATCCAAGGCAAACCATTCAACATCACAGTGATCCAAGTCTATGCCCCAACCACTGATGCCAAAGAAGCTGAAGTTGACCGGTTCTATGAAGACCTACAACACCTTCTAGAACTAACACCAAAAAAAGATGTCCTTTTCATCATAGGGGACTGGAATGCTAAGGTAGGAAGTCAAAAAATAACCGGAATAACAGGCAAGTTCGGCCTCGGAGTACAAAATGAAGCAGGGCAAAGGCTAATAGAGTTTTGTCAAGAGAACACGCTGGTCATAGCAAACACTCTTTTCCAACAACACAAGAGACGACTCTACACATGGACATCACCAGATGGTCAATACCGAAATCAGATTGATTATATACTTTGCAGCCAAAGATGGAGAAGCTCTATACAATCAGCAAAAACAAGACCTGGAGCTGACTGTGGCTCAGATCATGAGCTTCTTATTGCAAAATTTAGGCTTAAATTGAAGAACGTAGAGAAAACCACTAGACCAATCAGGTATGACCTAAATCATATCCCTTATGAATATACAGTGGAGGTGAGGAATAGATTTAAAGGATTAGATCTGGTAGACAGAGTGCCTGAAGAACTATGGATGGAGGTTCGTAACATTGTACAGGAGGCAGCAGCTAAAACCATCCCAAAGAAAAAGAAATGCAAGAAAGCAAAGTGGCTGACTGATGAGGCTTTACAAATAGCTGAGGAAAGAAGGGAAGCAAAAGGCAAGGGAGAAAGGGAAAGATATAAACAACTGAATGCAGAATTCCAGAGAATAGCAAGGAGAGATAAGAAGGCCTTCTTAAATGAACAATGCAAAGAAATTGAGGAAAACAATAGAATGGGGAAGACTAGAGATCTCTTCAAGAAAATCGGAGATATCAAGGGAACGTTTTGTGCAAAGATGGGCATGATAAAGGACAAAAAAGGCAGGGACCTAACAGAAGCAGAAGAGATTAAGAAGAGGTGGCAAGAATACACAGAAGAACTATACAAGAAAGATCTTAATATCCCTGATAAATATGATGGTGTGGTCACTGACCTTGAGCCGGACATCCTAGAGAGTGAAGTCAAGTGGGCCTTAGGAAGCATTACTAACAACAAAGCTAGCGGAGAAGACAGTATCCCAGCTGAGCTATTTAAAATCCTAAAAGATGATGCTGTTAAAGTGCTGCACTCAATATGCCAACAAATTTGGAAAACTCAACAGTGGCCACAGGATTGGAAAAGGTCAGTTTACGTTCCAATTCCAAAGAAAGGCAATGCCAAAGAATGTTCAAACTACCGTACAATTGCGCTCATTTCACATGCCAGCAAGGTTATGCTCAAAATCCTACAAGCTAGGCTTCAGCAGCATGTGAACCGAGAACTACCAGAAGTGCAAGCTGGGTTTCGAAGAGGCAGAGGAACTAGAGATCAGATTGCCAACATTCGCTGGATCATGGAAAAAGCAAGAGAGTTCCAGAAAAACATCTACTTCTGCTTCATTGACTACGCTAAAGCCTTTGATTGTGTGGATCACAACAAACTGTGGCAAATTCTTAAAGAGATGGGAGTACCAGACCACCTTACCTGTCTCCTGAGAAACCTGTATGTGGGTCAAGAAGCAACAGTTAGAACCGGACATGGAACAACCGACTGGTTCAAAATTGGGAAAGGAGTACGACAAGGCTGTATATTATCACCCTGCTTATTTAACTTATATGCAGAGTACATCATGAGAAATGCCGGGCTGGATGAATCACAAGCCGGAGTTAAGATTGCCGGGAAAAATATCAACAACCTCAGATATGCAGACGATACCACCCTAATGGCAGAAAGTGAAGAGGAACTAAAGAGCCTCTTGATGAGGGTGAAAGAGGAGAGTGCAAAAGCTGGCTTGAAACTCAACATTAAAAAAACCCAGATCATGGCATCTGGTCCCATCACTTCCTGGCAAATAGAAGGGGAAGAAATGGAAGCAGTGACAGATTTTATTTTCTTGGGCTCCAAGATCACCGCAGACGGTGACTGCAGCCATGAAATTAAAAGACGCTTGCTCCTTGGAAGGAAAGCTATGGCAAACCTAGACAGCATATTAAAAAGCAGAGACATCACCTTGCCGACAAAGGTCCGTATAGTTAAAGCTATGGTTTTTCCAGTAGCAATGTATGGCTGTGAGAGTTGGACCATAAGGAAGGCTGAGCGCCGAAGAATTGATGCTTTCGAGCTGTGGTGCTGGAGAAGACTCTTGAGAGTCCCTTGGACTGCAAGGAGGTCAAACCAGTCAATCCTAAAGGAAATCAACCCTGACTGCTCATTGGAAGGACAGATGCTGAAGCTGAAGCTCAAATACTTTGGCCACCTAATGAGAAGAGAGGACTCACTGGAAAAGACCCTGATGCTGGGAAAGACTGAGGGCAAAAGGAGAAGGGGACGGCAGAGGATGAGATGGTTAGATAGCATCACCGATGTAATGAACATGAATTTGAGTAAACTCCGAGAGACAGTGGAGGACAGGAAGGCCTGGCGTGCTATGGTCCATGAGGTCACGAAGAGTCGGACACGACTGAACGACTGAACAACAACAACAACAACAACATATTGTGAAAAAAAAAACGTTGCTCAGTATTTTTTAACAGAAGTTTCTGTGTCTTGCACAAAAAAAACTTCGTATCAGAATAAAAGGTAGATAGAGTTTTCTGCAGACAGGTCTTTGGTATATAAGCAATTGTTCATTTATGTGGGTGATTTCTTTCTCATTACTGTGCTTTTAATCATGCTTTAATTTGCTAGATTTATTTTATCTTATCTACTGTATCCTGAGCACCATTCAAGGGGTATAAGCTAAATAATATAAACCATCTATACCCTTCCCCTACATTCTTTTAGGGAATGTACAGCTGAAAATTAAAGTTTCTATAAATGCTACTAATAGTATAATGATGGAAACAAATGGAAAAAGAAAGATGTTTGGTAGAACTGAAAAGATAATCAGTCTGCAAAATATGTCATACTTACCACAACCCAACTCTTGGGAACAGAAGGCAGAGAAATAGAAATCTTTTTCTACTGGTAGAAAGCTATCTTCTTGTTTAAGGTCATCAGTCTTGTGATAAGGGACTGTGGTGGCTCAGTGGTTAAGATGCTGAGTCAGAGGCCATTAAGGCTGACAGCTCGGCAGTTTGAATCCCAAGAGCGTAAGCCATGTGCCGGAGTGAGCTCCCGGGAATTTGTCCCAGCTCCTGCCAACCTAGCAGTTCAAAAGCATGCAAATGCAATTAGATAAATAGGTACCACTCTGGTGGGAAAAATCACAGGGACATGAATGGAGCCTCCTCAGGCTTCCCCCGGGCAACGGTGATGTCACCGGCAAATCCTCTCACTACAGAAGCGCCTTGGTGCTTCTGACACACACACAAAAATCAGTCTTGTGTGAATGCTTAGGATAAAGGTTAAGCTACATTCTGTAAAGATTGAATTACAAGGCATGAACCAAGTTTCCAAGCCTTAGTGCAATCCTGTTGATTTCATGAGAATTTTGCCAGAGTTAGCAAATTTGGCAGTTGACTGGATGGACTTTTCAAAGATGATATTTTTAAGTCAGAGGAAGGAGAAGAATCACTTTTCACTATTTCAGCAAATGACTAATGTATTTACTATAGCACCACTGGAAGCAAGCATATTGGTAGTAATAAAAGAAAACCCCATTTTTTAATAACATTTCACGAGCTGTTTCCCTTTGAAAAATGAACTGAGCAATTTTTTTTTTCAGGAGAACACGGTAGTGTATAGAAGGACCCATGTTCAAATTCCATTATCTTCGTGATTAAGCTCGTAATAAGTAAAGATATGGATGTAAAATCCCTATCTGAAATCCTAAAGAGTTGCTGCTACTCAGTACAACCTGACTCAGTATAAAGCAATTAATTATGTTCCCATCATATATTTGTATAGCATCAACTAGGTTACCATGTAGGTATAATTTAGTATGTTTATGAAGAACGTCAGTAATATTGTAATCTAGCATTGTAATCAGCAATATTTATCTATTGTTTATCTACAGATAAATATTAGACTAAATAGTGTTGCTCAACAATTTATTTTGCACCATAATCTCCTATTCCATATATATGATTTACATGCTTTATTTTATGTCTATGAAGGTTCTCAGTCATCCAGGTGGAATTGTCTGTAGCTTGAATCATGTCAACTGGATTTCTATTTTCTTAATGGAAACGTTTCGCTCCTTATCCAAGGGGCTTCTTCAGTCTGAGCAAAGTTGGTAAGGGAATCCTAAATATGTTCCTAGGTAGCTGTGTGACCTTACACCTGGGGCTAGGTCATGGTTATATTGAGATGTAATTTTTAAGTCCTTTTATCATCTAATGGAGGGTCGTTAAAAACACCATGCTGCTGTTGAGCTTCTGAAATGGTCTTAATCTTCCTAGGCACAGAAGACAACACGGGGAGGAAGATGGGGGAGAGTTTGTGCCTGAGGCCCCCACCTCTATTCAAGGAAGGATTTTCCAAGTTGGCATAAATGGATTCCTTGACCCCTCTCTCAAACCACCTATCTTCTCTGTCTAAAATGTGAACATTAATGTCCTCAAATGAGTGTCCTTTTTCTTTTAGATGAAGATAAACTGCTGACTCTGGTCCTGTGGTGTTATTTCTCCTGTGTTGTGCCATCCTCCTGTACATAGGTTGTTTGGTTTCTCCAATGTAGAGTTCAGAGCACTCCTCACTGCACTGGATTGCATAAACTACATTGCTTTTCTTATGTTTTGGAGTTTGATCTTTGGGGTGTACAAGCCTCTGTCTCAGTGTGTTGGTGGGTTTGAAATATACAGGTATGTGGTGTTTGCCAAATATCCGTTTTATCTTTTCAGACACGCCAGCCATGTAGGGAATGACCAGGTTCTTTCGTTTACTCTGAGTCTCAGCCCTATCTGTCGCAACTTTGCTCAGACTGAAGAAGCCCCTTGGATAAGGAGCGAAACGTTTCCATTAAGAAAATAGAAATCCAGTTGACATGATTCAAGCTACAGACGATGCTTTATTTTAGCATCTTAACATATTCAGAATAATCTGAGTATGTGTCAGTGATCTATCTATCTATCTATCTATCTATCTATCTATCTATCTATCTATCTATCCATCCATCCATCCATCCATCCATCCATCCATCCATCCATCCATCCTGGTTGATGGGATGTGGACAGCAGTATGTTGGCTTGCAAGCTAGTCTCTAGATGAGTGGTCCTAGCTTGCATAGAATGGCATTAGCATTGTTAGGATAAAAGTGGGCTTGGGTTAAGCTTATAGCATTCTGGCCAAAAAGTGCCAGATTTGATCAGTGGTAACTTAAGATCGCAAGTTCGGAGGTTTGAATCCCTAGCCCCGCATGACGGAGTGAGCTCCTGCACTAGCCCCAGCTCTTGCCAACCTAGCAATTTGAAAGCATGCAAATGTAAGTAGATGAATAGGTACCACTTCGGTGGGATGGTAACAGCATTCCGTGCGCGTCATGCTGGCCACATGACCATGGAAGCATCTTCGGACAACGCTGGCTCTTCAGCTAACAAACGGAGATGAGCACCGGCCCCTAGAGTCGGACACGACTGCACAAATGTGCGTGGGGAACCTTTACCTTTACCTTTAACTTACTGTCAATTTATGGCAAGGACATGGTTACAGTTGGTAACTTTTTTTTTTAGTACCTTCTGGGGACTATTAGGGCAAGTCCATGCAGTTTTCCTATCAAAATTTTCAGCAGTGATTTGTCATTGTTTCCTTCCTAGGGCTGAGAGAGAGGGAATGTCCCACAGTCACCCAGCTGGCTTCCATGTCTAAGGCAGGACTAGAACTCAGGTTTCTCCATCCCTAGTCCAGTGCCTTAGCCACTAGGTCAAACTGGCTGTTTATTTATTTATTTTGTTAGCTTTTATTTGGTTAGCCCATACCAAACTGACTTAAAGACATTTTTTTGAAAGGCCTGATTGACCAAACCGTGATGGGTGGCAGACATCAAAATCAATGGACCATCTGGTAATAACCATGGCATATGGAAGATTGCAATTTGAAAGCAAGAGGAGTAAATGGTAAAAAGCATGACTTCACAAACAAAATGAACGAAAAGAAATAGCTATGCTGTGGAACTGTAAATTTAAGGCAAAGAGAAAGATGCAACCGATCTGAATGTCAGCAGTCTGACATTGTGGAGTAGAGTAGATTAATACATGCAACAAACTGAAATTGTAAGTTTAATTATGAAAGAAGGGGCTTAAATTTATTTCGGTAAGCATGAATTGGTTTGGTATCATTTAGGTTGTTTTGGCCAAGTATGATGGTAGGAATTCATAGTTGCATGATAACGCTCTGATAAGTGACAATAATACAAGAACTAGATCTGAGTTGTTGGGGACATTCTGCAACATTTTAAATGAGTGCAGTCCAGAAATGATATGATTGGATGAGAGTATAAAATAAGTGATTGGGACAGTGGAAGACCAAAATGTGAGAGGATTGCTAACTAGTGAGTATCTGAGTATCTGCTTAGGAAAAGATCTGTTTGTTTTGAATACTTATTTTAGGCATAAGTCTATCCATAACTAAACCTAGCAAAGAAATAAATCTAAATCTACTGTAAAAGTACTTGATTATTTATGATGAAAGATTAAGAAAAAATAGTGAAGTATACAAGGATGATGAGAGTTCCTAGATGTGGGAAAGCCATCCTTTGATAGCATCCAGAGTGAATCTTGGAGAATATGCAACAATGGCAAAATTAACAGTATATATTCACAACAGAAGTTTAATCAAATTTAAGCAAGAAGGGCTCTCATACATACAATATATTATGCAGCATGGCAAATATAAGCATTTACAATCTGGCTTCTAAGGGGGCCTAAATGTTCATAAACACTGCAAATTAGTAGAAGCACAAGGAGGTAAGAAACCAAATAGACTTCCCCCCCTCTTTTCTCCTTTAGTAGTTGTTGCCTATTTTGCTTAGTCTACTTTTATCAACATGTACTGACAATAATATGTAATAATACAGTGGGGAGACATTAATATTAAGTCAGAATCCCCCATTGGGGGAGATGGGTGGTGATAAATTTGAATAATAAATAAATAAATAAGTATTAAGTATTTAGTATTTAGTTTAAGACAGAAGCTTTTGTTGTACAACAAATATTTTGATGTAATTTACAGTTGTTTATTAATGCTATATTTAGGTTTAGATGTAAAAAATTAAACAATCTTATGCATATTAACATCAACATTTCAAATCATAGTTAACACTGATATAAACCTTTCTTTTTTCTATCTTTAAAGGTCTAATTATCTAAACATTAGAGTGTTAATAATCTCTAGTCAATATAGTATAAACACCACTGTATTGAAATAGTATAATGTATTAATTCTGTCTTATAATAATATAATAAAACAATTTTTAAAAAAGAGTGAATCTTGGGGAAAAATGGACCTGGAGGAAAAGGGAAGAAGTTAAGAACACAAATGGGAAAGTAGAATAACTGCAGGAAGAGAAAGTACAAGTCTTAATGAAAAAGGATTAGATTAATATCCCAATAGAATGAATGGATTTAAAGAAGGAATTGGAAAAGGAATTGAGGGAGAATAAAATATTTCGAATAAAGGATTGGGTGAAAGAAATGAATAGTAAAGATCAAATAAGAGAGGTATTGTCCTGTTATGACTGATTACTTGCACTAGAGTTAGTAGATTACTAGAGTTATATTGATGGGAAGTATGAAAAAGATTATCGGGAGAATGATGAAAAGGAAGAGGCTATCGATGAGAACAAAATGCATACAAAAGAAAGGTTCTTGCTAAAAATGAGGAACAAAAGAAGATATATAATATGTATAGTGGAAGAAAAAATAGTTGTAAAATATGTGGTCAAAGACAGGAAGGAATAGTTAAAGATAAAAGAGGCAGAAAGAGTGCAGATTTTGATTGAAATAAGCAATGGATTTAGAACTAGGTAAAAACAGCTAAACAAGGAACTCCAGCACAGAGAATCAAATTAAAAATAAAACTGATTTGTTGATTTTGAATCACAAAGTAAATATATGAAAGAAGATTAAATGGATTTAATGTATTGTCAAAGGCTTTCACGGCTGGAGTTCGATGGCTGTTGTGGGTCTTCTGGGCTGTGTGGCCGTGTTCTGGAATCAAAGGATCACTGACCGAATGGGAAAACTGATGGAAAAACACAACTTTCAAACAGTCTTCAGACTCACCAGAAAAATACAACAAATGCTAAAATCAGCAAAAGACAAAAGGGACCCCCACAACGCTGCAGGAGTATACTGTATACCATGCAGCTGTGGACAAGTATAAATCGGAACCACAAAATGAAGCATTCACACCAGGATAAAAGAACATGAAAGACATTGCAGACTACAGCAACCAGAAAAATCTTCAGTAGCTGAACATGCTCTCAAGCAAATGGGACACAAAATCCTATTTGAAAACACAGAAATATTGGACAACACCAAAAGCCACTACACCAGATTATACAGGGAAGCCATTGAAATTCACAAACACCAGCAGTTACAATAAAAAAGAAGGAAGTCTAAAAATTAGCAAAACCTGGCTACCAGTCTTGAAAAACACAGCCTGCAAAAGGTCAACGAACTCAGCTCAACCACCAGGACATGAGAATACTTCTCACAATGAACATGCTAATCACGCTCAGCAGCCACTCGTTAACATTTCAACACAACCCCCCCCTAATCTTCTATAACTTATCTAATCTTCTACCTATTCTTCTATAGCTTAGCTTTATAAATAGAAAACAAACATTGCCACTCTACCTGGACACAGAGAGATCGCTTCTGTCTGTGCTCCTGCCCTCTGAAGATGCCAGCCACAGATGCTGGCGAAACGTTAGGAACCACAACTTCCAGAACACGGCCACACAGCCCAGAAGACCCACAACAGCCATTAAATGGATTGATCAGCAGAGAAACTTCAAGAAAGCCATTGCTGGATGGAGCTGAAATAGTGTGTGGACACAGTATAAATTATGGAGATGTTAATGAATGGAATTTATTTATTTATTTTATTGATATAACCATTATCTTACATAGTGATCCTAGGTGGCTCACAACAATCAATTAAAAACCACAATATACAGTAAAAACAGATCTAACCTGTCCTTGGTAGATGCCAGAAGTACCCATACTGTTAACCCCCTGACACACCCTTATCCTATCCCAATGCCTTCTGGAAGGCTGAAAGAGACCCTCAGATGGGAGGCTATTCCAAAAGGCCAGGGCAGCTATAGATAGGATGAGCATATTTCCTTGAGACAAAAACGGGAAAATTGGAATCGAAAGCCAGAAGTAGCTGGAGCGGCGCGAAAGAGCCAGAGCAGCTGATTGGAGGGAACCCAGAAGAGGAATCGCCTCTGCCTATCGCACTGCTCAGCCTACCTCTCCCACCTCCTTTGCCATGTGCTGATAGGCGGAGCTGATTCCTCTTCCGAGTTCCCTCCAACTCCCACCTCCTTTGCTGTGCACTGATAGGCAGAGGCGATTCCTCTTCTGGGTTCCCTCCAATCAGCTGCTCTGGCTCTTTTGCGCCACTCCAGCTACTTCCGGCTCTCGGTTCCAGCTGGCGGCAGGGACAGGCTAGTTCCTGACAGCTTTTTTAAAAAACGGGACAAAATTGACTTTTATATTAAAACGACAGGACGGTCCGGAAATGTAAAAAAACAGGACTGTCCTGTTCAAAACGGGATGTATGGTCAGCCTAGCTATAGAGAAGACCTACTTCCAAGGTCCCATAAGATGACAGCATTTAAGGGAAGGGCCTGGAACATGCCTACCCTATCTGACCTAGGAGGATTGGCAAATTTGCTCAGGGAGAGGCAAATAACCTTGCCCTGTGCCTTGTAGGGCTTTAAAGGTGATAACCAGCACCTTGAATTTTACCCAGAAAGCAACTGGGAGCCAGTGCAGCTCAACAGTGGTATAACTTGGGCAAACTGTGAGGCATCCAGAACTGCATGCACCTTTGCATTCTGGACCAGCTGCAGCTTCCAGATAGTGTTCAAGGGCAGCCTCATGTAGACAGCATTGCAGTAATCCAATCGGGAAGTGACTGAGGAGTGAGTGTATATGAGCAAGGCCTTGCAGTACAAATGAAATTCAGCTACATTTCTTTTTCTTTGCTCATGCCTTACTTTGGTTTACTACTGCATTTCTTCTTTCTTATTTACTCTTGCATAACATTGTTTGCATAACATTGCTTATCCTGAAAAGGAATAGTGTGATGGGTATGCATACAGTGTGTGTATGTGTGTGTGTGTGTGTGTGTATACGTATAAAAACAGAGACTATTGAGTGAGGTCATTAGTTACTTGTGGTTTGATCTTCTATTCCTTAGCATACTGGCAGTTAGGATAAATAATAGAATAAAAAGTGAGACTTTATTTCACAGGGTCAGCCCTACCGTTAGCCAGAAGAAAGCAGCTGTCTTAGACAATTAATTGTGTGTAATGAAAAGGTGCCAAATTTTATTTGACTTATTATTGTTCAATTTTTATTATTTCTTGTGAAAGTTTCTCCCTTGGGTGCCAAAATAACATGATCAGATTTTCACTTGGAAAGCAGAATTAGTTGCTGTTCTATCTCTATTGCCAGCTCTGTCTTAGACTAGCTCTGATGCATCTGCCCTGCTAGGAATGATGTGCCTGACAAAGCATAGAAGGGGAGATGCTTCAATGTGCTGAATACCCTTCAGTGAGGACAAAGTCACTCAAGGTGAATCAAGAAGTAATAGGTTGGAGATACATTGTAAGAGATGAAAATAGAAACATGAAAAATATTTGTCACACTAAGGGCCATGATGCAAATGTACTAAAAAAGGTAAAGGTTCCCCCCGCACATTTGTGCAGTTGTGTCCGACTCTAGGGGCCGGTGCTCATCTCTGTTAGCCAAAGAGCCAGCGTTGTCCGAAGACGCTTCCACGGTCATGTGGCCGGCATGACGCACATGGAACGCTGTTACCTACCACCGAAGTGGTACCTATTTATCTACTTGCATTTGCACGCTTTCGAATTGCTAGGTTGGCAAGAGCTGGGGCGAGTGCGGGAGCTCACTCTGTCACGTGGGAATAGGGATTTGAACCTCCAAACTTGTGATCTTCCGATCAACAAGCCTGGCGTCTTACCCACTTGGCCACCACGCCCTTTTATAAATGTACTATTAGACCTTATATTGAAATGTTTCAAAGGTACAACCACAGAACTGAGTGAAGGGGGTTAATCCCTCCTGACAGTAACACAGACACAGTCTCCCCCAGCCCATTTCACAAATAGCTCTAGGGGAGGGAAACATCACAAATGGCAGGTTCCCTGCTTGATTCCTGCACTTGGAGCAACTGAGAGAAATTGTCAGCCCTTTGACATAGACCAGACCACGAAACCAACATTATGAATGCTAGTACTACTTTTCTTATCTGGTTACAGGAACAGAATCTTGGAACTCTGAATGTACCTCCCCCCTCCCTCCCTTTATCTTCAAGAGAACTAGGGAGGGTCAAGTCTGAGATGCTTTCTCAAATTACATTTCTGCCCTGGACTCAATTTTCTTTTATCTGATCACTGTCTTGGTTGCAGCTCTTCCTCCTGTTCCTCAAGGTTACTCTTACAGCCCATTATAGAAATATGTCACAGTTCTGACCTTACTTAGGTCCCCCTCCATCAGCTATTTACATTTTACAAATAAGTTGTATCTGTACATCAAATATAATATTTTTTATTTGACTTGCTGTTTCTCATAAAGGGTGACCCTTAGGAAGTACATATTATGATGCTGCACTGTGGCATACCATAGGAATGCAACACTTCTATCAATGGACTCCCAGGGTCTTGATTATTGTATCCCTGAATTGTAAAGAGGCCATTAATTCAAACCTCCTGCTCAGTACAGAAATCCAAAGAAAGCATCTGTTTGGTAATGGGGTTCGGTTTCAGGAAAGAACCTGGTGATGTCCTTGGCCATATTTGCTTGCTCTTTTCCCATTCTAACAATCTGTGATATTTCTCTCTCATCTCCTTCCCACCCCAACTTTAGAGAGGCTCTCTTTCCTGCCATTAGGGAATGAAATCAGAAAAGAATGTGTTCTTAAAAGAAAACACCATGGTCCATTAAGACACTCCATTAAGAGTGATAGATGAATGTGTGTGCTTGGCAGCGAAAACACAGTAGCAAGAGTCTGAGCGAAGCCAGCATACAGCTGTCACATTCAGGCAATGTAAAACATGAGTATCGCAAGATGATCGGGCACCAGAGGGATCTCTACAGAAGCAAAAAGCAAACAAGCAAAACATGGTGATGCCAAAGAGAATATTATCAGAGAAACAAAGGTTCATTTCCTATGTTCAAGGCTGCTTATCAGTTTCTCCTGGACACGTTGCCTCATTGCATAGGTTTGCAAACAATTTGAGGAGCATATTATTCAAATGCTCATCCTCTTGCTAATCATGGCTTGTTTGGAAAGGCACTGCGAGGCTAACTCTGAATTGGCACATGCCCAAATCACTGATGATGCATGTCAGACAAACAAGAGAAGCCCCCACCCTCTTTTTAAATGCATCTCTCAGTGCCCTAAAGACAGAAAGCTTCAAAAGCCTGTGAACTCCTGATTACAAATGGTTTAGACAGTTTTAAAAAAACAACACACCAAATCTGAGAAAAAATAAATAATATGCTGAAACGATTGTGGGTTGTGGGTTTTTTTTAAGGTTTCAGGAATGGTTTGCATGGTCATTACTCCTTAATACATTATATGCAAGACCAAATATCCACCATACTAGGATAAATTATTTGATGTCTACCTTTAAAAAAAAAACCTAGACATTGTAATTGTATGTGGTGGAAGGAACTTGGGGTCACCAATGGATCCCATGGATTTATAATAGGTTTCCTTTGGGAAGAGCACGACAGTTCAGCTGCTCAGAATAAAGACATTTCAGGCTCCTTTATTCTCTATTAAGTGTTTTTATACCTGCTGTTTTAGAGTACAATCATATGCATATTTACCTTTAAGGTAGCCTTTATTATTTGATTAATAACATTTATTTATAAAACCTTTTAACTGGCGTTTCATTAAAAATATCCCCCTAGTGGTACAATAAAATCATATCAATAAAACCATATCAAATTACAAAGATTAAAATGTTTTCCCAGGGTACGGTGCAATTCTGAGCATTTTCCTCCAAATATTCACAATGTCCTTTGTATTTTCCTTTCACATGCACATCTTGTGCATGGTTTTGTTACTGCAAACTGCAGAAAAATGCAAATGTCAGGTTTTCCTACAAATGTAGGAAATTAGGGAATTGGTTTATTTATTTATTAATCAACTTATTGGTATATTAAGGACAGCTGTGTCTCAATTACCTACATATTTATATATTTATTTTTAAAAGTTATAACCCACAGATCTAGTGCATGCTCAGCATTCATAGAGGCTGCAATTGAAACCAGTGTAAAATTAGAATTATTTAAAGGGAAAATAAAAAGCAAACAAAGTACATTTTATTGATATACCTCAATTACTTAATGATGCCAAAGTTCTTTTCATAATTTAAATATTAAGTGTTCATAGGTACACAAAAATTTATAATATATGAGAATCTATGATATTTTTCCACCTAGTACAAGAATGTAAAGCAAACTATATTACTGTAAGGTCAATGAACTCAGCTCAACTACCAGGACTTGGGAATACTTCTAACAATGAACATGCTAATCATGCTCAGCAGCCACTCGTTAACATTTCAACACAACAAAAAAACCCTACCTAATCTCCTATAACTTAGCTCTATAAATAGAAAACATTGCCAAACATTGCCATTCTAGCTGAGCACAGAAAGAGCGCTTCTGTCTGTGCTCCTGCCCTCTGAAGATGCTGGCCACAGATGCTGGCGAAGCGTTAGGAACCACAACTTCCAGAACATGGCCACACAGCCCGGAAGACCCACAACAACCATCAAACTATATTACATTTGAAACATATTGCACGAATCTACTGTTGTGCCCTTTTATTTTAGAATAAGTGCATAGTGGCCTGATCAGGATTTGTCCTATAGTTATAGATTAAGTGCTCAGGATAGAAGCTTAATTCATCTTCCTGTGCCCATTGCTTAGCAGCTTCCCCATCTCCCCAAAAAACACAACATCTCCATTGGTGCCAGTGGAGTTTTGAGTAAGCACATATATGTGTCTGTAGGGGGGAAAGTAAATATTGCTAAAGATTATGGAAAAAAATAAGTTCACTCCTCACCATGAGTGCTAATCTCAGTCCAAGTTGAGCAGCTATGCACCAATTTGGGAGGAAAGAAAGAAAGAAAGAAAGAAAGAAAGAAAGAAAGAAAGAAAGAAAGAAAGAAAGAAAGAAAGAAAGAGAAGGGGGAAAAAGAGCTTCATGCTGCTTATTTAATGTATGAGGTAGTTTATTCCTGATGGTAATTTTTGCTAGATTGAGTAAATGAATTGTGTTTTTATTAATGCCACCATTACAGTGTTATTGGATGTTCTGCTGTAACGAATGCTGAATATTGCAGTGATTATGCAGTTTTGATGACTTATTTTTATAATGAACTTAATTGTTATGATGGTGCATCTGTTATGAAGCTATATGAGTGTGGCAAATGAGAAAAGTGCATACAAATTAGTTTGAATGGACTTACACATAAAATGCAAAAGTTAACTTCTCACAGCAGACATGGGCCAGGACAGTAAAAAGAAGCAAGCAGCATGACACATAGTTTACTCTGGAGCAAAGCTCACTTAACCAAACATGGGCCATGCTGGCTGGAGCTGTGGAGAGTTGCTATCCGAAATATCTAAAAGCCACCAGGTCATCTACATATAGTATATTGTGGCTCTTTATGGCAACATTCCACTTACAGATGCCATAATTCAGGACATCTGAATTATGAACCTGATAAAACGCAGAACCTGTAGACTTTTGAGTGATGACTATACCCATAAACTTACTTTTAGATTCATAAGAAGCTTTTGTAATTCAGCTATGGAGACTTGATTTTTACTGATAAAGGAGCAATGCTGACAACGTAGTATATTTCTCAATATTCAGCCAGTTCCACTGAATATCCAAGAGTCACCATATTGTACTCAGGTGGTGAATAAAGGACTTGATAGAAAGAAAAAAAAGACAGAAATATCAAAGAAAACAAAAATGTATTTTCATGATTGTTTTGTTTCTAACCAGCAACCTGGGCCTAGGAGGGAGGTGACATAGAAACAGATGGCTGTTATAATTAGATATGTTTGCTAATCTGGGTGTGTTTATATATATAAATCTGGGTATGTATGTATGTATATATAATAGTTTATTTATTTTGTCAATTACCAGCAAAAATTAAAAAACACAAAATAAAACACCAAACTAAAATCAAATAGATGAGATAAAATACTAGCATGACAAAGATAAAATAACACATAAAATGTGACATACACTGTTAAAATGGTGCAAGTGTAAATCTAAAATATTAAAGACTATGAAGTAAAATATATATAATCTAAAAACAAGATAGCTAGTATGTGTTAAACCTAAAGTGATAAATAAAACAGAACTGATTATTTCTGTAACCAGTTATGCCTTATTTTCATTGCGGCAACACAGAATTCAGGGGCGTGGTGGCTCAGCGGGTAAGATGCCAGGCTTGTCAATCGGAAGATCGCAAGTTCGGAGGTTCGAATCCCTAGCACCGCGTGACAGAGTGAGCTCCCGCACTCACCCCAGCTCTTGCCAACCTAGCAATTCAAAAGCATGCAAATGCAAGTAGATAAATAGGTACCACTTCGGTGGGAAGGTAAAAGCGTTCCACGCGCGTCATGCCGGCCACATGACCACGGAAGCGTCTTCGGACAACGCTGGCTCTTCGGCTAACAAATGGAGATGTGCACCAGCCCCTAGAGTCAGACACGACTGCACAAAAGTGCGGGGGGAACCTTTACCTTTACTTAACAGAGAATTTGGCTACTGCTCAAGTGATAAAGGGTTTCAAATCTTCTAGAAGATGGTTTACATAGAAATGGTCTGGTCTTCCTAGAAATTTACATATTAGGGGCAGAATATAATCAGACCTGATATCCCTGTAGAGTTTACAATACTTGCGAAATGGTTTTGATCTCCTTGTCCCCATGTGGGCAGGCATGCTCAGTTAATGGGGTTTTGGAGTATCTGCCTTGAAACAGTGTGGATGGTAAGATGTTATGCCTGGCTTTGAAAAAAGCTATTTTCAGCTTGGGGAAAGTTAGATTTTGTAGATATCTTGCTGGTTCCCAAGTGCCCTTATTTATCCAATTTCTGCCATGTTGGGACAGCCTATTAACTTCAGTCTGAAACTCTGTATCCCTTATTCTTTGAGTGAACAGTTGTTTGGGTTGGTCATATCCTAAATAAATTAGGAATGGTACAGAAAGCCCATATAATGCCAACTTCTGCTCTATGGCCTGTTTCCAAGGAGAAGGAAAATTGTATATTAAAACTAAAGGAGTTGGTCAGATTGGGAAGAATTGGATTTTCAGCCAGTAGTTTATCCTCCTCCTCCAAGTCCTTACTGGACTGCAGGCATTCGTGTCTCAAGCCTAAACTGGGCAATTGCTGTTCCATTGGGTGCAGCAAGGATTGATCTCAAAATTTGTGTTTGCACTGTTTGCACTGTTTCCAGTGTATCCTTCTTTGCATAAATTTCCTACTTTTGTCCCATAAAGGATTTGGGTCAGTGGTTTGGCTTCAAAAAGTTTTAATGCTGCAGAGATTAATTTTCCTCCACTTGTATAAAAGAAACGCTTAATAGCACTTGTAGACCTAAGAGCTAGATGCACTATGTGATTCTGGTGCGCATTCCAGGTGTCTTTAGAGTAGAAAACCATCCCAAGGTATTTTAATGCAGTAACCTGCTCTAATTTGTGCCCTTCTACTCTCTAGGATTGGTGGGTGACTCTCTTAGCAAAGACCAGAATTTTAGATTTATCAAAATTAAGAACTAGGTGATTTTGTCTGCAGTACCAAAATATTGCTGCTATTGCTGTTTTCAGCCCTATATGGGTTTGTGAAATTATGGTGGCATCATCAGTGTAGAGGAGCATAAGGATTTTGCGTCCTGCTAGTTTAGGTGTATGGAAATTCAGATTATAAAGAAGGTTCACCACTTAATTGATGTACAAGTTGAAGAGAGATGTGAGGGAGATCTGGCTGCCACATCTGTTACCCCTTTGATCACCAGAGTTGATTTGGCTGATCTGGCTGGCTAGGCATGTGCCCCATTCATCCCTCACTGCTCCATGTCCGTCCCTCCCGAAGCTGTGTGCTTAGTGGAAGAGGATGACCATCCCAGATAGAAGGAGTGTACCAATCTTCGGTCAAGAGTATACAATAGCTGTGCTCCCCTGCTAGAACCACCGAACAAGCTCAAGGTGTTTAAGCATTATTCTTCCATGCTGTTTTCAATCCAAGGACAGGCAAATCAGGCAGTTAGCATAAGACTGACTCCCCCCCCCCCGCATATTTGAGTTACCTACAGCTTCATTTTTTGATCTATGTACTTAAAAAGACTTTTGCATTTGTAAATAGTTTTAATTGTAAATAAAACTATTTCCTTAAAAGTCCTGGTGGTTTCGTACTCCGAACAGGACAGACATTTCACATTTTGTCCAGATGACTCCCTTGATGGCAGTACAGAGTTATTATTTTATGTTTCTCTTTATGCTTATCTAGTGGTCATCCAGATTTTTGCAGTCTAGATATGGTAGCTCTAGTTGGGATACCTGATCATTCCTCTCCTTTTTCACCTTTCATATGTATAAATTTGAGCATTCTTGTTGGGAGGGAAAATTAGACTGGCAGTCCAAACATACTTAGCTATAGCTTTTCATTCATGACCACATTTCCATATCTCGCTTGGGCATCCTGCTAGTTTTGTTTAATAGGGAAACATATTTCAGTCTTTCAAGGCAAAGATTTCCAAAGTGTAGTTAATATAAACCACATCAGCAAACTACTTTTGAAGTATAGAAAGAAGCAATCCAATTAAAAAATAGAAATACAAGTTAAGATGTTGTTGTTGTTGTTGTTGTTATTGTTCTTAGAGTTCATATCTGGCTTTTCATTTGCAGAACTCTCAAGTCTGCTAATAATATGTAACAAATACAGAAATGCCAACAATATGTATGTGTGTGTGTGTGTGTGTGTGTGTGTGTGTGTGTGTATGTATGTATGTATATATATATATATATATATATATATATATATATATATAAAAAAAAATGGACAATTAAAGCCACATTAAAATTTATAAATAGTAAAAGAATTAACATTTAAATGGTTGAGTGAAGCAAGCTTTACTGCTCATCTAAAGGGAATATATGCTGTAGTTTCGGAGCGATGCAGGAGAAGGCAGTCATCCATTTGTCTGATAGAGTAGCTTCTGAAACTCTATCTCCAGGGAGAATTCTCCTAAAAATCTTTCCTGGAGAAATTGGTTAGGTCTCCAATTCATAATATACTCAATAAAAAGAAGACAATTGGGGAAAAAAAAACTTCCTACATTTCTTGGGAATCAATTCCATAACTATGACATTACCACAAAAAATGAAACAATGACCCTTTCTTCCTAATTCCCACCAAGCCAATACATGTTGATGAGGAGCACATAGCAAGATCCTGGCAGATAGTCTTCAGGCCATGAAAGGTTTGGAATGATTAAATAATTGATTAGCCTTTAAAGATCATCACTTTGGTGGCGTTCATACAACATCCAAAGCCAGAAGGCTTGGTTAACAAGTGCATGCATGCTTTTTACCACCTTCATAACATTTATCCAAGGTTTGAAGTTAGGGCTGATCCTCAGTAGGATAAGCAAACATTAACCTCCCTTTCCAGTGACTTCTCAATATTTGCTACCCCCTCTCTCACCTGGGGATAAAAAGAGGTTTCCCTTGGTGCCAATTAAGTTTTTTGCTTTTTATTTTTTAATCTGGACAGTGGGATCCATTGGGGAGGAAGGGACTGGTGGCAGAGATATAAAGGATTGGGCTGCTGCTTACTCAGTTGTGAGTAAGTTGTAATATTACTTGTGGGTAATTAAAAAATAGAGGGGCAGCTGCTTCTACCCTAAGCTCTAGTTGGGCTTTGACACCAGCTGTCTGGCAAACATATGAGGTGCCTGAAGTCCGTCTTTACTGTCTGGAACACCAAAGTATAAGGCTTGCATGTTAAGTGCTGCTGTTAGAGCGGGCTCAAAATTGGAAAAGACAAGTACACTTATTCCTAATAACATGACAGCCAAAAACTCCATCAGATGATTGCTGAGGAAAATTAAAATGGAGAATCTGTTGGTCACATCTGAAGGGCTGCTGACATAGATATTTAAGAGGCTTTGATTTGTGGGCTTTGCCACATACTTCTTATACAGTATAATGTTGTTAAGCTGATATATATGCTTAGAGCTGAGTGCTTAATGAGCTGTATATAGAGCTGATTTGCCCTTGCTTGGCCTTCTTTCTTTCTATCTAAACAGCCAGAAGAGGTACGACTAGAGACCATCTATTTTAAACTGAAGTAGTCTTGCTTTCTAAATAACTTTCGTTTAAAAAGTCTCTTATTTCAGCAAGCAATCATATGGTTGGTTTTTATATCTGTCCCTGTAAGAGTGTGTGTGTTTATATGTGTATACATCTTATTAATGCATGAAGGATGCACAATTTGCCTGTAAAGCCTCTTTCCAGCTACTGGAACTGAAAGATAAGACTCTGGGTGATGTGAAGCAACAGACCCTTTTCCTTCACTTTCAATAGTGGCTTTGAAAGGATGCTTTGGACAAATCTTCATTGAAATAAAGTACCCTTTTGCACAACCATACCATGTGTTTAATTATAGGTAGAAATGCCTAAGGATTGCTGATTTTTTAAAATGAAAAATGGAATGTTTAATCAGAGAAATCTTGGTATTACTTGGAAATCTTGATAAACTTTAAATGGCAAGAAACAGGGGAAGTAAGAAGTTTTCCTATATTATAATCTCATGTTCCCCCAAATATATTCTGCCAGATGCTTCTTACAAAGTTTAGTGAGTGACAACCACCCAGCCCTCTGAATTATGAAGCTTGAATCTTACCCCCACCTTTACCTTTATTCAGTCAGTCAGTCTGTCTATCATCTGTCTATCTGTCTATCTGTCATCTATCCATCCATCCATCCATCCATCCATCCATCCATCCATCCATCCTCTCTTGGTTTTCTTTTTTTTTAATTTTAAAATAATCTTTATTCTTTACACCATTAAAATACACATACAAAAAAAAAAGGAACACAGAAAAAAAAAGGAAAAAATTCCACAAACATAAAACAGAACACAATACATTGCATGACACAATACATTGCATAATTACATTTCTTGTTTCATTAAAATACATCTTTACCCTCTTTCCTTAACTTCCTTATCCTTCTTCCCTCTTCTTCCCTCTTCTTTTCGGCACCTTCTTAAACTCTCTAACCACGTCCTTCTTTCCTTCCTCTACCTACTCTTACCTTCTCTACTTTCTAACTTCCCATTACCTCTCTTTGCAAAAAAAAAGAAAAAAAACCTAACAAGACAAACAAAATGGACTTCCTACTTTCTCACCACTATTCTCTAGAACTTTTTCTATATAGATTTAGTATATATAATTAATTTTTAACAAATTAATTCACAAATCTTATATACAATAATTTACAATTTATATTTTTTGAGTTTTTTCTATAAATCTGTAAAATGGATCCCAACATAAATTAAATTCTTCCATATTCTTATCATTTAATAAATCCATTAACTTAGCCATCTGTGCTAAATCCATCATTTTTAACAACCATTCATCTATTGCAGGTGAACATTCCTCTTTCCAATGTCTTGCCCATATAATTCTGGCCGCAATTATTAAATAGAATAATAATTTTCCATATTTCGTATGTATCTCTGGTTTTATAAATCCCAATAAGTACATCTCAGGTTCTTTACTTAAATCTTCTTCCAATATTTCACATATTGTCCGATGTATTGTATTCCAATATTTTTTGGTTTTATGACATGACCACCAAAGGTGAAAAAAAGTGCCCACTTCTTTTTTACATTTCCTTTTATAAATTTTTCACCATATTCCAAACTTTTCAACGTTTTAATCAGAAAATCCCAATTTAAATTATCAAAGGCTTTTTCGGCATCCAGGAATAATAATAAAATTTGTTTTTCTTTATGATCTTTAGCATACTCAATTAAATTTATAATGGTTCTAATATTATCTTTAATATGTCTTTTTGGCAGAAAACCAGATTGATCAACATTTATTGTATCCTGTTGTATCCTATTTGCCAAGATAGTGGTAAAAATTTTATAATCTGTATTTAACAGCAAGATTGGTCTAAATTTTTTACAAAGGGTTTGATCTTGATCTGCCTTAGTCAGACTCAACTTCCGGCTGTCGAGGTGACTAGTGCGCTGAGCAGAAAGCTCCACGGTTTGCCTGTTTGCAGTGATATATTACAAGGAAAAATCACTGAAAAATCGCTCTCAAAGAGAGGGCGATCAGGAGATTGATCACAAGAGGGTCGTCGGATCACCGCTCTCTCCCAACCCCCGTAAATCCACTGCGGGGAGAGGGAGATAGAAGCGGTGAAAGACGACTGGAACTGACAACTATTGCTCTGCAGAAACCGCGAATCTGAATAAAGATAAGTAGCACAGCACCCGACCTTTTTAGACACATATTTTTACTTTTTTAAATATTATCTGCCTATTAATCTCTAAGATTTACCTCTGGACTGTGATTTATAAATGCTGGTATTTTATTTTTTTTCCTTGTCAAAGGAGTGTTTAAACGGTTGATTGGAAAGCTAACTGACTCTGCCTGATATACACTGAGTGACTTTCTCTTTTTATTCTTAATATTCCTAGTTTTGGTTGACTTTCATTCCTACTGCAATTATAAGTATTTTTCTTTTGAGACTAATCTGCCTGGATTTAAAGTTTTTATGGATAAATGAATTAATTATTTGATATTCTTTCCTTTACCTGTTTGGGATTTTTATTATGAAAGAATTCCTTTTGCTTTTTGTGTTTTGCTTTTTCTTATAAGTGCTTGAGTATTCCTTGGATTTTATAAGTTACTTTATAGAATTTTTTATGAATGCTTTGGATTCCTAACCTTTTTGTATATAAATTAGACAACTTATTCATTATAAGTTACTTTATAGAATTTTTATGAATGTTTTGGACTCCTTTTGTATATGAATTAGATGACTTATTCATGATTGGACTGTGTGGATATAAGCTGCCGTGAGAAACTCTGGGATTGTTTACCTTTTTTGATATTATTTTGACTACAATAGAACCACTCTGTTCTTTTTTATCTTTTAATTACTTGCTCTTACGCTTGGACATATAATTTTAATGGACTAGATTTTTTGTTATTTTGATAACTACATTCAAAGGACTATTTTTATTTTTTGAAGTTTTTATTCTCCTATTATTAAAAAGGGAGAAGAAAAGAGAAAGGAGAAAAAGAAAAAAAATAGTAGCCCCTTTTTTTGTTTGTTCTTTGTCTTCCCCCCCTTCTTTTCTTCTTTTCTTTCTTTTTTTCCCCCCTTTTCTCTCTTACAGGGAAATTATCTACATTATGACAACCATGGCATTAACACCTGGAGCATCAATGGAACCTCCTCAATCAGAAATGGAAAAACTTCTGGAAGTAATGGCATCATTTAATAAGAAAACGGAAGATTCAATGACATCACTTAACAAGAAAATGGAAGATTCAATGGCACAAAATAAACAGATGAAAGAACAAATTGCATCTTTGGAAAAAAAATTGATGGGAAGATGGAAGAAATGAAGAATAAGATAACCCAAGAGATTGCACAAGAGTTTGAAAGGGGAATTCAGATAGTGAGGGGAATTGCGAATATTTTGTTAGGGGAGCTCGAGGATATACAAGGCCAGATGCAAACATTAAAGACAGGATTAGAGGATGTCACTAAGGAACTTGAATATAATCTAGATGTTACTGCATTAGCAGAAATGAGAGAGAAAGAATGCATTTTGAGGTTGGGAGCAGTTCCAGAGCAATTGAGTGAAAATGTAAGAGAAAGGAGTGTTTCTATATTAGATGGACTTTTGGAGATGAAAGAACAAGATCTAGATTTGGAAATGGAAAAATTTTTTAGAGAGCAGAAAGTGTTTAAAGAACAAAAGATAAGGATAATCTCTACTTTAAAAGTTAAAACATTTCTAGAGAAACATGAGACAGACATGAGGGAGGCACCAGGAGAACGTAAGAAGCATTTCATAGAATAGAATAGAATAGAAGTAAAGAACAGAGATAAATGGCTGACCTACAAGGACTTCTTATTGTTAAAATTGATGGATTGACAGAAAAGGATAAATTGATATGTTTATTAAAAGAAAATTTAACTATTACTCTTTTAAAGATTAGAAATTATTAATGGACTATTTAGAAAATGCTGGAGGGGTAAAGCTTATATGAGGATTTGAAGATTAAATTATATATAAATTGATATATTAGATAAGAAAAAATTTTTTTAATGTGATATACAGACCTAGTATGCAAGACACATTTTATAGAATAGAATAGAAATAAGGAATAGAGATAAATGGTTGACTTATAAGGATTTTCTATTACTAAAATTGATGGATTGACAGAAAATATGCAAAATATTTTACAAATTCAAGTCCCATTTAAATTGGAATTATTTTTATTGGGAATATGGGAAGAACAAATGGGAAAACAATTTGTAACAATTATGCATTATATGGTCATTGCAGCACGACTTGTAGATGCGCAAAATTGGAAAAATTAGATTTTACCTATGATACAAGATTGGATGTTAAAATTGATGGACATGGCAGAAAATGACAAATTGATATGCTTATTAAATGAAAACTTAAATTGTTACTATCTTAAAGAATGGAAACCATTAATGGTCTACTTGCAATATGCAGGTGGAGCAAAGCTTATTTGGGGTTGAAGACTAAAATATATATGAATTGATATATTAGACAGGAAATGTTTTTGTATGTTATATATAGAGCTAGCATGTAAGAAAACTTTTTAAATTACTAAGACCAGAGATAAATCGGAAGTTGACTATATCTATGCTTTATCTTTTTTCTTTTTTTCTTTACTTTTCTACACACTTTTACTTCTTTCTTTGATTTGTATTTCTTTTTCTTTTTCATTTTCAGCCTTTTAACTATGTATACAGTATTTAAAACTTTAATAAAATTTGGACCTTGGTCCCCCCCCCCCCCAAAAAAAAAAAGATATTGATCTGCCTTAGGGATCAAAATTATATTGGCGTCGGTCCATGATTCAGGTATTACATTGCCAGTCATTATTGAATTTAATAATAAGTTAAATGCTAATAATAGTTGATCTCATTATTAGATTGGCTACTTAATTCTTGGGAGCCTACTGCTTGAGCAAAAATTTTAAATTTTTCTGTTATTTTCTGTTTTGGAGCATTATTCCCTGGTGAGTACTTAGTTTCTTTTTCTAATTTTCTAAGAAAATCTTTCGCTTTTTCAACTGAATTTAATTTAAACCTTTGCTCCTTGTACAGCACATTCACCCCTTCTAGAGTCTCCCATCTATACATAATCTTCTTTCTTTTCAAAACCTCTGTCAGAAAATAATATTCTTTTCTTTTTTTCAAAATTGCAGCTGGTATTTCTTTAAAAATTTTAATATCTTTCCCTTCTATATTAATTCTTTTATCAAACCCAGTTTGCAAAATCAAGTCTCTTAATTTTTTCCTACTAAATTCAATAACTAAGTCTCTTGATATATTATGTTCTCTAGCATACTTTGAATTAACACGATACATCGTTTCTATTTCCTCCTCTAACTGTTCTTTTTCCCAATCAATCATGTCTGCCAAAGCATGAGTAATGGTGTTTTTAATCTCTGCTTCTTTGCCTTCCTTTAACCCTCTTATTCTTAAACATTTCTCTTTTTGTTTTTGTTCAAGTAAAGTTAATTTATCAAATTCCTCTTCTTTTTGCTTTTCCATTTTTTTCACTCATTCTTTCATTCCTTTAATTTCTGCTTGAAATCTTTGTTCCATGCTGTCTAGCTTTTTAACCAGAGTCTTTTCAAAATCTTGTATTTTTTCCTCTAGTAAGGTGGTCACATTTGTTGAAATACTCTGAATGGTTTTCTTAGTAAAGTCATCAAAGAGTGATTTTAACCATTCACCTTTGTCTTCTCCTGAATCTGAGCCTCTTCTAAGTGTTTTCTTAGATGTCATCATTCAAAGAGTTCTTATCCACCAAGTAGAAGACAATGAGTTTGTTTAAACTTATTTCCTCTAAAGCAGTCAAAATGGCGATTTTAAGTAATTAATTAATTAAAGAGTCAGTTCCACCTACTGTAACACAAAGTGTCGAAGTCTCAGCCACCTTCTTTGAAACTTTAACAATGTTTTCTTGATGAGAAAGTCTGTAAATATTTCTTTTAACAAGTTAAGTCTTTGATTTATAACAAAGTGTAGGAGAAACGGCAGCAATCCCTGTAATGGGAAAAAACGAAGATAAGCGCTAACCCGGCTTCCCGGCTTACTTTCATTGTAGGCTGTCAGCTGGCTGAGATAGTGAAAGTACTCAGATGCAGACTGCTTTCATGCCACTGCCGCACAGAAGCTGCAGGTTTTTCTTTCTTTTCTTCGGGTTCACCCTTACTTTGGCTTCCCTGTTGTTAATCGTTCCGTTAGAAAACTAACAATATCGACCCAATATCTTCATTTTGATTCAAATGAATGACGAGCTGTTCATTTCGTGTCCACTCGTCATTTCTCTACACCGGAAGTCCCTCTCTTGGTTTTCAAGTGCTTTCAGGAAAATTCTTCAGCATTGGATAGAGTTTCATCCCTTAGGTTGTTGGTGTTATTCTTTATAGCCCCATCTCCTTCCAAGCATACAAGGCAACATATATAGCACTCCTTCTTCCAGTTCTTCGCCATACCATAATAACCTTATTTCTAAGTCCCTTTATCATCTAAAGGAGGATCGTTAAGATTACCATGCTGCTGTTGAGCTTGCGAAATGGTCTTAATCTTCCTAGGCACAGAAGACAAAGCAGGAAGGAAAATAGGGGAAAGATTTTGCTTGAGGCCCCCACCTCTATTCAAGGAAGGATTTTCCAAGTTGGCATAAATGGATTCCTTGACCCCTCTCTCAAACCACCTATCTTCTCTGTCTAAAATGTGAACATTAATGTCCTCAAATGAGTGTCCTTTTTCCTTTAGATGAAGATAAACTGCTGACTCTGGTCCTGTGGTGTTACTTCTCCTGTGTTGGGCAATCCTCCTGTACAAAGGTTGTTTGGTTTCTCCAATGTAGAGTTCAGAGCACTCCTCACTGCACTGGATTGCATAAACTACATTGCTTTTCTTGTGTTTTGGAGTTTGATCTTTGGGGTGTACAAGCCTCTGTCTCAGTGTGTTGGTGGGTTTGAAATATACAGGTATGTGGTGTTTGCCAAATATCCTTTTTATCTTTTCAGACACGCCAGCCATGTAAGGAATGACCAGGTTCTTCCGTTTACTCTGAGTCTCAGCCCTATCTGTCGCTGTTTTAGGTCTGGTAGATTTAGATTTAGTGAAGGCCCAATTTGGATATCCACAGGCCTTCAGAGCTGTTCTCAGGTGCTGATTCTCATTCTTTTTGGAATCCATGGAGGTGGGGATGGTTTCTGCTCTGTGTGACAATGTCCTGATGACTCCTAGTTTGTGCTGCAGTGGATGGTGGGAGTCAAACATCAGATATTGATCTGTGTGTGTGGGTTTCCTGTAGATCCCTATTTCTAGCTTGCCACCGGTCCCAATGAGAACTTCACAGTCTAGGAATCTTTCCCCTATTTTCCTTCCTGCTTTGTCTTCTGTGCCTAGGAAGATTAAGACCATTGGTGTTGGTAATCTTAACGATCCTCCTTTAGATGATAAAGGGACTTAGAAATAACATCTCAAAATAACCATGACCTAGCCCCAGGTGCAAGGTCACACAGCCACCTAGAAACATATTTAAGGATTCCCTTACTAACTTTGCTCAGACTGAAGAAGGTCCTTGGATAAGGAGCAAAACGTTTCCACTGAGAAAATAGAAATCCAGTTGACATGATTCAAGCTACAGACCCTTCCATCACAGTTTCTAATACCTGTTGGACTGCCATTTGACCTACCAGACATAGGACATTCCCCTATTTGAAGACCTCTTCAGTCCCATTCCAGTTTAAAATAATAAAATCCATAGGAATGGAAAGCAGTAGCTTTGAAGTTGTGCATAAAAAGTTGGTACCTGACTGAGAAGAAGACTGAGAAGGCATACAAGTGAAAAGTTTTGCACATCTATTTAAATTATAGCAATTATTTCTAAATCTGGATCTCTATCTATCTATCTATCTATCTATCTATCTATCTATCTATCTATCTATCATCTATCATCCATCCATCCATCCATTCATCCATCCATCCATCATTAAAACCTATCTGTGATATATTTTTTCTTTTTTGGCCTTTTGGTGATTTATGTCTCTTTTTCTGAATGGATGCATAACTGGTCCTTGTTGAAACATTATACAATTGCATCTTTTGGAAGATACTGAAATGCCTTTGAACAAACTTGTATTTTGCACACTCATCTTGACAGAGCAGTAAGATAAGATATTGCAGAATACAGTATATGATTTTCATCTGTAAGTTACTAAGAATGTTCTTCTTCTAACTTTGTACTGGTAAAGAATTATAATTTGTGTATATCCTATTCTCTCTTTCCGCCTAATAAAAAAGTGATTCATTTCCTTATTTTCAGTGATAGAAGTTCTAGCTTACATTCTGCGATGGATGAAATTTTATTGGCATATTATTTAGAGTCAATTTATACCTTGGTCACACAAGATGACTAAGATTTGTCAAACCAATACTGAACACGTTTAAATATTGCATTGTTTGTATGAAAACATGGACAAGAAATAATGTTGAAATGGAAAAATAAGATTACTGAACTGTTATGCAAAACATATATGCACATCAAACAGCACAATATACCCTAATCAAGGAACTATTAACTCAGTCAATCAACCAAGCAGCAAACAACAGCCCAATCAAGGAACTCCTAAGGGGAGAACAACACCTCCACCAACACAAGCAGGAAAAGCCATGGTATATAAACAGAGATCAAGTCCCACTCACTTTTTGCACTGAAGATGTTGCCTAGTCTGGCAATGAAATGTCTGCAAGAAAACAACAAGGCTCAGAGAGCACCAAGGACTCCACATATATGCACATGCAGGACATGCAGGAATCATGTCCAAAGATGAAATTTCAAAGCTACTGTAATATCCAAGGAAACCAGAACGGATCCACTGGTAATTTTCTGGATCATGCTTCCTTAATAATTTGACAGTGAAGGATCTCCTCTTGCCACCTAAAGATGAATCATCCCTGTGTCTCACCGATATCAACAGGATTCACATACCAGAAAAGATTATTGAGTAATGTGGCCAAAGTTTTTGAGAGTCCTTCTGTTTATATCATAATTTTCTCTCCCCCATTTTTTCTTTTGTTATTTTGGTTGCTATGCTTATCAGTGTTGAGGTTCTGTTGACCCTTCAGTGCTGTTATATGTATTTCTACTTTCTTTTTTTGATTAGTTTGGCAAAATAAAAATTAATAAAGAATATGATGACCTCTGGCACACCATAATGCAGTATTTCTCAACACTGGCTGGGAAATTCTGACAGTTGAAGTCCACACATTTTAAAGTTGCCAAGGTTGAGAAACACTGCATTATGTTGTGCCAGAGGTCATCATATGTGAATTCTTTATTAATTTTTATTTTGCCAAACTAATCAAAAATGACACAATGGTTCAGTGGTAAAGATGCCAGGCTTGTTGATCGGAAGGTTGGCGGTTCGAGACCCGAGCAACGTGTGATGGAGTGAGCTCCCGCACTCGCTCCGTCTCTTGCCAACCTAGCAATTCGAAAGCATGCAAATGCAAGTAGATGAATAGGTACCACTTCGGTGGGATGGTAACAGCATTCTGCACACATCATGCTGGCCACATGACCACAGAAGTGTCTTCGGACAGTGCTGGCTCTTAGGCTAAGAAACGGAGATGAGCACCACCCCCTAGAGTTGGACACGACTGTGCAGGGGAAAACCTTTACCTTTACCCTAATCAAAAAAAGAAAGTAGAAATACATATAACAGCACTGAAGGGTCAAGAGAACCTCAACACTGATAAGCATTGGTGGCTGGGGAATTCTGGGAGTTGAAGTCCACATGTCTTAAAGTTGCCAAGTTTGAGATACACTGCCATAATGCATTGGATCCATAGCCATGCAACTCTTGAATTTGAGACTGGAGTCTCCATCTAATCCCTCCCCAGCCTGGGTCAGCCAATAGCAGAGTGCAGAGATTGCAAGTCAATCAATGTTCTTTCCCCCTATCTCAGACTTGTCAATCACAGATTTTACTGTATTTATTGCCTTCCCACCCAACTTTGAGTGATCCACAAATAACAGAACAGCCCCTCCCTTTCCCTTCATAGCAAGAAAAGCAAGTAGTTTCCAGTGCCACCACTCATCCAGCACATCTTTTTTCATATTATTTTGTATGCATTTGCCATCTTCCCCATGGAGGAAGTTTGATTGTTGCAACAATTAGCAAAGCCACAGAGAAGCCTGAAATGCTTTCTTTTCTCCATTGCAACAGATCAGCTTTGCTGATGGGGTGTGTTATTGAACTCTGGAGAGTAGTTACATGTCAGAGAAAAGCCAGAAGTGCTCTTTCATCCCTGCATGCAAAAGATCAGCTTGGGTTTCAATAGCAGCAAGCCAAAAATGTTTCATGCTAGCAAAGCAGCATTCCTGGGCTTCTTGCTGATGGTCCAAAATATGGCAGTGGGGACTGTAATCAGAGCATACCAGCCCACAGACACCAGATAGTCCCCTTGATCATGTGGGTCTGTTCCATTGCTATGGTACAAAATATGTAAAATACTCCTTTGGGAACAATTTATATATATTCCACAAAATAAGGATCCTAAAAGGTTCCTAAAAAGACAATGATCTGTATGCAGTTGCACACTCAGTGATTTGGTTTTCTCTGTGCTCATCTGCTTGCTTTTGTACATATACCTGCTCCACTGTGATCCCTTGACATTGAGTAGCTGTGAACTTAGTACATTCATCAACTTGAAGTTTTTGTCATTAGTGTCATTGTCTCTGGGTGACTCCTTAATTAGTAAGAGATATGCTAATTGATCAGTTTATAGTGTCCTCTGTAATACAACTTAATGGATGAACAGTTGGAGATGGAAACTTGAATCCCTACTGAGAAGTTTGGTGTTACTGCATACGTCAGCACAAATTATTAGACAGTAAGTCTAAGACTTAAAATTACAGTTTCAATTATTTTTTTTCAGTGTCTTACAGTCACCTATCTTTTAGCTTTACATGTCTATTTATTTTATTTATTTATTTGTTTAATTTATATGACCGCCCATCTCCCCCGATGGGGAACTCTGGGCGGTTCACAATAAAGTAAGTTAAAATAGATCTAAAATATATAAAACCTCAATCATACAATACAATAAATAATTATAAGATTATAAAATCCAGATGGACGATGGAATTAATTAAAAGAAGGACATTATAAAATTAGGGGATTAACCACCCGCATGAGGAACTATCCCTTCCTCCTTCCCATGCCAGGCGGCAGAACCAGGTCTTCAGCTCTTTCCTAAAGGTCGGGAGGGAGGAGATCTGTCTCAACTCTGGGGGCAAGATGTTCCATAGAGTGGGCGCTGCCACAGAGAAGGCCCGTCTCCTAGACCCCATCAGATGGCATTCTCTAATTGATGGGGTTCGTAACAGGCCCTCTCTGAATGACCGGGTGGGGCGGGTCAATAAAATGGGGATAAGACGGTCCCTCAGGTATTCTGGCCCGATGCCATGTAGGGCTTTAAAGGTGATAACCAACACCTTGAATTGTACCTGGAAGCAAACCGGCACCCAATGCAGCTCGCGGAGCAACAGTGTTACATGTGCAGATCTTGACGCACCCAAAACTGCCCGCGTGGCCGCATTCTGCACCAGCTGTAGCTTCCGGATAGTCTTCAAGGGTAGCCCCATGTAGAGCTCATTGCAATAATCTACATGGGAGATGACGAGAGCATGAGTGACTGTACAGAGGGCGTCGCGATCCAGGAATGGGCGTAACTGGCGCACTAACCGAAGTTGTGCGACAGCCCTCCTAGCCACGACTGCCACCTGCTATTCGAGCAGGAGTCGTGAGTCTAGAAGGACTCCCAGATTACGCACCGGTTCTGAACGGGGCAGTGCTACCCCATCGAGAACCAAAGATGATAATTTCCCAGAAGACGCTGAGCCATCAATCCACAGCCACTCGGTCTTACCAGGGTTCAATTGAAGCCTGTTGTTCCCCATCCAGGCCCTCACAGCCCCCAGGCACTGGGACAGGGTGGACACTGCATCACTTACTTCACCAGGGATGGAGATATACAATTGAGTATCATCCGCATACTGATGATACCTCATCCCATGGTGTCGGATGACCTCGCCCAGCGGTTTCATGTAGATGTTGAATAGGAGAGGAGAGAGAACCGAACCCTGCGGCACCCCACACAGGAACGGTCGCGGGCTGGATCTCTCCTCCCCTATCACCACCGACTGGGAGCGGCCCCGGAGGAAGGAGGTGAACCAGCGTAAAACTACGCCGCCCACCCCCAACTCCCTAAGCTGCCCCAAAAGGATACCATGGTCGATGGTATCGAAAGCCGCTGAGAGATCCAAGAGAGCCAGGATGGATGCACTACCTCCATCCCGCTCCCGCCAGAGATCATCCGTAAGCGCGACCAATGCAGTCTCCGTCCCATATCCCGGCCTGAAACCTGACTGGAAAGGGTCTAGATAATCTGCTTCATCCAGGGTCCTTTGAAGTTGCAACGCCACCACTTTCTCAACCACCTTTCCCAAAAAGGTGTTTTTGTGTCCCCTTGATCATGTGGGTCTGTTCCATTGCTATGGTACAAAAGATGTAAAATACTCCTTTGGGAACAATTTACTGTATATATATTCCACAAAATAAGGATCCTAAAAGGTTCCCTGCTTTACATATAATTTATTAATTAGATTTGAATCCTGTCATTGGTCCAGGAGTACAAGGTGGTATTCATAATACAGTACTCCTTGTCTTATTTTTCTCACAATAACAGTCCTGTGGGATGGGGTGGGCTGAGAAAGGATTGGTCCGAAATCATCCAATGAACTTCAATGGCTGAGAGTGGATTGAATATGTGTTTCTCAGATCCTAATCCAATACCATAACCTGTACTATTATATGTATTATTTGAACTTGTATTTCAAAATTCTGGTGGCAAGTTTTAAAATAGCATTGAATATTTAGGTTGCATTCATTACAATCCTATGGAAATGTAAGTGTAAGTGAAATCCCAAAGATTTCAAAGGGACTTACTTCCAAGTTAATGACCTTTGATGTATAGTCTTAATTATTATAGTGCTGCAGGTTAAAAATTCAGTAAATTGTATATATCTTCAAAATTTATATATTATTTGCTTGAATAAAATGTTCAGTTTAGAAATAATGTAGATTCACATCCTCTTGAATGGTGTATCCCATGTTTAACTTATACATAATTGACTGCAGTGACTTCCTGTTTGAAGAAAAGCTACTTTATCAGAACTGGCAGGCACAACACACTTCATTGCCTGAGGCAAAGATGGTGTGCTTCCTCCATTCCTTATTCAAAAGCAGTTGAGTTTTATTTCTACACTGCACTAAGAGTGGGTCCTCCACCATCTCTGAAGGTAGTTGACTTCCTTAAACACACAGAATCCTGCCATTTGACTGAAGATAATCATGCATCTAAATATATGACATAATGGTTGCATTAATGTTAACATTTTACAGGATTTTTTGTGGGTGGTGATGCAATAGACAGAACGAGGTAACACTGATGATATGTCATTACAGTAGATTCCAGTATAAAAGATCAAGTCTGCAAAAGGAAAGAAATTGAGGCTAAAAACTGCAGCCTGCATGTTTATAGTTGCAAATGTTTAAGTAAACTGTTCCTGTATCCACAGAAAGTATTTGCAGTTGTTGTCAGACCTTGTGAGATTTGTTGGAGCTAACTAGAATGAGCAATATTCTGAAAGATCATGCCCAGGGGATTATCCTTGGTGTATCCAGGCTCTCTTCAAAAGTATTACTTTGCACACTGCATCAGTGTAGAAGAGATACTTCTGAAGTGGAATGTTCATGTGAGAGAATTATGGATGAGATCCGGCCACTGTATCAGTTGCATATTCTAGAAAATAACCAGGATATCAAGAAGAAGGCAGCCATGTTTGCTAGAAATGCCAAAAAGGCATTTGAGAAATACTGATGGTCAAGTAGACTCTGGGAATTGGGCAGGGAAGGAGATTTTAGTGCTGCATTCCAAAATACCTGTTTCTTATATGCTACTGGATTGTAGGATAATTGGACTCTATATGCAAAGAAACGAAAGAAAGAAAGAAAGAAAGAAAGAAAGAAAGAAAGAAAGAAAGAAAGAAAGAAAGAAAGAAAGAAAATAGAGGGGCACGGTGGCTCAGCGGGTAAGACGCCAGGCTTGTCGATCGGAAGATCGCAAGTTTGGAGGTTCGAATCCCTAGCCCTGCGTGCGGAGTGAGCTCCCGCACTCGCCCCAGCTCTTGCCAACCTAGCAATTTGAAAGCATGCAAATGCAAGTAGATGAATAGGTACCACTTCGGTGGGTAGGTAACAGTGTTCTGCGCGCGTCATACGGCCACATGACCGTGGAAGCGTCTTCGGACAACGCTGCCTCTTTGGCTAACAAACAGAGATGAGCATCGGCCCCTAGAGCTGGACACGACTGCACAAATGTGCGAAGGGAACCTTTACCTTTACTTATGCAAAGAAACACACAGACTCACTCTCTAACATGCGAAAGACACATCTCACACAATCATACCACTATAAGCTTTTTCTTTGTTTTGCTCTTTACAGCTTCAGAGTTTCATTTTTCAATAAATCTGTGCTTAGATAGTCATTAATAATTCTATTTTGGAACTATAAAATGTCTGCTTGATGTAAGTACCAGATACTCCCATAAGCTTGGTATAACTAGAACAGGCTAACTTTATCTTATGAATAACATTAATTTAAATAATAAAATAGGATTGTTAATGTTGTGCAGCCTTTTATTTAAAATAGTGGAAAGTATAAATGTGAACAGAAAGAAACTAGTATAATTCATGTCATCCTGCTGAGAAAATGACAATTCAGGCGAGCCGCTTATAGTATATAACAACTAAAATATAATGCATGAGTTCTTAAATGATTTCTGAGAATGACACATTATCCTTTTAAAAGGTTATATTCTAAACCATAATATACTGTTCTGTGGATTAAAACAGCAAGCATTCCATTTTTAATATCTTTTCAAATAGCTGGAAATGACTTTTGAAGTATGCTTAATGTTCACTTCTGACATGAGTGAAAGATACTCTTCACAGTGGCATTATAGTTTGACAGAAGTACAGTAAAAAGCAAAATTGGAACAACAAAAAGCACAAGTAACTATGTCCTTTGCTAAAGTGTTTCTTTTCAGCCATTAGAGAAAGCCCTTCACAATCACAAATCATTGCAAGTGTCACGTTGATGATCAGAATTAACTGTATCTCATTGATTTTACTGCCACTTGGCATATAATTGACTTTAAATAATTGCAGATATGATGAATGATAATAAAAATAAAGCTTGTCCTCAAAATTACAATCTCCTATCTAAGATCTCTCTCCATTCAGAAGAAAGCAGTAGGCAAATTATTATTTGGAATACAAAGAGTCAGGTCACCTTTGAAGCAAATGCGCCTAACAAAGAAAGAAAGGGTCAGACCATGCACCTCTTATCCACTGCTTTTATATAATCAAAGCAGAAAGTTCTGCAATGTTGAAGAATTGCTTTGATTTATATTTGCATATTAAAATTGCTACATGTTAACTGAGTACCATAACTTTGTCCAACAAGAATGTTGACAGGTTATGAACCCAATGACAGCTAAGGGTCAAACAGCCTTCTCAGGCTGCAGACCTGTTTTCAAAGGGAGGGCAACTCCATCCAAAAGAGGCTTCACCTCAATCCCCAAGTTGGTTTTCTCCTTAACAAAAGCTCTTTCATCTGCTCTGGATTTAATTTTAGCTCATTCGCCCTCATCCAGCCCATTATAAATATTAGATAATGTTCAAGGGCACTGATAGCTTTTTTGGAGTTAGAGGGCAAGGAGCAATAACAATCGATAATTTTTGAACCTTTTCCAACCAACCAGTTATCATGTTAATCTAACTGCTTAGATAAGTACCGCATAGGACTTTTATGCTGGTTTGCCTTAACGTTTTATCATCAGTTGTCTTGGAGAGTAAATTTTGTAATATTCCTATATATTCCAGACCTGCCTTTGTGGCTTAGGGGAGATTGAGATTGTAACTCATGTTCTGTTGCCTTGCTCATTTTATTGAGAAATGTGTACCATTCATATCATTCTATTTTTGAGGAGCAGATCGGGTAGCTGTGATATACTTTATACTTCCTTCTTACTGGCAGATATCGAGAGAGCTGTTACCCTTCATGTGGCCAAATTTTGTGCTGCAGCTTGTCACATCTGCCAAATGACTCTTCAGGAATTGAGTTAGCCATGAGTTGTTTAGGCCTTGAGCTTCATCTGGATCTTGCTAATATTTGTTTTTGTGTTGATGTTTGCTTTATCATGTTCTTATTTTGAACTGGTTAATGACAGTAATATAGATTTGATGGATAGGGAGGGAGACCTCAGTAGAGCTGGGTGTTATCAGCATATTTATTTATTTTATTTATCATGTATTTGTTAAATCAATTTATATGGCCACCCATCTCAAACATATGACTCTGGGTGGCTACAGGGAATAAAAACAAGATAAAAATTAGAATGTTTTTAGAGCTTCCCACTTCAAAGTTCCCTATGAACTCCCCCTGCAGTTTCATGGATGTGTTAAACAGCATAGCAGACAAGATAAAACCCGGAGGGACTCTACAGTCAACAAAACAAAGCTGGTCTCTTTAAAGAGGTCATCCTCAGAGGCTCTAGCTTCACTGAAAAGGTATGACCCCTTCTGTGACTGGATATTTCTAACTGCTTATCTGTGGAACAATGGCTTCTCAGTTCTCAATTGCTATGGGGGTTTCTATAGAAGAAGGCAGAACTAAACAAGCATGAAAGGTCTGGAAGCCACATAGTAGATCAGGTCAGGAAACCGAGGAAGGATTTCGGGAATGCTACTTTACTGTTGTAGGGAATAATAGCAGAATCTTGAAAGCCTGCTAGAATACCCCTCTACACCCTTTTATACTAAAGAGAATCAAGATGAGGTTATTTTGAGTTTCTTTCTCATACCTTCTCCTTTCCTGGGACTGAGTTGTTGTTTATATCCTTTTAATTGTTCTTGCATTCCTTCATCAAGGTTGTCTCCATACTCCTCTACTTTGTGAAAGATAAACAGAGAAGCAAGGCCATCTGTTAACTGTTATTGAGAATTTATACCAATGTGTCTGACATCGTATTATGTCTCCCACGGCATACTTCACTGGACACATCTTTCCATATGATAACTACATGTGCTGCTTAGCTTGTTGATGGAAATGCTGATGGAAATGAAATAAATCAAAAATAAAAAACATAAAACTATGGTAGATTAAATGAAAAGCTCCTAGAAATAACAGTAAAAATGTTTTTGATTGCCAGATGAGGACAGGATAGAAATAGGCCACAAGAAAAATGTTTCATAAAGGATGAGGCAGGGAATCATGGAATCCTATTGTATTTTGTGCTTTTCTCTATACAGGATGAGACAGGGTTATATCACTTCCTGTCTCTTCCTGAACAGAGGAAAAAGATGATGTTACAGGGTTAGGCTTCTGCTCAGGAGCAAGACCTCAATTTCCCAAGCACTGTCCCTTGATGATATCCAGGATATGTGGGGAAGAGAAAGGAACCCAACCAATCTTGATAACTAACAATAATGTGAATCATTGCACTGGCAAAACTTTCCAGTCAAATACAGAGTTATCTATCTCTGGGTCCAAGAAGCATATTCTTGGTATTGGAGAATATCTCTTCCTACCCTCAGGAAAGAGTCCATTTAGGAGATCACATACCTCTGTCTTAGAACAATATCCTCCTTCCTTAACATCTTCATTCTGAGTGACATTCTGAGTGTACTCATGTTTCTGGGAGTTGGATGCTGCTATTAAGTCTCTGAAGCTTTCGTTCACCAATGTCTCTGACACTCATAGTTTCTTCAAGTTAACCATCTTGGAAACAAGAGAACAAGTTCTTCCCAGAGAGCCATAGAACTCATAACAAGCAAAATTCCTAGGTTTGGTTTATGGTCACCACTCCACTTATGGAGCTTGCTGAGACACATGGATTCTGTACCCGAGTGACCCAAATAGGTGCAACTAGAGCATATTTAACAGCCCTGGTAGTCAGCGGGGAAAGAAATTGGAAATATTTGGAAATTACTTTCAGCCAAATGCTGAAGCTCTCAAGGTTATTATAGAATACATGGAGAAACACCAAATTTAAAGCCACAGCAAAGTGTTACTGAATTTAAGTATGTTATTGCTCTCATGCACACACACACCCAACTTACCCAAATTGTACTCAACTAGGCTGGCCAAGCACTAGCTAGAAGAACAGAAGCCATCAGGTCTGGACCCAGAATGATTCAATGTGCTGGCACACTTCAAAGACCCCTTTTTATTCCCCAAAGTCCTTGCTTTATTGATCTGTAAATTTGGCAGCTGCTGATGGGATTAGGGTTCCTTGTGCCATTGCTGAGCCTCTCTTCTCCATCTTCTGATGATATTTGTTTTACATATCCTTTGTCTCTTAACAATCTGGTTCCTTATTATCAATTTTCCAAAGGCATCTGTTTCACAAGATTCCTAGTTTTATCTTCTCTGCTTCCATGCGTAATGCATTTTTAGGTTATGGCTGCAATTTGTCAATTTCAGCCTAGTCTTGCATTCTCACTCCTGTTGGCATTTTCCTTCATAGCTGTTTTTTCCTTCATAGCTGTTTTTCTTCATTGCAGTTATTTACTAGGACAGCTATTCACTACCAGAACAGGGGCTGGGAATTGTTGACTTCCCGGCTTCCTTGCCATTGTAGCTGTTGACACCTGTCAAGGAGAAAAAGTTCCCCCAAACAGAGCAAACAACATCTAGGAAGTTGAAGCCATCAAAGAAATAAACAAAAGCATCATGGAACCTCGGGAAGGAAGGAAGGAAGGAAGGAAGGAAGGAAGGAAGGAAGGAAGGAAGGAAGGAAAAAAAGGAAGGAAAAAAAGGAAGGAAAAAAAGGAAGGAAGGAAAAAAAGGAAGGAAGGAAGGAAGGAAGGAAGGAAGGAAGGAAGGAAGGAAGGAAGGAAGGAAGGAAGGAAGGAAGGCTCACAAACTCACCCATCTTGACTTTACCTTATAAACATTGTTCATAAAGTTCAGCGATAGTAGTAAAATGTGGGTAAGAGCTGGGCTGCAAAAATCCAGTTGACCTCTACTGCTGATGAGGCACAACTGGCCTGGCCCTATGTGACGCAGCTGCTTAGAAGGCTTCTGAGGCCTTCTAAAACCTTGCGAGGAGGCCGCACCTGCCATTCTGCAAATTGCACAGGCTTTCTCGTGATGCTTTGGAAGGTCTTAGAGGCCTGCTGAAGCATTGTGAGAATGGCCCGTGTGACTTGGAGAATGGTGCAAGTCGCCTTGGGAAGAAGGCCTGGCCCGGCCAGCAGCTGCCTCACATAGGGCCAGGCCGGGCACGTTTTGTCAAGAGTGGGAGGAAGACAGCAAAGGTCAGCTGGGAGCAGCAGGGCCGGCAGGGTGGCAGGGCCAGCAGAGCACAGGGTGGCATGACCAACAGGGTGGCAGGGCAAGCAGAGTGCAGGGCAGCGGAGGCAGCTGGGGCTTTGCCCTGGGGTGCTGGGGTGGTTGGCCACAGCATAGGGCTTGAGGTGGCATTTTTTGGTGGCAGCTGCGGCAGCGCCAGAGTTGAAGTAGAGGCGGTGGGGCAGTGGCAGCTGACTGAGACTGCTGAAGGCCCTGAACCTCTACTTCAGCCGCAGCACTGCCGCTGCTGCTGAGGAGTGCCACTGTGCAGGGCAGCCAAAAGAGCAGTGATGCGGGGGAGATAGGCAGGTGGGGGTAGTGGGAGCACCCCAACGTTGTAAGTGTGGGCAGGCTGCCAAGCACCCAAATTTTGATCATGTGACCGTGGGGGCACTGCAACTGCCATAACTTCGGGGCCCAGGTGTAAGTGCCATTCGTTCAGCGCCGCTGTCACTTTGAACAGTTGCTGAATGAATGGTCATAACTCGACGACTACCTGTATAGAAAACTGTAATTCCTGGCTGCCATCTAGTAACTGTAATGGGCTCTGAGAATAACTTTGGGAGACAGGAGGAGCAACCGCAGCCTAGACAACAGTCTGATAAATGAAATCTGAGCCCAAACCAGAAATGTAATTTGAGAAAGTGTCTCAGAATTGACCCTAGTTGTCTGGAATGTAAACGCAAGGGAGGGGGAAGCACTTTCTGAATTGCAGGATTGATGTCAGTCTTTTGAGGTAGTCCAGACAGGAAACCAAAACCATGAGTACTAATACTACCTTTATTTTAAGGTTACAGTAACAGAATCTTGCAAGTCTGAAAGCGCTCCCCGCCCCCCGCCTTTACATTCCAGAAAACTAGGGAGGGTCCCTTCTGAGACACTTTCTCCACCCACATCCCTCCTTTGGACTCAGATTTCTCTTATTAGACGGTCTTCCTCCTATCTCCCAAGGTTATTCTCATAGCTAATTAAGTAACAGTCCAGATTTTTGTAACCCAGAACTGGCAGCCCTGCAATATCACAGAGCACTGTCATGCACTTCCCCTGCTTATGTCACATCTATTGACTCTCTGAGAGAGCAAATTCGACTTGCTTCCTCAGTGAAGCAGTATGAATGCATGCCTGCATGTGTGTGTGTGTGAGTGGGTGTGTGTATGTATTTAGTTCATGGGTGTCCAACCTTTTGGCTTCCCTGGGCCACATTGAGTGAAGAGGAATTGTCTTGGGCCACACATAAAATAAATAATATAGTTAATGTATATAAGTAATAAAACTTCATTTATTTTTTTATATTTTTATTATAAAATTTTTAAAAAGAGGGCAACATAAAACTAGTGGGATATTTGACCTTGTTTTTGTGAAACTAATGCATCAATGTCTGGTTCGATGAAAGTGGTTGCAATTCTCAGTGAGTTCTCAAGGTGCTTGTCAGAAATTTTAATTCTAATTTTACTCTTCGTGTGCTTCATCCTTGAAAATAGTTGCTCACAAATGTACGTGCTGCCAAAAAGCGATGTCATGAATAAGGCGTGATTGTGAAGCGAGGGATATTTATCCCTCTATCTGGGAAGATAGGTCTTATAAAAGTCCAGTAGAGAGACCTGATCAAATTTTTCTTTGAGTTGAATGTCTGATTGCAACTCTATGCATTCTACATTACGTCAACTGAAAATGGAGTCGAAAATATACCAAAATATTGATGATTTTTCCGCAAATCTTGAAACCTGTTCTCAAATTCCTGTATCAAACCAAAAAGCAAGGCTGCATATTTCTTGCTGTTCACAGGACTGTGTTTGTGTTGTTTATTCGTTCAGTCGCTTCCAACTCTTCGTGACTTCATGGACCAGCCCACGCCAGAGCTTCCTGTCGGCCGTCACCATCCCCAGCTCCCCCATGGTTGAGTCTGTCACCTCCAGAATATCATCCATCCACCTTGCCCTTCGTCGGCCCCTCTTCCTTTGGCCTTCCACTTTCCCTAGCATCAGCTTCTTCTCCAGGGTATCCTGTCTTCTCATTATGTGGCCAAAGTACTTCAGTTTTGCCTTTAATATCATTCCCTCAAGTGATCAGCCTGGCTTTATTTCCTGGAGTATGGACTGGTTTGATTTTCTTGCAGTCCAAGGCACTCTCAGAATTTTCCTCCAACACCACAGTTCAAAAGCATCTATCTTCCTTCGCTCAGCCTTCCTTATGGTCCAGCTCTCACAGCCATAGGTTACTACAGGGAATACCATTGCTTTAACTATGCAGACCTTTGTTGTCAGTGTGATGTCTCTGCTCTTAACTATTTTATCAAGATTTGCCATTGCTCTCCTCCCAAGAAGTAGACGTCTTCTGATTTCCTGGCTGCAGTCAGCATCTGCAGTAATCTTTGCGCCTAGAAATACAAAGTCTGCCACTGCCTCCACTTTTTCTCCCTCTGTTTGCCAGTTATCAATCAAGCTGGTTGCCATAATCTTGGTTTTTTTGAGGTTTAACTGCAACCCAGCTTTTGCACTTTCTTCTTTCACCTTCGTCATAAGGCTCCTCAACTCCTCTTCGCTTTCAGCCATCAAAGTGGTATCATCTGCATATCTAAGATTGTTAATGTTTCTTCCAGCGATTTTAACTCCAGCCTTGGATTCCTCAAGCCCAGCATGTCGCATGATGTGTTCTGCGTACAGGTTGAATAGGTAGGGTGAGAGTATACAGCCCTGCCATACTCCTTTCCCAATCTTAAACCAGTCCGTTGTTCCGTGCTCTGTTCTTACCGTTGCTACTTGGTCATTATACAGATTCCTCAGGAGGCAGACAAGATGACTTGGTATCCCCATATCACCAAGAACTTCCCACAATTTGTTATGATACACACAGTCAAAGGCTTTAGAATAGTCAATAAAAAATAATATTTTTTTTTATGAAACTCCCTGGCTTTCTCCATTATCCAGCGGATATTGGCAATTTGGTCTCTAGTTCCTCTGCCTTTTCTAAACCCAGCTTGTACATCTGGCAATTCTCGCTCCATGAATTGCTGGAGTCTACCTTGCAAGATCTTGAGCATTACCTTACTGGCATGTGAAATAAGTGCCACTGTTCGATAGTTTGAACATTCTTTAGTGCTTCCCTTTTTTGGTATGGGGATATAAGTTGATTTTTTCCAATCTGATGGCCATTCTTGTGTTTTCCAAATTTGCTGGCATATGGCATGCATCACCTGTGATGATGTGGACTGTGTTTAGCCAACATATTAAAATGTATAAAATTATTTTCCATAACTTGAGCTTGCCATACTTTAAGTTTCATTTCAAATGCTGTTATGGTTTGAAACATTGCAGTGGTAAGTTGGTTTTTACCTTGAAGATTCATGTTTAACTAATTTAAATGAGCGGTCAAATCCACCAAAAATGCTAAATCTGTGAGCCATTTTATATCTTCAAGTTCTGGCACAAATTTTCTTTTTGATTCCATAAATGACTTGATTTCATTTCGCAAATCATAAAATCTCTTCAGCATTTTACCCCGACTTAGCCACCTTACTTCAGAAAAGTAAATGATGTCCCCACAATCAGCATCCATACTTTTAAGGAACTCCTGGAATTGCCGATGATTCAATCCCTTGGCCCTTACGAAATTCACTGCTTTGATGGCAATTTGCATGACATTATCCATTTTTAAAGCTTTCACGCATAAATCTTCTTGATGTAGAATGCAGTGATACTTCATCAAACGTGAGTTGCTGGTGGCACTTGCATCATCTTCTATCAATTTTGTAAGTCCCTCACTTTTACCAAACATCGCCGGGGTGCCATCAGTAGATATACCAGATATGTTGACAATGGTTAAAGAAAATCACTTTAATGTCATTTTTACTGCTTTGTACAAATCAAGAGATTTAGTTGTGTCTTTTAATGGCACCAAAGAAGCCATTTCTTCAGTGACATTATATTCATTATCAATACCTCTAATAAAAATGGCAAGTTGAGCCATATCTGTAGCTTCAGTACTTTCATCCATCACCAAAGCATAAAATTTGAAATTAGCAGCTTTACTCTTCAAACCCCTTTTGATAGATTTTCCTATTTCTTCAATTTGCCTGGCTTTAGTCTGGTGAGACAAACTGATTTTAGAAAAATCACTTTTTTTATCAGGACAAATTATATCTGCCATGCTTTCCATACATTGCTTAATAAACTCACAATTGGTAAATGGTTTTGATTTTTTTGCAATCAGATTTGCTACCAAATAACTAGCTTTTATAATAAAGTCCTTTTGAGTTGTGACTTTTTTAAAAAAAAATTGTTGAGACGACAGACATTTTTTAACTTCCGCTAATTTGTCTTTACGACAAATTCCTTGATATGCTTCAAATTTGGCAGCATATTTTTTTCGTATAATGCCTTTTCAAATTGTAGAGTTTGAAAACTGACACATTTTCCCTACAAATTAAGCATAGTGCCTTAGTATTTGTCTCAACAAAAAAGTACTCATCTGTCCATTTTTCACTGAATACTCTTCTTTCATCCGCAATTTTTCTTTTTCTTTTTCTTTTTCTTTTTCTTTTTCTTTTTCTTTTATTTATTTTATTAACCAAATTTATCACCACCCATCTCTTCTGCAGTAGACTCTGGGCGGTTTACAACAAAAATTACAATTTTCTTTTTTGAGTTCTGTTTTCTGTTGAAACAATGTTGAAGTCATGCTGGAATAAATTTATTTTGGAATTTAGAGGCGCAGTGGCTCAGTGGTTAAGATGCCAGGCTTGTCGATCGGAAGGTCAGCGGTTTGAGACCCGAGCACCGCGAGACGGAGTGAGCTCCTGCACTCGCCCCAGCTCTTGCCAACCTAGCAATTCAAAAGCATGCAAATGCAAGTAGATAAATAGGTACCACTTTGGTGGGATGGTAACAGCATTCTGCGCGGGTCATGCCGGCCACATGACCACGGAAGCGTCTTCTGACAGCGCTGGCTCTTCAGCTAAGAAACGGAGATGAGCAACGCCCCCTAGAGTCGGACATGACTGTGCAGGGGAAAACCTTTACCTTTACCGTAAATATTTTTTTTTAGAAATAACACAACAAGCCCATCATAAATTGTTAGGTAGGCAAATAAACAAAGCAAAGTTTAAGAAAACTTACATGTCTACTTAATAATAATAATAAACACCTGTCATCACAGAACACATGTAGGTAGGTTGAAATATTATATATAACACCAAGTTGCCACAAGCTGTTGCGTGTAGCGGGCGGTGGCAGCGTTAGCACTGCACTGCCCCCTCCCCTACACAGCGTTCCATTGTTCCTACCTACACAGTCAGCGCTCGAGCACTGTGTGATTGAGTCATGAAAAAAATCACAAAATAATGGTAAAAGTTTATGATTTTTTGGGGCCGCATTACTAGCTGTTCAGGGCCGCGGGTTGGACATGCCTGTTTTAGTTGATTTATACCCCAGTATAATCAACTGACTCTCAGCAGCTTACAGTGATTACAGTGAAGTGGCAAATTAAGCATTTACATAGAATATCAACATAAATGACAATAAATGAATGAAATAATTAAAATGGCACAATAAATTAAGTCAGCAAAATCATGGAAATGCTCTCTGGAATAATTTGGTGGTTAATAGCTTCCTAAAGGCCAGTAGAGAGGGTGGGGGAAAGTCAGATCTCTAATGCGGGGCCTTTCCAAAGCAACGGTGCAGCTAGAGATAGCAGCATTACCTAGCCTTAGTTCTCCTCACTTCCCAGTATTGGTATTATTTTTTTCTGATAGCTCTAACACAATTAATCTGAGCACATGTCAGAAACTGCTTAAAGTTGATGTCATATTTATCTCTGGAAGAAGCTGTTAGATTATTTGGAACTTATTTGGAGAAATTCAGACCTGGAGGAAGGGAGTTTAAAAGGTGCTCAATGAAGAAGGAATTCAGGATTAGGGACATAGTAGTATCAGGGCCAGCTCTGACTCCCAAAAGTTGGAGCAGGAGGCCACTTCAGATGACCCTGTGGAACAGCAGCCTGCCTCAGAGAGTAGCAAGGAGACACCTGGGGCTGATTTGGCTGCAGAGCATTTGCAGCAGCTGGAAGCAGCAGAGGGCAAGGTCCCTAATCCGGGATCTCTTTCCAGTCCTAAGACACGTAGGATGGGGTGAAGGGCAGACCAGAGGAGGCATGTGCGGCTCCTTTGGGGCAAGGACGGTCCCACCAGTGATTGCTTTCACCCAGTGGGGACTCTATTTTAGAGCCAGCACTAGCAAGCAATCCCTCACTGGGAACAATCCCTCTGCTACCCTGAACTCTGTCTGTTTACCTTGTGAAAACCTGTACCTCTTGGCATCCTGCTCTTTGACTTCAGACTGGACTACAACCTAGGTCTGTATCTTGAACCTTTGGAATGTCTTCTGACAATGACTCTGCCGGTGGCTCTGGACTTGTTTGCTAGGATTTCCCCTCAGGCAAGCTGCTCAAGGCAGTTGCAAGTCATATTTGGGATGTGTGAGTGATTACATGTTCCATTTGGGCTGCCTGCATTTCCCATGCCAGTGCAACTATTACATCTTATTCTGTGCATCTCCGTGCATGTATGTGTTGGCTGGGATCAGGACAGGTAGGGGAACTGGTCTGGGAAATTGGTGATGTTACCGGAACAAACGTACTCAAAAGTTGTAAGGATAATTCAAGGCAAGGTTGTCATAACTGGGGTTTCGAATGAAATTAGTAGTCTCAGTGGTTTTGGTTTGACACTGAAATAATGACCATGGTATCATCCTTCAATGCTACAGTTATGTGTTTATGTCACAACATCTGAAACAATTAGGTCAGGCATCTGTGTCGTGATGTCATCAAGCACCTATTATAATTCCCCTCCACCACCACCCCAAGGCTCCTGTATAGTCTTGAGTTCTAATCCTGTCTAGAACTACATATCTCTTATTATTTTAAACTTTTCCCAAACACCTGTGGCAAGGGCAACCGGAAATGTTTAGAGGCAGGAATGGGTAGGTTTCAGACTCTCAGAATCTACCTGTTTTTTACTGGAATCTGAAGATCCATCATGCAGTTCCTGAGGCAGAAAACTTATACATAATTCTGATTCTGGAAATGTATTGAAATGTATTTCAGTATTGTTGAATACTGAAACTGAGCAGATCTTATACTACTTCCACACAAAAACTAGATTTATCCAAGATTTCTTCATTTCAGCAGTATAATGAAGTAGCAGGGTGCAGGAAGAGTCATTTTGTTACTGCTATTATTAAACACTTGAGAGTCAAAATTGTTCCAGATTTACTGAAATCTCCTAAAAATCTGTAATAAATCTAAATATATCTACTGGCCAATCTGTTTCAGGACAGTTAGAATGAGATGAACTGATCTGAACATCACAGATATGGAAGAAGAGTAATGAAGGAAATGTGATTGATTTAGTGTTCCATTTCCTAAAGCTATTGGCAAAAAGTAAAATGAAGAATGGAGAAATGTCTACAGAAAAGGACAACATAATTGAATATAGACTAAAATGTACTAGGACATATGCAGGAGAGATTGATGATAAGAGTAAATAAAGGAGGAAGGAAGCAGTGGAGCCTGGTGAACATGATCAAGGTGAATCAAATCCAAAACAGGTCAGTGAATCAAACTTCATCAAAAAATACTCCTTTTGGGCTTCCTCAGCTAGACATGATGAGTAGGTGGGAGAGCGCAAGAATTAATTAGAAACAGCTCTTTCATATAAGAAATGAAAGTCAAAAGGGCACTGCACTGTGATGACAACTATGGAATTATTTATCTAGATAGTTAGAACAGTTTTTAATAAAAATGTAGCACTAAAACATGGCATATATTTGCAATGAAAAAGAATATAGGAAAAAGAAAAGAAAAGAAAAAAGAATATCCTGAGTTCCTCTAAAGTTTATTCTAGAATCTCACCAACATCATGAAAGTTATTATGGTTTGTGAGGCATTGAAAACCTGACCTCAAAATTATTATTTCATCTAAGAAGGAGTAGTCATGGCATGCCAGATTTGATGGAAGCCTGGGCATGGTGTTGATACATTAATTTCCTCAGCCCTGTATTGCTTTACCCAAAATACGTAAATGCAGACAAGTAATATAGAATTGCATATATCTCCTGTGAATATGCATCCAATCACTGCATTAACCTTATTTTTAACTTTTGTGCTTTTTAAACATTTGTACTCTGCCTTATATATCCTAAGGAATATGCAGTGGAGGTGAAGAATAGATTTAAGGGACTAGATTTAGTAGATAGGGTCCCAGAAGAACTATGGACAGAAGTTCGCAACATTGTTCAGGAGGCGGCAACAAAAAACGTCCCAAAGAAAAAGAAAACCAAGAAGGCAAGATGGCTGTCTGCTGAGACACTGGAAGTAATTGGGAGATATGCCCAATTAAATGCAAAATTCCAAAGGTTAGCCAGAAGAGATAAGGAATTATTTTTAAACAAGCAATGTGCGGAAGTGGAAGAAGACAATAGAATAGGAAGGAAAAGAGACCTCTTCCAGAAAATTAGAAACATCGGCGGTAAATTCCAGGCAAAAATGGGTATGATCAAAAACAAAGATGGTAAGGACCTAACAGAAGCAGAAGAGATCAAGAAAAGGTGGCAAGAATATACGGAAGATCTGTATAGGAAGGATAATAATATTGGAAATAGCTTTGACGGTGTGGTCAGTGAGTTAGAGCCAGACATCCTGAAGAGTGAGGCTGAATGGGCCTTAAGAAGCATTGCTAATAACAAGGCAGCAGGAGACGACGGTATCCCAGCTGAACTGTTTAAAATCTTGCAAGATGATGCTGTCAAGGTGATGCATGCCATATGCCAGCAAATTTGGAAAACACAAGAATGGCCATCAGATTGGAAAAAATCAACTTATATCCCCATACCAAAAAAGGGAAGCACTAAAGAATGTTCAAACTATCGAACAGTGGCACTTATTTCACATGCCAGTAAGGTAATGCTCAAGATCTTGCAAGGTAGACTCCAGCAATTCATGGAGCGAGAATTGCCAGATGTACAAGCTGGGTTTAGAAAAGGCAGAGGAACTAGAGACCAAATTGCCAATATCCGCTGGATAATGGAGAAAGCCAGGGAGTTTCAGAAAAACATCTATTTCTGTTTTATTGACTATTCTAAAGCCTTTGACTGTGTGGACCATAACAAATTGTGGCAAGTTCTTGGTGGTATGGGGATACCAAGTCATCTTGTCTGCCTCCTGAGGAATCTGTATAACAACCAAGTAGCAACGGTAAGAACAGAGCACGGAACAACGGACTGGTTTAAGATTGGGAAAGGAGTACGGCAGGGCTGTATACTCTCACCCTACCTATTCAACCTGTACGCAGAACACATCATGCGACGTGCTGGGCTTGAGGAATCCAAGGCTGGAGTTAAAATCGCTGGAAGAAACATTAACAATCTTAGATATGCAGATGATACCACTTTGATGGCTGAAAGCGAAGAGGAGTTGAGGAGCCTTATGACGAAGGTGAAAGAAGAAAGTGCAAAAGCTGGGTTGCAGTTAAACCTCAAAAAAACCAAGATTATGGCAACCAGCTTGATTGATAACTGGCAAATAGAGGGAGAAAAAGTGGAGGCAGTGACAGACTTTGTATTTCTAGGCGCAAAGATTACTGAAGATGCTGACTGCAGCCAGGAAATCAGAAGACGTCTATTTCTTGGGAGGAGAGCAATGGCAAATCTTGATAAAATAGTTAAGAGCAGAGACATCACACTGACAACAAAGGTCCGCATAGTTAAAGCAAAGGTATTCCCCATAGTAACCTATGGCTGTGAGAGCTGGACCATAAGGAAGGCTGAGCGAAGGAAGATAGATGTTTTTGAACTGTGGTGTTGGAGGAAAATTCTGAGAGTGCCTTGGACTGCAAGAAGATCAAACCAATCCATACTCCAGGAAATAAAGCCATACTGCTCACTTGAGGGAATGATATTTAAGGCAAAACTGAAGTACTTTGGCCACATAATGAGAAGACAGGATACCCTGGAGAAGAAGCTGATGCTAGGGAAAGTGGAAGGCCAAAGGAAGAGGGGCCGACGAAGGGCAAGGTGGATGGATGATATTCTGGAGGTGACAGACTTAACCATGGGGGAGCTGGGGATGGTGACGGCCGACAGGAAGCTCTGGCGTGGGCTGGTCCATGAAGTCACGAAGAGTCGGAAGCGACTGAACGAATAAGCAACAACAACTCTGCCTTATATTTAGGAGTTCTATATGGCTTACAAAAAGCAATAATTTAATAACTAAAAACAACTTTCCAGTTGAAAATCTAACATAAAAGGAAAATATATATTATCTTGCTGAAGACTCAAAGATGAGATGAGTTTGGGTTTGGAACAGATTTACCCTGTTTCTTTTTCTTTTCAAATAATAATAGTAATAATGATAATGATAACAATAACAATAACAATAATAATAACTACCATTCCTTTTATTGAATGAATTAAGCAGCCTCAAGGTATTTCTGATAGCATATTCTTTTGATCAAGGATTAATTGAAAATTGTTTCTGTGTTTACATGTATGTGTGTGGGTTTGAGTGTTTGTGTATTGTTTTTATATGCTTTCTTCCTCACTCCAGTCTTGTTTTCATTTTGCCTAGAACGTTCATCCATTTCTCTCTTGCTCCACCTTCAACTTCTATAAACCCTGAGAACTACAATGCACTTATAATTTACCATGGATGAAGGCTCTTGAGGAATATTTCCTCTTGTAATTGCAAAATGTTTAGTTCAGCATTTTCTAATTCAATGGTAAGAGCAAGACAACTGTAATAAATTCTGAAGCTATTGGCTTTGAATGTTTTCTCATCCCCCTGCAACAGCTGCTGCTGAGGCACTGAAAAATTTGTCAAAAGATCATGAATTGCTGGCAGATATTTATGGATTATTTTTCTATTGCACAGGTCGAATGTAATTCCTACCCCTGTACTTTGCATAGATTCACTGGATATTGTGTGTGGCAACCAGTTTAATTCCAATGTTCAGTGATATTACTGTCCTGTTTCATTGGGAGAAACTATCCATTCACTAATATTCCCTGTAGGAGTTCAGAAATACATATAAAGTGGATTTTTTTTTTAGAAATCTCTCTTGATTCACATTGTTGAAAGAAAGGCTGAATGTATAGGCTTCCCCCGTCCCCATTTTCTAATTTATAGCCTTTACAACCATTTTTATTTCTGCTTGGCAGTTCTGTCCAGAAAGCTGAATTCTATACCTCTACAAGATCCAGTTCTGAATTTTATATCTCAACCAGAGCCATATTTACTCATATAAACCTAAAGATTCTGATCTTGCATCCCCTATTTAATAGGACTCAAACATTAAAGAAAAAGACTTTCTTGTATGGTTATTTCACTTTGGGCTTTGTTTTTTATAAAACACTTTGTGTTTGTGGGAATTGTACACCTATAAAACATGAGGCAACCATATCAGCAAGGTCTAAATGGCATGTAAAAGCTCATGGTTTGAGATTAATAGATTTTCCCTGTGCCTTTAGCAGGTACAAACTATCCTATTGTCCCATAATTTGAAGATTAACTTTGATTATTTGGCTACTATGTAAGTGGTTACAATATTTTTATGTAAAGGTTCCTATGGTCATCTTGATCTCATTACTGGTAACAAAGTAAAAACAAGGTAACAATTTGTGTGACAGCAGTAAACGCTCTAATATTACACTGTACTAAACAGTTGAACACTTTTCTAACCACTCATGGTATTCAGCAATTATTTAGTTTCACAGCCATTTCCTTGGCAAAACTGAAGTAACACTGAAGAGTAGTGAAAATGCTGGTGATAATATGAAACTGATACCAAAAAAAATCAGGGAAAGAAAAATCATTTTTCCAATTATTGTGCAGGTAAATGCCCAGAGAAATGCAACCATGTTTCTTGAATGTATCTATATCTTCATTCATGCAGACAGTACATTCAGGCATTCCTCCTAACCAGGTGAGTTTATGTTCTTTTTATATGGCTGTCCAATGTTTGCACAGAGTGGAATGAAATACCTCTCAGGGATTCATTAAAAGGATTATCTTGTGTGGCTGCTGCAGCAGCTGAATCCCAGAAACAGAGGTAGCTGCATTAATGAGCTGCTAACAGTTCTGCCTTTGTATCCTGTGTACAGCAAAGTCCCATTTCAGAACCAAATGGGAAGTGCTGCACAGCTGTTACTATTTTTAAACATTCAACATTTTAGAAATAGTGTGAAGGTCCTCACCAAGAATTCTACAGTCCTGATTTTCTAGTTAGCCTTTAGTGGGCAGACATATTTAATAGGGAGTCAGGGTGAGCTGTTAAAATCCTAGAAACAGGTTATTAGAGACAAACAATGGCTTAGCATAATGTCACATGTTATTTCAGCTATTATAGCAGCCTTGTTCATAAGTAATGATAATCCATAAACCACCATTATGTATAAACCACATTGGCTATGTTTACATATGAGACTAAGCCAAAATCAAACTTTTTTTCTTTATTCTTTTTCTTTTTTGCTATAGTGTGAAGTGACCTTTAACTTCACCATGGAGTAACCCATAGTGGGAGACCAGGAGCTTGAATTAGATGAAATAGGACAAACATTTTAGAAATGATTGATCACCAGCTGAAACATCTGGCAATGCAACCTAGAAATGAAAGCTGGCTGGGTGACTTTGGGCCAGTGACTCTCTCTCAGCCCAACCCACCTCACAGGGTTGTTATTGTGGGGAAAAAGGAGGCAGGAGTATTAAGTATGTTCGCCACTTAAATATTGTTATTGGGATAGGGATAGGGATAGGGATTTTTGTTGTTTATTCGTTCAGTCACTTCTGACTCTTCGTGACTTCATGGACCAGCCCACGCCAGAGCTTCCTGTCGGCCATCGCCACCCCCAGCTCCCCCAAGGTCGAGTCCATCACCTCCAGAATATCATCCATCCATCTTGTCCTTGGTCGGCCCCTCTTCCTTTTGCCTTCCACTTTCCCCAGCATCAGCTTCTTCTCCAGGATATCCTGTCTTGTTAGGGATAGGGACAGGGACAGGGACAGGGACAGGGACAGGGATAGATGAGAGCCAGTTTGGTGTAATGGTTAAAGCACCAGGCTAGAAACTGGGAGACCATGAGTACTAGTCCGTTAGGCACAAAGTCAGCTGGGTGTCTTTGGGCCAGTCACTTTCTCCCAGCCCTAGGAAGGAGGCAATGGCAAGCCATTTCTGAAAAACCTTGCCAAGAAAACTGCAGAGACTTGTCCAGGAAGTCTCCGAGAATCAGAGGAACAGATTAAAAAAAAATAGAGATAGAGATAGAGATAGAGATAGAGATAGAGATAGAGATAGAGATAGAGATAGAGATAGAGATAGAGATAGAGATAGAGATAGAGATGATAGAGATAGAGATAGAGAGAGAGAGAGAGATGAGAGAGAGAGAGAGAGAGAGAGAGAGAGAGAGAGGGGTAGAGATAAAAGCAGGAACAACAACAACAACAACAAGAACAGCTCTTGGGTCTGAAAGGGGCAGCCCTTTTTGCCTCACATGCTGGCCAGGACAAGGCTGAGATGTTGCAGTGTTTCTCCTTCGGCCTTCTGAAGACAGGAATCTGAGGGCAGAGAAATCTCAGGAAGGGATTTAGATCCCAAGTCATCATGACAACTAGCTGTTATCAAAGCATAATGGGCCTCATGGGTGTGATGGGAATTGACTGTCATTTATTTCACCCTGCTACACCATTTGCCCAGCTTGAACTTTCATGTAACGTCATCCTGCTGATAGTACACCATCCTTAATTCTCTCACCACTGTCTTGCTTTTTGCTCAAGCTGCACTGTGCAGTTTCTGTGACATTTCACTGCCTTGAACTTGGCCCAGAGGGTACAGGTAGCTGAATCTATCCATCCAGTGTGCTACTGGCTAGCACTGCAAGCCTTCTGGTTGTGTTATAAACCACTATTGGGAGAAGATATTTTAGGTTATGAGCCATCATTCATGCTGAATAAGACAATTCCATAATGAATTGCATTATATTGATTTTAATATTCTAAGTCAGTGTTTCTCAACCTCAGCAACTTTAAGATGCGTGGACCTCAATTCGCAGAATTCCCCAGCCAGCATGGGTTTTATTGGAATAAAATTTTATTAATTTTATTCTCCTTCTTTTAGTATTTAGTATTTTAGTTGAACTTCTTTTAGTATTACTGAGCTTTGATTGTAACAATAAATTTGATTTGATATTCTAAGCAAGTATATTCTATCACACTAATATTTTCTTCTATGTGATTGCTGATATCTATGTTCTTGGAAACATACATTTTCTCTGTTGCTAAGTTGATTAAAAAAACACTAATTAGAAATCTTATTCTAGTATTGTGTTTTCTGTGTTGTGGGGAATCATCTTGGCTTGACATTTAATGCAATTTATTTTTTAAAAAGTTAATGTTTAGGTATGTTTGCATTCCCAAACAAATATTTTAAAAGTTTCCTATATACCTTTGGTTTCCTCTGCATGCTGATTGGATAATTTATCGGATATGAATTGAATGTTTCTGCTGAACATAAAGTTCAGGTTGGCATATTTGATAGTACTTTTCTTACTATCATTATGGCCTCTGCAAGTAGCTATACATCAATTCAGACTTCATCTCCCAGCTTACTACTTGGTGAATTTATGTTGATCAGCTTTCTCAACTACCTAATAGGGGAGAAGTTGCAGAACAGTATTACAGGATGTAATTTCTTTTAGATGAGAGTGCATGGGGCATGGGAGACATCTCATCTGTTAAATCTTATTATTTGCACATACAAACAGAGCATGTATGCACAAGCCAACTCTTAAATATATGTAGGCAGGTAGATGGAAAAATCTAAAATGTTCCTGGCTAGGACTCATTGCAACAGTAAAAATGAATACACAACCCAAGATGCATTTCCCATTTCAAATGGCACTAATTCCAATTCCAGACAAAAGCCAGCAGGATTGGCAAAGAAAAAAAATTAACAGATTTATATGGAGTGCAAAAAAACCAAGAGTAATATTCAAAATTTTGCAAGACTCAAAAGAAATAGGCAGACTTGCATTATCTGGGGGAGATGGGCGGTGGCAAAATTTGAAATATAAAATAAATAAAATCTGACTTTAAATGATATTATCATGTAAGCTGCCTATGATTGATAACAAAATGGATAAAATCTCCAAACAGCAGGGTATCAATAATACAAAGAGCTCGCTTAGTCAGTGGATTTCATAGGTATTTATGGTTTATATTATTATTATTATTATTATTATTATTATTATTATTATTATTATTATTATTTTGGCCTTCAAGTTAATCTTGACTCTTGGATACTGCCTGGATTAGTCCCTGCAGTTTCTTGGCAAGGTTTTTTGGAAGTGGTTTGTCACTGCCTGCTTCCTAGGGCTAAGAGAGAGTGACTGGCCCAAGGTCACCCAGCTGGCTTCATGCCTAAGGTGGGAGTAGAACTCACGGTCTCCTGGTTTCTAGCCCGGTGTCTTAACCACTACACCAAACTGGCTTTCATATCTATGGTATAAAGAAACAACAACTACAGCAAAAATAAAAATAAAATAATCTGAAAGGACAAATTATAAGATAAATTCTGTTAAAAATATGAAATCTTCTAAAAACAAGGATAAGTCTGGTGATCTCACCATTAGCTTCACTTCAAAATGTTCAGAAAATTCTAAAACTATAATTTGAATTGATACCAGAACTAGGTATTAGGTATAATCCCAGAAAATATAAATAAAAAATATCACAATTTACTAAGATACATGCTGGCAGCTGCAAGGACAAATTTGGCTCAACACAGGAAAAGAAAAACTTTGCTGATGATACAAAACTGGAAGACCAAAACTGGGGAGTTTTCAGCAATGTCAAAACTGACTATATACTTCCATAACAGAATTCTAGCCAAATTTAAACATGAATCGCTCCTTATATACTTCACGTCATACAGCAAAGCAAACATAGACATTTGGAATAAGCTTTCTTGGAAAAACTTGATGAGACCAATCAAAAATGATAGATGAAATTACTTAAACAGATGTTAGCAGTCACCCCCAGTGTTCAGTGTAAAGTACAAATATTGAGATTAGTGGTTTGGAAACAAATAGAAGGAATGGGAGAAAGCATCACTAAAACGCCTTTCTACATTTAAAAAAAATTCTATAGTTCAACTCTTTCACTATTCCTAATGGTGAAACTCAACCTGCCTATTTTTAAATCTAGAAAAAAACCTGCTTTGGGTGAAAGGTAAGGATTGGATTGGCTAGTTCCTAGCATTTCCATCTTTTCTCCAAAAATATGAATGTGGTTCAAGGGAGAATAGTCATGCAGACTGTAATTCTTTCCACTTAAAGAAAATGGAAATGTGGAGAGCATATGTAGACAAGTACTTGATTTGATCACCTCTATTTAGAACCCTTTCTTGTTTATGGAGGAGATCTGCAGTGAGATTTGTTACAAGATAGGAAAAGTAAAAACAGACAAATGAGAGCAGTCCTTCTGTTAGGCACCAACCTTCAGAAATTAGTCTGGAAAATGTGTCTGATTTATTCACTGAAATGTTTTCAGATGAAAACAGTAGCATTCACAGCAAACCATGATGTTGTGAAAAGCAAAGACATGCTCAGTAATGTTATCATGAAAATGCCACCCCTGTATCCTGGCATCCCAATATCTAACACAAGTACATAATTTGTGGCACTTTCTTTATGATAAAGTCACATGTGTCATCATTTTTCCCACTTGCTCTCCCATTTCTGCACAGATGCCCCTAATCACTAAAGTATTTTTACTCTTTCCCAACAGAAAGCAAGAAGTTTTGGTTATGAAGGTCACTGCAGCTTGTGTGTTTGTGTGTGTGTGTGTGTGTGTTTTCATACATACATATACTGTACATAAACACACTAGTTGCTACTGCCAGGTATAGAAAGAAGGTCAGGTGAATGCTTGCTCATTTTCCACTAAGTTACTTGTATGTGTGTATGTGTGTATGTGTGTATGTGTGTATGTGTGTATGAATGAATGAATGAATGAATGTATGAATGAATGAATGAATGAATGAATGAATGAATGATAGAAGTTATGAAAATTGGTATTATTTTATAATAAGAAAAAATGCTGATCAATCATCTTTCTTTAATCCACTCTCAAAAGCAGAGGACTGTGTAGGAGAAATTTATCTCCCTAATTTTCCCATGAGTTCATTTTAAGCTAGAGACCAACACACAATTCCATAATTGGAGAGTGTGATATTTTGTTTTGTTTTACTTGTCCAAATTGGTGCCATATTTTCTCCTACAACTGCCTAGAATATGCAATATCTTTTATTGATTTAATTCATTTAACTCACTTCATCTTATGAATTCTAACTAGTCTTATAATACCTTTTGAAGAAGATAAAAAAAAAATGGAATCTTTTGAGTTCTCCTTTAATTACTGATCCTTCTAAACTGAGAGTAAGACATTCTTAATCCAAGGGGATGTGTCTTAAGATAACAACCTCAAACCTCAAACACATTTGTATGAGACATAAATACCTGGAAGAAGTACAATTCAAATCAGGTTGAAACCACACTGAGCTGTATACGGTTTTAATGCTCCAGAGTCAGGAATTGTTTCCCCTCCATGCTCCCCTTTTTCATATATCCTTGAAAAGAACTATAACAAAACTAATTGAATTTTAACCAACAGGCAACTTTAGAACAAGCTTCCATTCTACATGTTATCCTCAAGGAGAACTGTTAGGGCATTCATGCTGTGCAAAGCATTTGAACAAGGCACAGGAAAGGGAGGTGCCTGTGTACGCAGATGGTAGTAGCTGCATCGGCCTTGCAAAAGTTGGGTCTTTAATGTTTGAAGAGAGGTACTGAGTGGGTGTTTCCATGCACCTTAGTCAAATGCTTTGCACAGCCCCGCTCCCGATTTAGATGTGGTGGGCTTCCACTGACAATCAAAAAACTTATTTCTTTCCTAAGAGATTTTCTGAAATGCCCTATTATTAGCTGTTTTAATAGCAGTTGACTTTTAATGTATGGCTTCTGTTGCATTGTATTTATTATCACACTCCATTTTTGACTATTTTATTGTAAAACCCTTTGGGTTTTTAATGAAATGAAACATCAGATGTAGCTGTTTAAACAAACAAATTATGGAGGGAGGATGGCATCATTTTCACAAAATGATGTCCCATAGCTAATGGGGTATTTAATGTATTAAAATCACTGCTAAAACTTTTAATATCATATTAGCATTATATCTCTTTCTAAGATGGTGACAGTGATCAATATTCATTTAGGTGCTTGGACCTATATGCAGAGAAAAAGGCTCCTTTCAACGATTAAGGTGATATTATCCTTGAAATTCTACATTTATTCTGAAAAGATAAACCTGAAACTTACTGAATAGCATGGTATGATGCAATATATGGGGAACTGTGTTTTGCTTCATGTTCTATGATGTGACATATATTTTAGTAGTAGTACTAAAATAAAATGTAGGTATACCACATAGTAAAAGAGAGACACTGAAAGACTTCCACAAAAACTTCACCAGAATCCTGTAATAACTGTTGATAGATCTAGACAGACAGACAGAAATCAGGCATTTGGATCTGGACAACTATAGGCTGCAGAATAACATGCACTTAGAAAACAAACTATGATTAATTTGTTAACATAAGTAGCTGTTAGGTGAGTTGACTAGGTTCCCATAGAAAAGTAATGAAATATTTTACCATAATTGTGAGAATTGTAAAAAATCCTATTCAGGAGATGAGGAAGTCAGGAAACCTTTAGATAAGACTTTTTTGACATTCTTTATTGGCACATGGTTCAATACCCTTCCATTTTTTGAGGACATTGTAGCATCTATTTTCAAAGAACTGTTCATTAGCTGTTCAACTTGCCTTGAATGGCAGTCATACTGCTCCATCATGACATGTCATGTTTTTCCTGTTGGTGTATTATTCTTTTGAGGAGTAAGTCACAGCAACATAGCCTTATTAGGTAATCACCTCTAAACTTTGAAAGGTCAGGCAGCACATGATTCAGGCTGAAGAGTATAAGAGAGCCTGCCTGCCTGCCTGCCCGCCCCACCCTGCCTTTCTGCTAACTCTGTTTCTGTTTACTCCTGTTTGCTTGTTACTACTATCTGGTATGTGGAATTGTAATACTTCCAGGGATCTGGAAGAGGACTGTAAATATTATCTGTTTGAATGAGAAGCTAATATAATTGCAACTAAGTTACTACAATGACTGGTGTCTTTATTGGTCTCTACTGCTAAAGCTTCTGCTACTCTGCGTGTGCAAGAAAACAGACCTCCAACAGGTAATGGGCCCAGACGGCACGAAGAGAGACCAGTGGCAGCTCGTTTGCATTTGAAGACAAGTACACAAGGCAAGTGAAGTGCTTTTCTTTGAAGTTTAATGGGAGTTCTTCTAGCAGCTAGCTGTTTACAGAAAAGCTAACCTGAGGAATTTACAAGGTGCTGTGTAAAGATATAGCCATGGCCGCTTCTCAGTACTTAGGAATACTGCTTGAACATTTATCAGACACTAATTATTTAAACTGGAGTTTAAGGATGGAAATGTATCTTTGGAGGGAAGATTTATGGTCCCCCACCGCTGAGCCAACTCCAGCAAATCCCTCCAATGCATGGATGAGGCTGGATGAGTGTGCCAAAGCATCCATTATTTTGGGAGTGGAAGACAATCAGTTAGTAAACATATGTGGTTTACAATCTGCCAAGCAGCTGTGGGAAGCATTAAGAGATTTGCATGTCAAAGCAACAGCTGGCAGTAAGGTTTCTCTAACTAGAAAGCTGTATAAGGCTTATATATTGGAAGAAGGCAGCCTGCCTGAACATTTAAACCACATTCATCAGCTTTTTGTAGAACTGCAAGAAAGAGGAATGGAGTTTACACCTCTAACAAAAGCATACATTATTTTATCCTCACTGAATGAAACATGGGATATGTTGATTTGCACCCTAGAAGCAATGCCCGAGGCTGAACTTACTCCTTCGTTTGTTTCGGGACGGCTACTTGCTGAGTGGGAGAAACGAAAGGAATGGCACTCAGCTCCACCCATTTCTTCTGATAAGCTACAGCATGCAAAAGCTGTCAGGATGGAGTCTGCCTCTGAACCAAAGGAGGGGGAGATAGCCATTGGGGAAAGAGTGGGAAAGATTGTTGGGGAAAGCACAGGAAAGCTAGTTGTAGAAGAGGTTGACAATCAGCTGGTTGAGGGCTGTTAAAGGGAGAGTTCTCTGTAGCCAATTAGTACATGAGCCAGGAGGGCTGAGAAAAGAGCTGCACAACAAGTGCAGCGATTGGCTCCTGATCATCAGCAGCAGGAAACTCAAGGAACAAAAGGACACCAGGTATAGGAGCAGGTTGTTGGTGAGAACCGTTCTTCAGAAACTGCACCATTGCCTCAAGCCTCCGCTTCAGCTCCTGATTCCTGCCCAGAGCCTTGCCCAGCCACCAAGAGGAAACCAGACCCAGAGCCTTACCTTGTCGTCACACCAAAGCTCGAGATTGGCGCTCGCCCAGAAGCTGCTCCAAGCGCCGTAGCCGCAGATTGTCTGCTTACCATGCCAGGAACCTCTGCTGACCTGTGTCTTGCTGCCACTTTATTTGATGCTGCTCCTGCTGCTGCTGCTGCTGCCGTTTGTCACCTTGCTGTGCCATTGCCTCCGGAATAGCTGCTGCTGCTCACCACACTGTTGCCATTTCTCCAAAGACTACTGGTGTGGAGTTCTGCTTCTCAGCATGCTGGGCTTCCGCGCAGGTCCTAGTGCCTGACGTGTGCTTGGATGCTTCAAGGAATTCTGTGGCTGAGTTGCCTTGATTCTGTTGGTTGCCTTGAAGGGACTCAGATATTCAACCTCGCTGATAGTCACGCAGGTACTCCTTGCTAAGTCTTGCCTTGTACTCAGTGCGAACTTTACCAAATCTTGCCTTCTATCCAGTGTGAATCCTACCAGGCCTTGCCTTGTACCAAGAGTGATTGCTGCCAAGCCTTGCCTTGTACCAAGTGTAGACTTGATTCTAGTCTGGTCCTGTTGTCAAGCGAATCCTGCGGTTAAGTCCTGTTTTTTGTTCACACATTTCTTCAAGACCTGCTTGTTTGAACTGTTCATTAAACACTCTAGTAAATAAAGTATTAATATTCACCTTCCTGTGTCAGTGTGTGAGCCCAACCAGGACAAAAGCCAGAGCAGGGAACAGCAACCAAGCTGAGGCAACAGTGTTAGCCAGTCACAGATGTTTCAATTGTGGCTTAGCTGGACACTTACAGAAAGACTGTAATTTATTGCCCAAAGAGCAAAGGACAGGAAAAAAGAACAAAGAGGCAACACGGAAGAAGGTTCTTCAAACGACACATATTGCACGAGTTCATGAAAAAAAATGATTCTGATTTCTGGGTGTTAGATTCTGGTGCTAATTGTCATTTGTCAAACTGTAAAAATTCCTTCGTTTCATTGTCTAAAACTAATAGACAAAGTGTTTCTATAGCTGATGGATCTACAATAGAAATTATGGGTCAAAATAACATATCTATCTTGTTTAGGAGAAACTGTTAAAAATGTGCTGTTTGTTCCTAAATTGCAAACTAACCTTTTATCTGTATCCCAATTAGTAGCAGCTGGATATGTCATAATATTTAAGAAAGATGGCTGTGAGATACGTAAGAATGGTAAGTTGTGTGCAAATGGTATACAAAGAGATTCATTGTACATAGTACAGAATGCTAAAAGGCATGCAAAAGCTGTAATTGGAAACATTCCAATTCATGATCAGTGCATACACTTAATACATAGGAGATTTGGTCATGCAAATTACAGATACATCGCACAAATGCCAAAGCTATGTGCTGACCTGAAGTTAAAACCTTGTGATAAATATCTAGACTGTATAGTTTGCAAGGAATGCAAAACATACCTCCAACACCTCCTCACTTCATTATACCCTTGGTGAAAGACCTAGACTCTCTACTAAAGTATTCACTGAGATGCCATTGTTTTAAGGGCTCTCTCAGGTTTAAAGTATAAAGAACTCAGACTTGTACACAGGAAGAACTATCCAACCATACCACCAGTTATTCCAACCCAAACTCCATTCCAAATCTCCCTTCTTAGATTTGAGGTATAGCAAACTTCAGTAATGAATTTTTCACTCCTTAAGAGTTGACAACAGTACCTTGCTTCATTCTGTAAGGCATGGAAAGCTGGAAAGGATATTTTTCTGCTAGTTTCATGAGCTGGGAGAAACTGCTATATGTGAGGGTATCATAGTATACGTCTGTTCAAATCAGGCGTAATAAAATATAGTAGCACTTCTCAGATGTGATGTTAGGACCTATCCCCTTAAAGTCCTGGAAATATTGGGATGGACATTCAGGAGTACAAGGCAGAATATCCAAAGGGATGCATGTACGCTTCCTGTTTACAAAGTCCAAAATATTTTGCTGTTGTCTTTTCCAGCTTTAAAAAAACAGATTGCACTCTTGGCAGAAGCCTCTTTGTAACATAGTTTGATAGGGTTCCAGTAATATTTTTAGAAAACAGATGCTATCTGATATCTTAGCACCATTGCCAAAAGTACTAGGCAGAAATATCAAAGCACACAAAAGTCAGGTTGCTACCAAGTGAACAACCTGGCTCCTTAAAGCTGAGGGGGAAAAGTCCTTGGGCACCTTGATAAATATTCCAGCACTCCCAAAATAAAGGGACTTTCTCGGCTTCATCCTTTCCAAGAATGTCACCGAATTTTGGAAGTATGATCAATGAAGAAGGGGTAACCTTTCGTCCAGCCCTAAGTCCTATTTATACATATTCTCATTCCTCTCACCAGAGGAACACAAATTCAAAATATGTATTGTAGAATGGAAAGAAAATCTTAGTAATCAGGTTTTCACAGATACAGCACAGCTCCCTAATTAATTCAGGTAGGCCAATCAAAAATATAGCAGGTGATCTTACTAAAATATAATATCTGGTAATATTAAAAGAAATAAGCTGGATCAAATTAAGAGCCATAGTTAGTGTTAGCTATGTTTTAAGAAAACAAGCCAGTATACGTTTGAAGTTAGTTTATTTCCCGAAACTGTAGTTAAGGTTAAACACAATCTGCAGGGTCAGAGATAATGAGCTGATGAACCTAGCTGAGTATAGAAGGAAAAATTCAAATCACTTTGTGATCACACTGAGGGAGGAAAGGTCACTCTCAAGTCCATTTGCTAAAGCTTACTTTAATGTAATGTACAAGCTGAGTGATATTATTTATACCAACTACAGAAACTTTATACTGAGAGAATGTTCTACTGAAACTTGACCGTGGGTCCTTTCTACAAAAATCCAAAGATGATCTGCAAATATTGGCATTTGGAAAACACCTTGCTCCTACTAGAAACTTTTTGATCAAAAATCCCACATCAATAACCTCCAAACCTTTTTATTGACTGAAAGTCATGAACAAAAAGTTAGAGACCTTCTTATTAAAGATAAATGCTACCTAGCATTGGCATCACCTGGATGACCTTGTGTTAACATGGAAACTAACTTGGTTCAGGCCTAGCTAACATTTGGATGGGAGTATTCTGGGGACTATAAGGGATGTTAGCTACAGTGAAATGTAAAAAAGAATCCTGGAAGAAGGAAATGACCAATTATTTCTATATATTTGCCAAAAAACCTACAGACACATTACCCATGAAGTTACTAGCAGTCAAGCCAGGTTAGAAGAGAGTATATATTCATTTTTCTGCTAGGAATTTATTGTAAATGTAACAATTCAGATGAAGAATGACTAGGAGATGTCTGACCAAATTAGAATAAGAGCCCTTTGCAAGCAAAGCAGAAGAGCAGTTGTTGCGGCAAATGATTTAGTTTGAGGTGACTGATGCTTGCAAATGGTGTGGTGACTAAGTGGGTAAGATGCCAGGCTTGTCAATCGGAGGATTGCAAGTTTGAAGGTTTGAATCCCTAGACCCGTGTGACGGAGTGAGTTCCTGCACTAGCCCCAGTTCTTGCCAACATAGCAATTCGAAAGCATGCAAATGCAAGTAGATAAATAGGTACCACTTCGGTGTGTAGGTAACAGCGTTCTGCATGCATCATGCCGGCCACATGACTGTGGAAGCATCTTCAGACAACGCTGGCTCTTTGGCTAATAAGCGGAGATGAGCACCAGCCCCTAGAGTCAGACACGACTGCACAAATGTGCGGGGGGAACCTTTACCTTTACCTTTTTAACTGATGCTTGCACTCTCATAGATGATATAATTCTATAAAGAAAGGGTCATTCTCAGAAGAAGAAATCATGTGTATTTATTTCTGTGGTTACATGAATGCATTTTCAATAACCCTGGAGAAAACTCAAGGAGGTAATTGAAGAAACAGAGATGGTATCACAGTGATAAGGAGGAACTTCCCAGTTAGGTAGAATGGGATAGTATTGTCCCCAACTCAACTTAGATTGTAAAATCTTTTAAACACAATGATGGAGAGTTGAATCTCAAGCAGGTATGTAAGAGTTGTGCAACTCCATTTAAAAGCCTTATTCTGGAGAGAGATTGCAAAGAATTCTGCTACTCATGTTGGCTTCTATAAATATTGATGATATTTATGAATATTTTATTTTACGAGGACTTAATGGGAGAACAGAGGATGCCCATAAAATACAGCCACTGGGGAAATATGTCTAGTAGTATACTTACAGCCAGTTATGGTTTTATGAAATTGTGGCAGGGCACATATAGCATTTTCTTTTTTATTATGAATCCTGAACTACAAATCTGAAACCATTGACCTTCAGCCAGCTTGTTCACAATACAAAAACTTGTTTATTTAGATTATTCTCAAACTTGGGTTGAAGTTGTAAAGCATTCTAATTAACTATGTCTTTCTTAGACGTTGGATGCTTAAATTAGAACAAATAGCTTTACTTCTCTGGCTCTTTCATTTCAGGTTTATATTAAACCACGTGAGGAAATTCTCAGGATGTTGGGACAGTAATCCTACCAATGCAGGGCACAGGAGTTGGATTTTCTGCTACAAGGTTGTAAAATGTAAAGCCATTAACACATATAGGCTGTTTGGGATAAAATTGAATTCCTTGGCAGCCCTATACTTGATATACAAATTGTTGAACTGCATGGTTATTAAGCAGAAGCCCTTAATAGAACAGGGACTGTAAATGGCATGCTACTGCACAGAAGTAGGCAATCTGATATCTTTCAGGTATCTTGGACTTCAGCTTCTAATAATATTAGTCAGCTTGGCCAACTACAAGACATTTATTTACCGTATTTTCCGGCGTATAAAACAACTGGTCGTATAAGACGACCCCCAACTTTTCCAGTTAAAATATAGAGTTTGGGATATACTCGCCGTATAAGACTACCCCTCTTCAAAACCTGCAGCTTGCTCTGCCCCGGGGTGGAAAATATCCACGCCAATCAGCTGTGTGGTAGGGAAGCGGAGTAGAAAGTAAAAAACTGCAGGGAGAAAACAGGGAAGTGGAATAGAAAGCGAATACCGTAGTAATGCGAAGCGCAGCAGCGCGGGGTGTGTGTGTGAAGGAGAATATTGGGGTGAGGGGTGAGAAAGCTTTAACGATTTAAAGAAAGCTTTAATTACCTGGGCAAGGCAGAGGGGTGAAGAATACATTTCCAAGCTTTAGCGGAACAAACCATGAAGGAGGAGGAGGAGGAGGAGGAGGGTGATGGGGGGAAGTTTGAAAAAGCAGATCCAAGCGCAAAAGTTACTGAGTGAGTACTGAGCAACTCCACTTCCCCGCCGCACAGCTGATCCCCGGGGCACAGCTGATTGGCGCCGAGATTTTCCACCCGGGCCCTCCCCCCCGAATACATCTCCAAGCTTTAGCAGAACAAACCATGAAGGAGGAGGAGGAGGAGGAGGAGGGTGATGGGGGGAAGTTTGAAAAAGCAGATCCAAGCGCAAAAGTTACTGAGTCATTTCAGCCTCCCTCCCTCTCGCTCTCTTTCCCTGGTGATGGATCAGTGCGGGGGGGGGTCCCACCCTCCGCTCCCTCCCTCCCCTCCCTCCCTCACCATTTCCTCCCTTCCCTCCCGACCCCCCCCGGCACTGATCCATCACCAGGGAAAGAGAGCGAGAGGGAGGGAGGCTGAAATGACTCACTAACTTTTGTGCTTGGATCTGCTTTTTCAAACCTCCCCCCATCATCACCACCACCCTCTTCCTCCTCCTCCTTCATGGTTTGTTCTGCTAAAGCTTGGAGGTGTATTCGGGGGGGAGGGCCCGGGTGGAAAATCTCGGCGCCGATCAGCTGTGCTCTGGGGATCAGCTGTGCGGCGGGGAAGTGGAGTTGCACCCGCCCTATAAGACGACACCCGGCGTATAAGACGACCCCCGACTTTTGAGAAGATTTTCCTGGGTTAAAAAGTCGTCTTATACGCCGGAAAATACAGTATTTATTTATGTAGCTTAGATGTGCCTGACCCCAATCGACTCTGAGCAGCTCACAGATACACACCCACATACACACAATGGGGAATCCAATCAGCAACAAATAGATCATGCACCCAACAAAGGACTCCAAAATCTTGGGAGATGGGCAGATCTTTGAGGGAACCTCATTCAAGAAGGCAAGTGCCATGAGAGAGAAAGCATACTTCCAGGGTCCCGACAGACAGCACTGCTTAATCGAAGGAACTGGGAGCATGCCATACCTGGATCAAACTGGCAGGGCTGATATCCCAGGAGATAGGTAGTATCTCAAATAACCAGTCCATATGCCATGTATGGTTTTATAGGTCATAAAAACCCTTGGTAGGATTGAGTTGGAGACAGTTTCTCCCCATCCAGACCTGCAGAGCCTCCAGTCACTGGGGCAAGACCTTGACAGTCTCACCTGGACAGCCTGGAGTCAAAAGATATACTGATGATATAATTGGGTACAATTGGATATACTGATGATACTGAACATCATACCAGTGAATGACCTCACCCAGTGGTTTCATGTAGATGTTACATAGAAGGGGAGAAAGAGTCAAGCCTGTGGCAAACCACATATCTAGCAGGCTCCAGTTTATTCCTGGTGTCCTGTCCTGCTGTCCTTCTATTTAATTTATCTGTGCAACTTGACATGTACTTCATGAAGATGTGATGTATATAGAGTGATTTTTTCCAAACTTGTGCATTCCAGCTGTTTTTGATTCCCAGTTGATGCTGGCTGAGGAGCGTGATAAAGGCCAATAAAGAAAACTGCAATGTATTGAAACATAACCAATCCCAAAGTGAAAATTGCAATTTTCTTTTATTTTTGAAGACTAAGGATAGGCCAATAAAGAGACATTAACAAATGGGAAGTTTATGCCGCAGTATGGGGAATAGTAGAAGAGAGTAATTTTAGTATAGGCTTTTAATATGGGACCTCTTGATTAAAAGTCTATGTTAAATTACAGTTCTCATCATTCCTAGCTCTGGATGGCTGTGCTGGATGGGGATGATGTGAATTTTATTCTAGCATATTTGGAATACAGCATGTTGGGGATGGCATAGGTTGGCAAGCAATGGTTCTGTCAGAGATCGGCAGATCTCTGCCAAAGGCGCTAGATGGATATGCACATTCCAGGAGGCTGCAACTGACTCGAAAGAGATGCTGGCTTTGAAGTAGACCGGTTCGCACCTAGCCAACGAACGCGAATACACATCTTTGCAAGCGGATGTCTGAGCACTATGGAAGACACAAGTTACACATGTCACCATCCAAGAACCTTTGGGGGGAAGGTTTAAATGTGCATGCTTTACTTGTTTCATCCATTCAAGTCTTTGTTCATGCTAACTTCTGTATGCTATAATAAACTCTTTTGCTTCTAAGAACTCACGCGTCTGTGGGTTACTCTAGAGCAGGGAGATTATAGATATCGGATGGAGTGCCTTACATATAGACTTGAATGAAAAAAAAATTTTTTTTGACTACCCATCCTGGGGATTAGTCTGAAAATTCAGCGAATCCTCGGTTGAAGGTGGTCACGTACACAACCACAACTCGGCACCACGGAACGGAATGGGACCGGTAGAGGCAGAGGAAACCAACAGAGAAGCCGGACCCAGCTCATCAGGCACCCAGACGATGGAGGAAGCAGCCTAGCGAGCGGAAGGAAACTCTTCCGAGGCCACCGACAAGCGGGAAGGAAAAAAAGCTCAGTAGAAAGAGAAACACCAAGAGGTACACAAAACCCCCACCAATCTCAGTATCACCAAGCCGAGGCTGGCGGGATGGTCCATCGCCATGGGTGAAGGGATAAAGGAGAAAGGGGGGAAAGGCACCAAGAAGAGGGTCACCCCAACCCAGCGCATCAAGCGTTTAGAAGACCAGATGTCACATTTGCACCTGGAGGTAGGGCTAATAAATAGCAAACTGGACTCTTTGGGGGCAGCCTTTGAAAAAATGATGGAGAAATTAGATGAACCCAGAGAGAGGGAACAGAGCACGGTGATTTCCGAAGAAGAAAAGGACATCGTGGAACCGGGCGACGAAAGCGATGGGGGGGAAGAGGAAGAATTTCACCCCTACACTCGTCCGTTCATGTCCCCGTCCTATGACCAAGGTAGGATCCCATGGGGGGTCAAGGCGCCAGGTGGCATAGGCGAACTAAAGGTGAAATTTGATGGAGACCCCAAGAAACTGGCATGTTTTTTAATGCACGTACAGGGATTCATGGAGGAATTTGAACACACCTTCCGAACGGAGGTGAGCAAAGTCAGGTATGTCTCCAGCTTTTTGGAGGGGGAGGTGGGCGACTGGCTGGTCGCAGTACATGACAGTGGGGCACGTGAACTGTTGGACTTTCAGAAGTTCATGTATGCCCTTCGCAAGAGATTTGAGGATACGCTGTCGAAAGTATCAGCTAGAGCACAGATCCGGAGTTTAAGGCAGGGAAATAGATCAGTAGCTGAATATGCTATGGACTTCAAAAAGCTCCTGTCAAAACTACCGGACTGGCCGGAATCATTCAAAATTGAACATTTCCAGTATGGACTACATCAGGACCTGCTGGAAAGGGCACTAGACAGAGATGACCCAGGAACACTAGAGGGGTAGATCCAGCTAGCAGGAAAGATTGAAAGCAACTGATTGCAGCTACAGAGTATCAGGAGCTTGCAATTCATGCAGAGAAAAGAGGGGGCTTTTCTCACCCATTCCTGAAAGAACATGAAACAGCGGAATTGGGAAGAGGAGAAGGACCATCAGATGAAAGAGGGACTGTGTTTCCGTTGTGGGAAGGAGGGACACAGACTAAGTGCCTGCCCTCGGGGGAAGGTGACCTTCAAAGAGAAAACCCCGAGGAAAAAGTCAGCTGACAGGAGCAACCACAAAGTGACACCCAACAAAGGCAAAGGAGCAGCAGCGGCAATGGTGAACCCATGGAAGGATCCAGACCTGGAAGATGACAGCAATGACTCCGACTCCGAATTCCAGCCGGTGGGAAATGAGGCAGGTCTGTTCTAATGAGCACCACAGGACAGACCTCCACAAAGGGGCGCAACGGAAGTGGTCGCAACAACCCGACAATGCACCTAAAGGTACAGTTGAGGACTTTGGGTGGGAGAAAAAAATATGTGGGAGTTGCAATGCTGGACTCGGGTTGCTCTAGAAACCTGATGCACATGAATGTAGCTGACAAGATGGGACTAACCCTTTTTAGGCTAAATACCCCCATCACATTCTGTCAATTGGATGGGTCAGAACTGAAGGGGGGGCCAGTGGAGTTTTACACTGAAGGACTACAAATGACTATGGGGACCCATGTAGAGACTTTGCATTTCCTAGTGGCTCCCATTGCAACATGACCCATTGTGTTAGGACTGAAATGGCTGAGGGCAAGAAACCCCAAGGTGGATTGGGTTTCGGGCGAATTGGATTTTATGGACGGGACTTATCTTGAGATGGACAGTGATAGCACACCTAACAACCTTGAGCTGGGGGCAACCGGGACGGAGCTTGAGGAGGGGGAGCAGGACCAAGGGGGTGGCACACTCACAGATACAATACCAGAGAAATACCTCCCTGTGGCAGAGGTATTCGACAAGAAGGAATGTGAGCAAGAACCCCCCCCACAGGCAGTCAGATGCAACGATTGACCTCATCCCAGGGGCACATTTTCCCAAGTCCAAGATGTATGCCATGACACAAAAAGAACTACAAGAATTGCGCAAATTCATAGATAAAAATTTGGCACGTGGGTTTATTGAACCAGCCAACTCCCCCCTTGCATCCCCGGTATTGTTCAGGAAGAAAAAAGACGGGTCCCTCCGGCTTTGCACTGACTACAGGGGTCTTAATGCAATTTTGGTTATGAGACAGTACCCTCTCCCGCTGCTGAAAGACATGTTAGCCCAACTATCTAAAGGGAAAATTTTCACGAAACTAGATGTCAGGGAAGCTTACTATCGTGTTCGCATAAGGGAGGGGGACGAGTGGAAAACTGCATTCAATTGCCCGCTGGGATCTTTTCAATACCGAGTGCTCCCGTTTGGGATTGCAGGGGGACTAGGAATTTTCATGAGGTTCATAAATGAAGTATTGTATGAATTTCTGTACAAAGGGGTAATTGTATATTTGGACGACATACTGATTTTTTCTGAAAATTTGGAGGAACACATGGAACTAGTCAAGAGGGTGTTAGGGAAATTACTTGAGGCGAAGCTGTATGTGAAACTTGAGAAATGTGAATTTCACAAGGATCAACTAGACTTCCTGGGGTATCGCATATCGCATGAGGGCATTGAGATGGACCCTGAGAAAGTCAAAGCGGTCCTGGGTTGGCAGCCCCCCCAAACGCGCAGACAGCTGCAAGTGTTCCTTGGGTTTGCGGGGTTCTATAGGCAATTCATTCAGGATTTCGCGCAGATTGCATTGCCCCTGACTGACTTACTAAAAACGAAAGGCAAGGGTGCAAAAGCTAAAGCCCCGCCACCGAGCACGAAACTCGTGTGGACACAAGAATGCCAGGAAGCCTTTGATAAGCTAAAGGCGATGTTCACGAAGGAGCCCATCCTCAAACACCCAGAAGCAGACAAACCGTTCGTGATACAAACGCATCAATTAGCGCAGTTGGGGCCATACTACTGCAGGCAGATGACAGTGGGAAATTAAGACCATGTGCATACATTTCCTGGAAATTTAATCAGATGGAGAAACGATGGCATATTTGGGAGAAAGAGGCATTCACTGTCAAACATGCCCTAAGCACGTGGCGACACCTCTTGGAAGGGGCAGCAGAGGCGTTCCAAGTGTGGACTGACCAAAAAAACTTGGAAGCTCTCAAATCCCCCAGAAAACTGAATCCCAAACACCTCCGGTGGGCAGAGTTTTTCAGTAGATTCAATTTCACATTGAAGTACTTCCCTGGGGGGAAAAACTACTTGGCGGAAGCACTGTCACGTCTGCCGCAACATGAGGGCAAAATGGAGGAGATCATTGAGTCGCTCATCCCTTCCCAGCCAGCAGAGGCTCAGAGCCCATTGGAACTAGAAGGGAGGGGGAGGGCAATATGGCAATCACCCACAGCAGCGCGAAGCGCGCGGCTGAGAGAGACCCGTGGACAGCCGAACTGCGGGCAGCAACAGTAACAGACGCCTGGTGGGGGAAAAATAAACACACCCTAGTGGAGAATGATGGAGTGGGGTGGAAAGATAACAAAGCCTATGTCCCTGAGCCCTTAAGGCAAAAGGTTGTGAGTATACATCACAATCAGAAAACGGCAGGACATTTTGGCTTCGTGAAAACATTACACTTAATCCGGCGCAAATTCTGGTAGCCATCATTGCGCACAGACGTTAAAGCCTATGTGCGCTCATGCCCAGTGTGCGCAACTGCCAAAAGAAAAATGAGAAAACCCACAGGGAAATTGCAGGAAGTAGCAAACCCCACACAACCATGGAAGCAAATTGCCATGGATTTTATAGTGAATTTTTAAAGGTTAAAGGTTCCCCCCGCACATTTGTGCAGTCGTGTCCGACTCTAGGGGCCGGTGCTCATCTCCGTTTGTTAGCCGAAGAGCCAGCGTTGTCCGAAGACGCTTCCACGGTCATGTGGCTGGCATGATGCACGTGGAACGCTGTTACCTACCCACCGAAGTGGTACCTATTCATCTACTTGCATTTGCATGCTTTCGAATTGCTAGGTTGGCAAGAGCTGGAGCTAGTGCGGGAGCTCACTCCGCACGCAGGGCTAGGGATTCGAACCTCCGAACTTGCAATCTTCCGATCGACAAGCCTGGCGTCTTACCCGCTGAGCCACCACGCCCCCTTATTAGTTTAGTATTAGTATTATTAAACCCTTAGTGGATTTACCAATGAGCAAAAAGAACACGGCCATTTGGGTGGTCACAGACTTATTTTCTAAACAGGCACACTTCATTGCGTGCAAGGGAATACCGAATGCTCAAAAACTAGCTAGGTTATTCATTCAGCACATCTATAGAGCTCATGGAACGCCGGAATGCATAATCAGCGATCGCGGCAGCACTTTCACTTGCAAGTTTTGGCGGGCATTTTTGAAGTTAATTGGATCGGAACAGGGGCTCAGTAGTGCGTTCCATCCGTGCACAGATGGGGCGAGCGAACGTCTTAATGCCACATTGGAGCAGTACCTTAGATGCTACATTAATTACCAACAAAACGATTGGGTTGAACTGTTGCCATTCTCAGAGGTTGCTTACAATAATGTGCTTCACCAAAGCACGGGGTTTTCGCCATTCAAAGTAGCTACAGGGAAGGAATTTGTGGCTATCCCCGAATTGGCCATGTCCCACAACACAGAACTAGCACAACCCTTGAAAGCGGATGAATGGATAGCAAAAATAACCAGTAATTGGCCAGTCATGGTGAAAACATTGCAGGAAGCCAAGGCAAGTTACAAAAAACACGTTGACCGCAAACGGGCGGAGGAATGGGAATTGAGAGTAGGGGACAAGGTGTACTTGTCAACAAAAAACCTGAGGGCTACACAACCGTCATGGAAACTGGCACTCAAATTCATAGGTCCATTCCCAATCATTGAGGTCATCAATCCAGTAACAGCTAAAGTACAATTACCAAAGACACTAAGAAAGGTGCACCCAGTTTTCCACATTAGCTTGTTGAAACAACACCACAATTCACAAAATGGCACCCAGAACCAGAGGAATCCACCCCATTACTGGTAGAGAGAGAACCACACTTTGAGATTGACAGGATTCTGGATTCCAGATGGCACAAGGGGCAGTTACAATACTTAGTGAAGTGGCAACATCTACCGATTGGAGACAGGGAGTGGGTTAGTGCAAAACACACACACGCTCACAAACTAGTAAAAACCTTTCACAGAGAGTTCCCGGACAAACCCCATTGAAACGGGCACCTGAACATGGCAATGTACTAAAATACTTTTGTGCTCTCTCCTCACAGGAAATGTATGAAACTGTTTAATTAGCTAGATCAGTAGCAAACGTAGCTAGGGGGGTGGGGGGAGCATCTTGGACCGGGAGCATGTCAGAGATCGGCAGATCTCTGCCAAAGGCGCTAGACGGATATGCACATTCCAGGAGGCTGCAACTGACTCGAAAGAGACGCCGGCTTTGAAGTAGACCGGTTCGCATCTAGCCAACGAACGCAAATACACATCTTCGCAAGCGGATGTCTGAGCACCATGGAAGACACAAGTTACATGTGTCACCATCCAAGAACCTTGGGGGGGAAGGTTTAAATGTGCATGCTTTACTTGTTTCATCCATTCAAGTCTTGGTTCGTGCTAACTTCTGTATGCTATAATAAACTCTTTTGCTTCTAAGAACTCACGCGTCTGTGGGTTACTCTAGAGCAGGGAGATTATAGATATCGGATGGAGGTTACAGGTTCATAGCAAAAGGCTTAGAGGATAGACCATTTGGAATTACTGAGGGTATCTTGAGGGCAATATTGTTGATACTGAAAGAGTTTGGAAGAAAAGATGTAGAATAGTGAAAGGAATAGGAATTCACTTATTTTATTATTCGTCTTCAATGATCTTACTGTTCTCCTTATCAAAACAATCAACTTAATAATGTTTTGTGGGAAGCTTCTGGATAACTGCAACACCAATTTAATTCAGTGACCTGGCCTCAAGAACAGCAGTTCATATCTGGGTTATTGCTACAATAAATCCATCAAGCTAATCTTGTAGTTGTACATTCAGTCCAGGTTCAGGCAGATTCACTGAGAGAATAACATCAGAAGGAACAGGCAAAGTAGGGAATCAAAAGATGAGCCATGTCAAAAGATATTTAGAAATTATTATAGCTAGGAATTGGACAAATGGAGGGTCATAGAGGCCTTCACAGACCAGTACTATTCCAGTGAATACAGTGAGTATAATTCAGCTCAGGTTAAGACAACCTAAAGAACAATTCATACTATTCCAGTGACTAATTGAACCCCAACTGCTTCCTAAATAGTACTAAATGCACTCCCCTCCAGAAATAATGATGGAAAGTCCTCTGAAACAGATGGTCCATGAACCCATAGTGAAATTCTATCATTACAAATTTCCTTTGAGGAATAGCATTGAACTAACTAAACAGCCTGCTGTCTAAGTTAATCCTGCATAATCAAAACTAGCTCATTTTCCTTTACTACTATTCTATGCCAAGGAATGATACCCCTAGAAAATGCAATAGAAGAACTGTGGTGATTTGAGATATAATTTACATAAATAGCACATTTCAATGAGAAATTGGAATAAAAACTGGCTGAGTTAGAGAATGCTCCCATCCAGTCACTCTCTCTCAGCCCAACTCACCTCACAGGACTGTTGTTGTGGGGAAAATAGGAGGAGAAAGGAGTATTTGGTATTTTCGCTGCCTTGAGTTATTTATAAAAATAATAAAGGTGGGATAGAAATTAAATAAATTAATTAATTAAAAAAAAAACCTAGCAGATGATTTACTTTTTCAGACAAGTAAATTCTGTGGGTACCGTCAAAAATGGGACATTGTATTCAGATCTAAACCTGCTTGCTAAAGCATTGATGAGCTTTCAGGCTGAATGGCCATGGTTTAGTTTTCTTTTGTTCTGATGTGGCTGGCATCTTCAGAGGTAGAGTGAGCCGCTTTGTGCTGTACCTCTAGGTAGTTCACAGGCAACTAGGGTCTTGTATTTGAACCTGGCAAGCTGATCTCTGATTGGTCCATGCCATGGGAGTCCAAGAAAGCTGGTTCAAAATGAGCCAATTGGATGAGGAATTAAGATGGGTGGCTATAAAAAGGTAAAGGTAAAGGTTCCCCCCGCACATTTGTGCAGTCGTGTCCGACTCTAGGGGCCGGTGCTCATCTCCGTTTGTTAGCCGAAGAGCCAGCGTTGTCCAAAGACACTTCCATGGTCATGTGGCTGCATGATGCGCACAGAACGCTGTTACCTACCCACTGAAGTGGTACCTATTAATCTACTTGCATTTGCATGCTTTAAAATTGCTAGGTTGGCAAGAGCTGGAGCTAGTGCGGGAGCTCACTCCGCACGCAGGGCTAGGGATTCGAACCTCCAAACTTACAATCTTCCGATCGACAAGCCTGGCGTCTTACCCGCTGAGCCACCACGCCCCTCATATATATATAAATATAAGTATATATTTATATTTATAAATATAACTAATTATATAAAGGCTATATAAATGTTTTAAATAAATAAATAAATTCTCACTATACCCTCCCTACACTCATTGCCAGTCGGTTGGCCTGATCAAAGTCCACTCACCTCCTCAGCCCCCACCTAATGACAGGGGTAACAATTTGGGGGTTAATTAATGACTGTTTTGCAAGCCATGACATGGAGTGGAAAAGTGTTGATGGAGTACCATCTGTGTGCCCAGTAAGGAAGGGCACTGCTATATGCACGGCAGTATATGGACCTCAACACAAGGCCACCTATGGCACTATTCACAGAGAGAACAGGAGGGGTCACATAGCTGCCTCTTCCTCTTGATTCATCCCTGAAGCAAGTTGTGAAAATTGTGGATGCAATCAAATTGCAGCCTTTAAGCACCCACCTTTTCAGCATACTATGTAAAGAAATCAGGAGTGCTTTTCAAAGGGTAAACATATACTTAATTTTGAGGGTACAAAATTTAGTTTAAAAATATATATTTTAAGGAAAAGCATGCAATTTCTCACTGAAAAACATGAATTCCTTGCTTTTTAAGACAGAAATGTAGAGAGGGTGTTAGTTTAATAGTGTGGTCCCCACATTTTCCAAACATTTATTTAAATGTCAGTGACAGCACCAGATTGGAAAAACACTGACCTGAACGATACTTTGGAAACATTTGTGTGTGCACCACATATCATCCTTGCCTATCTACTTTCTGCAGAGCTTCCAAACATGTCTCTTTGGGATTTCTTTCTTAGTTCCTTGTAAACTCTGTTTAGCTGTTTTGTTTAAATCTAGTGCTCACTGAAAGCATATTGTCCTTTCTGCGTCAACTGAATGTCCTTTTCTTTTTATTCTAACTTGAGAAGAACAATGTGAAAAAGAGGATAATTTAAATTAGGACAGTTTCATTATATTCAATAGAAGTTAAAACTGTATTTCCCTGTAAAATCTGAGGTATTACCAATAAAGATAGCTCTGTTCTGATACACGCACGCATGCACACACAAAGAACTAGAAGAGGCATATAGTAATTTATTTAAAATGCTTTCCAATGTCATCAAGTAAATAAGGAAATAGGCATTTCTGATCTTAATGTGAGCTTTTGCTCATCAAGTCTTTGACCCAGTAACTGGATGTTTTCACCTTTGAATATATGGCAAAGAATTTATGTTGATAGTGATCATAGACTATCCCTCCAACTGAACAAAGAAATTTGTAGAACAGGGTGTTTGAACTTGAACTTGAACTACTGATTGTAGAGATTACTTGATAATTTATAGCATTCATATGCTGTAATGCTAAGTCTGATGAATTTATTTGCCTAAAACTGCTATTATTTCAATCAAATTGTATAGCTATTTAAGCATGGCTGTCTGCTGAGGGGCTGGGAAGCCCCCTCAACAGGTGTACTGGATGGCAAGTACTTAAGCCAGTGTAATTTTCATATTACAGGTAGTCCTCACTTAACATACACTTTTTCAGGGACTGTTCTAAGTTACAACAGCGTTGAACGAGGGGGATTTATGACAGGTCCTTGTAGTTGTGGCCATCACAACGTCCCCACGGTCATGTGATTGTGATTCGGGCATTCTGAGACTGGCTTGCAATTACGGTGTTGTAGTGTCCTGCAGTCACATGATTTCTATTTGCGACCTTCACTGCCGGCTTCCAACAAGCAGAGTCAAAGGGGAAGCTGGAAGGAGGTCGCAAATGGTGATCATGTGACCGCAGGATGCTGCGAATGCACAAGATTCGCCTAACAACAGCACCTGGGACTGCTGGAACTGCTGTCGTAAGTCGGCATGTTCACATGATGTCGCACTTTACGATCGTGTTGCTTAGCAATGGAGTTCCCGGTCCCAATTACCATCAGTAAGTGAGGACTACCTGAACTTGGGAGTTTGGAGTTGTTCACAATGTGAAATATTTGTTAGCTATTTTTTTTTAAAAAAAATATTTATTTGTGAATTTAGCATGTTAATTTTGACGATCATTCAGTGGCCTGTTAGAACCAGTGAATGGAGCAGAGCTTAATGTTGTGTAAACTAGTGGGCAGAAAAAGGAATATTGTTTAAAAACACAGCCTGTGAGCACATCAGGTTCTTATTCTTACACTTTTAGCCCACCCAAGCATAACACACACTTAGATATTGCAGGTACAAAAAGTAAGTACAAAAGAGTTCTTACATTTATTCGGTCCAGGTACAGCCATTTAAGTAGAAAATTGGTTTCAGTTCTTCTTTCTGTTTCCTAAACTGTATACCTCTGGCCCTGTTTGCTGCCAGAGACTGTGTAGAGAAAGGGGCTTGAGGCCTAGGCATGGCCTCTCCATGGAGGAGTGCAGGCATGTGCTTCCTACCCCGTCGGTGGAAGAATCAGAGAGAGAGAAGAGGATGTGGGAGGGGCAACAAGCACCTTCCTCTAGAAGCACAGAGTTTGCCTCCTAGAGCAATCACCCATATGCTAATGAGGCATGCTTGATTTGCCAGATTCCAAAAAATTTCACACAAGTTCTGACCAAGTTGCCCTGAGTCACAAGACAGCTTTTTAAAAATTTCATTTAAAATGCCCATGTCTGCCCATTATTTTTGTCTTTTGTTCTTATTCTTCTTTTCTGCATCAACATGGAATGTCAGTGCTTGAATCTGAAAAATAAAATGACAACCAAAAAAGACTAATCTTTCTCATTTTTTTCTTTTCATTAGAATCTTGCCCAGATATTGGAACCTTGCTCTGGTGTCTGATGCAGCAACTGATTCTTTTGAAACATATTTTTTAACAGTCAGCTGTGGAAGTTGCTAAGCTACTCCTGGGAAGTAGTCTTCTTTCCAATGAATGTAATAATTCATGATCCAGAGTTCCTTAAAGAATAAAATGCTGTACTGCATATAAGCTACTAAATACTGCACCAAATTGTAAGCAATATATCCTCTTTGATCAATACTTTTCTGTACTGTAAGAGGTTAATTCAATCTTAAATTAAATATTTAGCCCTGTTTCTGAGAGGCTACAAGCATGTAACACAAAAGCGTTCCTCACTGGGTGCACATGAAGATATATTTCAGTGTCCTTCACAGGAAGGACCAAATCCGACCAAACACAAGCTAGAGCCACTATCAAGCCCTACCTTGTGGCGGTAAGAGTTCCCTTGATGGGGAACGGTAAGAGTGGTGAAATGTCAATATTTCTCTGCTCTTATTGCATCTGCAGAATGCCACCCAGCGGCCCTGTTTAAGAACACCCTATCCCTATTGGGGAAGGTGGGTCCAGTAACCCACTTACAGGGCTGCACAGAGGAGTTTTCCAAGCATCTGGAGGATAAAATTGCTCAGATTCGTGCCTGGAGAATGTACTTACCTGGTTATCTGGGAACAGTTTGATCCTGTTGGGCCCGAGGAAGTAGACAGGGCCCTCCAGACTGTAAATGCCACCACTTGCCAATTAGATCCATACCCCTTCTGGCTGGTGAAAGCAACTCGGGTGATGATGTGTGGGTGGGTCCAGGCGATGGTGAACTCATCCTTGAGGGAGGGAGTGTTTCCAACAACCTTTAAAGAGGTGCTGGTGCACCCCCTCCTCAAGAAACCATCTCTGAATCCCACTGTACTGGACAATTTTCATCCAGACTCCTACCTCTCCTTTTTAGGGAAGGTGGTTGAGAAAGTGGTGGCATTGCAGCTCCAAAGAATCCTGGATGAAACGGATTATCTGGACCCTTTTCAGTTGGGTTTCAGACCCGGATATGGGATGGAAACAGCATTGGTCACACTTTTGGATGATCTCTGGCGGGGGCGGGATGGAGGCAGTGCATCCATGCTTGCTCTTCTTGATCTCTCAGCAGCTTTCAATACCATCGACCATGGTATCCTTTTGGGTCAGCTCAGGGAGTTGGGGGTGGGTGGCGTGGTCCTGTGCTGGTTTGCCTCCCTCCTCCAGGGCCGGTCCCAATCGGTGTTGATAGGGAGTGAGAGATCTGACCTGCGGCCCCTCCTTTGCGGGGTGGCACAGGGTTCGGTACTCTCTCCACTCCTTTTTAGCATCTACATGAAACCGCTGGGTGAGATCATCCATCACCATGGGATGAGGTATCATCAATATTCTGATGATACCCAATTATACATCTCCATCCTGGGTAACTTAAGTGATGCTGTGACCACCCTCTCTCAGTGCCTGGAGGCTGTAGGGGTCTGGATGGGGAACAACAGGCTTCAGCCGAACCCTGGTAAGACAGAGTGGCTGTGGATTAGGGCTTCTCGGCATCCAGGAACTTACCAATCTCTCATGGAAAGGGTCTGTAACATGCCCTCTCTGCCTGACTGGGTGGGACGGTTCCTCGGCATCCAGGAACTCTGGTTCTGGATGGGGTTGCACTGCCCCAGACAGATCCAGTGTGGAACCTGGGAGTTCTCCTGTACTCACAACTTCTGCTCAAAGAGTAGGTGGCAGCCATGGCCAGGTGAGCCTTTGTCCAACTTCATTTTGTGTGCCAGTTACACCCCTTCCAGGATTGGGAAGCTCTCCGGTCAGTCACTCATGCCCTAATCATCTCCCATATAGACTATTTCAATGTGCTCTACATGGGGCTACCCTTGAAGAGCATCTGGAAGCTACAGCTGATTCAGAATGTGGCCACATGAGCAGTTTTAGGAGCCCCAAGGATGGCGCATATAACACCTTTGCTGCGCAAGCTGCATTCGGTGCCAGTTTGCTTCCGGGCCCAATTCAAGGTGTTGGTTATCACCTTTAGAGCCCTACATGGCATGGATCCAGGTTACCTGAGGGACCACCTCACCCCCATTACATCGAGCTGTCCCACCCAGTCAGGCAGAGAGGGCATGTTACGGACCCTGTCCATGAGAGATTGTCAATTGGCAGGGTACAGGAAGAGGGCCTTCTCTGCTGTGGCCCCCACCCTGTGGAACATGTTACCCCCAGAGGTGAGGCAGGCCCCCACTCTCCCGGCCTTCTGAAAGGGGGTAAAAACCTGGCTTTGCCACCTCACTTGGGGTGGGAGAGGGGATAGTCAACCATGGGGGTGGTTGGCATCGTGATGTGGCCCTGAGGAATTTATATTTTATATAAATAATAATTATTATTATTATTATTATTATTATTATTATTATTATTATTTTATCAAATTTATACATGGCCCATCTCACTATGCAAGTGACTCTTGATAGCTTACAAATAAAATATAATTATATTACTATTAAATATAGCCACCTACTCCAATGGACTCTGGGCAGCTTCCAAAATGTGATAGTAATGAAAATGATTAAACACATAAACAAAATGAAAAAAGACAACACAGACTAAAAACAACCATTAAAACCAAGCATGACAGTCCCCCCCCAACACATTTATCTCGGGCCTGGGACGAAATCCAGGTTTTAAGAGCTTTTTGGAACCCCAGGAAAGAGGGCACCATCCATATCTCTGGGGAATGCTATTCCAGAGGGTGGGGGCTGTGACTGAGAAGACATGCTTCCTAGGTTCCATAAGATGACAACATTTAATACAAGGGACCTTGAGTGCAACCATTCTGCCTGAATGTACTGGGCAGGCAGAAAAAATGGGAGAAATGTCAGAGTTTGTATCATGATATTGCTGATATCATTTTGACTCCTCTTCCCTCCACCTGTGGGCACTACGGGAGTCTGCTAAGATTTCCACATCTAAATGGATGGGGAAATTTTAAGATGCAAATGAACGTAGAAAGATGGTGAATATTTGTCAACATGAATTAAAATGGCTATGTGCATGTGTGGGTGTTGCACAATTTTATGAGACTTGGCCATGTTAAAAAAAAGGGGGGCATGGGATACTTTATATGTGGGAAAGCAAGAAGAAACATGATTTAAAAACTTCTTCCTTTTTTCTGCACTTTGCATAGTGTTGCTTCAAAAACGAACAGTGTGATGGATATGGATAAGTGGATGAAAGAGCAATTCAAAATATGATTTCTGTTGCATATAGAGATGCTTAAGTGAGAAGACATCTTTTTAGACCCTATTTAATCTAGGGTATTTTAAAAATACCCATCATTTTTTATAAATATTTCATATTTTAAAAATACCCCTTCATGGATCACTGCCTTGTCATGGTGAAAGGGCTTGTGTAACTCAATGAAGTCAGGTCAAGAAGGACAGGTCATGATGGAGAGTTCTGACAAAACGTGGTCCACTGGAGAAGGAAATGGCAACCCACTCCAGTATCCTTGCCAAGAAAACCCATGGACAGTATCAAAAGGCTAAAAGATATGATGCCAGAAGATGAGTCCCTCAGGTCGGAAGGTGTCCAAAATGCTACTGGGGAAGAGCAGAGGGCAATTCCGAGTAGCTCCAGAAAGAGTGAAGTGGCTGGGCCAAACCCGAAAGGATGCTCAGTTGTGGATGTGTCTGGAAGTGGAAGGAAAGTCCGATGCTGTAAAGAACAATATTGCATAGGAACCTGGAATGTAAGATCTATGAATCAAGGTAAGCTGGATGTGGTCAAACATGAGATGACAAGATTGAACATCAACATCTTGGGAATCAGCGAACTAAATGGACAGGAATGGGCGAATTTAATTCAGGTGACCATTATATATACTACTGTGGGCAAGAATCCCTTAGAAGAAATGGAGTAGCCCTCATAGTCAATAAAAGAGTGGGAAAGGCAGTACTGGGGTACAACCTCAAAAAGAACAGAATGATCTCAGTTTGAATCCAAGGAAAACCATTCAACATCACAGTAATCCAAGTCTATGCCCCAACCACTGATGCTGAAGAAGCTGAAGTCAACCAGTTCTATGAAGACCTGCAACATCTTCTAGAACTAACACCAAAAAAATATGTCCTTTTCATCATACGGGACTGGAATGCTAAAGTAGGAAGTCAAGAAATAACCGGAAAAACAGGCAAGTTCGGCCTTGGAGTACAAAATGAAGCAGGGCAAAGGCTAATAGAGTTCTGTCAAGAGAACACGCTGGTCATAGCAAACACTCTTTTCCAAAAACACAAGAGACACATGGACATCACCAGATGGTCAATACCGAAATCAGATTGATTATGTACTTTGCAGCCAAAGACGGAGAAGCACTATACAATCAGCAAGAACAAGACCTGGAGCTGACTGTGGCTCAGATCATGAGCTTCTTAACGCAAAATTTAGGCTTAAATTGAAGAACATAGGGAAAACCACTAGACCACTCAGGTATGACCTAAATCATATCCCTTATGAATATACAGTGGAGGTGAGGAATAGATTTAAAGGATTAGATCTGGTAGACAGAGTGCCTGAAGAACTATGGATGGAGGTTCGTAACATTGTACCGGAGGCAGCAACTAAAACCATCCCAAAGAAAAAGAAAAGCAAGAAAGCAAAGTGGCTGACTGATGAGGCTTTACAAATAGCTGAGGAAAGAAGGGAAGCAAAAGGCAAGGGAGAAAGGGAAAGATATAAGCAACTGAATGCAGATTTCCAGAGAATAGCAAGGAGAGATAAGAAGGCCTTCTTAAATGAACAATGCAAAGAAATTGAGGAAAACAATAGAATGGGGAAGACTAGAGATCTCTTCAAGAAAATCGGAGATATCAAGGGAATGTTTTGTGCAAAGATGGGCATGATAAAGGACAAAAAAGGCAGGGACCTAACAGAAGCAGAAGAGATTAAGAAGAGGTGGCAAGAATACACAGAAGAACTATACAAGAAAGATCTTAATGTCCCTGATAAATACGATGGTGTGGTCACTGATCTTGAGCCGGACATCCTAGAGAGTGAAGTCAAGTGGGCCTTAGGAAGCATTACTAACAACAAAGCTAGTGGAGAAGACAGTATCCCAGCTGAGCTATTTAAAATCCTAAAAGATGATGCTGTTAAAGTGCTGCACTCAATATGCCAACAAATTTGGAAAACTCAACAGTGGCCACAGGATTGGAAAAGGTCAGTTTATGTTCCAATTCCAAAGAAGGGCAATGCCAAAGAATGTTCAAACTACTGTACAATTGCGCTCATTTCACATGCTAGCAAGGTTATGGTCAAAATCCTACAAGCTAGGCTTCAGCAGTATGTGAACTTAGAACTACCAGAAGTGCAAGCTGGGTTTCGAAGAGGCAGAGGAACTAGAGATCAGATTGCCAACATTCGCTGGATCTTGGAAAAAGCAAGAGAGTTCCAGAAAAACATCTACTTCTGCTTCATTGACTACGCTAAAGCCTTTGATTGTGTGGATCACAACAAACTGTGGCAAATTCTTAAAGAGATGGGAGTACCAGACTACCTTACCTGTCTCCTGAGGAACTTGTATGCGGGTCAAGAAGCAACAGTTAGAACCGGACATGGAACAGCCGATTGGTTCAAAATTGGGAAAGGAGTACGACAAGGCTGTATATTATCACCCTGCTTATTTAACTTATATGCAGAGTACATCATGAGAAATGCCGGGCTGGATGAATCACAAGTCGGAGTTAAGATTGCCGGGAGAAATATCAACAACCTCAGATATGCAGACGATACCACCCTAATGGCAGAAAGCGAAGAGGAACTAAAGAGCCTCTTGATGAGGGTGAAAGAGGAGAGTGCAAAAGCTGGCTTGAAACTCAACATTAAAAAAACCCAGATCATGGCATCTGGTCCCATCATTTCCTGGCAAATAGAAGGGGAAGAAATGGAAGCAGTGACAGATTTTATTTTCTTGGGCTCCAAGATCACCACAGACGGTGACTGCAGCCATGAAATTAAAAGACGCTTGCTCCTTGGGAGGAAAACTATGGCAAACCTAGACAGCATATTAAAAAGCAGAGACATCACCTTGCCGACAAAGGTCCATATAGTTAAAGCTATGGTTTTCCCAGTAGTAATGTATGGCTGTGAGAGTTGGACCATAAGGAAGGCTGAGCGCCGAAGAATTGATGCTTTCGAGCTGTGGTGCTAGAGAAGACTCTTGAGAGTCCCTTGGACTGCAAGGAGGTCAAATCAGTCAATCCTAAAGGAAATCAACCCTGACTGCTCATTGGAAGGACAGATACTGAAGCTGCAGCTGAAATACTTTGGCCACCTAATGAGAAGAGAGGACTCACTGGAAAAGACCCTGATGCTGGGAAAGACTGAAGGCAAAAGGAGAAGGGGACAGCAGAGGATGAGATGGTTAGATAGCATCACTGATGTAATGAACATGAATTTGAGTAAACTCCGGGAGACAGTGGAGGACAGAAAGGCCTGGCGTGCTATGGTCCATGAGGTCACGAAGAGTCGGACACAACTAAACGACTGAACAACAAGAATTTTAAAAATAATACCTTACAGTTCAGGTTATCATTAACAGAAGAAAGCTGCAAATAACTAATTCAAAACTGAAATGAGAAGGACTGTGAACTGAGGGAATAAAATGGTGTTTTAAAGTATTAACCAAAAATCTCACAGTTCTATTAAGAATGAAAATTATTAGGAAGTTAGTAGGCAATGCAAGAGACTATAATGATCTCCCCAAACAGTATGACCAGAACAGTATAACAGAAACAGAATTTATTCTAAAAACATTTTTTGGGTAAACTAGTAGCTTGTGTTCTTCGGTTAAAATGTAATACTGTATATTTATTGGACGTTCTTAATACTATACATTTGGAAATTTCTTTTAGTAATGTAAGTGCAAGTATCTTTGCTTTCACAATTAATTTGAGGGTGAATATATGAAAGGGCCGAGCAGATTTTGCAGTAGTGAATCCAATTGGGACAACTGGAATCTGTCACTTGAAAAATAACTATTAGGGGAAAAAATAATCGAAAGAGGAAAAACCAGTTTGCTGTACTGCTATACCATACTAATATTCCAGGAGTTTTAGATAATGAGTGACATATATCCATAATCAAGATGCAATATTAAAAAACAAAAAAGAACCAATATCTGCCACAAGCCAAACCCTGAAGACATTTCTAATTGTGTTTGCCTACTTTGACTGCTTACAACATGATTGCGTGCTATCAATGCATATAACATTTTATTTTATATATTAATGTACAGATATTTTGAACTTTATGTTTGAGTAAAGTTAAATGCAGAGATTTCACACTAACAATAAAAGTGTGTATAGTGAAGGCTATGGTTTTCCCAGTTGTCATGATATGGTTGTGAAAGATGGACCATCAGAAAAGCTGAAGAAAGGCAAAATGATGCCTTTGAGTTCTGGTACAGGAGAAAATTGTTGAGAACATCTTTGACTGCAATAAGAATAAATACTCAATTTCTTTCTTTCTTTCTTTCTTTCTTTCTTTCTTTCTTTCTTTCTTTCTTTCTTTCTTTCTTTCTTTCTTTCTTTCTTTCTTTCTTTCTTTCTTTCTTTCTTGTTTAGAATAAGGACTACCCACACTTTGGAGTCACACTTTGCCCTATATCTTGCCTAAGAGGTTGAGTAATTGTAAGGAGCAAAAGTTTTGCTATATCCTTTATTGAAAATTAAGGTATTTGGTTTTGACCCTTAAAGTCTCCCCAGGTGTCCTGTGTGGGGAGGGATTCAAATGAGAGCCTTTGCAAAGTTTGAGGGATCCTTTTTGCCCTTTATCTTTCCCACAAAAAAAATATCCCAAATTTTAGCCCTGCCCACTTGGGGTTCTTGTGAGGTTTCGTGCACTTACCTGGATGCCAGCCGACATGCTGGACTCGGAGGAGGAGGAAGAGCCAATCACGGGAGACGGCAGGCTTGGCGCGAAACCAACCAGAGACCCGGAAACGCTGATTGGCAGAGGCTCGGAAAGAAAGACGCCTCCGCCAATCAGCGCTCGCCAAAGGAGAGCAGAAAGGCGGGCAGAGCAACGTGAAGCCTGATTGGCTCCTGCTCTCCCAAGGCGCGAAAAACGTAATAAAAAGCCGGTGTGACTTATCTCAGGTGCCGGAGACAACCGTTCTACCCGTTCCGTGAAGAAGCCTCTGGACTCCGCGCCGGATCCTGCTTCCGAGCCTCACCTTGCTACAGCCCCGGACCTCGCTCTAGAGCCCTGCCTTGCTACAGCCCCGGACCACACTCTAGGGCCTTGCCTTACCGCCATGCCGGACCCTGACTTCACGCGCTTTCCCGCCACCTCACCAAGCCTAGAATCCAGGCCTTACCTTGCTGCCGTGCCAAGCCTCGCGCCCGAGTCTCTCCTGGTCGCCACGTCTCCGTCCTTGCTCCCTACGGAAGAAACTAGCATAGGGGTAAGCGCTGCCACCTTGCCTTCCCCCTTCCCGTTGAACCCGACTACCACCAGCCCTGAGCAACAGCCAAGCCCAACCAACGCCGGCTGCCATTGGGCTGCCTTTGTCGGGCCCCAGTCCACCCCAACGGTTACCAGCCCAGAACAGCAGTCAAGCCCAGCCAACGTCAGCCACCAGTGGGCAGCCTTTGTCGGGCCCCAGCCTACCCAGACGGCCACCAGCTCAGACCAGCTGCAAAGCCCAGTTGACACCGGCCACCAGTGGGTTGCCTTTGTCGGGCCTCGGCCTACTTCCAGCCCTGACAGTCAAGCTAAATCCACAGCCACGGTCACCTTACCTGTCAACTCCAGTCCGCCACCAGTTGACGCACCTTCCGGATCGTCTGCGTCCTCCCTGGCCTGTCCTGTCTGGTAAGGGTCACCCAAGGGACTCGCCGCTATCCCATCTGTGGAAGAAGAAGAGGACTGTGTAAACTGGGTGGCTTGTGTATCTGTGTAAATAAAGTTATTTCAGTAATGCTTTCGTGTCAGTCTTAGTCAGAACAGGACAGTTCTGAAGGCTGCAAGTGGTCCTCATGCTGAAGGTGGCTGATCCCTATTTAAAACCGGCACCTGGAACATAATTGTCAGCCAATGGAGGTCTTTCAACATTGAATGGTGAAAGCCAGAGTGGTGCAGTGGCTAAGGTGTTGGTTCAAGTCCAGCCTCAGCCCTAGAAACACAATGGGTTATTTTGGCCATTCACCCTCTCTCAGCTCAACCTAAGCCACAGCCTTATTGAGATGAAATGAGAAATTTCCTGTAAGCTGCACAGTAATAAGGTCATGGCATCATGGATGGGGAACAATTTAATTTTCTGGACAACCTTCCATGATAGCTCCATATAGACTCTGCTAGAGTAGCTTAAAGTAGCTTAAAGTTAATCAAGACATATACAGATGTTGGCCATATCAGATAAACTTAGCAAAATAAGTTACTACTACATTTGCAACATAGTACCTTACTATGTAAGAACCCTTCAAAAATCAGAGAAAAACCATGGTGATTTTTGACAAAAAAATGAAATGAAATTAACTGTATTTAAATCCTGCCAGTAAAACAATCTGGAGAACAACATGAAATGAGGGGGTCTGGCCTTATTTGGAGCTTTTCTTCTGGAAACAGTATTTGGGGCATTGTGATGCTTTCCCTTTGAGTGCAAGTATTTAAAGCACAATTTCAAGAGATGTATAGAAATTTATAGATAAAGGTAGCCTTAGGTACTTTTAGCAGAGAGACAATTCATAAATATTACAAAAAATAAATAAAATAAATAGCCACTGAGGTAACTCTTGCATTTATTTAGGGGCACAATAAAATAGATAGCAAAAGAAAGACTGTTCTTTAATCAATAAAACAATGCATCGGGGCTATAAAAATTACCATTTTAATAAGAAGGAAATTTGCCTAGTATAAAAATGTGAGTACCTTCATTGCTTCAGCTTCCTTCTGAAGAGATTCCAACAGGAATGTGGGGTTGGTTAGAAATAAATATACTAAAATACCAAGGGAATAGTAAACAGCAAATATTTCTGTGCCATGTAACTTCTTCCTGCAACTGGCAGAGAAATAAACATCCTATAACTGCATTTGTTTCATGGTAATATTTGGGAATTATATTTAAATGTATTGAATATCGCCTGTCAGTCATCCTAGCAGCTATGGTCCAGCATTTATTGCTTGCTTGCTTCCCCCCTACCCACCCATAACAAGAGATTAAAGCGCTTAGATATAATATTAGTCATATTAATTAAAGATTACTTCTTAATAAGTCCATCAAAAACAGAATTCCAAATCCAATTTCCTGTCTATATTTTTGGTGATCTTCTAAGTTTTCTTAACAAACTAGCCACATTTATTTTGCCCAATATCTTATAGTTAAGGAAACCCTCAGTCTGTTTACAAAATATTGTAAACACTGTTTCTTTTCTTCCTGCCAGATGTTAAACATGTTGTCTTTGCTCAGGTTGTAATTTACTTACAGAGAAATGTATTCCTATAATGCAGAAAACTTAACTGGCATATTTCACTCCACAATTAAAATGAAGGTTGAATTCATATAAACCATAGTTTTGTTTGTTTATAACTGATCATTTGTAGAACTAAGAATGTGCATTCATTACAAAGGCTGGATTCTTATGCTAAGCTTTTAATTTGTGTGAATATTATCATAATAGACCCTTATCTCTAAAATGTAACAAGCAACATCTCATACCAGTCAAAAATATTTTCTTAATTGATTTTTTTTTCTATTAAGGAAAAAAAAAACAGTGGCAAAAAACAGGACAGTTGGTTACAAATAAAAGGGAAAAATGATAAATAAATACTGTAATTCTGAAGATGCAGATTAGCATATACTGTAAATATTAATCAGACTATATTAATCATACAATCTACTCAGACACCTGTTTCTGATTACCTGGATCCATTTCAACTGAATATGGTAGTGAAAATGCTTTTAATCTAAAGGTGAATTACCTATGCCAGAAACTGGATGGGGAGGATTTGGCCCTGAGAGTTCTCTAAGAGCACCCCTAAATCTCTCAGCAGGTCTCATGATATTCTCCTGGACCGCATGGTGGATTGGATCTTGGGACACTGTTCTCAGTAATTCTGATCCCTCTTGTCAGATCATGTTCAGAAGGAAGTGATCTATTTTTGATCCTTAGACCATTAACATGTGGTGTCCCACAGGGCTCCATCTTGTCTCCTTTTGTGTTCAACAGCCAAATGAACCTGCTGGGGAAGGTCATCCAGAAATTTAGAATGAGTCATTAGTATGCTGAAAATGCCCTGCTCTATTGTTCCTTACCAACTCCAAGGAAGCAATCAGTACTCTTTAAAATTGCCTAACCTTGATGATAGACTAAACGAGAGAGCGCAAGCTGAAATTCAGGCAACATACTATAGATGTGCTGTTGATAAATAGGAAACTGGACTTGGGGACAGAGTTTCCACCTATTATGGAAGAGATTGCACATCCCCTGAAAGAAAAGATTCACAGTCTTCAGCTCTGACTGGATACACAGTGACAGCTGCAACAAGGACTGCCTTCACACAATTATGTCTGGTGCACCAGCTGTGAGCCAGTCAGATTTGGTGACATTGTTATCCAAACTTTGATAGACCCTATCCTAACATTGCAAAATATTCCACTTGGGGGTACCACTGAAAAGTGTCCTGAAGTTGTATCTAACCTGCTAATTTGTGGCAGGTACGGGGATCATATGGTGCCTCTATTCACAATGTCCATGGGGAAAGGAGGGAAGGGTCAAGGTGTAACAAATAACAAAATGTGAATTACAATGTCACAGCACAAACCACGATTTAGGTCTGTGCATCTAACACTGGGACACAAGTATGAAAGGCCGGGGGATCTATTGTGACATTCTAACACGTTTCATATTTTTCATCATTGCGATTTGTACTGGATGTCTACTGCTATACTGTACTGAAAAATCTTACCAGGTACAATTTAATTTCAAAAACCTAAATGGATCTGCCAATCCAAGAAGCTACCTCTCTCATTATAAACCTCAGGAAAGGCATTTTGTTTATTTTTTTTATAAAGATTGACTTTATTTACACATAAATACATTTACAAAAAATTACAACACATATACAATACATTTACATTCAACTGTTTAAGACAATGACATTACATAATTACATATACAACAATTAATTTAAAAAGACTTCCTGTTTCTTTTAAGAAACCTTTTTACCATATATTAAATAACACTATTTTTCTTATATCTATCTATCCCTTTAATATTTAATATTTAATATTTCGTTATAGTATTTATAATTTATATTTTTCTCGTTACCCAATTCGTTTTCTTCTTTTTCCCATGTAATTGCTTTTAACATTCTAATATTCCACATTTTAATACTTTCTTCATATATATTTAACATTTATTTTCTATACAATATTTTCCCCTTCTGTTTTTCCCACTCTTATGGAAATAGTTTTATATTATAGTCCTTTTGTATAAATTTTAAAAAGGGATTCCAAATTTGTTCATAATTTCCAGTTTCTTTACATTTTAATAAATTTGTTAATTTGTCCATTTGTGCTAGTTCCATTGCTTTGATAATCCATTCATCTGTTGACGGAATATGTTCTTCTTTCCAGTGTTTCGCAAAAATTATCCTTGCTGCTGTGATCAAATGTTGTAATAGTTTTTTACAGTCCTTGTTTATTTTTATGTCCATGAGACCCAATAAGTAGAATTCTGGTTTTTTTTCAATATTGATTTCTACAATTTTACATATACAACAATGAATTTTTCCCCAATATTTTTTAGTTTTTTTACATGACCACCATAAATGATAGAAAGAACCCACTTTTATTTTACATTTCCTGCATAAATTTGAACTTAAACATTTCATTTTATACAATTTCTCAGGAGGCAAATACCATCTGAAAATCATTTTATAACTTTTATAACTTTATAACTATTTTCTTTTAAATTATTACTTGCAGTAAATTTAATATTTTTCATCCAAATAGTTTGCCAATTTTCATAGCTAATCTCTCTTTCCAAATTTTCTTCCCATTTTATCATATAATTTTTGATTTTTATGTCGCTAGTTTTTAAATCTAATAATTTTTTATACAATTTAGAAATCAAATGATCATTATCATTCCATAATATATTATTCCAATTATCTGTTACTTTTACAAATTTAAACATTTTGGTCTAATTTAAATTGTTCTTTTAATTGTAAATATTTAAACCATTGGCATTTAAAGCCCTCTTTTTCTAATTCTTCCCTTGTTTTGAATTCATATTTATATCCATCAAATTTGAGTAAAGTTTTGTATCTTAACCATTTATTGTCATAAATGGAAAGGCATTTTGGAGATGCCACCATTTGTTGGAGACTCATCTTTCTGAACAAAATTTTCTTTTGCCTTGTTTCCAGGCTCTCAAACTCCTTGCCTTTGGAGTTATCTTTGGCCCCACTTTCTCAGCCATTAGAAAAACTGTAAAGATGCATCACTTTCATCAGGATTTTCCTTGTTCACTGATTTTCTATTAATTGTTCTTTTTAAAAAAAATTAGCTTCTGCTTTTCTTTTTTCTTTTTCTTTTCTTTTTAGCCACCTTGAATACCCATAAGAGTCAAAATGCAGGTACAGTATGTGTCAGATAAATGAAATAAATGATGAACATCTTATTGTACAGTTATTCTACTGTGATTATAGCATGTTTTGCTTATTGTGATCACAGTATCATAACTATTATTGTTTTTGTTTTGATCAAATGGTGAGTGGATGGGTAGATAATCTGTCAGTTCATTCACAAATCTGTACTATAAGCTTTGGGAGCAAATAACATTGTAACACTGGAATCTTTTCAAAAATAATGTTTACCAGTAACCACTTTTATAGTGAGAGAAAAAGAAGAGATTATGGCAACAGATTATACCTTCTAGGTGTTGAGAATGCATGTTAAGCTAGTACTTTTTAAGAAAAAGTATTGAAAAGCAAATATTGAGTATTATTTCTGAAACAGTTCAGCAGCCCCAATACTAATATTAATAATTGCAACATAATACATGTAAATATGAATTTGTATCGCTACATATATTCTCCAACATGCAAGTAAACCCCCACCTCATTTTTGTAGTTAAGAACCTTTTTTAAAAAATCTTATTCTCATTTAATTCAAGTCCATGAGGATAAATTTTATCAAGAGCTTTCTTGAAGGAACAACATCCTTCCTTTCTTTTTATAGTCCTGCTACTCCTTTTTATTCCTGTCCTCTTGCACACTTCAACCCTTATCTAGAATTCTAGTCTTGGGACAAGACTCCAATTCTAAACAGAAAAGCTCCTCCAGATGTAACACTGACTAACGGTATTGATCCTGGCCCAAGAGACAAGCTGTGCCATAGGAAAATTGTACTTACAGTTACACCAGAAGGATAGTAAGTATTAAGCTTAGATGTAGATTTGAATCTCAGACTGTTAGCTACAATATATGTGACATGACTTAAGTATGTTTCCATTACTGCAGTGGAAAAATAGATCAGCAGCTAGAGGAAGATCTAATAATTTGCTAAGTAATATAGTGATAATTGTAGTCATTTTTTTGTGTTTTGGGGAGATGCAAACTTTTTTTTAAAGACAAAATAGATGCATTACCTAGCAGAAGTTTAACTGGATAAGTTAGTTTTAGAAAAAATATGAACAGTTTTGGAATGCAAAATTGATTATTAAGTGCCATTGATTGATAGCCTTTAAAGTATTTGGAATGCATAATGCCAATGGCCTGCAGGTTTTCTTCTCCTAATTAGGGACATAACTAGGTAGTAGACAGAGAAATGATAGTGGTGGGAATGTGATCACTATCAAACAAGGAATAGGGAGAAGTGGTGCTAGGAAGTATGGCAGATAGAACTGATGCCCTGAAAATTAAAATGCTTGAGATCACTTTCCCCCCTTGTCATATTTTGTGGACAGGCAAACACTTATTTAAAACTTTGGTAGGGAAAGGACAGCATATCAGTTTGGAACAAAGAAGCAGTAGCAGAATAAATGAATAGCAGTTTTCCTAAGGGTGACATTTCCTAGGAAAATCATCTGGAAGACAATTTTTCCATATTTAGTCCAAGCTTTTGCACTAACAGCTTAATCCAAATCATGCCTCCAGAAGATATGTTGCTCCCAAGGTATGTTTGTTTAGATTGTGGCCTGCACTGAGAAGAGAAGAGAAGAGAAGAGAAGAGAAGAGAAGAGAAGAGAAGAGAAGAGAAGAGAAGAGAAGAATGTACTCAAGAGTTGGTTGGAGTCAGGTGGTGTCTGCCCTACGAGGTAGACCAGATTAAGAAACCAATGCTATATAGGTTAGGATGACTTTTATTGTAACAGCTATAGTAACAGAATCTTGTAAGTCTCAATGTGCTTCCCTCTCCCCCACTTTATCTTCATGTGAACTTGGGAGTGGCTTGTCTGAGACATTTTCTCAAATTAGTTTTTGGCCTGGGCTCAAGCCATACTTATCTGACCATTGCCTTGGTAGCGGCTCTTCCTCCGTTCCTTCAAGGCCATTCCCTATGTCCTCTACAGGTGGCATCAAAATCAGATAAAGAAATAAATATATCATGCAACCCATTTCTGTTCTTTCTTAAAAATCCTGCTCCCCATCCCTGCATACTCCTACTGATATTTGTATTCTTGCACAAAACAAAAACACGATATTGCTTACATATTACATCTATCTTTTCAAAGCGTTCGCATAACAGAAAATGCTCAGAGAAATCAAAGCACCCCAAGTTCCAAGAAAGATGTGAAATAGCTTGCTTAAGTTTCCATTGCAAGCTATAGCAGAGACGTGGGGGAAAAAATCAATCAAGTGAACCCAACATGTTCATACATTGATCCAAATAGCTTTAGGGGAAACCCTCAACTAAAATTGATAAAAAATAAGCAATAATTACAATGCAGATGATGGATGGGGAGGTAGGAAGAAGAGAACATTACACACAACTTCTTGGGTATGTGCAAACTCTAAACAGGCAGCCAACAGTGAAGGCAGAACAGCATGTTGCCAATGGAGAATGAGCCCCACCATCTTTACTTTCTACAGGACTGCATATGCTGTGAATAATGAAGGCTAGTGATACAATAAAAGTCTCTCTGTGTGAAAACATGCCAGTGGGAAATGCCTGCAGGGCCACTGAAGAAATCTGCACATTAAAGTTAGTTAGTCTTTGACTTAGATCAAGCACCCAGCTGGTCAAATGGCAGACGAGTGGGGAGAATTTCCACTGCTGACTGATAAAGAACTTTGCTAGCAGAAGGCAACTACAGAGAATGCTCACCTTTAAAAACACCTGTCCATTTGTGTTTTTCAATTTCCTGCTAGATTTCGGACAGCAAAACCCAAGTGGAATTAATTCAGTTTTAGCACAATGGTTTACAGCACTCCTTAATGCGCTGAAAACAAAACCAGCACAGTTATATGATGTTACTGACAGATCTAGGATAAAATGTGTCCTGGAAATGTTCCAGTATTTTAAGATATTGATCACAACAAGCACTAATTTTCTTTGGAACCTTTTATCTCGGTAAGGACAGAACATGTTGCAAACAAAACAAATCCATCTTTCGAAATCATATTACTTGGAAATGTATCAGTGAAAAATAGAAGAAAAATGGATGTACCTCTAGAAAATGCAATAGAACGCATCTGTGGTAATAAAATGGAAGAGATTAACCAACTTTGCCTGGTCAAATAGAACTGGCACAAAATTGAATGCCAGGTGTTGCAATTAACTTCTGTCCTTTTAAGATGCAGTTTGAAATATCTCATTTTCCTGATAGCATTTTGCCACACAGCCACGTCCCTGAGTTACACTGCCTGCATGAGGTGGTAATAGGAAAGATAAAATGTTCAGCAGGGTTGAAAACATTAAAAGAGTATGGGTGTTTCCTGACTCTGCATCTAATGATGTGCTTGTAATTTCTACTCTTCTCACCTATACCTCCAAACCTTCAATCTTCCTATATGATTGGGGAGATGAAGGAACCGGAGAATCTATTTGGCCAATGATGTCCTTTCCTTTGTGAAAGATGTGCATGGCAACGTGGCTGGCACACCAACACTAAGTGATGAGCCAATTTTAGAGAACTTAAGGTTATAAAGTTTCCTCTGTACTATGGCACATATGCAGAAAGGCCTAGACTGTCTTTCGCAGTCTTAGTCATTAATTTAAATTTAAATTTAAATCAATTTAATTTTAGTTCCTAAATTTTAGTCTGAATTGTGCTTCTGCAGACTGTTAGAAGTATGTTGTTTCTCAGAAGGCAGCACATTATGAGCCCTATAGATTCGGACTGTGCAGTGTTTTGGATTCAAAGGAAAAAGGTATTTTGGAGCATGAGGGAACACTCATATACCACTCTTTGCAAGTCCTTCTTTTCTGTGATCATGTAGCTGCCTTCTGCAGCTGCAGTGTAATCAGGAGATGTGTTTGCTTTAAGGAGTTGCAGGCAATTATTATTATTATTATTATTATTATTATTATTATTATTATTTTCATGTCCAGAAAAAACATTGTCAGGGTTGGTCGTGACAACAACCATTTTGGTGGGTACATCTTCCGCTTCGCTGTGGTTTGATCTTGTGTTAGAAGGATTAGCCGGTGCAATTCACTGTTTCCCGGGAATGCCCAATTGTATTATTCTTTCAACAATCTTCGGGGAGGCTCCTTCTATGTACATGTACGTGCTGAACACTCTCATCTTGACCAAGCTTTTGTTGTGTAGCATTTGATAGAAAAGCAGGATCCTCCCAATATGCCACCTTCCTTGACTTTAGATCTGCCTTTGATTCAATATCCAGCTTCGATTATGTCCATGTGATACAGGTGATGTAGAAACTACTGTCCATGTGTTATTGTATTGCTAGTTTTATAGGGACACTGGAGTCTGTTTTATTTTCCCTTATTTGATAAAATATTCGAGCTGTACCAATTTAATTTACACCTAACTCCTATCCCACTAGTAAAATCAGACAAGTGGTGATTGCTCCTCTGGTTTAATAAATATGGACATTTTAAATTACAGACTTTCTTCTCAGTTTATATATTTTAGATATAATCACCACTTTATAGCCAGAAATACAGATGTAATGGGAATTACAAAGTTATAGTATCAACACTAACAATAATAGTTATTTTAGTCTTAAGAGTAAGTATTTAGTCTTAAGAGTTATAGTATTATTGGAAATAAACATTTTGTCTTATTCTGTTATCAGACTGAACTCATAGTCAAGCCCAGTGTTTCTGGTTTTGACTATTTTGTTCTAATCAAATTATTGGGTTCATTGTGTAATGTTATGCTGGTCAGTGACCAAAATAGGGATTTGATTTGATATGTGCTATACACGTTCCTTCACATCTGAAGTGCTGCACAGCTAGGATATAGATATTCTAACTATATACTTTGAGTAGCTGCAAACCAAATAGCTGTGAGTTACCCTCTGTCTCCTCTGCTCATTGATTGAGAAGTTTGAATGCTTGATAGCATTCCAAAATTAGAGTTTAAAAATTTGTTACTACCTAAAGAGGCTAGAAATTTCAGGATGATACCTAAGTATACCTATTTATATAGTTATATACAGCAAAATAATAATTATATAAATGTATAGGTATACAGTACTTAGATATCATCCTGAAATTTCTAACCTCTTTAGGTTATATAAATTTATGAAATAAATGAACTCTATCCTGCCACTTCCTCTTCAAATAAAGACCAAGCAGTTTACATTAAAAGCTTACATAACCTAAATAAATGTGATAAAGTACAAAATTTCGAAAGCAGTTTAATCAATTAACAGAATAGTTTTCTTTGAAAATCCTAGCATCATTCCCATAAGTCTTTCTACAATGTCAACATATTTTGGGTGAAAGGTTTTAAACAAATAATTACAACTGGAACATAGTGTGCCTGCAGATGTGTTGTGTTTGCTGTGATATTGTCAACATACCTTCAGAGCTCTGGAATGGAAGTGTTAAGTTTCCTCCTTTTCCTAACATAAATTGGCATATTGGATGGTGGTTTAGTTCCAATTCTTTCTAAATATACGGTATGTTAGAGCAGCATGTGGCAGACTACATAAGCTTCTTTGTTTTGCTGCCAGAAAATTAAATTTCCATGTGTTCTTCCTAATAAAAAGGAAGCGGTTTTTATCCTACTTACATTTGATCTTGGAAGCCTGTGTCAGTACAGCACCCTAGAAACGATGTCGATTTTAGGAGGAACTCCCTGATTTTTTTAGGGTTCAAAATCCCAAAGTAGATCTCCTTACGTAGGGAAGGCTACCTGCTATAATGATTTGCCACTGGCTAGTAGCAGGTGATGTGGATGTTGCTATGAAAGCGCTGGTAGAGCTCGTGAGTTCATCCTTGCTGTCTCATGGCATGAGTAAATGCTTCAGCTAGGCTAACCTGATTTGGCTGCATGATGAAAAATATCTGCCAAAAAGCTGGATAGTATCAGTTCGGTTCTACCAGGGAGAAAATAACTGTTTCTTCCAAAATTACTACATCCGTATAGAAAAACTTTCTGTTGAGTAACTTTTGATGTTGATCCGTTTTATGGCAGTTTTTGATGAGCTTTTGCTTTCCCTAAAAGAACTGCCAAGGTGGCTTATGGCATTTGCGTGAGTTAAAATAAAGAGATGAATTATGATTTCTGTATTAGCTGCAGTTGATTCCTATTTTTCTGGTTGATCTCAGGAGAGAAAGAGAGCGTAATAAATTGTGATACTAAACATCTCATTGTTCACTATTGTCTTCTGAGAAAAACCTTTAATTTTATATATTCCTAAGAAATATTTCTGAAAATTGTTTTGTTATTCAAAAAGAACACAGAGTCTCAAAGAATTCTGCTGAATCTAACTCAGTGGATACTTGAGGAGTCAATTTATATGGTGGTTATTTATATATAACTCATAGCCTGTGTGTGTCATTATGCTGCATATACATTCTAGTTGGTGAGATGCAGTTAACAGTATGTTGGCTTGCAAGATAGTGTCTAGATTAGATATTCTATCTTGTGTAGAATAATGTGGGCATGCTTGGTAAAACTGAACTTTGTTTGCACTTAGGACATACTGGTCAAAAGACACCAAGACTGAATAGATAACGCTCAGGGAATGCTGCATTGTAGCACAGGTATAATTAAGTTGGTAATCTAGTCTATATCTTCTCTATCTTATTAGAAAGTCTTATGCAACAGAAATCAGTATCTTTGGCCCATCTGGTGATGATCATGCCATATGGAAGACTGTAACTTGGAATGTAAAAGGAATAAATGGAGTCCGCCTCTGTGGGGGGAGATGGGCGGTGATATAAGTTGGATAAATAAATAAAGAGCATGAGTTAACAAATGAAATGAAAGAAAGAAAGTTGTGTGTCTGTAAAACCCACAAGGAAGGTGGTTGGTGTAATGAATATTCATGTTTTTTTGTATGCAGGTGATGCCATGTTGTTGGCTGAGAATCCAAATGATTTTCAGTGACTGATATATAGAATATATGATGCAACGAGAAGTATGAAAGACTAAGGTAATTGTGACTGATAGAAGATAGAATGAACATTGCAAGTTGTACATACAGTAAATGGTGAAAACCAGAACAATTAGATGAATCTTGGTACAATGTTTACTAAAGCTGGATGGAAAATTTTAAGATTTGCAAATATTGTACAGTAAAACTTTGGTTTAACTGACCCCAATTTAGGAATCTTTAGATGTAATTGAGCAGATGTATGCCCAGTCATCCCCTTGAAATTTTGCCTTAAATTTAAAATGTCTGCAGAAATGTACATAATGATGTGATAACACAAGTGACAGCTTCCTCAGTGATGTTTTCCACATTTAGCAAGCATTCTGGAATAAGGGATTCTCACTGCCCCCAAATATGCATCAAAATGAGGTTTCATGGTATAAAGTTGGAGGAAAGTATGTGTTTTGTTGCAAGGAATGAATGTTGGAACAAGCACAAACATCTGCATATATTTGTTGAATGGAAGTAGAGCAGGATAGATCAGGAGAAATATAACAGCAAATTGAATGGGGTACTTAGAAAGTATATATGGCAAAGAGTCAAGAATGAATAGACAGATGCTGAATGATTGTGGACTGAGTACAAAAGTGAGCAACCAGAACAAGGGAAGTATATTTAAGTGGTTTGGTCATGTAAAATGAATTAGAATAAAATTGCAGAACAATATTGGAAGGAAGAGTGAATGAGCTGAAAGGAACGGAAAGACAGAGAGAGTTTGTGAGTTGAGAAGTTCAAAGAAGAAATTGCAGTGTACGAAGTGGTATATAAACATGGTATTTAAACTAAGAGCATGAAAAGACAGAATGGTGAAATATGGTGAATAGTGTTGGTATAAATTTCATGTGGTTATCTTTCTTTTTCTTATTTCATGCCTTTAATTACCTTTGCTTACTGTTACTTACTCCTTTTCTGTGTTCTGCTTAACGTTCCTTATCCCAAAAGGGAATAGCTTGATAAGTATCTATATATGTATGTTTGTGTGTATAATTTATATGTGAGAATTCTTAAAAAAAGGGATTTTTGAGTATTTTACATAAAGCATATGTTCTTTTATAAAACTGATTATCCTTATCTACAAATATTTTGATAGTTTTAGCTGTGAAGTATGACTTGCTTGAGTAGAAAGATAGGGCATACATTGAATAAATAAAATGAAAGAATGAGACATGCAATAAAGTGTTTGCAGAATACGAGGCATCCTCTTTGGTGGTATTGTTATTCAGTGATCGCCTTTTCTTCAGGATATTCCAACCCAATATTACATTCTACCCATCCCTAATGGATACAGTATGTTCATTCACCATGCTACAGCTATTGAATAAATAAACCCTCACTGGGTTGCATTTGATGCATTTTTAGGTATGTTGTAATACAAATTATACTCTTCCCAAAACCTAGGGTATTTCAACCCAGTTGCTACACCTTCTGCTTTGTTTAGTCCAAGCAACCACATTCCCTGTTGAACTTCAGTGATACAGAGAATTCTATAGAGAGCAAAAACCTCTGTCACTTCACAATATGCTTTATATATTATGTACAGTATATAGATATTACACATTCTTAAAATCTTCTGCATTGAGTCTGTTTAAGAATACTTTCTTATTCTTGTCACCCCAATGGAATGTTGGAAAGGAATTACATAAAGAGGCTCAGGAGTCTGTCTGTCCATGAGCAGGATAACTTTCCAAAAACAGAACAGGAGCAAATTTGGTGTCAAGGGAGAAGCTGAAAATACACTGAGTTGGGAAATGGACTGGATCCAGTGGGTGGCTGCAGAGAAAAACAAAAACAACCCAACCAACTTCTCCCAGTGCATCTTTATGGGTGAGGCACCTGGGCAGCAGCTTGGAATGTTGCTGACTGCTCCAGTCATAAGCTACTTTCCCTCCTGGTCATATGACTCAAGGCAGAGCTGTTATTAGCGGATTGGCCAGCATTCCAAAGGGGCGTGGTGGCTCAGCGGGTAAGACGCCAGGCTTGTCGATTGCAAGTTTGGAGGTTCAAATCCCTAGTCCCGCGTGACGGAGTGAGCTCCCGCATTAGCCCCAGCTCTTGCCAACCTAGCAATTCGAAAGCATGCAAATGCAAGTAGATTAATAGGTACCACTTTGGTGGGTAGGTAACAGCGTTCCGCATGCATCATGCTGGCCACATGACTATGGAAGCGTCTTCGGACAACGCTGGCTCTTCATCTAACAAACGGAAATGAGCACTGGCACCTAGAGTTGGACATGACTGCACAAATGTGCAGGGGGAACCTTTACCTTTACAGCATTCTAAAAGCCATCCTCTGCTTGCTTTCTCTACCTTGTTGAAAAGGAATGGCTACTTGTATCATCCTACTAAGTGGTAGAGAGGATTTAACTTTACAATGTGGTGGAGCTGGATTGTGTGTTAGACTGGTACCTCTACTGCTAGTATAACCTGGGTGACCCTTTGGCACTCACCAAAATGCCCTATTCTTATAAGTTGAGGATTATAATATTCTCTCAATTTTACAAATGGGTCCTCTAGCATAAAAGGTTTGGGGATCTCTAATGTGATCAAACACAATTTTCTCTATGGATTCTCTGGTAGTTTTGATTTGATAAATAAACTAGGTCACCTTCCTAAGATGCTGGGAAATGCTCCAGATCATTTCTGCAGAACTCTCTCTTTTTATTTTTAATTTGATTTAGCTGTTTTAATGGTTTCCTTTAGAAAAAAATATATAGAAATGTAGCAATTGGAGTAATTCTCTGTTTGAAATACATGGAGTGATAAAGCAACAGTGCAGCATGGGTTGATCTCTCTGGTTAGCTATGGGATTAACTGTTGAATACAATGCTGAATATAATGGCCTGGTTTGTAGGTGCCCACAGTATGAAACAATTTAGAGCTACTCCTGCATTGAGGCTATAACAAGGAAGCTATTTTTTCCTTTAATACAGTAAAGTCACCTGCCATTGAAAAATCTTTAATTATTTCAACAGTCCAATTCTGGAACGTGTGATTCAGGTCCAAGAAGATTCATATATCCATTTGGAAGTGTTTGTGAATATGGAGTCTGAATTTTCAAGTGGGAGTGCTAACAAGGAGGGGCTGTTTTTTATGAGAGAGGCAGATACAGATGAGGCAGCTTCTTGCCTTCTTCTTGCCTTGTTCAAAAAAAAAAATCAGTCATCAGGAAAAAAAAATGTTTGACATTCCCAGGCACATTTCTACTGCTCCTACATGCCCAGATGCCATCTTGATTTCTTTGCTCTCAGCCCAGAAAAGTGCTTATCGTATGCCTACATTGTGGAGAGGTCTGCCTCATCAGATTTCCTGAGCACTGGACATCTAAGCCTGCAATGGAGATAGACCCTAATTGGCCCATAAAGCAACTCCCTAAAGCAGTGTTTCTCAACGTTGGCAACTTTAAGAGGTGTGGACTTCAACTCCCAGAAATCCCTAGCTGGGGAATTCTGGGAGTTGAAGTCCACACCTTTTAAAGTTGCCAACGTTGAGAAACACTGCCCTAAAGGCTCTACCCTGCATGCATGTCAGAGGGGAAGGGTGTCAGTTTGATCCAAAGGTGAGTTCTGGAGGTCTGGGTTTCACCTTTGGAATTTTAAAGTTGATTTAACTTGTCTGACATGACTACTGAGTTATGGGGTGGGTGGGAAATTAAGACATTCACTTGTCTGCCATTTGAGAAAAGGTAGAGGTGGTGAAAGAAATAGCTACATTTTGTCCTGGACAAACAGTATCTGCAACTTTCCCATCATCTTTAATAAGATGCCTGTCTGTCTAATGGTCTTTTGAAACAGATCTACAGAGTGTAGAAGTGCTTTGTAAAATCTTTATATTTTTAGGAGTATAAAGTATTTGTTCTATTCAGCTTTATATCCTCCTCTGTTCAAAAACATTTTGGGCATAGTAATATATTCTCTAATTATCTCTATTGGAAATGCTGAGATATTCAGTGTTGCCCAAATGATTGATACTTCTTTGAAAGGTCAAAACTGGCAAATTAAGCTAGCTTTCATAATTAGTAGTATTTTTCTCCCACTAAGTTTGTGAAATCCATTTTTCTTAGAAATAAATTGTATATATAAGAATAACATCCTGTTTTTCATCTCCCAAATCACCTTATATTTTGGGGAAGTGGGGTATGAGGAAGGTTTTTTTTAATAGCAATACTGAATTATCCTATCCTGAGGTAATACATGGTGAAGAGTAAGCCTTACTATAGGAGACTTTAAAATCATGCATAGTCTGTGAGAATAAACCTTGAGAACTGCATTCCAAGAATGAAAAATCCAGCAAAAAACAACAAACAATTGTGCTGTAATTAGGAAGAGAAGAAGAGAGTATTTTTCCCAAAACAAATCCATTTTACTATTTAAAAAAAAGATCAGCATAGTATTGGATTTAATTTTTGATTCCTTAATGAAGTATTTTGTAGCAATGGACTCTTTCTCTAAAAGGCATTTGTTATTCAGTATTGATTTTGTTCTTGTTTTCCATTTACTTGGCGTAATACTGAAATATTTAGTAAAGCCTTGGATAGATCATTTGATTCAGAGACAATTAGATCAAATTACTGGCATGGTATAGGATTAGGACTGGGGAACAGAATCAAATCCAATATCCACAATGTAAGCTCATTGGGTCACAATTTGGGCCTGATGCTTTTGTTGGAGGGATAAAATGTGGGGAGATTTCCTTATAAACCACCATAAACTCCTAGGGAAAAGTCAAGGTATAAACTCATACTCCTTCAAATTGAACATTTGCTTAATTCGTTTGAAGTATTACATTAGATGCCTTTGGCATAATTTGAAGGGAGTGGCTGTCTGAAACACTATAGCAGCTTTCCTTCCACAGTATACACAAAACGCACAAAACTGAGGAGAGACTGAGTGATGTGATGGGTTTCCTGATATTGGCAGGAGTACAAACAATGAGTTGTGTCACCTCTGCATATCAGACTGCTTGGGGGAGTATTGCTCGTAGAAAGATTCAGAAAAGGGAGGAAGGAAGACTCAGATGTATTCATTCTGTGAGAGGGCCCGAGATAGTGTGCTTGCTATTACACTATTGCATAAATCACACAGATTATTTCCTATTATACAAACTATTTAAATCATAGCATATTATATATTTGGTAGTGGTAATGCATTGCTGTCAGACTTTTTAAAACTGTTATACAAGCATCGCAGAAGAGACTGGCCTTGCAAATGAGTCAGACCAGCAAGCCTGTAGGTCCAAAAAAGCAAGTCAGAGATCAGAGCTTGGACTTGGACATTGGATTTGTTTTTAAAAGTTTACTTTCATTTTTAAATTGGAGTAACACACTTTCTGCACTGCTTTAGCTCAACTTCTTTATAAGCTATTTGCCGCACAATTTGGAAGCTGCAGTGCTATTCTCTGCCTTAAAGCGGTACAGGGGGAATATTTCAAAAATGTATCTCAGCGGAAGTTTTGTGTCTTGGCCCCTTCAGGCTGGAATCAATTACTTAGGAATTTTAAGGTTGTAAATCCAGCGTGCAAAGGCATAGTCATAAATACAGTCCAAGTTCAATAGTGTTCCTACCAATAGCCAAAGTTCATGGAGCAGGGCAGCATTCATCATGTGAAACAAGCAAAGGTTGAAGTTTCTAAGCTTTATGACAAGGACTTGATATTGCAAGAACATGTTTCACAGTAAAGTACATGACATAAACATTTGGAGTATCATGGAGAGTTGTTCCAATGCCAGCCTGGACTTACTGTAGGTGGGACTTTAAATAAAAGAAGCTATCAGTGGTGGATACTGACATCTCATTAACTCTTTTAAAATCCAAGGAGATCCCAAGAGTCCATTTCAATTGAAGGCAAGGAGCAAGAATGTCCTAGGATCTTCAGGCATGTCACTATTACTTTAGCAGACTGATTTGATAAGTGTCACATTAAATCTCTCTTTTACTTTATAACTAGGAAAAATCTGCATACAAGAGGAACCTAAACAAAAAAAAAAAATTCAGTCTGTGAGCATTCCAACCACATTTCCCCAATTTTTAATTCAAGGCCTTGATACAGAAAATATCATAAATTTATACTCATGCAAGGTAAGAATTATACAGTACATGATGTATATTCAAATGTGTGTCAGTATAATGATGGGGCATACAGAAAGAGGCAGTCAGACAGGTAGACATTCAGTATAAATGGTGCTTCATGGAGAAACATAAATAGACAAATCTTTCTATTAAATCAAGGTTGGGTAACCACTGAGCACAGGGACATAGTGATAAGGCAAATTTTTCAGTCCCCTGAATGAGCAAATGCAGTTCTCTCTATATAATTTCAGAACTAGCATGAGCTTTTTCTTTTCCCATTAGCAAGTATCCACAGCCATGGCATTGAGAACTTTAGAATAATAATAATTATTATTTCTGCTTTTATAAACTTAAATAAAGAAAACCTTAAAGACATGAAGATGTTATAAAATGGTAATATTCATTGTGGTAAATAAGTACTTAGAACATTGCATACAGTTATACGAAGCTTGTTAGCTGAACAGCTTTTAAAAATTGATTTGCAATCAGTAAGTGTGATGGTATCCCAAGGCAATAAGGAAGCTTTAGAAAGGCTCTCCACAACCTCATGATAAATGTCTGGGTAATCTAATGAGGGAAATCATCTTGCCATGCTTCAGATGCAGTAAGGGCTCTAGTATCTACATGAACATTGACAGGCATAAAGACTGCCTAATGCATAGAGTTTTGTGAAGCTTCAAACGGGTGATTTAATTAGAAGGACAAGTCAATTAAATCACCCCTTCAAATCCAATCAGGTGCCTCTGAAGTACTTCATAGAGATTTGAAGGCAATTCAGAGATTCAGCGGATTTTTCAATGCCTCTGGTACTGCAGCGTTTGAGGCACTATATGGACAAAGCTGAGAAGGCCGTTGTGATTTGGTAGGGTCTCCGATAGTGATAGGAGTAGGCAGCTAATGAATTTTATCTCCCCAGCAAACTCTGATGATCAGAGTATTTGGGGAGTTGCTGCCCTGATTCTTGTGCCTCTTGTTTCTACAATCTGTACAGATTCACTTGGAGACACAGAGAGGAAGAGAGATGGAGGGAGTATTTCATTCTGCCTTTCTTTTTACCTCTACTAGGGCTGTGCAGCACTTCAGATTCAATCTCCAAAAGGAGTGTTTGAGCATGAGAACATAGATCTAATACCTGTTTGCAACAAAGCAGTGTCTTTTCCTGGGATAGCATGATTATGCTGTGCAATACTAGAAAACACTAAACTGTTTTAAACTATTTCAGATAGGTACCATATTTATCTTCCTGTACACTCCAACACATAGTGGCAGGGTGTAAGATGCAGGCAGGAACAGCATACACTGAATGGCACAACCTAGTAGCTGGCATTGTGTACAGGAACATCTGCACAGCATATGGGCTAGAACCTCTCAAGTCCAGATGGGAGATTCTACAGAAGGTTGTGGAGAATGACAGGGCTAAGATATTGTGGGACTTCCAGATCCAGACAGACAGGCAGGTACTGGCCAATCAACCAGACATTGTGGTAGTAGACAAGGACCAGAAGACAGCGGTGGTGATAGATGTAGCGGTGCCAAGTGACAGCAACATCAGGAAGAAGGAGTATGAGAAGCTGGAGAAGTACCAGCACCTGAAGGAGGAACTAGAGAGGATGTGGAAAGTGAAGGCCAAAGTGGTTCCAGTGGTGGTGGTAGCACTAGGGGCTGTGACTTCTAAGCTGGGAGAGTGGCTCCAACAGATCCGAGGAGCAACATCAGAGCTCTCTGTCTAGAAGAGTGCAGTGCCAGGAACAGCTAAGATACTGCACAGAACCCTCAAACTCCCAGGCCTCTCCTCTGGTAGAGGACCTGAGGTTGAGGAAGACACATACCACCCATAGGGGTGAGAAGGGAATATATATATATATAAAAGCTGCTCAAAAAAATAAAGGGAACACCGAATCAACACAATGTAAGTCCAAGTCAATCACACTTCTGTGAAATCAAACTGTCCACTTAGGTAGCAACACTGATTGACAATCAATTTCACATGCTGTTGTGCACATGGAATAGACAACAGGCGGAAAGCATAGGCAGTTAGCAAGACATCCCCAATAAAGGAGTGGATCTGCAGGTGGTGACCACAGACCACTTCTCAGTTCCTATGCTTTCTGGCTGATGGTTTGGTCACTTTTGAATGCTGGCGGTGCTTCCACTCTAGTGGTAGCATGAGACGGAGTCTACAACCCACACAAGTGGCTCAGGTAGTGCAGCTCATCCAGGATGGCACATCAATGCGAGCTGTGGCAAGAAGGTTTGCTGTGTCTGTCAGCGTAGTGTCCAGAGCATGGAGGCGCTACCAGGAGACAGGTCAGTACATCAGGAGACGTGGAGGAGGCCATAGGAGGGCAACAACCCAGCAGCAGGACCGCTACCTCCGCCTTTGTGCAAGGAGGGACAGGAGGAGTACTGCCAGAGCCCTGCAAAATGACCTCCAGTGGGCCACAAATGTGCATGTGGCTGCTCAAACGGTCAGAAACAGACTCCATGAGGGTGGTATGAGGGCCCGACGTCCACAGGTGGGGGTTGTGCTTACAGCCCAACACCGTGCAGGACTTTTGGCATTTGCCAGAGAACACCAAGACTGGCAACTTCGCCACTGGCGCCCTGTGCTCTTCACAGATGAAAGCAGGTTCACACTGAGCACATGTGACAGACGTGACAGGGTCTGGAGACGCCGTGGAGAATGTTCTGCTGCCTGCAACATCCTCCAGCATGACCAGTTTGGCAGTGGGTCAGTAATGGTGTGGGGTGGCATTTCTTTAGGGGGTCGCACAGCCCTCCATGTGCTTGCCAGAGGTAGCCTGACTGCCATTAGGTACCGAGATGAGATCCTCAGACCCTTTGTGAGACCATATGCTGGTGCGGTTGGCCCTGGGTTCCTCCTAATGCAAGACAATGCTAGACCTCATGTGGCTGGAGTGTGCCAGCAGTTCCTGCAAGACGAAGGCATTGTTGCTATGGTCTGGCCCGCCCGTTCCCCAGACCTGAATCCAATTGAGCACATCTGGGACATCATCTCTTGCTCCATCCACCAACGCCACATTGCACCACAGACTGTCCAGGAGTTGGGGGATGCTTTAGTCCAGGTGTGGGAGGAGATCCCTCAGGAGACCATCCGCCACCTCATCAGGAGCATGCCCAGGCATTGTAGGGAGGTCATACAGGCACGTGGTGGCCACACACACTACTGAGCCTCATTTTGACTTGTTTTAAGGACATTACATCAACGTTGGATCAGCCTGTAGTGTTCTTTTCCACTTTAATTTTGAGTGTAACTCCACATCCAGACCTCCAGGGGTTACTTACATTTGATTTCCATTGCTTTTTGTGTGATTTTGTTGTCAGCACATTCAACTATGTAATGAACAAAGTAATTAATACGAATATTTCATTCATTCAGATCTAGGATGTCTTATTTCAGTGTTCCCTTTATTTTTTTGAGCAGTGTGTGTATGTATGTATGTGTGTGTGTATGTATGTATGTGTGTGTGTATATATATATATAGTATATATATGTCTCTCTCTCTCTCTCTCTCTGTGTGTGTGTGTGTGTCTGTGTCTCTATGTGTCTCTCTGTGTGTGTGTGTGTGTTCATGTTTTCTTTCTGTTTCTTTTCTATCTGTGTCTTGTCTTATATTGATTTCTTTGATATAAATACATATTTTTTGCATCATAATGGAATATAAAATGCACTAGGAGCAGGAAGGCCCAGGTTCTGCTCTGCCCAAAGCTGCAGAAGCTCACTGTGTAACTTTGAGCCAGTCGCTTTCTCTCAGTTCAAGGATTGTTGTTGTGGGGTTGTTGTGGTAAAGAAAAATAGGAGGAGGGAGGGCTAAGTATGGCACCATGAGCTCCTGAATGAAAGGAGGGATATAAGTCAAACACAATACTTAATCAGCTTGCTCTTTCTCCATTGGTTCAGCACAGCTTCTGCATAGGCTCTTTGCTGGAAAATTGGTACCCTCCTTTACTCACCTCTGCTATCTTTGCAAGGAAAGGAAAATATTTCATACATTTAGTGTAGGGAAAATCTTGAAGCTGTCTTGTTAAAGCATTGTAGAGTTAATGTTCTGTATTTGGTCTGCCATTGCTATTTTCTCATTCCATTCTGCCAGAAAATGAGGCAGGGTCTGGATACTTCCCTTTAGATACCATAGCTGAATATTTTATCAAATTAAATGTTTGAATCAGTTCAAATGGAATCTGGCATTTTCAAATCTTGAATTCAAATTCAAATCACTGGATCTTATCTGGTATTCCCTGTAGTAACCTATGGCTGTGAGACTCACTCGCTGGATCGTCACCTTGTTGTGGTGAGTGGGCTTGTGTGTTCCCAATGAACCCTGTGAGCAAAGCCGTCGGGAGTCATGTACTCCTGGTAGGGTCACCCATGGCGGTAAGGTCCAGGGGGAGGAACCAGACAAAGAACGATCCAAGAAAGTCCTCAACGGCAGAACAGGCGGAAGATAACAAGGTGTATTGTTACAACGGCTGCGAAGGCGGATGAAGGCTGCAGCAGACAAAAGGTCACCAATCGTCATGGTATCCATGCCATTGGATTAGAGCCTTTTTCTGTGAAGGTTGTGTGCTGATCGTTGTGCACCGATCTCCACACATAAAACAAATTCACGCACAGGCGTCTTCCAACCACACCAAACCCAAAACAACCAAAAGTCCCATGGCGATTGACGAACGGCAACGGGGGCAGGACTGTGAAATCCGGAAGCTCCTAGTCATGGACCAGCACAAGGCACGTCAGGCAAACCCTCATCATGACCGTCTCCCACCCGGAAACCTATGCCCTCATTGTGGGAGGTTGTGCGGATCCAGAATTGGCCTTTATAGCCACTTACGGATTCACCGTTAAAATTTTACCTTTGGAAGACAATCTTACTCGGCTACGAGTGATCGCCAATGTTTTATAATGTTTATTATTGATAGCATAAAAGTATTTAATTATACTTATAATTAAAAGATCTCAAGGGCTTTTTTCCACATACCAGAAGAATATTCAGTGAAACAAAAGAACAACAAAAGGTTATGATTTTAAAAAAACACTTTATCTTGTTATCAAAAAAAAAAAGAATAAGATAGTTTATAATTAATTTTTGATTATTTCTTAATTATAAAATGAAAACAGTCCAGAGTCCTTTTTTATGGCACATTGGCATGGTCATTCCAATACCTTGTTCTGTCGTAAGAATAATAATATGGGCCTCTTTCTGTGAACCAGCTCAGCTTGACCAGCAAATGACTCGTTCTTTAACCATGGGGATCAAGGAGCACATTTGCTGGTATCTGAAGGCAGTTGATATGAATTAGTAGGTAAAGGTAAAGGTTCCCCCCACACATTTGTGCAGTCATGTCTGACTCTAGGGGCCGGTGCTCATCTCCGTTTGTTAGCCAAAGAGCCAGCGTTGTCCGAAGACGTTTCCACGGTCATGTGGCCAGCATGATGCATGCGGAACGCTGTTACCTACCCACCAAAGTAGTACCTATTAACCTACTTGCATTTGCATGCTTTCAAATTGCTAGGTTGGCAAGAGCTGGGGCGAATGCGGGAGCTCACTCCGTCACGCAGGGCTAGGGATTCGAACCGCCAAACTTGCGATCAACAAGCCTGGTGTCTTACCCGCTGAGCCACCATGCCTGATAAATTTGTGAACATCTTGCGGTTACTCCATGACGACATGATGGCAACAATCCTGAATAACAATGGCTCTCAAAGCGATCCATTTAAAGTGGAATCCGGCGTTAAACAGGGATGTGTTATTGCTCCAACCTTATTCGCTATCTTCATCACTATGATTATGCACCTTGTTGAAGAGAAACTTCCTACTGGTGTAGAAATTATATATCGAACAGATGGAAAGCTTTTTAATCTTAGTAGGCTGAAAGCAAAAAATAAGGTAATTGCAACTTCTGTTATAGAACTTCAATATGCTGATGATAACGTAGTCTGTGCACACTCCGAGGAAGATCTTCAAACTATCCTAAACATCTTTGCAGAAGCATATGAAAAACTCGGCCTCTCGATTAACATTAAAAAAAACAAAGTGCTTTACCAGCAAGTTCGAACCAATCCCTCTGCAGCGCCATCAATCCAGCTTAAAGGTGTGTCACTAGAAAATGTCGATCACTTTTCTTATCTCGGCAGCCATCTATCTACAAAAGCCGACATCGACGCTGAAATTCAGCATCGCCTGAGCTCTGCGAGTGTAGCTTTCTCCCGAATGAAGCGTAGAGTGTTTGAGGATTGGGACATTCGCAGGGAGACCAAAATGCTTGTTTACAAAGCCATTGTACTACCAACCCTTCTGTACGCCTGTGAAACATGGACCCTCTACAAACGCCACCTCCAACTTCTTGAAAGATTCCATCAACGCTGCCTCCGAAAAATTCTGCAAATTACTTGGGAAGATAGGCGGACTAATGTTAGCGTATTAAAAGAAGCGAAAACCACCAGCATTGAAACAATGATCATCCAACATCAACTTCGCTGGACCGGTCATGTTGTTCGAATGCCTGACCATCGTCTTCCAAAGCAGCTACTTTACTCCCAACTTAAGAATGGAAAACGGAATATTGGTGGACAGCAAAAGAGATTCAAAGATACTCTCAAAGCTAATTTAAAAAAATGTAATATCAGCATTGAGAACTGGGAAGCCCTAACTCATGAGCGTTTCAATTGGAGGTCATCCTTTATTAATGGCGCTATGGACTTTGAAGAAGCACGAGTACAGGGCGAAAGGGAGAAAAGAGCTAAAAGGAAGGCACGTCAGGCAAACCCTCATCATGATCGTCTCCCACCCGGAAACCTATGCCCTCATTGTGGGAGGTTGTGCGGATCCAGAATTGGCCTTTATAGCCACTTACGGATCCACCGTTAAAATTTTACCTTTGGAAGACAATCTTACTCGGCTACGAGTAATCGCCAATGCCAATGATGGCTGTGAGAGCTGGACCATAAGGAAGGCTGAGCGAAGGAAGATAGATGCTTTTGAACTGTGGTGTTGGAGGAAAATTCTGAGAGTCCCTTGGACTGCAAGAAGATCAAACCAGTCCATACTCCAGGAAATAAAGCCAGACTGCTCACTTGAGGGAATGATATTAAAGGCAAAACTGAAGTACTTTGGCCACATAATGAGAAGACAGGATACCCTGGAGAAGAAGCTGATGCTAGGGAAAGTGGAAGGCAAAAGGAAGAGGGGCCGACCAAGGGCAAGATGGATGGATGGTATTCTGGAGGTGATGGACTCAACCATGGGGGAGCTGGGGATGGTGACGGCCGACAGGAAGCTCTGGCATGGGCTGGTCCATGAGGTCACGAGGAGTCGGAGACGACTGAACGAATAAACAACAACAATTAATTCATTAATTATTTATTTAATTATTTTTTAAATTATTATAATAATTAATAACAATTAATTATTAAAATTTGAGTAAACTCTGAGAGACAGTGGAGGACAGGAAGGCCTGGCGTGCTATGGTCCATGAGGTCACGAAGAGTCGGACACGACTAAACGACTGAACAACAAAATTATTAAGAATAATAATTAATTATATAAAAGTAATTAGTAGTAATTTATTTATTTATTTATTTATTTATTTATTTATTTATTTATTTATGTTTCAACTTCTATCACCGCGCCATCTCCCACGAGGGGACTCTGGGTGGTTTACAAACATAGAGATTAAAATTCCGTTGTAAAAACACATAAAAATACAATATACAATTAATTATTATTATAAATTAAGTAGAAAATCCAAGAAGGCAGACCACGATCTTTAAAAGGGCTCTATGGCACCAGCCATCCCCACGAAGAACTATTCCTGTTCCTATCCCACGCGAGTCGGCAAAACCAGGTCTTTAGGTTCTTCCGGAAGGACAGGAGCGATGGGGCCTGCCTCACCTCCGGGGGCAGGTTGTTCCAAAGGGCAGGCGCCACTGCCGAGAAGGCCCGCCTTCTGGACCCCACCAAACGAAACTCCCTTACCGACGGGGTCCGGAGCATGCCCTCTCTACATAATCGAGTGGGACGGTTTGAAGTTATGGGGATGAGGCGGTCCCTCAGATACCCTGGTCCCATGCCATGTAGGGCTTTAAAGGTGAAAACCAACACCTTGAATTGCACCCAGAAGCATACCGGCACCCAATGCAGCTGGCGCAGCAGAGGTGTCACATGGGCCGATCTAGGGGCACCAATAACTGCGCGCGCAGCCGCATTCTGGACCAGTTGTAGCTTCCGGATACTCTTTAAGGGTAGCCCCATGTAAAGCGCATTGCAGTAGTCTATGTGGGAGATTACCAGGGCATGAGTGACTGTACGGAGGGACTCCTGATCCAGGAAAGGGCGTAACTGGCGCACAACACGAAGTTGCGCAAAGCCCCTTCTGGCCACGACTGCCACCTGCTCCTCAAGCAGGAGTCGTGAGTCCAGAAGGACCCCCAGATTCTGCACTGATTCTGAATGGGGAAGTGCAACCCCATTCAGAACCAAAGATGATAATTTCCCAGATCCAGAAGAACCATCAATCCACAGCCACTCCGTCTTACCAGGGTTCAGCTGAAGCCTGTTGTTCCCCATCCAGACCCCCACAGCCTCCAGGCACTGAGAAAGGGCGGCCACTGCATCACTTACTTCACCTGGGATGGAGATGTACAACTGTGTATCATCAGCATACTGATGATATCTCATCCCATGGTGACGGATGATCTCACCCAGCGGTTTCATATAGATATTAAATAGGAGAGGTGAGAGAACCGAACCCTGCGGCACCCCACAAACGAGCGGGTGAGAGTTGGATCTCTCATCTCCTATTACTACTGATTGGGACCGGCCCCCGAGGAAGGAGGTGAACCAACGCAGAACTACGCCAGCCAACCCCAACTCCTCGAGCCGTCCCAAAAGAATACCATGGTCGATGGTATCGAAAGCCGCTGAGAGATCAAGGAGAGCCAGGATGGACGCACTCCCTCCATCCCGCCCTCGCCAGAGATCATCCTTAAGTGCGACCAATGCAGTTTCCACCCCATATCCCAGCCTGAAACCCGACTGAAAGGGGTCCAGATAATCCGTTTCATCCAGAATCCTCTGGAGCTGCAGCGCCACCACCTTCTCAACCACCTTCCCCAAAAAGGGGAGGTGGGAGACAGGACGAAAGTTGTCCAATATGGTGGGGTCCAGCGACAGCTTCTTGAGGAGGGGGTGCACCAGCGCCTCCTTAAAAGCATCTGGAAACACCCCCTCCCCCAAGGATGTATTAACCATCGCCCGGACCCAACCTGATGTAACCTCCCTGGCTGCCTGCACTAGGCAGGAAGGACAAGGGTCAAGATGGCATGTGGTGGCCCTTACAGTCCGGAGGATCCTGTCCACTTCCTTCGGCCCAACAGGATCAAACCAATCCCAGATAACCGGGTAATGACGTTCCCTCGGCATCTCCCCAGACTGTGCTTCACGCTTGGAGTCCAACCTAGATCGAATCTGAGCAATTTTATCCTGCAGATGCTCAGAAAATTCTTCCGCACGGCCCTGCAGGTGGGTCCTAGGCTCCACCCTACCCAAAAGAGATCGTGTTATCTTAAACAGGGCCGTCGGGCGGCATTCTGCGGATGCAATAAGAGCGGAGAAATATTGACGTTTCGCCACTCTTACCGCCACAAGGTAGGCCTTAACTGCGACTCTAGCTTGTGTTCGGTCAGATTCAGTCTTTGTTTTTCTCCAGCGGCGCTCTAGGCGTCTCTTAGCCCTCTTCAAGACCCTTAACTCCTCCGTAAACCACGGGGAGTATCGGGTCAGATGTGGCAAGAGAGGCCGCACAGGTGCGATCCTGTCCAAGGCTCCGGCCGCCTCCCTGTTCCAGGCTGCGGCCAGAACCTCCGCTGGACCGTACAATAGATCCTCGGAAATAACCCCCAGCTCCTTCTGAAACCTCACAGGGTCCATTAGTCGCCAGGGGCGGACCATTCGAATGGGTCCTGCCTCCCTGCGGAGTGGGGCGGCATAGGAAAATCTCAGGGCCACCAGGGCATGATCTGACCATGACAATGGGGATAGATCTAACTCTCCCTTCAGATCACTTTGCCACTGCTCCGACAAGAAAACTATGTCCGGAGTGAGGCCACAGTCTCGAGTCGGGTTTCGAATAATCTGAGATAGGCCCATGGCTGCCATGGTAGCCATGAACTCCCGAGCTGTATCTGAGGCACGTCCCAGGGAAGGCAGATTGAAGTCCCCCAGAACCATAAGTCTAGGGAACTCCACTGCCAACCCTGAGACAGCCTCCAACAACTCGGGCAGGGAGGTTGCTATGCAGCAGTGAGGCTGGTACAACAGCAACACCCCCAACTTCTCTCAAAAACCCAACTTGAAGAACAAGGTCTCACACCCGGCCACTTGTGGAGCAGGACCCCTGAAGGCCATCAGAGACTCCCGGATTACAACCGCCACCCCTCCTGCCCTGCCCCGAGGTCTCGGCTGATGCCACACCTGAAACCCGGCCGGGCACATCTCCGAGAGTGCTGCTTCTCCCTCTGTGCCCAACCAGGTCTCAGTAATACACACCAGGTCTGCCCCCTCTTCCGTGATCAAGTCACATATGAGGGGGGCTTTGTTATTAACGGACCTGGCATTAAGTAGCAACAGCCGAAAGCCAGGGCATTCAAGGATCTTTTGACCAGGGCCTGGGTCTGAACCTGAGGGGCCGGAACACGCCACTGATAACAAACATCGGGGGCGTCTTCTCCAAAGATGGCCTGCCCCACAGTTCCCGCCATAACGTCCCCTACCTGTCACCACTTCAATGGGGCAACCCGCCCTACTGCCCCCAGAGTTTCCAGGCCCAGATGCCTCCACTCCTGAACCTCCGGAACCCTGGGTTGACATAAGGGTCCCCTCCATGCACACATCTCTCATACCCACTCGTCCCTAGGTGATGACAGGCCCCCCAGTGCACCAGCTTCCACTCTCGGCACCAGGAGGGCCCCACCACCTTCCAACATATACTCTGCCCCCTCACCCCCTCTCACTAGGTCAGGGGGCACCAAACACTCCTGCCCACCCTCTGTCTCTCACTCAGGGGTGGGCACTCATACATAAACTCACACAATCTTGGGCTCCCCTGACTCTCTCACACTCAGGGAAACCCTCATTCACATACCCGGGGACCCTACCAACTCCCTGTCGCCTCTAAATGAATGGGAACAATTTAAGATGTTAAAAATTATCGGGTTGTTAAATTTTCATGGGGAAGCATGCCAAAGCCCACCGGAGAAACGCTCCATGTTCCGCGTTTCGTTTTTGTCTCGCTGCTCCGAGGTTTTTTCTCCAGGCCCTCCACGCCAACTAGCACCGTTGTTATACACTTGGGCCTGCCGGGACCAGCACAGCGAAACTGGGGAACCAAGCTCCCGCCCCGCCAGCCCCCCACGCCAGGCCCCCCCCACGCGAAAGCCGCCAAAGGTGTCTGCCAAAGCATGCACAAGTCCAAGGTTGTAAAAAGCCACATGCTCCGTCGCTCTGCCTAGTTCTCCTGTGAGCTGCAGGAGCTGAGCTGCAGGAGCAAACTGTGCCAAATGGTAAACAATCTGCCGCACCAAGCTCTCCCATGCCCCAAAAGTCCATAGGAGTCCGCCAGGGCCGCCGCACTCCGCAGCTCCGCAACTCTGTCCGGGGGGCTCCAAACAACCGGCATACAAAGCCGGGACGGGGTCTAAAAGTCTCTCTCCCAAAACCCCCTGACTAACAAGCAGCAAGTGGGTGCTGGATGTCAGACTCAGAGAGTCAGAAAGTCTCAGAAAGTCAGGAGTCTCCCCCCTCGGAGCAGCCACAGTCAGCATTCGAATCAGCATAGGCAGTCAGCATAGGCAGTCAGCGTAGGAGGCAGTCAGCGCAGAAATCCGCCAGGGCTGCCACGCTCCACACCTCCACAGCTCCACAACTCCGCAACTCCGTCCGGGGGGCTCCAACAGCCGGCATACAAGCACAAGGTCGGTGGGTGTAACGGTCTCTCTCTCCCCAACACCACCCCGACCAACCAGCAACAAGTGGGCGCTGGGTATCAGGTTCAGAAAGTCAGGAGTCTCCCCCTCAGAGCAGCAGCAGTCAGCATTCGCTCCCGGTCGCCATCTTGATTCATTAGAGGGGCATGGTGGCTCAGCGGGTAAGACACCAGGCTTGTTGATCGCAAGTTTGGCGGTTCGAATCCCTAGCCCTGCGTGACGGAGTGAGCTCCCGCGTTTGCCCCAGCTCTTGCCAACCTAGCAATTTGAAAGCATGCAAATGCAAGTAGATTAATAGGTACCACTTTGGTGGGTAGGTAACAGCATTCCGCATGCGTCATGCTGGCCACATGACCGTGGAAACGTCTTCGGACAACGCTGGCTCTTTGGCTAACAAACGGAGATGAGCACCGGCCCCTAGAGTCAGACATGACTGCACAAATGTGTGGGGGGAACCTTTACCTTTACCTACTAATTCATATCAACTGCCTTCAGATACCAGCAAATGTGCTCCTTGATCCCCATGGTTAAAGAACGAGTCATTTGCTGGTCAAGCTGAGCTGGTTCACAGAAAGAGGGCCATATTATTATTCTTACGACAGAACAAGGTATTGGAATGACCATGCCAATGTGCCATAAAAAAGGACTCTGGACTGTTTTCATTTTATAATTAAGAAATAATCAAAAATTAATTATAAACTATCTTATTCTTTTTTTTTCTTGATAACAAGATAAAGTGTTTTTTTAAAATCATAACCTTTTGTTGTTCTTTTGTTTCACTGAATATTCTTCTGGTATGGGGAAAAAAGCCCTTGAGGTCTTTTAATTATAAGTATAATTAAATACTTTTATGCTATCAATAATAAACATTATAAAACATTGGCGATCACTCGTAGCCGAGTAAGATTGTCTTCCAAAGGTAAAATTTTAACGGTGAATCCGTAAGTGGCTATAAAGGCCAATTCTGGATCCGCACAACCTCCCACAATGAGGGCATAGGTTTCCGGGTGGGAGACGATCATGATGAGGGTTTGCCTGACGTGCCTTCCTTTTAGCTCTTTTCTCCCTTTCGCCCTGTACTCGTGCTTCTTCAAAGTCCATAGCGCCATTAATAAAGGATGACCTCCAATTGAAACGCTCATGAGTTAGGGCTTCCCAGTTCTCAATGCTGATATTACATTTTTTTAAATTAGCTTTGAGAGTATCTTTGAATCTCTTTTGCTGTCCACCAATATTCCGTTTTCCATTCTTAAGTTGGGAGTAAAGTAGCTGCTTTGGAAGACGATGGTCAGGCATTCGAACAACATGACCGGTCCGGCGAAGTTGATGTTGGATGATCATTGTTTCAATGCTGGTGGTTTTCGCTTCTTTTAATATGCTAACATTAGTCCGCCTATCTTCCCAAGTAATTTGCAGAATTTTTCGGAGGCAGCGTTGATGGAATCTTTCAAGAAGTTGGAGGTGGCGTTTGTAGAGGGTCCATGTTTCACAGGCGTACAGAAGGGTTGGTAGTACAATGGCTTTGTAAACAAGCATTTTGGTCTCCCTGCGAATGTCCCAATCCTCAAACACTCTACGCTTCATTCGGGAGAAAGCTACACTCGCAGAGCTCAGGCGATGCTGAATTTCAGCGTCGATGTCGGCTTTTGTAGATAGATGGCTGCCGAGATAAGAAAAGTGATCGACATTTTCTAGTGACACACCTTTAAGCTGGATTGATGGCGCTGCAGAGGGATTGGTTCGAACTTGCTGGTAAAGCACTTTGGTTTTTTTAATGTTAATCGAGAGGCCGAGTTTTTCATATGCTTCTGCAAAGATGTTTAGGATAGTTTGAAGATCTTCCTCGGAGTGTGCACAGACTACGTTATCATCAGCATATTGAAGTTCTATAACAGAAGTTGCAATTACCTTATTTTTTGCTTTCAGCCTACTAAGATTAAAAAGCTTTCCATCTGTTCGATATATAATTTCTACACCAGTAGGAAGTTTCTCTTCAACAAGGTGCATAATCATAGTGATGAAGATAGCGAATAAGGTTGGAGCAATAACACATCCCTGTTTAACGCCGGATTCCACTTTAAATGGATCGCTTTGAGAGCCATTGTTATTCAGGATTGTTGCCATCATGTCGTCATGGAGTAACCGCAAGATGTTCACAAATTTATCAGGGCATCCGATTTTCAGAAGGATGGTCCAGAGAGCAGTACGATTTACAGTATCAAAAGCTTTATCAGAAGACATCCTCCCTGAAACGCAAAATGGCTTCCGCCCTTCCAGGGGAACAGTGGATATGATCTTCACTGCACGACAGCTTCAAGAAAAATGCAAGGAGCAAAACCGCCCTCTGTACATGGCGTTTATTGATCTGACTAAAGCTTTTGATACTATCAATAATAATCTTCTAGTTGAAAAGCACATTTCCCAGAAATAGAAAACTGCTCTGAAGCTCAGATGACTTCATACTAGTCTACAAACTGCATTGTTTGAGGCTCCATCCTAAGCGTCCACATTAAAAATATTGTCATCTAGGTCACCAAATGTATATTATTTTCACTGGGAAGCTGCAGTAGTACCAAACACTGTAATTTGTTGTGACTCAAAGTATTCACAAGGTAGCAAATTGTCTATATATAATTGCTACAAACAGATTGGGTTGAGAAAATATCAGTTTTTCTGTGGTTTGGAATTAAGAGGTGATATTGGAATCAATTTACAGTAGAACTTGTGATGCTGAAATAAACACGCCAAGTGTAAGTATGTGGTTCATTTGACAAGTACAGTAATACATCAAATCCAAATGTATAGGAGGCTCCCAACACAGGTATTGACAATACTAGTTTCAGATGTACTGTATGTGGAGTTGTAGTTGAAATAAACTGGTAGTCTACCAACTCTGGATCAACATGTATAAAATGCAGAATAAAAACAAAGGTAATTTATGTAAACAGACATAAGCTTTCACTGCGGATTTATTTATTTATTTATTTATTATTCAAATTTATCCCCGCCCATCTCCCAATTAAGGGACTCTGGGCGGTTTACAGGACAAAAATTAAAATCTATATATAAAATTACAAACAATATAAAATAAGTATAATCCAGATGGGTAAGATATTAGTTAAAAGGAAGGACATCAATTAAGGGATTAGCCATCTCCATGAGAGACTATCCCTTCCTCCTTCCCATGCCAGGCGGCAGAACCAGGCCTTCAGCTCTTTCCTAAAGGTCGGGAGGGAGGAGATCTGTCTCAACTCTGGGGGCAAGCTGTTCCATAAAGTGGGTGCTGTCACAGAGAAGGCCCACCTCCTAGACCCCATCCGATGACATTCTCTAATTGATGGGGTACGTAGCAGGGCCTCTCTGGATGACCGGGTGGGGCGGGTCGATAACATGGGGATAAGACGGTCCCTCAGGTATTCTGGTCCCATGCCATGCAGGGCTTTAAAGGTAATAACCAACACCTTGAATTGTACCTGGAAGCAAACTGGCACCCAATGCAGCTCACGGAGCAATGGTGTTACATGTGCGGATCTTGACACAGCCAAAACTGCCCGCACGTCCGCATTCTGCACCAGCTGTAGCTTCCGGATAGTCTTCAAGGGTAGCCCCATGTAGAGCGCATTGCAATAATCTACATGGGAGATGACGAGAGCATGAGTGACTGTACGGAGGGCATCGCGTTCCAGGAATGGGCGTAACTGGCGCACCAACCGAAGTTGTGCAAAAGCCCTCCTAGCCACGACTGCCACCTGCTCTTCAAGCAGGAGTCGTGAGTCTAGAAGAACCCCCAGATTCTGCACCGGTTCTGAATAGGGTAGTGCTACCCCATCGAGAACCAAAGATGATAATTTCCCAGAAGATGCTAAGCCATCAATCCACAGCCACTCGGTCTTACCAGGGTTCACCTGAAGCCTGTTGTTCCCCATCCAGGCCCTCAAAGCCCCCAGGCACTGGGACAGGGTGGACACTGCATCACTTACTTCACCAGGGATGGAGATATACAATTGAGTATCATCTGCATACTGATGATACCTCATCCCATGGTGTCGGATGACCTCACCCAGCGGTTTCATGTAGATGTTAAACAGAAGAGGAGAGAGAACTGAACCCTGCGGCACCCCACACAGGAGCGATCGCGGGCTGGATCTCTCCTCCCCTATCACCACCGACTGGGAGCAGCCCCGGAGGAAGGAGGTGAACCAGCGCAAAACTACGCCACCCACCCCCAACTCCCTAAGCTGCCCCAAAAGGATACCATGGTCGATGGTATCGAAAGCCGTTGAGAGATCCAAGAGAGCCAGGATGGATGCACTACCTCCATCCCGCCCCCGCCAGAGGTCATCCGTAAGCATGACCAATGCAGTCTCCATCCCATATCCTGGCCTGAAACCTGACTGAAAAGGGTCAAGATAATCCGCTTCATTCAGGGTCCTTTGAAGTTGCAATGCCACCAGTTTCTCAACCACTTTTCCCAAGAAGGGAAGGTGGGAGACTGGACGAATGTTGTCCAGGATGGTAGGGTCCAGGGATGGCTTCTTGAGGAGGGGGTGCACCAATGCCTCCTTAAAGGCAGTTGGGACCATCCCCTCTAACAAGGATGTATTAATCATAGCCTGGACCCATCCACCTGTCACCTCCCTGGCCGATTTCACCAGCCAGGAAGGGCAGGGATCTAAATGACACGTGGTGGGATTAACAATTCGAAGGATCCTGTCCACTTCCTCAGGTCCAACAGGATCAAATCATTCCCAGATAATAGGGCAAGATCGCTCTCCCGGCATCTCCCCAGACTGCAATCCACACATGGAGTCCAGCTTAGACTGAATCCGAGCGATTTTATCCTGCAGATGCTCAGAAAATTCTTCCGCATGGCCCTGAAGGTGGGTGGTCGATACCACCCTACCCAAGAGAGATTGTGTAATCTTAAACAGGGACATCGGGCGGCATTCTGCGGATGCAATAAGAGCGGAGAAATATTCACATTTCGCCGCTCTTACCGCCACAAGGTAGGCCTTGATAGCGGCTCTAGATTGTGTTCGGTCGAATTCTGTCTTCGCCTTTCTCCAGCGGCGCTCTAGACGTCTCTTCACCCTCTTCAAGACCCTCAACTCCTCCGTAAACCACGGGGAGTGACGGGTCGAATGGGGCTTGAGAGGTCGCATCGGCGCGATCCTGTCCAAGGCACCGGCCGCCTCCCTATTCCAAGTTGTGGCCAGTGCCTCCGCTGGACCGTGCAGCAGATCCTCAGGTATTACCCCCAGCTCCCTCTGAAACCTCAATGGGTCCATAAGTCACCGGGGGCAGAAAAATCGAATAGGTCCATCCTCCCTGCGGAGAGGGGCAGCATAAGAGAATGCCAGGGATACCAGGACGTGATCTGACCATGACAACGGGGATAGTTCTAACTTTCCCCTCAGGTAACTTTGCCATTGCTCTGACAAGAAAACCAAATCCGGAGTGAGTCCACTGTCTCGAGTCGGATCCCGAATAATCTGGGACAGGCCCATGGCTGCCATGGTAGCCATGAACTCCCGAGCTGCTTCAGAGGCACGCCCCAAGGACGGCAAGTTAAAATTGTACCAGCAGGGAGGCTGGTACAATAGCAACACTCCCAACTGTTCACGGGCACCCAACTTGAAAAACAGGGTCTCACATCCGGATACTTGTGGAGCAAGGCCCCTGAAAGCCACCAAGGATTCTCTAATGATAACTGCCACCCCTCCTCCCCAACCCCGGTCTCTCGGCTGGTGCCACACCCGAAATCCGGCCGGGCACATCTCCAAGAGGGCTACTCCTCCCTCTGGGCCCAGCCAGGTTTCGGTAATACACGCCAGGTCCGCCCCCCTCTCTGTGATTAATTCACTTATGAGAGGGGTTTGTTATTTACTGACCTGGCGTTGAGTAGCAGCAGCCGGAAGCCGGGGCCCTCAAGGATCCGCTGACCAGAGCCTGGGGTTGAACTCGGAGGACCGGAACGCACCACCGGTACTAAACACCTGTGAGAGCCCCGGTACTTACCTGGCAACCGGCCGACATGCCGGACTCCGAACCGGAAGAAGAGCCAATCACAGGAGGCAGCAGGCTCAGCGTTAACTTGACTGGGGACCTGGAAACGCTGATTGGCCGAGGCTCTGAAAGAAATACGCCTCCGCCAATCAGCGCGCGCCAAAGGAGAGTGGAGAGGCGGGCAGAGCAACGTGAAGCTCGATTGGCCCCCGCTCTCCCAAGGCGCGAAAAAAGGAATAAAAAGCCGGCAAAACTTACCTCAGCTGCCGGAGACAACCGATCCTCTTCACAATCTGGAACCGTGCCTTTGACTGATTCTCCCGCCTCACACACCAACCCAGCTGAAGCTGTTGAGGAGCTTCGCGAAAACGGAAGCCCCGCAACCCGCCGGATAGCTACTGAGGAGACCGAGCAAAGGGAAAGCTTCACAGACCTGTCGCTGCTGAGTGACGAGCCTGTTCCTGCTGCCGCACCTTCGTCAAGCGAGCTCCTCGTTGCCAGGCGTCTTCCTGAGCACTCCTTGTTCCCTGAGGAAAAAGCCACCACTGGGGTAAGCGCTGCTGCCTTGCCTGTTTCCGCCTCGGCTGCCCACGCCACAGATTCTCCGCGTTTCCCCAAACCTGAGTCAAACAAAGCTGGCCATTCTCGAGCCATAGAGGAGCCGATGCAGTTGGGGGGTGCCAGACCTCGCCTCACATCTACTGAGAAGGACCGACGCCGATGGGAAGGTCTTTGCCTATATTGCAGGGGAGTGGGTCACCGCACTGCGAATTGCCCCGCCAAATCGCCAGTCGCGGCCTCGTCGGGAAACGGACTCGGCTCGGCCTAAACGGGCAGTTAGGTTGGGCCGAGCTGGCCTCCAGCCAGTCGCCATTGCCCGCTCCGGATCCTCCCAAGCACTTCTCCATTGCCGTCACGCTCCAGGTACCGAGGGATCCAGGACTGAAGGTCCAAGCCATGGTAGACTCGGGGGCTACTTTCAACTTTATGGACCTCGGGTTCGCAGAGAAGTGGGGAATTCCCCAACGCAAAGTGCGCCCTCCGCTGGTGATTGAGACCATCGATGGTCGCCCTCTCCGTTCCGGTCCGGTGAACACTGCTACCCAGAGCATACTCATGCGTGTGGGGAAACATCAGGAGTGGCTGGAATTTTACCTGGTTACGACTCCCCACTGCCCCCTCGTGCTGGGATTGTTGTGGCTCCAGACCCATGAGCCGCAAATCACATGGTCAATGGGAAAGGTCATGTTCTCCCACCCCAGTTGCGCCGCCCATACTAGCAACACTCTCGCTGCATTGCAACTGGTCACCCCGAAACTCCAGATCCCAGCTCAATTCCAGGACTACGCTGACGTTTTTGATGAAGGGGAGGCAGACCAACTTCCCCCACACCGGCCCTACGACTGCGCTATCGACCTGGTTCCAGGCGCAAGGCTTCCAGTAGTCCGGCTTTACTCTCTATCGGAACCGGAGCGAGCAGCCCTCAAGGATTTTATTGATACCAACCTCAGGAGGGGATTCATCCGACCCTCTACCTCTCCAATGGCTGCCCCCATGTTATTTGTCAAAAAGAAATCAGGTGAGCTCAGGATGTGTTGTGACTACCGGAAGTTGAATGAGATCACAGTCAAGAACCGGTACCCCTTGCCACTGATACCAGAGCTCCTGGAGCGACTCCGCCATGCTCGCCTATTCACAAAGTTGGACCTGAGGGGGGCCTATAACCTGGTCCATATACGACAGGGTGACGAGTGGAAGACCGCATTCCGCACTCGTTACGGCCATTACGAGTTTACGGTCATTCCATTTGGATTATCAAATGCCCCTGCTGTCTTCATGCATTTCATGAACGACATATTCAAGGATCTCCTGGACCAGTACCTGATAATCTACCTAGATGACATTCTAATCTTTTCTTCCTCTCCGAGCGACCATGTACGGCAGGTCAGAACAGTACTGCAACGGCTGCGAGAGCACCATCTATATGCCAAGCTGGAGAAGTGTCAATTCGCCTGTGAAACCGTAGAGTTCCTGGGACACCAAATCTCTGCCACCGGCATAGCCATGGAACCAGGCAAGGTAGCGGCATTGCAAACTTGGCAGCCTCCACTGTGGGCCAAGGATGTCCAACGACTGCTCGGGTTTCCAAATTATTATCGGAACTTCATTCCTCAATTCGCAGGACTGACCACACCCTTGTCAAACCTGCTCTGGAAAAAGACCAAGTTTCACTGGGGAGACACGGAACAACACGCTTTCGATAGGCTCAAACTAGCTTTTACCACGGAGCCTATACTTCGGCACCCAGACCCATTCCGGCCATTTGTGGTAGAAACAGATGCATCTGATGTAGCGGTCGGTGCCATCTTACTCCAGGCCGACACCCAGACTGGCACCCTTTGCCCTTGTGCTTACCATTTCTGGAAGCTCGCCCCGGCAGAGAAGGCTTACACCATCTGGGACAAGGAGCTCCTGGCCATTAAGGTGGCATTCGAGACATGGAGGCACCATTTGGAACGGGTGCGTCACCCCGTGGAAGTAAGAACAGACCACCGCAACCTGGAACATCTAAAAACTGCCAGGACCTTGAACCAGCAGCAAATACGATGGTCCCTGTTCTTCTCCCGGTTTGACTTCAGGGTTACTTACATTCCAAGAGGCCAGAACCAACGGGCAGACGCACTTTCAAGAAAACCTGAATATGATCGCTTAGAGGCTCCAGCACCGCCTCAACCTGTTATCCCCCCAGAGCGGTTTGCTGCCATCACTATACAAGGGAACCTAAGCCAACGGATTCGAGAACAACAAAGAGCCGACACCTGGGCAAGGAAAAAAAGAGAAGAGCTGGCGCACCTTCCTGTTGGTCAGACCGATCAATGGACATGCGAGCATGAGACGCTCTGCTTCTGAGGCCGCTACTATGTACCCCTGGGGGAACTCCGCCAACTGATCCTGCAACTATGCCATGACAACCCGGCCGCCAGCCACTTCGGGTTCTTTAAAACGCTGAACCTGGTCTCCCGGGAGTTTTGGTGGCTGCGCATACGGGATGACGTGAAACAATATGTATTCTCTTGCCTAGACTGTCGCAGGGCTAAAAATCAAACGGACAAGCCTGCTGGTCTCCTAATGCCTCTACCCACTCCTGAACAACCATGGGAGGCTATCTCTATGGACTTCATCACTGACCTTCCCAAGTCCCAGGACGCCACTACTATCCTGGTAGTAGTGGATTCCATGATGAAGATGGCCCACTTCATCACGTGTAAGGGCTTGCCCACGGCCCAAGAGATGGCACGCCTCTATATAAAACACATTTTCAAACTGCATGGCATAGCAAAGAGTGTGGTGTCAGACCGTGGCTCGCAGTTCACCGCCCGTTTCTGGAAAGCGCTCCTCCAGAATCTGGGAATCCAGAGACACTTATCCACCGCGTTTCATCCACAATCGGATGGAGGGACGGAAAGGGTGAACGCTATCCTGGAGCAGTACCTGCGTTGTTACGTGAACTACCAGCAGGACAATTGGGCAGACCTCCTAGCCTTGGCGGAGTTCGCGTACAACAACACACACCACTCTTCGACCCAGATGGCCCCCTTCGCTGCAAATTATGGGTTCCACCCATGATCGTTCCCTCTCACCGCGCCGGACTCAGCAGTGCCAGCTGCAAATCAGTTCCTCCAAGAACTACAGGCCAGCCACCAAGTCCTTAAAAACCAGCTGGAAAGGGCTAAGGAGGACTACAAACGCTTTGCTGACCGCCATCGGAGGACGGGACCCCCACTAAAGGTTGGTGATATGGTGTGGTTGTCAACAAGACACCTATCATCTGCACGTCCATCTTGGAAGCTGGATCACCGGTTCCTGGGACCATTCCCAGTGGAAGCAGTTGTCAACCCAGTCGCTTTCCGATTGACACTTCCGGGACACATGCGCATACACCCTGTGTTCCACAGATCCTTGCTGGTCCCTGTGTCAGCTGACAGCCCGCTCAGAACCAAGAGTACACCATCTCCTCCTGTCCTTATCCAAGGAGAGGCCGAATACGAGGTTGCTCGCATCCTGGACTCTCGCACTCATCGCGGCCGCCTCCAGTATCTAATAGACTGGAAGGGTTATGGGCCAGAGGACTACTCCTGGGAAGATGCTGCGGACGTCCATGCGCCATTGCGGGTACAACAATTCCATCGACAATATCCGGATAAGCCCAGACCACAAAGCCGGGGGGAGGAAGGTCCTGCGGGGGGGATAGTGTGAGAGCCCAGGTACTTACCTGGCAACCGGCTGACATGCCGGACTCCGAACCGGAAGAAGAGCCAATCACAGGAGGCAGCAGGCTCAGCGTTAACTTGACTGGGGACGCGGAAACGCTGATTGGCCGAGGCTCTGAAAGAAATACGCCTCCGCCAATCAGTGCACGCCAAAGGAGAGTGGAGAGGCGGGCAGAGCAACGTGAAGCTCGATTGGCCCCCGCTCTCCCAAGGCACGAAAAAAGGAATAAAAAGCCAGCAAAACTTACCTCAGCTGCCGGGGACAACCGATCCTCTTCACAATCTGGAACCGTGCCTTTGACTGATTCTTCCGCCTCACACACCAACCCAGCTGAAGCTGTTGAGGAGCTTCACGAAAACGGAAGCCCCGCAACCCGCCGGATAGCTACTGAGAAGACCGAGCAAAGGGAAAGCTTCACAGACCTGTCGCCGCCGAGCACCGAGCCTGCTCCTGCTGCCGCACCTTCGTCAAGCGAGCTCCTCATTGCCGGGCATCTTCCTGAGCACTCCTTGTTCCCTGAGGAAAAAGCCACCACCGGGGTAAGTGCTGCTGCCTTGCCTGTTTCCGCCCCGGCTGCCCACGCCACAGATTCTCCGCGTTTCCCCAAACCTGAGTCAAACAAAGCTGGCCAGCAGTGGGCTGCTTTCGTTGGGCCCCATTCTGCTTATACCCAAGCCAGCCAAGATCCTCAGCGTGTTCAAGCCGACACCGGTAACCAGTGGGCTGCTTTTGTTGGGCCCCAGTTTACCTCCAGTCCCACCTGCCAAGCTAACAAGACGCCTGCTGTCACCTTGCCTGGTACCTCCAGATCCATCGTAGTTCCTGCAACCCCTCTGGTCCTTCCTGCCCGGCTAGTAGAATCCGCTGTACCCGTGGTTATCCAACCTGTAGACGAAGAAGAGGACTGTATAAACTGGGCTGCTTGTGTGTCTGTATAAATAAAGTTAATTTCCATAACGCTTCTGTGTCAGTCTTAGTTGGAACAGGACAACACCGGGGGCGCCTTCCCCAAAGATGGCCTGTCCTCCGGTTCCCGCCACAATATCTCCTGCCCGTCACCACCTCGATTGAAATGCCCACATTGTAGTCCCCAGAGTTTCCTGATCTGGTCACCTCCACTCCCGAATCCTTCGAAAACCTGGGTCTAGGCAGGGGTCTCTTCCATACACCCATCCTTTCACACTCCATCCTCCTGGGCAGTCGAAGGCTACCAGCACAACCAACCGAAGCTCTCGGCACTGGTAAGCCCCAACCAACCCTTACATTCATCCTCCAATCACTCATTATGCCCCCTGTGGCTTCTCTCACTGGTCACAGAGGGGCAAACAGTCACTCCTACCTGCCCTGTCTCTCACTCAGGGTCAGGTACTCTCACAAATACATACAATCTTGCCCCCCCCCACTCGTGACTCTCACTCATGGAGGGGAACCACACTCACACATCCAAGAGACCCTGCAGTTTCCGCCACCTTGACACAGGGTGGTTGTCCTTCAGGCCAACAAGCAGCAACTATTGAATGATGATCTTAATAAATTAATTGCTTTCAATAGTGGAGTCCAGTTAACACTTGAGTGAGATTGTCCTTTCCTGGGGACACCCCAGTTCCAGGGCCAGAGTCCGAGTCCACCAGTTCTAATTCCAGCTGGCCTCCGTTGTTCTCTGCAGGCATTCACAAGCCTCCAACGGCCCCCGCAGGCCTCGGTTCCACAGTTCTCAAAGCCCCCCCAATTTCTCAATTTTTGGGGGGTTACTCTGCTGGTTCTCTGTTTTAGTTCTAATTGGTTTCCACCGGCCACCGTAGGCCTCTCTTCTGTGGCTACAGCCATCCACCCTACAATGTAATAGGGCCTCCAGGGCCAACTCGCCTCAACGCCTCAACGCCACTCCATTCAGGGAGAATCAGCCACCAAGCCTCAGAAGCTAGTATGCGGACCCGGCAGCTTCCACAACTCCACCAACCGCCACCAGGCTCCGCCGATCACCCCTGGACTCCACAGCCTCCACGGCCTCCACCAAACTCCACCAAGCTCTGCCGAACTTTGCCAGGTCACAAGCTCCAACAACTCCTCCAGGCCCAGAAAGTCCCGGTTCGCCACTCCAGCTCCGCCAGGTTACCGCTGACTCCACTGGGCAACTCCGATGACTCGGCATAAGTGCGCTGGGCTGCTACTCCGTTTCAGCTCCAGCCAACAAACTCCTCCCCCACTCCGTCCAGAGAGGTCCGCTCACCCCCTCAACTCTGATGTCACCCCTACAATGACCACGGTAATTTGTGGGGTATAGGGAGAGTTTTCCTGGGGTTTTTCGAGCTTACTTCTTAATTCTCCTGGAGCGGTTGCCGGCGTTCCCTTGCGGCCGCCATCTTGGATTTCATCTTTGATTTATAATCAAAGTTCCAACCTTTATTTATTTATTTATTTATTATATTTGTCTACCGCCCATCTCACATGCAGCGACTCTGGGTGGCTTACAGATAATAAAATGACAAAACACTAAAAACACTACAATATAAATATAAGTATAAATACATACAAATACAGATAAAATATAAAAATACGAAATATGAAATATAAAATTCAAGGTGGCAATAAGATCTTATCCTTGGCACCATCATGGTGCCAACCACCCCCATGAATGGCTATCCCCCCTCCCACCCTAAGCAAGGTGGCATAACCATGTCTTAATATGGTAGCATATTAGCAAGAGAAAGATTTCCATGAGCCCTTAACAAACTTCTTAACTCAATGAATTTGACATTGCCAATACAATCCTATCTGCATCTACTTAGAACTAAATTCCACCAAGTTTAATGAGACTTTCTCCTAAGTACAGTAATGTGTCAGAAATTTGATGTTTGACTTTTCCACACGTAATACAAGCATTCTAGTTAGTGCATTACCAAATGCAAATTGCTAGAAAATGTCACTCAAACGTGACTCTCATGGTTCCAGACACCTAGGATAACAAGTACCTTTTTAACAAGATGTTTTAGGATAATTCTGTATATTTGATCTGGAGTCATTTACTCCAAGTTATTCCAGGTTTCTTTTGTCTCCCTCCTTATTAAGTATTTATTAATAATTATGTATTCCTTCTCTTCAATTGTCTTCTTTATGCAAGCAATGTAAAAAAATGGTTCTTCTTAAGTCTCACTTACAGAATATACTCAGGCTCGCAACTAGGGTCTTTGTCACCCAGGTGTCCTGACTTCGAGTGAAGGAAAACACGCAGAGACTTGGTGTTGAGGTTCTAGTGCTTTATTGTCCTACTCTGCTAGACAGAATCCAGCTAAACTAAAATGAACTAGTAATGCTCAGAGGAAGGGCCCAAGAGTCCCTTGCAAGGGAGATGGGCGGGGAATAAATTGAAATAATAAATAAATAATAAATAAATAAATCAGGGCGGGGCCTTCTTTAGCCTCTTGGGAGGAAAGCAAAGCAAAGCAATTCAGTACTATGCATGCGTTTCTCCCCCTGGAGGGAGCCCCCTCCTTCTTCACCAGTTTTCTCCCTGACACCAGGGCAAACATGGATTCCATGCCCCCCCATGGATTCTGCATCCCCCCCCAAAATGAGAAGTTCCACCACACACCCCTACTCACACTACAGCATGTGTACAAACCTGCGTAACATTTTCCCAAGTGCACACGAGAAAAGAGCGAGCGAGCCCCCGTCCTCCCATTCTGGCAAGCGCTAGTTTGTCGGAAGAGCCAGGCGCACAAAAGCCGCTCCAGCCTGCTTGGGCGGTGGGCTCCACCCAAGGAACCTGTGCGAGCGTGAGATTAAATCCCAATTCGCACCACAGGCCTAACACAAAGGACTTTTGGCGCCCCCCCCAGCATGGCACCCGGGGCACATGTCCTGCTTGCCCCCCCCCCCCAGTTGCGGCCCTGAATATACTTCTCTGGTTAAAGAACTAATGAAAATGTGTAACTGGGGAAACAAAGAACTAGTTGGGGGCCATCTTAGAAATAACTGTACTTTCATGCAAGTTTAAATGGAGAATGTGACAAAATAAATGAAGAGAACAAAACATTACTGAATGTGAGTTGATAATTCCTTTACGTGAAATCTATTTAGATGGTTTTCATATGTTATCATAATATGATTTGATGACCCTGAAATACATCATAACTTATTCATTTTATATATCTAAACAATTTTAGTAGTATTTTGATCTCTTTTGTAATAGAGATGAATATTTTTAAATGGTCCATTAATTTGCAACAGTAATATTTTAAATACCATTCTATATATCTAAAATTTAATTTATACACAGGATTTCCTATCCTAAATCATATATATCTTTACAGACTATTAAATCTTTCCTAATTTATTGACTACACAAGCAAAAGTACTGAAAATAGGTTTTAAATAGGGTTCTTTGTCCAAAATCTGCTATCAGCTGGTAAAATTATCGACTCTACTCTTGGTCAGAAGGAATTTAAGAGAATTTGGTATATGCCTTTTGCATGGAATAAACAAATATATTTAAAAAATCACAGTTGGGGATGTTATGTATTTTAAGATTTTGAAAGAATCTGGAATGTTCTGTTTTAAAAAGTCAGGCTGAGAAGTTTTTTTTTTCCTGTTGGAGTCAGGAGGGCTCATGGTTTAACTCCCTCCTCAGGAATGTTAATTGCTGGCGCCAAAAGGTCTGACTTGAACTGACCAATCAGAGTGTTTCTTGATGTTCTGTTTCCAAATAAGTAAATTGGTGAGCTGAGTCAGGTTAAACTTTGTCCACTCATGCCAAGTTTTCTTGTAAAGGCTTTATATTGTAAATCTTCCTTTTATGTTCAGCTGCAGCTATGTACTATTGGTATGTAAAATAGACCATGTGTTCTCTCGGCTGAGAAGCAATGGGTTAAGTTCCTGTTCTTTTGTTTTTTAAAATAAAAGCAACTTTTTTTTTCTACTGCAAATGCTCAGTTTATTTTTTGATCTCTCAATATGTTTCTATAACTCTGATCTTAAATTATTAAAAACAATAACAGGGGAGAGTATTTTTCTTTTATGGTAGTTGATGCAGCTCTGTCTTTTTATTTTGGTTAAAACAACAATCATCCATCCAATAAAGAAATACATTTGCTGCTAGCATGAGGGCTCTCCCAATCTTGCATCTCTTCTGCGAATGACCATACAATATGATGATCACCAGACCAATGTTGTATGGTCACATGATCATTTCTAGAGAGAAGCTATGAGATTGATTAGAGCATATATGTAGTATGTGATGATAATGATGATGAAGCAGATGTATTACCTAGTTTTTAATTACTTATTTTTAGATTAAAGGACAGAAGGACATATCCTGCCTGAAGACCTCTAAGGTAAGGTGACCTTTCTTGACTCTCTGCAAATTTTGAAAGAATCCTCATCTTCTCTATTTTCTCTCCTTTTAATTTGTCCCTTTATATGAGCACAACATTATACTCAGATATACCCATAAATTACATATCTGCAAGCATAACATTAGACTCAACTGATATACTGTGGTCTTCTTTCCTCCCTTTCCCATAGTCCATCAGGGTTTGAGATAACTGTCATTGTAATCCAATCCAATCTAATCCAATCATCTATACACACACACACACACACACACACACTCACTATTAATTATACTTAAGGCTTACAATTCCAAAATACAGGACATGTGTTTTGGGGTGTTCAATTAGCATATCTTAAAAAAAAGAAACTGTATTGTTCAGTTAAAATCAGACAGCTTGCACATTTATCCTAATTAAGGAGCTGGCAGATTGCTCTTATACTTGCTTCTGTGCAAAAGAATAGCATTCAATCAGACAGAGTCTGCCATTCAACGGAGAAAGAGTACAACCTTTTTCTTAAAGCCACCTGGCTGGTTATTTTTGAACATTTGCTACATACTGTTCCACTCCAAACAGATTTGTGAGTACCAGGTAATTATTTTGAAAGTAAATTTTAAGTGTTACTTTCCTAGGTGCTGTAATTATAACATTTCCATTAATGTCAACAATGCTTGGCTGCTGGGATGTTTAAATGGACAAATACTTAAAGCACAAATACTTAAAATGTAGATGGAATGTAGGTCCATTTTGGATTGCTGCAAATATTCCAGGCAAAGGCTTGAGAAGGAGCATAAATGTTCTCAGTCAGGAGAAAAGGCAGAGCCTTGCAGCAGAATCAGCAGGTAGAAAGTGATTTTTCTTCCCATGTATGTTAAATCTACATGAAAGCAGGAAGAGCTAACCAAGGCATTCCCCTAACTGCCTTGCTAGCGGTTCTTCAAGGACATGTCCCCTTGATACTGCCTTTGTGTCATCCCCAGCCTATTACTAAGGCTGCTTAACTTGACATTTAGTTGATCCAGTGCTAAACTGGTGTTTTTCATCTTATCCTACACAAGCTTTGTTGTATGCTTGCTTTCTCCCTTCAACAGTGACTGCTGTCTGTTTACACCTTGAAGCCCCAACTAGCCAACAGTAAGGGAAGCTGGGGGTTGTAGGATAGCAATACTTGGCGGTATTTGAAAAGCTATACATTACCTACTATGTTATAGAAATAAACACTGTTAGCTAACATGACATAAATCAATGCAATCTAAGTTAGCAGCAACTATCTTGCCCATTGATAGTACTGAAATAATTTAAATGAGATTGAATTTAAGTAATATGAAGAAACATCAGGTACAGGAATAGGGCTGCTTTGTTGGCCTTGTTTCCGTCATTGGGCATACTGCTGGACCTGGTCTGGGATATTCATGAATGATGGAATTAAAACAAGTGTTTGTATGAGCAGCTTCACACACATGGAAGGGAGTTTGGTTGGTGTGACAAAAGGTAGCCCAGCCCAGATGTGGAGGCAATGGGAAGGAAATGTTTCAAAAAGATTTGGCCATAATTACCTTGCTATAAGGCTGTCTGGGGACTGACTTCTACAGTTTTCAAGATTATTTATTCACCCCAGATTAGCACTGAAAATGCCTTTTTGAATTCTGTGCGGTCCTCATTTTTTGGTTTGCCATCTCTGTGGGGTATGCCACATATCGGCTTTCATAGAATTGGAATCCTTATAAAAAATGGGATTCTGATTATTACTGTCATGCTTTTTTAGTGTTGTGCCCAGATTAGAGATCACTTCATCCATTATCAGATTTGATCTTCTAACCTACTCAAGAATCAGCTATTCTCAATCAGAGAAAGAATGGAAAGAGATGACATGGACTAGCTTTACATGTTACACCAATCCACCATTTTAAATAATTGTCTCTTGAGACACCTGATTCACTCTACACATTGCACTAAGCCTAGGTTCACCCACAAGCAAATCAATCATATGGCTTAATGTGATGGGGGAACCTTGCCTGAATCTCTCAACATGATCCTTAGATGCTACTACTATGACCAAACATATTTTTAGGTTTCTTCCTAGACCAGGGCTTTCCAAAGTGCTGCCGCCGGCGACACGGCGGCGGCGGCAGTGCGGCAGCGGCAGTGCGGCGGCGGCAGCCTCCGCTAAAATGCGGAAGCACTTATCCCGCGCCGCTGCTGCTGCCGCCATGCATGCGTGCGCCGCCGCTTCCGGGTGGTGTGGCGACACACCACGCTGTGTGTGGCGACACACTTTTGTGTCGCCACACACAGTTTGGAAAGCTCTGTCCTAGACTATTTGTCTTTTCATTGTAAAATGAAATTATTTTAATAATGATTGTTTTATCTTTTTAGTAATAACTGTTTTTAATATATTTGTTTTACTTAATTGTTGTACACTTGAGTCACTTTTTTATGAGATGGGCATTATATTAAATATAAATTTAATAAATAAATAAATAAATAAAGCCAGGCACATTCCTGCTGAACAGAATGAAATATTAGCATTAGTGGGAGAAGCACCATTACTACTGCAAATCTCTGGTTTGATACAGCTTGAAGTCACTGGGATTGCTTGGGCCATGTTTTCTGAGTGGCTGCCACATGTTGAAGGCATCAGGAGAACTCTCTCACTCAATGAAGGAAGAAAGCAGGAATGCATCATGTTCTGCTTGGCACATTAGTATAAAGCAGAGCTTTCCAAACTGTGTGTCGCGACACAAAAGTGTGTCGCCACACACAGCGTGGTGTGTCGCCACACCACCCGGAAGCGGTGGCGCGCGCATGCACGGCGGCTGCCATGCACGCACGCGCCGCACGCCCCTCCCGCGCCGCCACCGTGTGCCTGCGCGCCGCCGCACGCCCCCCGCGCCGTCGCCGTGCGTGCGCGTGTCGCCGCCGCCGCCGCTGGGTGTGTCGCCAGCGGCGGCACTTTGGAAAGCCCTGGTATAAAGGAATAGCAGCTCAATTGATTCATTGAGAAACATTAAGATTTTGCTTTTCCAATCAAAGTAAGCGTTTATAGGTGAAACTGATTTGTCTGAAAGCTCTTTATTATCTTCAGCTTTCATCTACTCTTCAAAAGTTAACTGTTGGTTGAATGTGGGTCTCCACCTACCCAGATTAAAAAGAAATTAAAAATTATAGGAAATGATTTTGAACCATCACAAAGTCTGATATTTCTCAGAGTATCAGCAAACTGATTAAAGAATTTATATATTAGCAAAAGGTTCCTAATCATGTTCTTATTACATCAAGTATGTTTTGAGTATTTTTTCTCTGCCTGAAGTAAAGAGGTAGTTGAATTTGAACTTCATTAAATACAAAAAGGACAATAATTGAATTTTTAAGTTATTGGTCAACAATTATTAATGCCCCAAGGGAAAAATAATTAACACCTATGGCATATAGTGAAAAGTAACACAATATTAGTGTGTGAATAGATGAAATTGCATAAAACTACTTAATCCCTTTAGCACAGTATTTTCTAATGAGCGGCAACAGCAGCTCTCCAGATTTTTAGATGGATGTGATTCTTAGCCTTTTCAACCAGAAACTGTTTAGCAATGACCCTGAGAACGTATACAGGTGGCAAATGTACTGTATAATGAGAGCCAGTTTGTTCTAGTGGTTAAGATGCTGGACTAGAAACCAGGAGACAGAGAGTTCTAGTCCAGCCTTAGGCATGCAAGCCAGCTGGGTGACCTTGGGCCAGTCCCTCTCTCTCAGCCCAACTCACCTCACAGGGTTGTTGTTGTGGGGAAAATAGGAGGAGGAAGGAGTATTAGGTATGTTCACCACCTTGAGTTATTTATAAAAATAATAAAGGTGGGATAAAAATTAAATAAATAAATAAATAAATAAATAAATAAATAAATAAATAAATAAATAAATAAATAACCAACCAACCAACCAACCAACCAACCAACCAACCAACCAACCAGCAGTGCTGGGGGAGGGTAAGTGTCAAAATCTAAAAACAATGGGTGTGACACCATGATGTAAGCCCTGCCCTACAATTGCACACGTGTACAAAAATAGCAGGGCATTGTGGCGTTATTTCTGCCATCTTATTGATTCTGATTCTCCCCCCGGCCCTTGGAAACCGCTGTACTTAGCTCTGAGCTACAGTTCCTCAATAACATTTGATTTATTACAAACAGAAAAAATAGATCTCATACTCCCCCTTTCTCTTCCAAAAAGGAGTTCAGATCAGCATAGAAACCATTCAAAGGATGTAAATAATCCATCATTAAAATAGAATGTCCAATCTGAAAGCATTATTGAAAAACAAGTTCATAAATACCCACAAACAAATAAAAAAAAATTAAGCAAGAACTGATAGATTCTTGTTCAAGCTCTGACACTTCCTCATCAAAGGATTTGTGTCATTTCCCACAAGAGGAAATTTGCAAGTCAGTCGGGCATCAGATATAAGTCATATAGCATAATTCAGTCAGGGAAGATGGGATAGCTACGATTTGTGAGATTTTATTCACATTATTTTTTAAAAAGTTATGGTTGCTGTACAGAGGTTGCTACACTCCTAATCACTCCTATTCAGGTGAACCTCCTGTTCACCTGAATGGATGCATTATTTAATATGATTACTGACTCTATACCTGGATTCTCTTATTGAGCTTAGCCATGGTTTGCTCAATCATATTTTACCAAATAAGCCACAATTAACTGTCATGCTTCCATGATTTATCAACCACAATTGGAACTTAACTTATGAAATCCTAGTAAATTTACTAAATGTTCCATCAGTCCCAAGGATGACTGTAATGGTCCAGGAAGTGTTTCAGCAGTGTCACATTCACTCTGACTTTACATCTCCCAAGCAGGATAAGGTGATGTTGTTAGAGATTCAAGACAGGTTCTCCATGTTACATGCTGGAATGAACTGATTATCTTACTGAGACAAATTTTAACCAATAGAGACTTGGTGATAGCTAGGTCAGCATCACGCAGGGAGAAGCCAATTTTCAAAGGCATCTCTGGAAGAGGTGTTGACTCTGTGTGTGTGTGGGCATGCACACTTAGGGAAGGGGACTAGTTGCACAACTCCTCAGCACAAGTCCCTGCTACAGAGACAGGACACCAATTTGCTACTTCAATAGGGTTTGATGTGGTTCCTACACCAGTGTAGAAGAACTTAAATGGAACTGTACAAGGGCTGTTTTGTTTAATGGTTTAATTTCTTTAATAGAGTTTGAATACTGATATTACAAGCACCACTTGTTGAGATGGGCGGCCATACAAATTGAATTAATTAATTAAATCTAATATTAATAACAAATCTGTTTCTATTCACAGTCTCAAGTGCTCTTATTTTTATTGGGTCTTCCCTGAAGGGTTTGGAAAGTGATTATTTTAGTGCTCTAAATTTTTTTAAATACATAATTTTATTTTTATTAATTAAGTAAAAAGAAAAAAAGAGGAATAGAATACATACACATCATTACATACATAGCAGTATAATTCCTAATTGTTCTTTATTATTGATATTTTAAAATTAATATTATGGTTGCTGTTGCATAATAACAGCAATAATAACTGAGTGGGGCATTTATTGACACCATTTTTTAAAGTAAATAAATATTAAAAAAAATAGCTACAGAGAGTTCAGTGTGATTTGGGGGAGGGGGGTTACGCATTCCTGCACATTTCTCAGAAATGTGTCACATTTTATATATATAAGGTAAAGGTTCCCCCCGCACATTTGTGCAGTCATGTCCAACTCTAGGGGCTGGTGCTCATTTCCGTTTGTTAGCCAAAGAGCCAGCGTTGTCCGAAGATGCTTCCACAGTCATGTGGCCGGCATGAAGCATGCGGAACGCTGTTACCTATCCACTGAAGTGGTACCTATTAATCTACTTGCATTTGCATGCTTTCGAATTGCTAGGTTGGCAAGAGCTGGGGCGAGTGCGGGAGCTCACTCCGTCACTCGGGGCTATGGATTTGAACCTCTGAACTTGTTATCTTCTGATCAACAAGCCTGGCATCTTACTTGCTGAGCCACCATGCACACACACATTTTATACACACACACACACACACACATATCATATGAGCCTAATACAATGCATATTTTTGCACTTTCTCCTAATATATAGATAGTTTTTTTAGTTTCAAATAATAAAATGATCCTTAGGGGGGGTGGAAGCAGATATTGGCAGATTTGGATAGTGTGATCTGTATTCCTTAAAATGTGAGATCCTTAATGAAAATGCTGAGGTCTTAAACACAGTTGGACAAAGCTCTTCTTGGTCTGTTGACAGAGAATTAGTTTTTATTCAACACAATGTTTTGACCAGAAAAAAGAAAATGGAATGTTCATCATTTATTTAAAACTGCAGTGTCTCTTCATAGAAAAGTAAACTTAGTAGTGGGGAAGTAGAAGAACTATATCTGAAGAAGCCACTTAGCATAAGTAAGCTAAAAAAAATCCAATTTGTTGATGGGCAGTTTTTAAATGTTTAAAACAAAACAAACACACCACTGTGTGTCTTTTACACCAAAAAGTTTCTAAAGTGCTCTTAATAATAAAAAGGAGCTTTTGCGTTTTTTCCCTCTTGACCGGTTGCTCAGAATATAAAGGATTTTAGTTACTTTAGGATACAATTTGACACATGGGAGATAATCTTCACCTTTCAAATGCAATTAACACTTTCTGAGTGAGCACTGCAGAGTGTGAAATGGGATTTAGTAAAACAAATGAGATTTTTTTTAATACCTAAAGAGCTATTGAATTAAGTATAAACTCAATACTGATCTCATTATGTGTGCTTCCACAGACTCTTCAGCTTTCTATATAGCTGTAAGAACTTTGACCAAATGCAGCAGCATTTCAAAACCAAGAGTGGGTCAAAGTAGTATCTGTGTATACGATGGCAGCAAAAGCCACTGCTCCTGAGGGGTGACCAAGAAGGAGTGCATGGAGTTTTTAGCTAGGGTTACTGACATGTCTTCCTTTTTGTCCTCAAGTCCTTCATCCACCATGCATAGCCTTAAAATCAAATATCATCTGGCTTTTTGAGTATCTAACAAACTCTTTCTTCCTGAGCAGCTTTTCTCTGTAGCCCAGCACTTGCCTAATGAGTGCTAACCACAAGTTAACAAGCTCCACCTGAAATTGACAACACCTTAATCAGTTACATGCTGAAAGCTTTTGCCTCCTAACCAGCTCATGGCTGGAGCCCATGGCAAAAAGCCAGTGCTAGCACATTCCTCTCAATGTGTATTCCCCATTGTGTGTCTGTTTACTCACTTGTAATCCCTTCAGTGGAGGACAGGAAGGCCTGGCGTGCTGTGGTCCATGAGGTCACGAAGAGTCGGACACGACTTAATGACTGAACAACAACCAATCCCTTCTGCTCCAATGAATGTAAACAGGTAGTGTGCCAGCTATAATTTGCTTTGGAATAGGATATTAACTTCTGTACAAATTCCTGTACAAATTTCTCCTACAGATTTCTCCATGTATGGATCACAAGAATACTTAGATTGGAATACTTGCAATATGACCAAACTGACTTATTAAGTGTGCATGATAATGTATTCATGTATATGACTTATTCTGTTTCGAAATGCATAAAATAAGATGTTAAAATGTTAAAAATAAACAAAAACCAATGTAAAGTCCTGCTTTTAGGAAGTGAATCTAGAGTTGTGTCCAGATCATGAGACATTTTTCATTTGTCTCTGCATTGGACAAGCTGCACCTGAGACATTACTTCTCCTCCATATTGCTACATTTTAAGCAGCTCTGATAACCTAGAGCAAGGGTCGGAAATGGCGGCTCACGAGCCAGATGTGGCTCTTTGGCCCCTTGAGTGTGGCTCTTCTACAAAATACCACGTGCGGGCGCGCGCGCGCACACGTACAGTCGCCGTCAGCCTCCTGGCTCGTTTCGCTTCTGCCGCTGCCAGCGCCTTCATTCAGCTCCACAGCAGTTCCGGGGCATACCGCCGGTGAAAGCGGAGGCCAATCCCTGGCCTCCTTCCCCGTCTGTGTAGGTCTCGTGGGCTGAGTTTCCTTTCTGCGCTGCAGGACAGGGGTGCTCCCTGAAAGAGGGGCGCCGTGGAGGCTTTTGTATGTGATGTTGCTCCCAGTGCCACAAACTTTTCTACCCTTTCTTTCCTTCTCACTTTGTTCCGGCAATGGGAGGATCAGGGGATGGGGCGAGTAAGGCGTCCCCAGCTGATTGAAGTAAATCTTGGGGGTGGTAGTTGTCCTCCGATTATGGGGGGGCTACTGGGGGGACAGTTTATTTCCCTCTCCTTAATTTCTGAAGGCAGGAACAAAGAGGCCGGCGTTGCAAGCAGCACGCAGGCATGGGAGAACTAAGAATTGGGGGTGGCTCACAGCGTGTGCATGTGAATGCGTGAGAGGGCCGGCCAGATCCGAGCCTTTCCTCCCCGATGGGGTTCAGGGTCTGAACAGGCAGCATGGCTGTGGGGAAGAGGAAGGCTCTCGGTCCGGCTGGTCGCTTTTTCGCTTCACCCCCGGACTCGGCGGTGAGGTTTCGCACACGTGCGCCAAGGCCGCGTTTGAAACTGGGAGCCGGGCGGAGGGGGAGAGAGGGAAGGGGGGGCGTCTCGCTTCTCTAACCTACCTGCTGCAGGGGCATTTCCAAGCCTAACAATGCCTCCCCCCCACAGCTACAAGAGTTGAGAATCGGGAAGGGCCACGTGTCTGTGTGTGTGAGAGAAGAGGCCGGCATTGCAAGCAGTGCACAGGCATGGGAGAACTAAGAATTGGGGGTGGCTCACAGCGTGTGCATGTGAATGCATGAGAGGGCCGGCCAGATCTGAGCCTTTCCTCCCCGATGGGGTTCAGGGTCTGAACAGGCATCATGGCTGTGGGGAAGAGGAAGGCTCTCGGTCTGGCTGGTCGCTTTTTCGCTTCACCCCCGGACTCGGCGGTGAGGTTTCGCACACGTGCGCCGAGGCTGCGTTTGAGACTGGGAGCTGGGCGGAGGGAGAGAGAGGGGAGGGGGGGGCGTCTTGCTTCTCTAACCTACCTGCTGCAGGGGCATTTCCAAGCCTAACAATGCCTCCCCCCCCACAGCTCCAAGAGTTGAGAATCGGGAAGGGCCGGATCTGGCCGGCCCTCTCACACATTCACACGCACACGCTGTGAGCCACCCCCAATTCTTAGTTCTTAACAATGCCTAACAATGCCTCCCCCCCCCCCACAACTCCAAGAGTTGAGAATCGGGAAGGGCCGGATCTGGCCGGCCCTCTCACGCATTCACACGCACACGCTGTGAGCCACCCCCAATTCTTAGTTCTTCTCTCACACACACAGACACGGCCTCTTCTCTCACACACACAAACACGTGGCCCTTCCCGATTCTCAACTCTTGGAGCTGTGGGGGGGGAGGCATTGTTAGGCTTGGAAATGCCCCTGCAGCAGGTAGGTTAGAGAAGCGTGCGGGCGCGTGGGGGGGGGGCGTGGGGGGCAGTTAAGGTGCTAGCTGCAACAGCTGCCCCCGAAGTGACCATATTCCACTCTTCCAACAGAAATTACCCCAAGGAAAGGGTCGCACTTTTTTCTCCGGGGAGGGGATATGAAGTTGGGGTACTAACTTACCCTCTAAAGTGTCTCCTCCTTTCCCTATGTGGTCCTTTTGCTAATATTACCGTTATGACCCCCCCCCATGTTTTCCTCTGGAGTTGAGTTCTGGCGTTTCTGCTGTCACTGGATATGGCTCTCTCAAAGTTGGACGGTTCAAGTAACTGCTTCAGGCCACCGTTGTCTACCTGCTTATTGCCGCGTGTTTTGATCGCGATTTTAAACGAAAGGAGGGGGGTTGTGTGTGTCCCGTTGGATAGGATCCGAAGGGCCGCTTTGGAAACGCTGCCCGACTCGGGCGAAAGTTGGAAGGCTCCCAAGGGCGGGAGGAGGAAGAATCAATCACCCTCCTCCAGCGCCGGCCACCAACGTCTCCACCCGCAGCCTTTGGAGCCTGGTTTTAAACGGGCGCTCCTCTCCGCCCCGGCCGCCTCTGCCCGGCTCAGCTTTGTTTCCTCCGTGCACGCCTCCGGAGAAGCATCCCCGTGAGTGGAAGTGAAGTGCTAATGTGGGACGAAGAGTCTCAATCCCGACAGGCACCCCGTGCATCTAATTCACAGAGTAGAGAAAGAGCGGCTTCTCCCTAGCTTGCGCGCTTGCTTGCTCCCCCTGCCCCCACGCACGTGCGCATGCCTTCGCCCACCGTAGGGGGCATAGCCGCCGCCTGCGGCAGCAGGCCCTAAGTGTGCGCGATTGGTCCCCGCCCGCAAACCCCGTCCTCTTCCAAGTGATTGGTCCCCGCCTGCAAACCCCGCCCCCTTCCACGCGATTGGTCCCCGCCCGCAAACCCCGCCCCCTGGCTCTCGAGCATTTCAAAATGTGCACGAGCATGTCAAAATGGCTCCCGGCATAAAAAGTTTGCCGACCCCTGACCTAGAGCAGTATTTCTCGACTTTAGAAACTTTAAGACATGTGGACTTCAACTCCCAGATTTCCCCAGCCAGCAGAATTCTGAGAATTGAGGTCCACATGTCTTAAAGTTGCCAAGGTTGAGAATCCCTGACCTAGAGTGTATCCTAACGAAGAATAAAGGTAAAGGTAAAGGTTCCCCCCGCACATTTGTGCAGTTGTGTCCGACTCTAGGGGCCGGTGCTCATCTCCGTTTGTTAGCCGAAGAGCCAGCGTTGTCCGAAGACGCTTCCACAGTCATGTGGCCGCATGACATGCGCGGAACGCTGTTACCTACCAACCGAAGTGGTACCTATTCATCTACTTGTATTTGCATGCTTTCAAATTGCTATGTTGGCAAGAGCTGGAACTAGTGCGGAAGCTCACTACGCACACAGGGCTAGGGATTCGAACCTCCGAACTTGCGATCTTCCGATCGACAAGCCTGGCGTCTTACCCGCTGAGCCACCACGCCCCTAAGGAAGAATATGAAAACCTTTTATAGGAAACAGTTTTAAAAGTTCAGTAAAGAGCTAACCTTTTTTTTTCTTTTCTTTTCCTTTTTTTTCCTTGCCAACCTAGCAATTCGAAAGCATGCAAATGCAAGTAGATTAATAGGTACCACTTTGGTGGGTAGGTAACAGTGTTCCGTGTGCATCATGCTGGCCACATGACCGTGGAAGCGTCTTCGGACAACGCTGGCTCTTCGGCTAACAAACGGAGATGAGCACCGGCCCCTAGAGTCGGACACGACTGCACAAATGTGCGGGGGGAACCTTTACCTTTACTAAAGAGCTAGTGGTAGAACAGGTTACCTTGAAAGTTCTTCTTGGAGATACTTAATCAGAACTCTAACATCCTGCCTGCATGCTGCGTTAAGCAAGGCATGGGACTAGTTGCAAGACCAGCTCTATCATTAGGTACAATGAGCCATTTGACTCAGGCAGGAGATGCTGAAGGAGAGGACAACAAGGGCAACATCCCCTTCATCTGATCCTAGTACACAACTTGCTCTGTGCCAGTGAGGGTATCCTGCTTATTAAGTTGTGGTGGAAGACATCATCCCATCACTAAGAGTCAGCTTTCAGTCCAGTCACCTTCTGCACAGGGGAAGGGGCATCACCTTTTCCTGACTGGTTGAATAAATACTTGCATCTGTAATACTGTACCTGACCTCACCTACAAACATCTGAGCTGTGGGATGGATTCATAGAAAAGGAGTTCTGTCCACCTAGTCAAACCCTGTCTTTCAGTTTTGATATTTTGCTAAAGCAACACTCTTAATTAATGGCTGTTGTGGGTCTTCCGGGCTGTGTGGCCGTGTTCTGGAAGTTGTGGTTCCTACAACTTGTTGGAACCACAACTTCCAGAACACGGCCACACAGCCCGGAAGACCCACAACAGCCATTGAACTCCGGCCGTGAAAGCCTTCGACAATACACTCTTAATTAACATTCCAATTCTTAAGAATGAGCAGTAAGGAGTGGAAAAGTTTCAAATGTAGTCTAGTTCTGCAAAATGTGCAAAGACTCAATTTTAACTGGATTCCCGTTAATCCTAACTGGCACTCGTCATGATTAATGTTGTTGCATAAATACTATAAAAATTAATAAATAGGCCATTAATTTTTGAGTGTTGACAACTTTTTAAAGGGCTTAATGGATTTAATTTCTCTGAGTTACGCGTTTCATTATTTTAAAAAAACGTACAGCAGTAAAAGCATGAAATACAGTGTAATAGATTTACCAGCATTACTTTGATTGCAGGTTGTTTTCCTTCCATATGTCAGTGTCTGTATATCTTAAGACTAACAATACGATTCCTTTCTATAATTTTACAATAAACTTTTGATAAATACATACAATATTGATAAACCCTTAATAGCTTTCAGTTACAGGGTTTTTTCCCCTCCATTTTTGTGCACACTGAGGAAATGCATTGCACTTTGAATACTTGATATGTACAGAAAATCCTCTGGATCAGGAATGACTCTTTAATTGTTATGAGGTTTCAAATGTTAAGCTTTTCATTTAAAGGACTAATCTAAGAATCATGCTGATTCTGTCAACGTAGCACTTTGATGAAAATACACAGAAGTTGCCTTTGAATTGAGTGCATCTCCACAGGAACCTAACAGGTACCAGTATTACAAAGGAATATATTCATAGATATAGGAGAATTCATGTTTCTTTCAATGGTTCCTTTTTTCATAAGGGACCAATGCACCAGCATGAGAAGAGATTGTTCACCAGAAATAGTGGGATCAATATAATAGCTAGATGAGTAAGGTCCTTCATTTAAATTCAAAAGGCTTCTTCTTTCATTAGGAATTGTGGTATCTGTTAGACAAGATTAAAAACAGGCTTTTTTTTTTAAAAAAAAAGTGTTATCATTAAGAAAGCATAGATGAGGTTTAACTCACAATTCATTAATTCTTTGGCTTGCTTTTTGTGATTTGGAACAAGAGGGGAAAAGGGTTTGCTTCAAATGGCTACATGATATCACGACATTATCACATTTACCACATGATGTGATAATCTTACCTTTGACTGAGATGTCATGACTATTACTCTTAAACATGAACTTACTTTTGAGCTAAGAAGGATGAGCATTCATGATTCACCTTCAAGATTTAAATATAGTCCAAACTGAATGCTTTTAAAAACCCACCAAGAGGTAGGGGAAGAAGTAGCATATGTTGTTTATGACATAAAAATACATTTTTTATTTTCTCACTGATCTGCCTTCCAAGCCAACCCTCCAATACACTTTATTGAGAGTTGGCTGTAAATGGGTGTGATCATAGATTTGTGGTAAGTGGCAAAGAAGGGAACATCAATTCAAATTTGAATTAAGAAGCTGGGCATGATTCAGAATAGGGCTTGTCTTTCTGCGGACAAAAGTTTCCTTAAATTTATCTTTAAGGAACAACTCTGAGCCAATCACTGTATATCTGAGCAAAGGTAAGATACTGACATTTAACCTTCTTCTCAAAAATTCCAGTTTAAGTCTACAGAACTTTTACATTCTTTCTCTACTTATGGATCACTTTTAAAAAATGTACCTATTTAGATTAAACATCAGTTAGAGAATGCTCTTGTTTATAAGAACAATTTGGTCCTTCCTGGGAGATGTTTCAACCAGAGAAGGATATAGTCCTTATGCAGATCACTGTAAAATTTACAGTTAAGCAATACATGTTGGACAGTCTATTTCCCCAGAGTCACATGGGCAGGTGTCTTCTGTTGGTGGGGTTTTGGTAAATCTACCCTGTAATAAAACCGATGGGAGCTTATTGTACCTAGCTTGAAAGAACTTCTTCCTTAACCCTGAGATGGTTAACTTGCATAAAAAGCTTTCAGATTGTCATGTGTCTCTTGTTACCAGGGCTTTGCTGTTCCAGGATAAGGCACTAACTTTGGTTTGGTATTCAGTGTCATTAAATCTTTCAAAGACTCTAATTTTTTGATTGGTCAAAATTGGATGATAGAAGCACATCCATAGCCCTTCAGTCTCTGGTGGGCAGTCTCATAGCTCATAGACTTTTAGTGTATGGTAAGGGGTGTCAGCCAGCATGACTTAGTGAACTCACAATTCACATTGAAGCAATGGTACGTAGTTTTGCTTTCTGAGGCTCAAGGATACATAAGGCTGGACAGTGGGCTTGAGAAACAGAGATTAATCCTAAGGAGAAAGGACCTTAACTAAAATAGAAAAGATCATGAAGGCTTAAGATGATTTCTATGATAACAAGCATCAGAATAGTTAAAGTAATGGTCTTTCAAATGGTAATATATGTCTGTGAAAACTGGACATTTAGGAAGAGGAAGTAAAAGAAGCCTTCAAATTATGGAATTGGAGACAGGTTACTAAAAGTACCATGGAGTGCAAGAAAACCCAATTGATCAGTCCTGGATGGAATAGAGATTGCTATCACTGCCTTAAGAGACAAGACAGTTATGAACTAGGAAAAAACAACTATGCTAGGCAAAAGTGAGAGAAATAGAAGTGGAAGACAATGGGTCTAGATGGCAAGGAAATCAAAGGAACATCCTTCAAACAGTAACAGATGATCATTGGGGGCAGGTTTTGATGACAGGTGTTTATTCATTCTGGGACTGATTTGATGACATATAATTAATCTTCTTTGGACACTTCATTTCCTTGTTTAGGTTTGGTGGCAAATTGATATATTTTGGAAAACTCATGCTACATTATTATTTTTTGGGGGGGAGGGGGTTGGCTCCTCTGGAAATTATTAGAAAAAGCTGGTCAGAACCAAAACTGAGGTACATATGGTTTGGACTGCTTCACAAATTATGCTTTCTATGAAAGTTGTTTTCTAAGGGCACTCTAAATAGTGTAAATGTGACAAACAGATATTTGAAAGCAAATATAACCAGCTCCATGTTGAATGTATATTCAATGGCAAACTCTAATTTTGTGATATATGAAAATGTACTATAGTTGTGATATCTATTACTATGCATTACTTTTTGGATTATTTGGGTCTACATCAATTGTTGCATATAGTCTGGCTAATACTTGGATAGGAGACCACCGGGAATCACAGGACTAGCAAGCTAGACAGGTATGTTGAAAAAATGTCTTGAAAGAAAGCATTGGAAAGACACTTCTGTACTGTTGTTGGGTGTGCTTCTATCACTAGAAATTGAAGTTGACTTCAAAATTCTTTATTTTAAGCCTTAGTCTTTATTTAGGGATGTCTGGCTTTAAAATTGTTTAAGAAACTGTTCTACTTGCTATTTCCATATTTTACCAAAGCGTTCTACTCAATTCTTTCATGCAGCTTTTTTTTAATGCATAAAAAAAGCTGATTTATGTAGCCTGCCTAAATCTTTTAACCATCGAGCATGTTTGATTCCCTCTCTTTGGTAATGTGTTTTTCGATACAGCACCTTCTAAAATTGTGCATAAACCTGAATATTGAACACCATATGCTAATTACACCTTGAAACTCTGATTTAAGTGCTTCAAAATATTGTATGGACATTTTTACAGGTAAGTGCGTCATCCCTTTAATTCCTTTCTCAGCAGCTCACTATTTAATTAAATTTACTTTCTGCCAATGCATTTTACATTTTTGTGGCCAATGTGCATCTGAAAGTTTTATTAAGTAGGCCAGTAATCTCAGTTACATGCTAAGATTTAAGTCCCTTTAATTTTTATTTGCTGTTTGCTCTCGCTTTATACCACATCTTAGATTTATATTATTCTCAAGTAGAAGTTGTTGAAGTTTTCCCATACTTTCCTCTTCCTTCTGTTCCCACTACTTGAATGGTCTGCATGTAACCTGGGAAAAATAGAAGAGGAGCTCCTCTGCTTAGACTGAAAGGCTACTTATCCTGTTGACCACAACAGATGTTTCTCATCATAGGCATCCAAGAAGGAAGTAGAGGGGCAAGAGAGACCAATCATGATGATACATGCATGACAACATCATCATGCAAATGCTGTGACTTATGTACCTTCATCAGACATCAGCATTCCACTACATAATGGTGGCATTTGTACATGTGCTGTCATTTTGCCAACATTGCAGTTTGCTGTAAACATTGTTCTCTTCTTCTGTTCTTGCTTTAATGATAGCCATGCAATTCCAGATTCAAAGGAAGTATCCCCAAATACAGAGATGATTCCAGAGTTAAGAGACCTCAGAGTCAAGATGCCTGCTGGGGCCATGCACATTGTTAGGTGTTCCACATTTCTAGATGTTTTCCACCCACCTCTTTTCATCCTCCTCCTATGCTTTCTATTTCTCTTTCTCTCCCCATTATCCACCATTCATCTTTCTCTCTCAGTGCTTTGCCAGGCAACAGGATAAGCACTTTTCCTTTTCCTCTTTCTTATAACTTTAAAAAGCTTTGGAGTTCAGAGAAAAACTGAAGCCGTATCCAGCATATTCATTAGTTCCTCTGGATTATTTGTGGAAGCAAGCAGGTGAAACATAATTATCTAGTTTTCCCCATCCACCAGCTTTCAGGAAAAGGACATCAGAAACCAAGCCTATCTGAAGCTACTCTCTAATCTGCAATTTCCATATTCCCTGAAATATAGTTAAATTAAAAGCCTAAAAACATAATCTAAAGGTTCTTAGGGCCCTCAAGACATTTATATTTTATCCATAACTTTAATTACACCACTAGACTCCTGAAGCCAGTTGGAGGGTGGGGCAGGAGAATGGATGAGAATGGATTATGACTGATACATCAATCCCCAGTTCAGCCATTCTTCTTGTATATGGGAGATGCAGTGACATATGCCTAAGCAAGCAGCCAAGATAAGGATGTGGAATGAAATCAGTTCTTACCATTATTCTTTCTCAGAATAAAAATACTACCTAGTAAAGCTTGGTAGATAAATCAAAATGATAGAAAGAACTACTTGCATGAATAAATGCTCCTCTGTGTGAATGAAGGTTGCCAATTTATCCCCTGAAGGAAAACATTTATGAGCAAAAGAAAGGTTTCCTAACTATTCAAGCATGATATATAATATAAATAGCAAAAGCATTTGATCAAAACCCAATTAACTTGTCATATAATCTTTTCTTTAGCTCATTCTCATTATTAATGATAGATCAAACGTTCTGTTTGCAATCAGAAAATTGTTTTCCTAGGAGACCTTTATATCTGATTTATTTAAATGATACCAAACAGTGGTTATATTGCTATAGGTTCCAACAGTAGTATAATTTCATGCAGGATCGGAGCAACTGCAGAGAAGGCATGCTTCTGAGACCCCGCTAGGTGGAATTCTTTTATGGAAGGGATCCGTAACAAGCCCTCTCTGCATGACTGGGTGGGATGGGTCGATGTAGTAGGGATGAGACGGTCCCTCAGGTAGCCTGGCCCCATGCCATGTAGGGCTTTAAAGGTCATAACCAACACCTTGAATTGAACCCAATTGAACCCTGGGTTCCAGCAAACTGGAACCCAGTGCAGCTCGCGGAGCAAAGTTGCTACATGTGCTGATTTTGGTGCACCTAAGATTGCCCGCACGGCCGCATTCTGGATCAGTTGTAGCTTCTGGATGTTCTTCAAGGGTAGCCCCATGTAGAGCGCATTACAGTAGTCTATATGTGAGATAACTAGGGCATGAGGGACTGTTCGAAGGGCCTCTCGGTCTAGGAAAGGACGTAACTGGTGCACAACACGAAGTTGGCTAAAGGCTCTCCTGGCCACGACTGCCACCTACTCTTCGAGCAGGAGTCATGAGTCCAAGAGGACCCCCAAGTTCTACCAGGTCTGTCTGGGGTAGTGCAGCCCCATCCAGCACCAAAGATGACAAGCTCCTAGATACTCCTAGATTATTTCTTTATATCTTCCCCCTGAAGACTTTTCTGGAAATTGGCTCTGTTTCCAACACTGGTTGATTACTCTTTTAGAAGGCATAAAAGAACTTTTCAAGGAACTTTTCTGAAGTTATATTGTACAAGTAGAATTTCTTTGAGAGAAAACTTGCTCTGTACTTCCATGGTGTAATGGAATAGCAATCTTTAAAAGTTCTGGTGGCACTCAAAATTTTTGAGAGTTCTCAAAATAGTTGGTCCATTTCTAATGTGTTATCAATTTACTTTTTCACCATGCTTTTTTTTAAAGATTGCTGAACTGGTTAAAACATGTCAAGTCATCAACTGGCACTTTATCAGTTATTTAACACAGAATTATGCAACATTCCAATTTGGAATCATATGCAAAGAGATCCAAAATAAAGCAAGAGACGGCCTCTACAAGGTGTCATCCACTTCTCTAACTACTCTATCCATGTGTTGTACAGACAAATGTCATATTCTCTCTTTGCATATTCAGTCTTTGCATTTTTGTACCACTGGAGCCTTTTAGTAACATGAAGTTATGAGTCTTACATTCAAGAATAATGATGTGAACTGAGTTCAAAGTTTGCAGCACTTCCAGTGAATGAATACATGAATGAGTGCTTATAATAGAGGAAAATTTTAGTGAACTTATGATTGAAAGAAGTCTTAATGAAAATAAGCAATTTGTACTGTGATGAAAAGAATGATGTCAAAGCTGGAAATGTCTGAATCTACCTTGCAATGCTTCAAAATAATAACAGCTATTGTGTTTAGCTATGAGAAAGAAATTTTCTGTATTCAATATCAACAAACATGCAGGACCAGCTGGTCAATTCAGACAACATGTATATGAAACTATTGGTCAATTTTAAAAATTAAGTTCTAAGAATTAATACCACTGTTTCTGCTGCACGATGACAAAGTTATTCAAAATGTGTGCTGGGAAACTGATACTTCTTATTTCAATGCACTTTTCAAAGAAGATCTTCTTTTCAAGACTTTCCTCTACATCAGAGCTTTCCAAAGTGCCGCCGCTGGAGACACATCGGCGGCGGCGGCAGCGTGCACGGCGGCGGCGCGGAGGGGCGTGTGGCGGTGTGTGTGCGGCGGCAGTGGCGGCAGCCTCTGCTAAAACGCGGAAGCACTGATCCCGCGCCACTACTGCTGCCGCCATGCGCGCGCCGCCGTTTCCGGGTGGTGTGGCAACACACTTTTGTGTCGCAACACACAGTTTGGAAAGCTCTGCTCTACATATTGAGAATCATATCAGCAGTCTCCTAAGGTATATTGTGACCCTTGATTAATTTTGACAGCAAACCACAATTTTTCCAGTTGAAATACTAAATGTGCATTGAATATTGCTTCACTGAACTGTGATTGTTTTCATCTATCTAGCGTTTTGATGTAAGCTATCTGATTTTCTTCAATCACTTACAGATCACCATTAAGAGAATGAAGTGCAAGTGCTGAATTAGCAACCATTCTATCTTTATTTACCATTTTAAGTGTTTGGGGTTATCTCAGAATCTTGGAATATGTTCTTTAATAAGACCCATGTGCAGTCCACCGACTTCATAATTTTGTGGTGCTTAATAGTGTGAAATGCAAACAAACCCTTTTCTGCAACAACACCATCCTTTGATTTGCTTAGTGGCACAACTACAGTCAAGGAAGGGATGGCGGCTGCCTTGGGGCCTGCAGACATAGGGGAACCCAGTCCATTAACAAGAAAAACCTAGTTGTAGTCTGCTGCAGGGTTGGTAGGCCCCATGGAGAATGGAGGGGGGTGGAGGGGCAGGTGGAAGTGAGCAGCAGGGAATACAAGCAGCCTCAGTGTGTACTGACTAGGGCAGGGTTTCCCAAACTGTGAGGTGAACTTCCCTTGGGGAGGTGCCGACAGAGTCCAGGGGAAATGTGAAGAACCTTTTAGTTACATTGTTACAATAAATCCACCTTTCCCAAAGTTTCATTGTATTGTTTCCATTGTTCATTTGTGTTCATTTTGGTCTTTGGATTTTTAGGGGAAGTGTGTACATTAAGATTACACTAAACGGGGGGGGGGGGGGGTATGATGTCAAAAAATTAGGAACTTTTGGACTAGGGAGATCACTTTTTTGTGTGTGCGTCTGTCTTCAAGTCAGTTTTTGACTCCTGGCGATTGCCTGGACTAGTCCCTGCAATTTCCTTGGCAAGGTTTTTCAGAAGTGGTTTGCCACTGCCTCCTTCCTAGGGCTCAGAGAGACGGCCTTGCCTAAGATCACCCAGTTCGCTTTCTGCCTAAGGCAGGATTACAACTCTCAGTCTCCTGGTTTCTAGTCTGATGCTTTAAGCACTACACCAAACCGGCTCTCATGGTAGCAAAGAGATACAGGTGCAGCCCAGATCTGGGAGACCTAATGCATATACAACCTGCCAGCCCTGCTCCACACCAGATAGCATCACTGCTGCTCTTCCACCCTAAGAGTGATTTGTGAGTGGCAGATCAGGCACCAGAATAGATCTGCTCTTTGAATGTAGGCACTAGCTCAGCGTTTCTCAACCTTAGCAACCTTAAGATGTGTGGACTTCAACACCCAGAATGCCCCAGCCAGCCTTTTATGTCTGATTAAAAAAAGAAAAACCTCCTTGAATTGCTCCCTTCTGCTTTCCTGAGTCAACCTGAGATTGTGAATCAATAGCACCTTTATTTGCCATGGGAATATCTGCATAGCAGCTGCTGCTGCTTCTCAACCATTTTGAAAACATGGGAATTTAGTTCTGCAGGGAATTTATGTTTTCATATTGTCATCATGAAATATCCCAATAATGAGTGAGAGATCACTGTGACCTAATATTTTAATATTTAATTAATAATTTAACATTTAACATTTAATGTTTTTAAACTAGAGCAAAACCTCTGCCTTTAAAGCAATGTTTTTATGAATCAGGAAGGTCTCTGTTGTTTGTTAAATTATCAGCTTTTCTCTCTCTCTCTCCACAACGCGCCCAAATTGCAGACCATATTTTCTGGCGCCTCATGATTACTCCCTCAGAAAAGTAAAGATGGTGGGCCACAACCCCATGAAGCCCCGCCCCTTTTTTACATGCATCCCTTTTTCATTTCATTCACTACTCAGAGATGAGATTGCTTTTCCAGAAAGTACAGTCCCACTGCTGCCATTCTCTTCTGTTCACTGCTGTTGTTCAATACTATTGAGTGCTGCTCCAATTCCATATATCAGGGCTTTCCAAAGTGCCGCCACTGGCGACACACCAGCGGCGGCGGCGCGCATGCGCATGGCGGCGGCACGGGGGGGGCGCACGTGCACAGCAGCGGGGGGGGCGCACGTGCACAGCGGTGGCGCAGGGGGGCATGCGGTGGCGCGCGCGTGCACAGTGGCGTCACGGGGGTGTGTGCGGTGTCCCGCGCGTGCACGGCGGTGGCAGTGGCGGCAGCGGCGGCAGCCTCCGCTAAAACGCGGAAGCTCGGCCGCGGCTGCTGTGCACGCATGCACCGCCGCTTCCGGGTGGTGTGGCAACACACCACGCTGTGTGTGGCGACACACTTTTGTGTCGCGACACACAGTTTGGAAAGCTCTGCCATATATCTTGGGATAATTCTTCTTCCCAGCCAGTGCAATGTGCTCTGTGTGGGACGGCTCTTGAAGACCACTTGGAAGCTGCAGCTGGTCCAGCATGAATTGAAGTGAGTAGTTTGGTGTGTTCCTTGGTTCCCTCATGTAACACCACTTTTTAGATTGTACTGGTTGCTAGTTGGCTTCCAAGTGCAATTCAAGGTGCTGGTTGTTACCTACAAAGCCCTACTTGAGCACCTAAGGAACTACTTTTCTTAAGTTGTTTCTGTCCATCCAGTAAACTCTGGCAGGGCTGGCTCATTCTTGGTCCCATCAGAAAACAGTGACATCTGCCCAGGCCACATAGAATGACCTCTCCTGTGGCTGACCCTGCCATCCGGAACAGTATCCACCGTGAAGTTTATACAGCCCAGACCCTGCTGTACTTTCATAAAGGCTTGAGAATCTGGCCGAGGGGCAGTATGAGTTTTGATGCTGCTTCCTGAGGTATGTCTCCATTGATTTGGAATAAGTTTTATTTTAATTGTGTAAACTGCCTGGAGCTGAGAATTGTGATTGAGGCAGCATATACATTTGACAAATAAACAAATGCTCTCTGTATACCATTTTTTCATAATAGAAGTAAAAACTAACTGATTGCAACAGAGGGCGATATACCAGGATGTAAGAAAGAAATTGTTGCCTTAGAGCCCCGTCCTCTCTGGTCACACTAGGCTTGTATAAAGTGAATGGGAAAGAAGCTGGAGAAATCTGCTTAGGTATCTTCTCAAATCAGATCAGCCCCTGCTTTAACATAATAACTACAGACATTTGGAAGCACCAGTGCCTATTAATGCTGGGGTGAGCCACCCTGCAAACATATATGAGAATCCCACTCCCATCTTTGGCTATGAACAGATCGGTTTAAATTATGGGAATTAAAAAGAATGCAGCTGATCTTAAGAACAGAGGTAGACGCTAATGTAAAACATGAATTTATGGTGAATGGGACTCTTAATGGGATGGATTTTTCCATAATTGACAGGAGTGGGAAACTTAGAGGGACTGGAAAATGTAAAAGACAGGATCTACAAGGAAAGAGAAGATTATATAAAGGATTGTTCTCCTGGGAAGCTGCTGGAGAATGCAAGCTTTTACAAGCAGCTAAGAGGTGGTTAGGAGTCACACCAACCCACAGTAACTATTATGAAGTTGGAACAAATCCTCCCACTCTTTCTGTACTAATGAGAGAAATTATAGATTATGAAGATAGAGAGGAACCAAGGAACCTCTAGGCATTCCTCTCAAGTTAGTGTGATTAAGTCTTCAGGCTTGTGAGAATTCAGAGCAAACAGCCGATTGAGCCTCCAGCCCAGGCCATCCTACCTCCTTTGGACAGAAAGGTGGGAGACAAATGAAATATCTGAGAAGAAGGGCACCTAAGAGAGTGGTGGCCCATGAGGAGGGAAAACATTCCAAGGCTTTGAATTCAAGCCACTATGGAAGGAGGGGTGGTTTGGTTTGGTTTAGCTTATTGTGGAAAACAAGTAAATTTCACTGGGGAAGAGCACATGCTAGCTGGCTGTGTTAGAGTTGAGAAATAATTAAAGGTGTTCATGTTTGATAAAAACTGACAGGTGTTTTCCAGGAGAAGTAACAGTTAAAACCTGGTTGCAAAAGGTTTGGGTTATAACCAAAAAGTCAGAACAGGGATGGGTGTGGGATAGGAAGGGAGAAAGCAAATAGAGGATTCAGATGAATATGAGATAAGCTGTTACTGCAGATGAGAAGATTAGACCGTAATTAAGGCATTAGAATTAGGGACCTCCAGAAAGGGGAAAAGTTGTCCCAAAAAGTAAAAAAGGAAGAAATTCGACTTAGAAACTCAAGAATTAGGAAAGGTATAAAAGGCTGTGGAGCTGTGTGCAAGGGAGGGGAAGAAAGGAATAAAGCGGAAGTTGGTCTGGTTCAGGGAAGAGGAAGAGGAGGAGGGATAAGTGAAGCTGGTTAACTCTCAAACCCAGGACAACTTCTGCTTTAAAATAATAGCTACATATATGTTCTTATGAGCCCATTGAACAATGCTGTATGAACATATCCATATTTCTACGTAAGCTTTGCTTCATGATGGTAGGATGGAAAAAACAGGCCTGTGATGAGAGGCCATGAGAGACCTTCTGCACAATTTGTATAATTCAGGCTGCCAGCTCCTGTTGATCTAAACATGGCTCATAAGCAGTCCCCAACTAATTACTGAAGTTTCCAGTTGGCTGTAGAGTGGATGCCAAAATTGGTATTGGTATTAAATCTATGCCTCGGAGAAGGACGGCAGTAAATTGGAACCTCTGAGCTGGTTCCTTCTGCCCAGCCCTGCAGTAAGTCTTTGGTTGTTACTTTATGCTGACAGTTGGTAAAATCCTAGTCGTATTCTGGAATCTAAGATTATATCTGCATTGCTGAGTTTGCTGTCATGAGTATGGGCTACCAACAGATTTTGGAGAGCAGGAATGGACACTGTCATCTTCTTCGTACCTCCTGCTTACCGTGAATGCAGACTCCACCCATTTTTTTCTTCCTCTGAGCTGAAAGTAGTGCTTGAGGGCTTGTGCTGATGGTCTGATTGCCTGCTGTGTTTTGCTTTGTTCTAGATAAGCCCCTGAAATTTGATTGGTTACTACCTATTCATTCTCCCACTTTTTCCTCAAGATGGTCTGCTTTGGTGCTTCTGTTATAGGCCTTTCTTGGTGGCTTGGTGTTAGAACACTTGCTTGATGTGCTGAATATCCCTGGTTTGAAAGCTACTCAGAATAATAATTTGCTGAGTTTACTTTTCCTCTGGGCTTTTTTTTTTAATAAGTACACTGGTACACTGTTTCATTTTTTCCCCAGTCACTTCAGGTAGAAGTTCCAAAATATCCCATATGGTTTTGCACTGAAGGATTAGCTTAACAGTGCAGTGTGAAAAGTGGCCTAAAGAAAATGGCCAAAAGAGTATTTCCAATCACAGTGCTCTACGTTTCTTTTTTTTTCTATTTACTATCCTAGTGTCATTATAGAATAATGCATCCTTGACATTCCATGTTCTCTTATATGGAAATACTAGTCAACCTCCCTCCTCCCCCCCCCCCCCAAACACTGCATTTGAAGAAATACTTTCCAATGTCCTACTTTCCAATAGAAGCCAATTTATTGCTATTTTTGAAAAAATACTTGCTACTGCAGGAAGTAGGGGTGTATTTAGAAAATTCAGTTTGGTGTTTCTAGAATTCCTACTAAATCTGATGTTTAGTTTCCTTCAGCTAAGCCATACTAAAAGATGGCAGACATTATTAATTAGGGCTGTCCTATGTGGATGGACTAGCCCCAGCTGTTGCCAACCTAGCAATTCGAAAGCATGCAAATGCAAGTAGATTAATAGGTACCACTTCGGTGGGAAGGTAACAGCGTTCCACGTGCATCATGCCGGCCACTTGACCATGGAAGCGTCTTCGGACAACGCTGGCTCGTCGGCTAACAAACGGAGATGAGCACCGGCCCCTAGAGTCGGACACGACTGCACAAATCTGCGGGGGGAACCTTTACCTTTTTATCTGGATGGTACAAATCAGGGTTACCAGTAGTTGGCAGGAGATAAATAGAAAACTCCATGTCCTTGCAGCCCAGATCAGATAGCCTTATTACTACTATCATCCCAGATAACAAAACATCATCTCTGTAGTGTCACCAACTCTTAATGTCACCTAGATGTGGACTACATACTAAGAAAACAAATGCTTCTTCAAAAAGCACTATATATAAATCTGCTACTTATGGCTCCATAGAATTATCTATCAGAACTCCTTTATTTTGCCTTTTTTTAAAACAACAAAAAAGCCTGATAAATGAGAAATAGCTCCATACCAAAGTAGGTGGATGTTCAACATCAATTTGCTGATTTAATGTGTTCTCAATTATCTCCAATGTCTTCCCTTATGGGATACTATATAAAGTATAAGAACATAGGATGATTAGTTATTGTATTTGTTTAATATATTTTAATGCCTCTGCTTTATTAAAGAAGTTAGCACTATCTTTTATATAACTTCGTACAGATGAGGTAAATGATTTTAATAGGAAATTGCTCATACTGAGAATTGTGTTCTAATACAGATGTGCTGGTTGAGACTATAGACTCCCCAGAGGTGGTATCAGTCCTTTATTAATTGTTGGAAGTATCTGGAAGACTGAAATACCTGGATTATTGTACTATAGAAAATGTTAAATGCTTTGTGTTATAAATCCCATTGTTAATCCTTCTTTCAATAAGATATTGATTTCCTTCTATATAGTTCTGGTGGGATCACTTGCACTCTGCATACATGAAATTTGTTCTGATAACTTTGCACACTTCTTTATCATAATGCTGTCTATTCATTACCACTATTGTTCCCCCTTATGAGCTGATTTAATTATAATCCCTAAATCCTGGGCCAACAGGTGATTCTCTAAATCTATTCTAATTAAATTATGCCAGTGTGAATTATTCTTTCTCTCGGACTATTCCAATTCTTTCAAAATCAATTCCTTAAATACAGAAGGTTACATGTGGGTTTGGAATGAAAACTATAACAAGATGTCCACGCAAGTTGAACTCTATCTTTAAAATGATATCTGAACTTTAAAGATCTCAACAACAACAACAGCAACAAATAATGAATTATGGTCAGAGCAAAAAAATAATAATCCAGATACTTGGATACTTAGATTTTCTCTTTCACTTAACAACAGAATCAAGAAAAGAACCAAATATATAATTATAAATCCAATTTCAGTCACAGTGAAGACTATTCCAGATCCTATAAAAGAGATAGCTTCTAGATTAGCAAGTCAAAGCTAAACTATAAGGTTCTGTGCACTAATAACAACTGAGTAGAATTTAGCAAGCTTTCTAGAAATCTCAGATGACAAATCAATTAGTAGAGAGGTTACACTCTTCTCTGACCTACTGTAATGCTTGGTAAGCAGAAGAATTATTAAGTCAAAACACAAAGTTTAATACTACAGTAGAACATGAGAAATTCATTCAGTAACTCACTCCCTCTGGGCAGGGGCAAAGACTGTCTTGGGAGGGAATGTTTTTATATCTCCCTTCACAAATCATGGGAAGCAAAGCATTGAATTTTGCCAGGAAGAAGGACAGTTTATGCAGGATGGACACGTCGTTTAAAAGATAATTGGCAGGGGAGAAGGGACCTCTGAATAGACCATTTTTTTAATATGGAAGGAAGTATTCCAATCTTTCTGGAAGTCAAGATCAAGAATCCATTTTTTAGTTTAAAATTGGCTCTCTAACCCAGTAAAACTAAATATTGGTCTGTGAGGCCATAACATCTAGATATGCAAGCACCTCTACCTTCCAGGAGGATAAAAAATTATAATCAAGGATTAAGATCTCCCCATAAGGGCCAGTGTTTATCAGAATTTGAATTGGCAGAGACTCGGGTAAGCTTCAACAGAGACTAGTCCTGATTTCAAGCACAGAAATGTATTGATGACACATTGTGGAACTCAAAGGAACTCAGGTTGCACTACTTCTAAGGTTCTCAGTTCTTTATAATAGCAGGTCTGTGAACTGTACAGCAAACATTTAATCACTTTATTTATGAATATTTCTCTTGTCAAGTCACCTATAGTATTCAATCTGGTTTCAACATTACTATTTTTAACACTTTAAATACTACAGAAAGGTGGGATATAGATTTTGGCATGTATAAGCAAGCTCTGGAGTCCTTTATATTTTTGAACTACAAAGCCATCTATAATAATTCGTCCAGAGTCCCCTATTCGGGGAGATGGGTGGGGATAAATTAATTAATTAAATAAATAAATAAATAAAATTATTCATGTATAGCTCAAGAACATACAATTTCATATTGAAACTAAGAACATATGGCTAGTTTCATTCATTTGAAAGATTACAGAAAACATTCTAGATTTCAATGCTTCCCTCTACCCCCCCCAAAAAAGTTTCAAAGACTTGAAAGATTTGTCCCATTGTTCTCAGGGTTGCATTTTTTTTACTGAAATGGCTATTGCGGCTCAAGGCAAGGTAGGAACGTACTCTCCATTTGATTGTCAGCCAAGATAATTTTTTTCTGCATTTACAGTGTGCTCCAACATCAATCAAGCTATTATGTAAATTTTAAACAGGAAAATGCATACCATAAGCTTGCAAAGATTCATATTTGCCATAAGTGTAGGGGAAAAGGCAGTAAAATTCATTGCAACATCAAGACTTCATTGAACAGGGACAGCTGTTTTCAAATCTGCCACATGAACTTTACTTTGAATATAGTAAAATAGCAGATGCTTATGAGCAATTGGGGGACTTGTATATTTATTGAACATGCAGTTATTCAAGTTGCATACTGAATGTTTTGCTCTATATTGTTCAGCAAATGTTATAAAAAAGAATATATGAGCCTGGTATGAATTAAGTCATTTAGCAAAAGTCCTATGAAATCATTAAAATTACTATTCTGAAATTGTTACATATCTTCCTATAAAGTATTCCGGATCACTTTGCAGTTCAAATATATAAAAGACTCCTGAGCTTGCTTATTTATGCCAAAACCTGCATCCCATCATTCTGCACTGGTATCATTGGCTGGTATCCAAATCAAAGGCAATAAAAACAAACATAAATGTAAAACTAACAATTATAAAATGATCAGTTTTAATTCCATGGTGACCACATATGACCTGTATTATTTGCAAAAGTCAAGGAATACCGAAAATTTGGACATCTATGCTTTTTAAAGAAGATTGATTTTCCGGTTCAGGTTATTTCCTGTTGGCAATTGAGAAATATAATGTAGGATAATGGAACTCAGTCACTCAGTACAGAAGAACACCACTTATTTCAGGCTGAGAGGGCACACCAAAAAGTAGGTGGGGCCAAGACAAAAATTAAATTTTAAAATGTTACCTTTAAATTAATTTAAAATAATATTAAATTAATAAAATACAGTTCCTCTTATCTACTGTATGTGTTTTGGATTTTTCCCTTACCTAGTTAATAAAGAGAATTTTCTAGCATATTTAAGAGTGGCTATATGGACCAAATACTAGATTGGTGAGGATTGGGCTTCCTTGGCCTAGTGACACACCTCAAGCAAAGAGATGTTGAGTTTTACATTTGGAAAATAAACTTCAATAAACTACTCCTGGTGCTTGCCCCAAATAATAGGTGAGCATTCCAAACCCTAAAGTTTCTGACACAGGGATGGACTAATAATACACACATGCAACCTTGAGATACCACCACCATTATCCATACCCCTTCCCCTTTCTTCTCTGAAAATGATAGTAGGAGGAAGAGCAAGATCCCTGTCTCCTCCCTTTTCTTGGAGTTTGAGGGTTTTCCACAGAGGGAATAATAGAAGCTTTAGCAGGAATGGTCAGTCAAGAAAATGACATAAGGTAAAGATGAATCCTCTTCTCCCAATAGGAGATTCCCAGTCAGAATTCTCCTTCCTTCTTGAAACTTTTGTTTGTGGATGTGGAACTCCTATTCATGTTTTGACTCAGTTGCCTGGGGGCTGTAAGGGGCTGGATGGGATGAAATAGGTTGATGATGGAGGTGCTGCTTTTCCATCAGGGTTTGTTGACATATCTAGTATTGTCTCTTGAAGGAATGGCATTGCCTTAAAGAAGCAGGTGCACAACTGGGGGGGTCATCTGGATTCATGACTGCTGCTGGATGATCGAGTAGAGGCTTTGTCCAACTTTGGCTGGTGCGCTAATTGGAGCTCTACATACCCTCATCAACATTTGTCTGGACCAGGGTTTCTCAACCAGGGTTCCGCGAGAAGTCACTAGGGGTTCCCTGGGAGATCACGATTTGTTTTAAAAATTATTACAAATTCAGGCAATTTCACATTAAAGAGGTAAGTTTCATTCTTTATTTTTAGTTTAAGAACACTATTAGTGCATATATAAAGGCCTACACATGAAACGAATATAATAATTTTGTAACTTGTGGCCTATATTTGAGCCTGAATGTGCAGGGGTTCCCTGAGGCCTGAAACATATTTCAAGGGTTCCTCCAGGGTCAAAGATTAAGAAAGGCTGTTGTAATGTGATCTACATGAGGCCTTTGAATACCACTAGGAAGTTGCACTTGGTCCAAAAATACAGGAGTATAACTGTTGGCAGGTATTTATTGACACATTTGTTCCAGGTCCTGGGTCCCTGTAGTTTATGAGTGCACCAAGTGCTAGTTATGACCTTTAAAAGCCTACGTGGCTTGGCATTGAAGTACCACCTTCTCCAACCAGTTTTGACCTGCCTGACTTGAATGTTCTAGGAGAACCTGCCTGTGGTTCCTGACTTTTGTGAGGCAAGAAGGGTGGAGGCTTGTACATTCTCTTTTTCTCTTTTGCGCTTAGACTTTGGAATGGTCTCCCTCCAGAAATATGATCACTGTTGGCTTTCTGTACATTATGAAAAATGGGATTATTTGGAGAGCCTGAGTATCAGTCAATGCTGTTGGTTATTGATGTATTGTTTTGTGGGCAATCATGTTATTTTGATGCTTGTTTCTTTTATGTTTACCAATCGAAGAGAATTTATGTTTATACCATAGATACTGTATTGTATTTTGAAAGGTGTATGTAAATTTATTTATTATTATTATTTCTAACTTATATCACCGCCCATCTCCCCCCACAAGGGAACTCTGGGTGGTTTACAATCAAGTCAGCAATTAAAAACATATAAAATACTTTATACAATTATTAAAAATATAAGAATATAAAATCCAAGAGGCTGTATGTGATGTTTGCGAACCAAACTTTATGGTGCGAGCCATCCCCAGGAAGAGCTATTACTCATCCCGTCCCAAGCAAGGTGGCAGAGCCAGGTTTTCAGTTGCTTCCTGAAGGTCAGGAGTGTGGGGGCTAGCCTCACCTCAATGGGCAGGATGTTCCAAAGGGCGGGTGCTACGGCAGAGAAGGCATGCCTCCTGGATCCCGCTAGGTGAAATTCTTTTACTGATGGGATCCGTAGCATGCCCTCTCTGCATGACCGGGTGGGGCGGGTTGATGCTCTGGGGATGAGGCGGTCTCTAAGGTAGCCTTGTCCCATGCCATGTAGGGCTTTAAAGGTAACAACTAACACCTTGAATTGGACCCGGAAGCAAACTGGTAACCAGTGCAGCTCACGCAGCAGAGGTGTCACGTGTGCCGATCTTGGGGCACTCATAACTGCATGCGCAGCCGCATTCTGGACCAGTTGAAGCTTCTGGATACTCTTCAAGGGTAGCCCCATGTAGAGTGCATTGCAATAGTCTATATGGGAGATGACCAGGGCATGAGTGACTGTACGGAGGGCATCTCGGTCCAGGAAAGGGCGAAGCTGGCGTACAACTCGAAGTTGCACAAAAGCCCTTCTGGCCACAACTGCCACCTGCTCTTCAAGCAGGAGTCGTGAGTCCAGAAGGACCCCCAGGTTCCGCACCGAGTCTGAACGGGGTAGTGCCACCCCGTCCAGATCTAAAGATGGCAACTCCTTGGATCCCGAGGCGCCATCAATCCACAGCCACTCCGTCTTACCAGGTTTCAGCTGAAGCCTGTTGTTCCCCATCCAAACCCCCACAGCCTTCAGGCACTGAGAAAGGGCAGAAACTGCATCACTTAACTCACCCGGGATGGAGATATATAGTTGCCAATAGCCTTTCTTGATTGCGGCAGGTGTTAAGTTAAATAAATTATTTAAAGGTTTCTCATGGAACTTCAGTGGGGTAGCATCAGGAAATAAATAAATGAGGAGCAGAAGGAGCAAAATGAGCCTACTTCTGAAGAAAAAATATTAGGGGCAGATAGAAACATCTTCCTGGTCCAAGGGATACTTGTAGCTTTACTTCTCCCTTAGTACTTATATACAGGTAGTCCTCAACCATTCATTTAGCAACTGTTTGAAGTTACAACAGCGCTGAAAAAAGTTACTTACAACCGTTTCTTGCACTTTCAACTGTCACAGCATCCCTGCAGTCATGTGATCAAAATTTGGGTGCTTGGCACCTGGCATGGCTTTACAATGGTTGCAGCATCCCAGGGTCACATGATCACCATTTGTGACCTTCCCAGCTGGCTTCTGACAAGCAAAATCAAGGGGGAACTGCATGATTTCCTTAACGACTGCCACAAAAAATGTCATAAAATCGGGTGCAGTGACATGATGCCTTTCTTAATGACCGCACCACTTAACGATGTATTTTCCGGTCCCTGTTGTGGTTGTAAGTCGAGAACTACCTGTATCTAACTTTACCTGTAAGTAATGTGGTATGCAGTGATGATACAAATTTGCTTTGAAATACACCATCTCCAGTGCTGCACAATTCATTCTGCTTAAGAGAAGCCGTGTCATATTTTGGAGAATGTCCAAGAACCTCTGAACAAGCCCATATGTTTCCAGGGAAGGGTCACTGCGGGAGTCAGTCCCTCCAATAAGTTTTGTTTCATCTGCTTTCTTTTTTCCATTACCCACTGCTCCTACTTCTGCTCAGATCCCTTGCCTCTGTAAAACAGAAGGGGATTTAAGAATAGGCAGCACATGACTGAAACCATAGCTGCCAAGAAATATGAGATATTCACATGACAAAAAAGTACCCATAATCACTCGAGCTGAAAATATTTGATAGTTCATCGAGATTTTGATCCATGTTTTGACAGGATGTTCCACTGTGGGTTATACTTATTATACAGTGCAAAGTAATTGGTTATAAAAATAGTCATCAGCAGCCTCATATCATTTTCTTACCCGAGTAGGGAAAAGCTAATATATTAAGTAGAAGGGCGCAGGAGGTGGAAGAAATAATTATACACTAACATTGCTTTGCTCCAGCTGCTATTTGTAGACGTGACTACAAGACTACTAGAACAAATTAGCTCTTATTTTGACAAAGTGTGTACAGATGAAGGGCTAATTAGCACAGGTTGTTGCTGAGGTGCAACTTTAGATGGAACACATTTGAAATTTCAGTTACTTGTCTTTGCAGGAATGAACTTTTGACAAATCCAGCTGCTTAACTTTTAGAGATAAACTGATTTAAATAAAAAAACGGTGGACATGAGTAAAATTTAAGAAGTAACTACCTTCATTGTGCCAGAAAAGAAAATGCCTGCTTTTATCCTTATAAAATTTAAAATGCTATCTTTTATATAAAAATACCAGAAATACTGACATAAAGTTATTATAGCACAATATACACTAATGGATCTGAGGGTGAAGTGATATGACTCTTTCCTCATTCCACATAAACTAGATAATTGAATTGTGTTGGTCTGAAAGCACACAGTATTGTAAGATGTGGAACTGGTTCCTGCTTAGGAAACCCCTTGGAGTCCATTAGAGAAATCTTTTGAGTTTTCTCAAGGAAGCCATCAGTACCTTTGCAAATGAGTCTAATTCAAATTTGAGATTTGAAGGGAGGAAGATTTAATTTGAATCAGTCCAAGATCTGATCTGATTAAAAAACTGGCCATAAAGGAAAGCATCAAAATACCAAAAGCAAGATATGATGAACATAGCAGATATGATATGATAAATATATATGATAGATAGATATGATAAACATAGGTTTAGAGGAGATTAATCCTGCAAAATTTTGGCTGGGTAATTTTGTGGATTTCTCACTGTACATTTTAAAAATTATTTCTCCTACCCCTTTTTTAAGGTACAGATAGAGGCAATCCCTACCTGAACTTGGTTGAATTGGAAATAACTAAGCACTATTGAACCTAGATAAATCCTTGAGCTATAGACTAATCTGGAAATTAAATAGCACAACAGCCTCCAAATTGTCCCACATAGAGTCTAGAGATGTTGTGCTGGAACAATATAGAAAATGTTCTACTCAACTTACAAAATAAAAGTGATCAAAAGACATTTAAAAAGGAAGTTCATACTAAAGACTGAGGATATCGCAATGCTCTGACCACTGGCTTTCCTTGCTGTTAGAATGGCTCATTAGTATCAAATTGCCTCCTCAATTTACAATATCTGTAAAGAAAGAAAACTGCAACAGTGTTAGAGAAACTGCAGAGGCAGAAGATCCTAAAACCGTGTGTAAAATCTTGTGAAGTGATTCAGAGGCACTTGATTCAATTCAGTGCCTCAAATGATTTTAAAGACTCAAATTCAGCTGAATGTCCTTCAAATTGAATGTCCCCTTCAGAGCTTCACACAGTTCTAATATAATGCAACAAGGAGACACATTCTACCTCATCCTTAGCCAGAGAAGCTCAGTGAGTGACTTTGGGCCAATCGCTCTGTCTTAGCCCAGTCTACCCCACAGAATGATGGTTGTGGGGATAAATAGGAAGATGGAGCACTACCTTCAGTTGTCTGTCTGTGGAACCTGTGTTGAAAGTGATGCCTCAAAGAAAACGTATCAACACCACTAAGATAGTTACATTTCCAATTTTGGAGTTCTCATTTCTCCTGAGAAAGCAAGAAGTGCATTCTCACTAAGTGAATAATTCTCTAAGGAAATGGAAATACTCTTTCCGGGGACTGATAGTGAGGCCTCCTGAGTTCAGTTGAGGAAGCTATCAGTTGAACTTCATGTTTTGCACCTCAGGTATACATTTTCTCCACTATAGATACATATATGGTTCTGTCATATATACAGACTGAGACCAGGATAGATATAAAGGTATTTCAGACTTAACCTACAAAGAATGCTTAGGATGATATAGTGTTTCCTCTCTCATGCACCTGAGTACTACACAAAGACAAAATTATATTGCTATTAGTGTGGTATACTGGCTAAGGTGTTGAACTTAAAGTAGTAAAGGTAAAGGTTCCCCCCGCACATTTGTGCAGTCGTGTCCGACTCTAGGAGCCAGTGCTCATCTCCGTTTAATAGCCGAAGAGCCAGCGTTGTCCAAAGACGCTTCCACGGCCATGTGGCCGCGTGACACGCGTGGAACGCTGTTACCTACCCACCGAAGTGGTACCTATTAATCTACTTGCATCTGCATGCTTTCGAATTGCTAGGTTGGCAAGAGCTGGGGCGAGTGTGGGAGCTCACTTCGTATGCAGGGCTAGGGATTTGAACCTCCGAACTTGCGATCCTCTGATCAACAAGCCTGGCGTCTTACCCACTGAGCCACCACGCCCTGAACTTAAAGTAAGGAGATTCAAATTCAAATCCATTCTCAACATGGAAACTCGATGAATAACTCTGGACCAGTCAGTATCTTTCAAATCAAATTAAATGACTGAGGGTTATTGTGGGAAAAATAGGAGGGATTGCTATGTATACCACTTTTGTGCTCCTGGAGGGAAGGTAGGATATAAATTTAATACATAAATAATTTGGAGCCTCTTTTCAAAGTAATATGGAAAGTGGGTGGGAGAAATTCTGTTGCCTACTTGCTCCCATGCCAAGCATTAGACCCCTTTACAAAGCAAATACTATTTTTGCTTGGTTGTTTCATTGTATAATCATTATTTGGTTGGAATCTGCTCTGAAAATCACACTGGGGTTGAATCTGGGTAATATTTTTGGTGTAACCTGGTAGCTTGTGAAAAATACAGGCTGGTACAGAATGCCCGTCTGAATGAAGTAATTTTTCATTTACTGTAGTATGTAGGGGAGTAGGTAAAAGATATTGCTGGGACAAAACCAGAATTAGCAGGGCAAATTTCTCATGCTTGAATTTATTCTATTCAATTATGTGTAATTGATGTAAGAGAAGAATTCAGGCCTTCAACAGACAGTGAATGCGGGTAAAACTGTCTATTACAAATCATCTGTGGGAGAACTGAGTTGCCTCCATCCTCAGATTTTGTTGGGCTTCCTGTGGGAAATGGCAGACTGAACAACCTTGCCTGCAAGCTCTGTGGGCAGAGTTGGCAGTGTGGCAGTTTTTTCTGGGCACAGGCAGTTTTTTCTGTAGCCCCAAGTGTTTTTCCAGATTAAGGAAAATGCTGAGAATTGACCCATTTGTCCTCCAGACAGTGAGTTGCAGCCAGGAGATCATGGACAGTGTCTGCGACTGAGTGGTAAGACTTCACCGGAAGGCTGGGATTTCATCTCTTTCTGAGCCATGCTTTCAACCCCTTAAAGGGGAAATAAATCCTGCCTTCCCATTACTTAAGCACCTAATTTGTTTTTTAAGTTTTGTACCCTAAGAGAAGCTTTTTATAGTAAGAAAAAGCAGAATCTCTTGGTGAATATAGTTATTTTTGGAGATTTTTAACTATAAAAAATAGTTCTGGCTTGTTTTCCCATCTGGATTGTATTGAGGGCTGAAACTGTAAGATTTCCTTTCCGTTGCTATTTTTGGTGCTGAATTTGAAGGACGGTGTGTTTTCCTACACATTGCTTTTGATTTTGATTGTTAATTTTGGATTAATTCACTAACCTCTATTTCTGTGAGTTAACTCTTTAGGGGAAATAGTCATTCTTGGGGATGGCTAGCACCCTAGATGGAGATTGACCCTTACGCTCAGGATTTGAGAACTATAGCCATCTTGATTTTATTCCATATTATTCCATTTATATTGTCTAAGAATTTTAATGATATTTTATATTTTGTGTATTTGTATTAGAACCGGTTTTGTATTTTAATGTTGGTTTGGTTGTTTACCACCCAGAGTTGTCCTTACAGAGAAGATGGGCGGTAATATAAATCCAATAAATAAAGAAATAAAGAAATAAGGAAAGGGCTTACTACATGTTAAGAGATATACTGAAATTGAAATAATTATAAGGCTTATTAAAATGTTTCAGGGTCAGTTTGATCTTATAGATACATAGATTTGATAGATACATTTTTTAGTTTGGTCTTAGGAGTACAATAAAATATTTTATTTATTTATTTAATTTTTATCCTCCCTGTATTATTTTTATAAATAACTCAAGGCGGCGAACATACCTAATATTTCTTCCTCCTCCTGTTTTCCTCACAACAGCAACCCTGTGAGGTGAGTTGGGCTGAGAGAGAGTGACTGGCCCAAGGTCACCCTGCCAGCTTTCATGCCTAAGGCGGGACTAGAACTCACAGTCTCCTGGTTTCTAGCCCAGCACCTTAACCACTAGACCAAACTGGCCCTAAAAATAGAATATTTGTTTCCAGTTCTGATTATTTGGATTTTATTTTACTAATTCCCCCCTCCCTCAAAATACCAAAATCAAAGTGCAAGTTAATCGCATAATGCAGAAATAAAGACCAAATTCCCATGTTTTTAAGTGATCAAGAACGAGAATTTAAGTGCCTGGTTATCTATCTATCTATCTATCTATCTATCTATCTATCTATCTATCTACCTACCTACCTACCTACCTACCTACCTATCTTATCATCTTTTTTTTAATCCGTACAATCGTGTCTGATTCTTGGAGACCTTGGCAAGGTTTTCAGAAGTGGTTTGCCATTGCCTGCTTCCTAGGGCTGAGAGAGAATGACTGGCCCATGGTCACCCAGCTGGCTTGTTGCCTAAGGCAGGACTAGAACTCATCGTCTCCTGGTTTCTAGCCTGCTGCCTTACACCAAACTGGCTCTCATCTGTCTGTCTGTGTCTGTCTCTCTGTCATCTATCTATCTATCTATCTATCTATCTATCTATCTATCTATCTATCTATCTATCTCTATCTATCTATCTATCTATCTATCTATCTATCTATCTATCTATCATCATCTCTCTCTCTCTCTCTCTCTCTCTCTCTCTCTCTCTCTCTCTCTCTCTCTCTCTAATTTTTTAAAAAGTACTCTTGATTTACAATCAATTAATGACCCATTCATTGTATCGGTGTAACATCATGAGCACTTAGTGCAGCATGCATTGCATATAAAATAGTGGTTTATAAGTGGCAGAGATTTTTGATTTTGAAATACTGCTTTAGGCCTAGTTAGCTCTCTTGGGAAAGACCAAAGGAACAATAACTGATTTAATGAGCCATTCACAGTTTCACTGTTTAGAGCAGCAAAAATAAATGAATGGAATGCATTACATTTATAACCCCTTCCCCAGGGTGTCCTTTTTTTGAAAGCTAAACTATTGTAACCCTAATTTCAATAACATGGATTGATAAATTACATCATACAGATCACAGCAGAAGTCATATAATAGGTGCTATGGAAATCTGACACTTGGAGTTTTAAGCTACTAATTTACAAGTCAAGAAGACACTTGCATTTAATTGAAGTTTCTATTGCTTTATTAATTTACATGAGGGAAACTCCTGATGATAAAGTTGCAGTCAACTATCACCTCCTTTTTGGAGCAACGGCAGACCAGAGATGGGATCAGAATATTGTTATCTATCATACATAATCCATTAATTTTCCTCTTTGCTATCAGCCTAAGGACTCTGCTACCTTCTTTGCCACAGCAGATGGGATAAGATTGAGTACAGTATAGAATATATACAGTTGCATTTTAAAGTTTAGGCACCTCAGAGAGATTCAAAACAATAATTTTTTTTTAAAAAAACCAGTGAATATGGCAGGTACAGAAAAAAAAAGTTTCCAGTTGATTCAGTGCTTGCACTAAAGTTGCTAATAGGTCCCCCCCCCCCCACAAAATGATTGACTCATTATCCAGGTGAAGACAGTTCCACAGGTGAGCAGCTACTCAGAGCTTTCTCACCTTTCAGCTTGTGACTGTTCTATTTTGAGCAACCATTAGTTCTTGTAGGCAATTTTCCAAGCATGTAAAAAATAAACAAATCAATCTCACAAAGGCTATTAAAAAGCTAGTACTTTCAACTGTAAAAAACACTGTTAAGGAATGAACTACTGAAATCAAGGCAAGATCTGGAAGAATTAAAAAAAAAATCTCTACTAGAACATTCCAAAAACTGGTGAGATCTGTCAAAAAGAAGCAACAGTCACTGCAAATGACCTACCAGAAGCTGGTACAGATGCTGGAGTAGTTGTTAAACAGGTCCATAGTACAGAGTTGCTTATACAACAGTGATCTGTATGGGAAACTTGTCAAAAGCAATTTTTCCTCCATCCTCTTCCAAAATATCCTCTTCATCTAAAATATGGGAAAAAAACTTTGATAATCCTGAAATGTTTTTGAACAAAGTGCTTTAGACTGATGAAACATGAATTGAGTTGTTTGGCCACAACCACACAAAATACATTTGGAAAAGTGCCAACTGTTAAGCACAGTGGTGGCTCTATTAGGCTTTGGGATTGTGTGGCAGCCACTATCACAGGAACTATTGTGCAGGTGAAAGGAAAAATGGTTCCAACTAAATATCTAAATACCATAGAAGTTAACCCAACATACAGGGCCCCCAAATCACAAACTACATCCATGTTAGAACACTTTTTGTGGTCAACACCTAGCCAATGGTGGAAGATCTCAAAAAGCGAAGTAGGATCAGACTTGCCAGTACATTGATGGGAGACAACCAAGAAATACTAGGGTTGTAGAGGCTAGACTGGAAAGATGACAGACAAACAGATAGATATTCATATTTTAGAGGAAAACAATGGCAAACAAGTTTTATATTGTTGCCAAGAGTGTGACATGGCTGTGTCTCTTGATTTTTCAGATCTAACTTTCTATGGTACTGTCAAAGGAGCCCATAAAGGTACATACATATTATTATTTTGTGTTTGACATCAAAAGATAATTTGGGACAGTATGTGGAGATAACATTCACTAGTATATTCCACATAGAAAACAGATCATTAACTTCAAATATTTTTGAAAAACTCATTTAGATCACAAAAAAGCTGAAAACACTAAAGAGTTCTTTTTGATTTAAATGAATGGTGGCTGCAATAGTTTGGAGTCCTCCTTTACAAATTATTGAAGTTGACAGGTAAAAATCTCCACAGACTAGCCTGACTTACTTGCTCTACTATCTTCTTTCTTTTGAATATGTATCAACAATTGAATTAGACATAAATTTCCCAAACTTGTATGTTGATTGGAACAACACTTGTTCAAGCAAGATTTTAAAAAAACTGTTAAAAACAATGCTGACCTCATTTCCCATTTCCTATTCCTCAAGCTAGAAATCATTTGTGCCGAGGGAGGGGTTTCATTTTTAATATAATAACTAGTAAAGCAAAAAAAAATTAAATAACAGTAATAAAGTGTGGCAACTTTTCCTCATCAGGATTAAGGTTACCAGCACATTATAAATCTGCTGTGGTTAGTGAAACAAGACTTTGCTTAGATATAGCTAGCAATGGTTTGTCAAGAGTTTACTCAGCAGCCAACAGCACAGTCACAACAATCCAACAGCCAGGGATTCATAGTCTACTTGCATACAGAGAAAGCAGGCACAAGAGAGAGACCTGATTAAAGGAAATCCAAGGCCCAAAAGCAGAGTCTGTCAGGCATGAAATATAAGTAATTCTAGAGACAGATGTGGGCTATAACAGATATTTCCTGCTGATTGAGGATGCTCCATGAATCCGGGCGGTATCAAGCACCGTATTGGCCCGTTCAAGTTTCATTCAGAAATAACTGGGTTAGTCCATGGGGTACAACTGCTAAAAACTACTCAGTGTTACTTTAGGCAGGGCCAGATGAGAGACCATACTTCCTAACCCCGGCCTTCTTTCTAGGAAGATCTTGGTGTCGTTGCCCAAGGGCGCATGGGAGTCTTTTTTAGAGCAGTGCTTAGGAATGCACACTTTTCACACATACATCCTCCCATGATTGAAGGAAGGTAGGAGAAGAACACAATTTCAGCAGCTACTTGGCAAAGCACAAGCTGAAGACACTTTATTTGTCTATGCCTTCAATAGAGAGCTAGAACATAGAGCAGCAACTTGGCTCATGGGCAAATGATTGGTTCCTTGAACTATCTCTGATAGCAAGCTCTTCCATTCTCATGGAAGACATTCTTATAACCTCTCCAAATTTGTAATTCAAAATATATATCTTCTTTCTCTCACGCTTTTTCAGGGTCCAGCTTTTCTATCTGTACTTCACCACTGAAGAGGCCATTGATCTTTGCTGTCATTTTTTACTCATTCATCTCAAAGTGGCATAATTCAGTTGAAAGAAGTGGTGTATTATTGATAAGCTGCCACCAATGAAGACAGCTTTGTCAAAACTAAGTTTGGCTACAGTATAATTGACAACTTACTAAATTGTTTTGGCTTAGCCTGACCACTAATCTAACAGTTTATTTTGAACTCAATTTGTTTCATTTGCATAACACTTTGAACCAAGCTCAAAATTACATTAGCCTTCATGTGTACTGTTACATCATCAGAGTATTTTATTGTATTTTTAGCTGTTGGTTTGCTTATTATTATTACTGCATATTTTACTGTAGCAATAGTGGAGAATATATATAGTTCAGGGCTGAAATATAGGGATCTTGTTGTTTGTTGAGCTTGGTGTCTGCCCTTTAAGGTAGACCAGACCAGGAAATCAAATTATTACTAATACTACTTTTATTGTAAAGTTATAGTAATGGAATCTTAAAAGTGTGAATATGCCTTCCTCCTTTTATCTTTGTGTGAACTAGGGAGGGGCTTTTCTGAGATGCTTACATATGTTACTGTCAGGAAATACTGGTGAAAGACCACGCTGAGCCAGAATTGCAGCTCTAGTTTACTTTATTGTTCCTACCAGATACAGAAATCTTGTCAGACTAAAGGTACCCTAACTGATCTAAGGGGGAAAATATGCCTGGGACTCTAGGGTGGGGCCAGCCTGACTTTCTTATTCGGCTTGTTTAGGCTTTCAACGCTGTGAGAACCTTTCTCCCCCTGATGGAATGTGGCCCCTCCTAGCTCTGCTCCAAGATCCATCACATCACCCTCCTCTTCAGGGAGACATTCCATTACAGTTGCATTCCTGCCCTGCACTCAGGTTTCTTTTACCTGACCATTGCCTTGGCAACGGCTCTTCCTCCTGTCCCTCAAGGCCATTCCTTCTTTCCTCTTCACTTTTTTTCCTCTTGCAAACCATTCATTGGCAAGCTAGTTTTGACACAAGGGAGTGGATTTTCTTTTTTTTTTAAGTGTGGCAGCTTGTCCTACCTGTCTTGATCAGGGTTGTTGTAATTTGTATGCCTGGCTTGGTTGGCTGTATTGTTGCAACTTAGACTGTTCCTGCTTTTTGTGTTGGTTCTCAGTTATCTACTTGTGGATTGCAGGGTGTGTGATAAGGAAAGATGTGCCCAGGTTGTATATTCCTTTTGGGCTCTTAGTTTGCTTTCTGAATAGTTTGTAGAGCATGTTTATCAGTTCTATCAGAATGTCAAGCTTCTAGGGATTCTGGAGAATTATTGGATTTGGTTTGACCTAAAATGGTTATCACTTCCCAGCTGAATACAGCTACTATGTTGCCTAGTGGTTGAAGAATTATTCAAGGATATTTTAATGTTTATGTGATATTTTAAAATCTTTGTTGTTTTGTATTGTTGGTATAAGAAGGAAGCCTGTATATGAGTTTGACTTATATATAAAGGTAGCAAAGATTTTTGGCTAATTATGCTAGCAGCTAATATAATTAGCTAATTTTCCTTATACTCTACTTTTATTCAATTAAATAATATTATTTATTAGAAGAAGACTTCATTCAGGCATCCAAATAACCTCACATATCTATCTTTATGCAATTGCCTAAAGGTTTTCAGAATAATTTTACAAAGTATACATATATTCAACAATGCAATTAATTTTAAAGCAAGTTTTAAGTCCTAGCTTGGACAAAAGTAACAGCAAGTTTAAAATTCACATTTTAATTTGTTTCTTCATAGAAGCCTTCACTCAATAAACCAGGCCCTTGTTTCATGTGAATATTGATTTTATTTCAGAAGCCATTTCTAACAGTTATAAGAAGAGAAAAAAACTTTGATTTTACAGTGGCTACTTCAAGAGAAATTAGCAAATAAGCAAAACAGGCTTACTTTTGTAAATTTAGTTTAATTAAGGTCATTTTCTTCATAATTTCTATTGCATATGGCCTTTTCAAACTATTCCTAGAGAAATGTGGAGAAGCTATTTCACCATATTTCTCAATGGAAGGAGAAATTCTCCCTTTTCTTCAGTGGTTATTGGGGCAGATAACACAATTTCTTTTTCTTATGATTTTTTCTTTCCCTGTGTGCATAGCAAGGACATCTATAGACTTAGCAGCTTGGATTCTTTTTTTCTGTTTTTCATAACTGCACATTCAGCTCACTGTAGGATGGTTGGCAGGAGATAGTGCAAACTGTGATGATGCCTAAATGAGAACATGCACATCATCTCACAAATGTCTCCCTTATGAATTTGCATCTCAGTTCCAACACAAGTTGCATCATGAGCATGATGGTGTCATGCACATGTCCCCATTTGTCCTCCTGCAGATGCCCATAGAAATAATGGTTGATAATATAACAGTGACTCATACCCTTATCACTATACATTGTGCACTCTACAGGGGATTGCCTTTGAAGACACCCAGAAATTGCAGTTAGTATAAAATACCATGCTGTACTTGATCACTGGGAGTTGCCACTATAAAAGGTTTGCAAGTTGATATCAAAGTGGTGGTTTAACCCGTAAATATTTGGTGACTAGGTGCATACAGTACATGTAATTTGGCCTTGAGTGAGAACTCAGGATTGATTTGTTCTATATAATCCATTTGTTTTCTTGGCTTCTATTGTATTCTCAGAAGTCTTCTCTAACATCAGAGTTCAAACGTACCAATATCCTTTCTATCCTACTTTCACTTCTATAGAGTGTTAAAGAGAAAACCATTGCATGCATGATTTTGATCTTTGTAGGTATAGACACAGCCTGGTATCTGAATATCTTTTCCAGGATCTTCATTGCTCCCTAACCAAGTGCTAGTTTGCAGCATATTTCCTAACTATGGATTCCTGATTATTTATTCATTTATTTTTTGAAAAATTTAAAGCCACCCAATAGCCAAAGCTCTCTAGATGGTTTAAAATAAAACACACTAAAAAAATATAACCAGAGTAAAAACTATATATTGTAAAATCAAATAAAATACAAAATAAAAACCCCATATAGACTAGGCAGCAGCAAAGGAGTTATTCAAAAACTAAAACAGTATGAATTAAAGTACAATTAAAAGCCAATTTAAAAGCCTGGGAGAATATTTTTCACCTGGCACTGGAATGATGCTAATGTGGTTGCCAGTCAAGCCTCACTAGAGAGAGAATTCCATAAATGGGGTGCCACCACAGAAAAAGCTCTCTCCCTTGTAGTGGCCCATTTCACCTCCTTTGGTGAAGAAGCCTGGAAGAGGGCATTATCAAATAAACTTAAATGCCAGGTAAGTTCATATGGAGGAGGTACATATGGTTCCTTTACTGATGATTGTCGATCCTAAATGGCAAAAGTTATCCACTATTTAATACTTTCGTTTTCAATTCTAAGGCTTGTTGCTGTGCCTGTTGTCATTAGTTTGGTCTTATTTAATCCTATTTTTTCACTGCATTTCATTTTGTTCCTTGACTTTCATTGCTACAGCTTGCAAAGTGCAGGTTATTGATGTTTCTTTGGTAATGACTGGAGTGCTGATCATTTTCTAGTACTAGTGATTCTTGCAAAGGTATTCTAGGGAATATCTACTAAGGTACCTTGAATGATGATTTCTCTATTGTACAGAATTTCAATCTACTCCTTTCATCTTTGTTTGATCTTCTTTGTATCAGTTATTATTGGCATCCTTTAACATACCAGTTTGAAGCTGAAACTTCTTTCTGAGTTCAGAATTTTTGGAAGATTTTCCTTTTTTTTCCTTGTGTGTGTGTGGATATGTTTCCATCTCTAATATCTTTACAAATGTTGTTGTCATATGACTTCTTGTCTTTTTGAACAGCCCTCTGAAATGGTTAAGTTCCTTCCTGAGATCTTTGTCTTTATTGGCTTTGTCTTCTGCAGACCATGGCTTATGTAGAGGAGAGGAATATGAAGTCTTCCAGATGCTGCTGAATTACTTTTCCCAGCTTTCTCAACCAGCATGGCTAATCATGAAGGATTACTAGATTCAGCATCATCTGGACAGTATTGAGTTTGATACCTGGGCATAATGGTATAGTGCATTAGGGGATTTATAAGAATTTATTGTTGTAAGATCCCCAGATAAGTGCAGGTATCACTATACACATTACCTTATTTCACTTCTTTTTTGTAGGCAATGATTGTCACTGATGTCCTTGAAAAGAAGAAGGTATTTTCAGAACCACTTTCATTGGAAAGATACTGAAAGCAATTTCATAGTTCAGATGATTCAGAAACTCTTCTGATTCTTCTCCTAAGGGCAAATTACATGAGGGCTAACATTAAGGAGATAAGAATGCATGCATAAATGTGACCTCCAATGATACCATCCTTTCAAAGTTCAATCTTCTCACGTTGAAGAAGGAGGTAAAATATCAGTTCTACTTTTGTTCATTTGAACATGAGCAGAACCCTCCAAATAATCAAGTAATCTGATAAATCCAGAGGAAAAGAAAATTCATATAATCTATCCTAGTTTCCCATAGTTGAAATTAAAATGGAAGTGTTCAAAATAAAGTGTTTAAAAGATGAACTGAAAGACTGCAACTCAGCTAGAGTTAAATTTCAGAAATGGTTCAGAGCTCTCAATGTCAAAAAGCAGATGCCTAGATGCAATTTTAGTGAAACATTTAGGAAGAACTGAAACTCTAAATGCTAACCTTATGCAGCTCATCCATTTGTAAATGTCAGGTAAGAAAACTGCATATTTATTACACTGATAACAGTCCTTACTGAAACTCCCTTAGTGATATTTGTTTCTTCTTCTACAAAAGGACAATGTATCTGATGTACACCATTATCCTATTGCTTGTTTACTGGAAATTACTTTGCCATGTGTCTTGATTTACCCTTTGATACCATCACCCCAGGCAAAGCCAGGCAATTGTCTAATAAGTCAGTGTTTGACTTCTTTTGTGGCAGTCAGATTAACTAAAAAAGGAAATTATTTTAAAGCATATATAGAATTTCTGTGAAGCTACTTGTTGCATTTTAACAGATACAAGTTAGGACACAAAGGAGCATCTCCTTTGGTAGATTTATCATCCTTAAGGCCATTCAGACAACCATTTTAGTGCCTCCTGTTCCTCACGTGGTTTAATATTTATGACAAAAGCATATGGTAAAGGTGGGGTATTCTGTGTGCCTGCAGAAAGAAATAAACCAAGGAATTTAAAAACTCAAATGTTATACCTGAAAGTATAAGTATATACTTTATATTTACTTATATTACTAGTATACCCCTAGTAAGACCAACAAGAAACGTTGAACATTCTGCATGCAATTTGGGATATTAAGACTGAATTTTAAGCTACGATCTAGCCAACCTTTATACTGGAAATGCTAAGCAGAATCAGATCTAGTTAGTACCTGAATGGAAGACTATCAGGAAATCCTAGAGCAAAGTGGGCTAGACTAGGAAGTCAAAAGAACATCCTGGAAGAAGGCAGTGCCAAATTACTTCTGTATAGTTATCAAGAAAACTACATGGATGTATCCATTAAGTAACCAGGAGTTGAGTTTGGCTCACTGGAGACCATATCTTATTGCCTTTTGAAATCTTAAGCAGATGAAGCCAAGCATCTAAGGGATTGCCTCTCTTATTATGAACCTGTCCTTTGCAAGGATTCTCCTCCCCAGAAGTCAGAGGTCCATCTTTTTATAACTGCTGCATTGTTCCCAGGCTAAAAAAATCACACTCTGTTGGCTGTGTGCCTCTCAATCTTTACATTTATAAAACCTGTAAAGATGTCTTTTTTTGCAAGACTTTTAATGTTTAAATAAGTTTCATGTCACACTTCAGTGCTACTTTAATCTATGTTTCCAACTTTATATATTCTTTTTCTTTTTGTTGTTTTAAAAAGTGTTAGCCCCCTTGAGTCCTCACTGGGGGGGGAAAGGTGGGGTACAAATCAAATAAAGAAGAGAAAAGGAAAAATAAACATTACAAACTGTTCAAATGCTTTCTGTTCAATGTTTGATAACCCTGATGTTTGGGGGACTTCATACCTGACCTTATTCCAATTAGTGTAAAGTTTATGAGCGACAACAACAATTACACATACAGTGTTTACATTGGATCAAAATGTGAATCCATCTATAAGTTTGCTCCTCAGAACTGAAGAAAACAAGTGATATTCACTTTAGTGGTAATTACCCTCTATTTTCTTCTTTGTATGTGCAGTTGTCGAGATACTCATTAAAGCAATTTTTCTTTCACAATTCCAGATTTTGCTTTATTTGTTTTGTGAACTGTGTTCTATTATACATTTGTATTTCTTGTTTAAAACACAATTTGCATGAAAAATGTTGCCAAGCAATTTTTTAAAAATGATATTTTATTGGGGAGGGGAGACATTTTTTAAAAAATAAGAACCTCTTTTTTAAATACATAGATGTCAATCTTTATAAAATGGATCTTTCTGGACAAGATGAGACCTGAAAAGTATGTCAGGTATCCCAGCCCATGGTCAATTAAAATCAGTGCCATAATTCAATTTTACATTTTTCAATATGCATATGTTAAAAGTGCTGTGTGTTTACTGCCAGCTTCTCAGATCAACTGGTATACTTTTCTTTTCCATTTACCTTGGTATAGTTGCAATCCTAGAAGGTTTACAAACTTTTTTTTAAACCTTTCCATGAAAATCAACTTTTTTTTTTTTGCTTTCTCTGAGAAGCACAGAATAATTCATGTCATCACTTACATGTCCCGTGAAGACAACTGGAAAGATGCCTTTGATAAGGGTAGATTGAAATAGTCCCTAGTCCCTTGATGGATCTGGGAATAATATTTCATCTAATTTTGGGAGGTGGAATTATTTTAAGGTTGTACAGAGCTTCCCATGGTATATAATGGGAAGGCAAGTAGCAATGGCTGGAAAAAAGGAGAAGAAAATAAGAATCTGATTTTTCCTGGTATCTTAGTGCTGTGTACCTCTTTTCACAGCAAGCCAAAAGGGCCAGGGTAAGTCATGTGAAGCAGCCATGTATGGCACTCTGATGGATATTTAGCAGCTCCCTTGTTCTCCAATTTTAAGTAGCAAAAAACAATGAGATTTCGCAAGTATTTGATGGGCTGGCCCATTTTTAAAATAAGAATGAAAAATATATACTACTGGAGAAAATAAAGAAGACATGGGAACTTCTTGCATAGTGCAGTTGGTAGATATGGATTATCTAAGATCTGATTCAAAGGTTCAACAGATGCAACACAACAGATCTTGATATCTAGAATCCCTGGAGATAATATAACTATTTGTGTTATCAATGAATTTGTAATCTTATCCCATAATCAGTTTTTGAATAATAAGAAAAACTGCTGAAGACTTTTTGTAAGATACAATTACAGATTCTGCCACCATGCAACAACTACAGTTGTATTGTTCTCCATGCAGATTTGTCAGAAAATGTTATAACTGTTATAAGATGACCCGAGACTTAGGAAAATGTTATCAAATGTCATCATGGAGCTTACAGTTTATCTAACACAATCCCCAAACAGTGAAAGATCACAAAGGAACAAGCTATTAATAAACAGATATGGAAAAAAGGAAAAGAGGATTTTGAAAGGAAGACTTTACCATACAAAAGTTTCTCTCTCTGCCTCTTTTTTTAAAAAAAGGTTTCATTAAACATGAATCCTACCATAAAAAGCTTCAGCCTGCTGATTTAGCTTCAGATCCCTGCTGAGCACCCAGACTCAGAAATGAAATGTGAATGAGCATTACCAACTCATAACACGAATCATTTGTCATGCATTATTTTAGAACAGTTCTTAAAAAGTGTAAATGAAGTGGAGCCATGCATCAAAATAAAGAACATAGGGGGAAGGGGGTAACCCCAAAATGGAAAGTCTGGAGCATTAATCCCTTTGTCCTTAAGACTCAAATGGCCCAAAGGATGGTTTAGGCATTTCATATATGAGTTAGTAGAGAGAAGATGGTTCTCCTGATGCCAACACAAAGCAAAAACTTAAACCCTTATCACGTTTCAGTGGAATAATTTGCATGCAAACTGTTTCCAAATACTAGCAGCACTGAACTTGAAAGCCTCTTGCCGAAATGACTGTCAACGATGAAAATATACATATAAAGGAATGAGAGAGAGTGGGATGGCAGTGGAAAAAAGCATTTATAATCCACTAGCATTTTCTTAAGATGCTAATTAAATTGATCTGAAACACCTGAGATATAATTAAGAAGAAAACAACAAATACTCCAGCCTTGCAAATAGTATCTGGGAAATAACGTACAGGACCAATGTGCATTGTTTAAGGATAGAAATATGTAAGGCAAGGAAAAGTTTTAGAAAGTCATTATCATGCATGAAAAACAAACACCTGATGTGGTTTATGTAGATTAGTGGTTTACATTAAAATAAAGGGGTCTATATTTCATTTTATAACTAATTAAGTGATAAATATCAGGATTATGTTGGATATATGTTGATAGTTTTCACATTAAATACAATTATGGTTAGGTGACAATGATCTTGTCATGCTCTTTGTAATACAGTACTATTCATTGCTAAGATGCAACAGTAGGAGAAGATCCCCATCTTGCATCCTGCTTGTGGATTCTCAAAGAAGTATTTGGCAGCCATTTTGGACTCAATAGGCCTTGTTTAACCAGCAAGTTTCCTGTGTTCCTGTAATCTTAGGTTGATGATTAAAATCCTCATTTAGATGGAACATTTTAATGAACAGCCACTAACTAATTTTTACCATTTGTGCTTACCAACTGGAAATACTGGAGTTTCAATTAATATGATGTCAAAAACTGTTCTCTTATCACCTAGAAAAAAACCCTACTTTTTGCTATTTTACTCATGAAATGTTTTAAAAATTATTTAGAGTTTCTTTCAGTAATTTTTTTCTACCTCTTTTTACACTTTTCTCTATCCCTATGAAACTTCCATGGCTATCACATTTCCCAGTCTGAAAATGTTCAGTGAGAACGTTCCTTCATGTTTCTTTTTCCTTAGAAAGTGTGGGAAGCTGAAGAGGCTCCAGAAACTAAAAAAATAATTATATACTATTCAACCATGTTCCTTAGCTATTTTATAATTAAAGTACAAAAACCTTACAACACACACATGAGTATCTTATCAAAGCTTTCTTCTCCTTCGAAAAACTCTCAAAACGTATTTCCATCTAATTGAATGAAAATTGTAGGTGGTATGTCTGCAGAAGATTTTTTTTCAGGGAAACATAAGCATGTAGTTATTAAACTCAATGCAACCCACATTTTTGCTTGCTTACATGGATGCTTCATGCATTCTGTACAAAAAAAGAAAAAGATGAATGTTTCATATATCCAATTAAAATGACTATAGCTATTTAATTGTATGTATGTATACTTCTCAAGAAGCACTGGCTGACTTCAGTTTCCCACTTGGAAAAGAAAGCCTGTTCTTAATGGATCTAGTTTTTATGCATGCAATTTTCCTTTAATATATCTTTCGATTCTGCATATGTGTGTATTAGTGCGTGAGAGGCAAGTGGCATTCACAATTCTGAAAATTGTGGATGTATATAAAGTACAAATCCAGTACATTGGCATACAAAAGTGGATAACATGATTTTTTTCACTCATCATGTACGTTGTATGCATTGATGTATAAATGTTGAGATGCTGCTCCCAGTTTGGTAAGTGTTCATCATGTGAAATTTTGAAAATTATGGATTTGGGAATAAAAAAAATTGTGAATTAAACTTATCAGGAGTTGTTGCCCTCACTTTCCTTATTGCTGGGTGGTGCAATCTATCCCCAAGCAACCAGCATAAAGTCCAAAAGCATTTCCTCTTACTCTGAGTACTTTATGAGGATGTTTGATAGAAATAATTAAAATGATAACTGAGAGTCAAATTGTTCTAGGTTGCCCTATTTAAGTGAAAAGACTTGATATGACCTCATATATAGTAGGATTCTTATAATCTTATATGAATATCTATATGAGTCTTCTTTAAAATATATTTTTATTAAAATGTGGGTACATTTTGCATAGGAGGTAGGTAATATTTGTAACAACTCTCTCATCTTGTATGAAAGTAACTATAGTAATCAAGAGAGCCAGTATAGTGCAGTGGTTAAGGTACCAGGCTAGAAACTGGGAGAGTTCTAGTCCCATCTTAGGCACAAAGCCAGCTGGATGACATTGGGCCAGTCATTCACTCTCAGCCCCAAGAAAGAGGCAATGGCAAACCACTTCTGAAATCTTGCCAAGAAAACTACAGGGACTAGTCCAGGCAGTCGCCAGGAGTCAAAACTGACTTGAAGGCAGGGAAAGAAAAGTAATCAAAGTATAAATTGTTTCCCTTGTTATAATCTGCTATTACTAAATTTTCAGTGGTGTGACAAATTAGTTAATTTCAGTTTCTCTTAGTTTTTCCTCTTTCTAATTTCAGACATGTTTTTCCCCCATGTCTGCACTGATCTGAAAAATTTTGGAAAAAACATTTTATCATATTTTGTATAAATTTTCCTATTGTAAACATGAAGTACAATTAAAATATTTTGCTTTATAAGAATTTTTGCAAGTAATGTTTTGTGATGTGCTCTTTACAGTGTACTTTACAAAGCATAGGGGGCGTGGTGGCTCAGTGGGTAAGACGCCAGGCTTGTCGATTGGAAGGTCGCAAGTTCAGAGGTTCGAATCCCTAGCCTTGCATGCGGAGTGAGCTCCCACACTCGCCCCAGCTCTTGCCAACCTAGCAATTCGAAAGCATGCAAATGCAGGTAGATGAATAGGTACCACTTCGGTGGGTAGGTAACAGCGTTCCGTGTGCGTCATGCCAGCCACATGACTGTGGAAGTGTCTTCGGACAGCGCTGGCTCTTCGGCTAACAAACGGAGATGAGCACCGGCCCCTAGAGTCGGACACGACTGCACAAATGTGCGGGGGAACCTTTACCTTTTTACCTTACAAAGCATAACTAGAAACATCTCCTAAGAATCTATCTTTCTTCTACTATATATGCATTTTTATATGAATGATTTCTTGAAAAACTATGTCAGAACATTTTTAAACATGGAAATTTTAAGGTTAATGGAATTTGGGTTTGTCATTGGTTCAAAAAGAAAAAGAATAGTTACAGTTAGAATACAACACAGGCAAAGAGAGGGTAGGGATAAAGAAATTTCTATGGAAAAGCTGCTTCAACCTCCATGAGTTAATTGTGAAGGGAAAAAAATCCCTCAAATACTTACTTGCCAGTGTCCTTGTGAAATTATTCTGTTTCATTTTGTTTTGTGCATCATTAAAATACAGCAGAATTTTAATTGCCACATGGAGCCAGGCTGGGCAGCTCCATGAGCTCTTGCCAACATTTCTAATTAGTTTTTACGTGAGTAAACTATGTATTACTTTGAAGGGCAAATTCAGAAATTTTATATTATGCTGTTCTGTGGCCTATGAAGGTATGGCTGTTTTGAGGGAGCTGGACATGAGAGGCTATCTTTGTTGATATACTCCATTGTTCCTTGAATGCATTCATTCCAGAATTCCAGTTTTTAACCATATGGCAGAAGCAACTGAAAAAATGGGTAGGGACTAGAGTGGGTCACTCTAAAGCAGCTGAGAATGAAAGCAGCTGCCTTTCCTCTTCAATATTCTTCTTGAAATATGAGGCAGTGGGATGTTCCAGATGTGATGGTGATATTGCATCCCTCACACAACTGTTGCCAAAAAATGGTGGCATTTTGACAGAGACTAACTCCATAGCGGTACAGGAGACAACAAGCTGTTGAGTAGCTGTCTCTGAGACAAAGAGAGAGGGAAAAAACATGTAACCTGCCACTAACATCTTTATGATCCTAGCTATAATACTGTGTCAGAAAATATGAAGAAAATGAATTGAGAAAGAGCCACTGTCGCTAAAGGCAGAAAAGACATGATATATTCCTGTGTGCCAGGTTAGCATACAGCTAAAAGCAAGGGAGATGTCTCTATAAAGGCAGCCAGCTGCCATTGTCTGTGGGACAACTCAGCACACTCAAACTTACAGGGGGACCTCCTCTGACAAAGTCTGTGCAGCAATTGCCTTCATGTCAGTAAATGCTGTAGAATCATTGTGAGCCAATGATGAACCAATCTCTACCGTCAGCCAAATCAAATGATAACACTTTTCTGGTGGTGTAGCTTTGCATGAGAGAATTGTTTATTTATGTATTCAATTGATATAGCTGCCCATATCACATTTGTGACTCTGGGTGGCTTACAATTAAAACAAACGCTACCCCCCCCAAAAAAAAAACCAGCCATACAAATAATATAAACATTAAAAACAATTAAAGGCATACAGTACAATCCTCAGGAGACCACAGCCATTTAAGAACAGTACAGCCATTTTATTGGCTCTACACCACTCTGATCCCCAGGCCAAATGGCAAATGATAGAAAACTAGCATTGTATGATAGAAAACTAGCATTTTAAAAAAGCCCTCTCTTTTTTCATTCGCCCCCCTTCACAACGGAGCATTCAGTTTAAACCTGGTCATGGCTGAAATTAATTTATGCCCTCAATGTCAGGATATTTCCATAAATTAGTTCTATCACAAGCCTCTGCCCAGGCCCATTTTGCATCATGTTACGGTGTAGATGATCCATTGTATAAAACAAAAAACCAAATAGCATTCATATATTTATATTATGCCACCCTAGCTGGTTTCCCAGCTTAAACTAATCACGTTATCTTTAAAACAATTTTCTGTCTATTATTATTATTATTATTATTATTATTATTATTATTATTAATCAATTAATTAATGCTTTCCACTTATTTATAAAATACTTAACAATTTGTTTTAGGTTGTGCCAAACTATGAAACCAATGGCAGCATTATGGGAAGAACAAATTATAGCTCTCGTTTGGTGGCTGAAGAGAGAGCAAGTGGCATTTTACAACAGAGGAACTCCCACTCAGACCAGCCATGCCCTGCTATAAGATAGTATCATCTGACGGAGGTACAATCAAGTCAAGTTGAACAATGTCTTTGGTTCATGTTTTAAAAATCAAAAATTACAAACCCCGCCCCCCATACATTTCTTTTCATCAGCAGAAGAGATAATTTATATTTGAAAAAAAAAATGAAAACGGGAGATTGCAAAAAAGAAAGGTTGGTCCAAACAGACAGAGGAAAGTTATGAATTTCTGTATTTTCAGCCATGTTTGTAATGCTAAATTATGCTTGCCACTAACAATGTGAAGGGTTGTAAAAACTGGCTTTTATGTACCTGTCCTAAGGTAATGTTTGGATATGGTGTGGGAGGAATTTTTTTTTAACATAAAATTCAAGAAAATTTAGGGGGTTGCATTTACTTGATGGCATTTACAAGGTGGCCAAAAAAAATTCAATCTTGGTTTACATGTAAAGGGCACCGTATTTTTCCTTGAGAAATTCCTTCAACCTCAGTACTTTCTCTGATCCCCAGGTGATCATATACATTCAGGTTGCATGGACTGAAGTGTTAGGTGTAAATGAAAATGTTATTTACATGTAAAAAGTGCAACATCTTGATCCTTGGCAGATTTTTAACTGGGAAAGAAGAAATTGAGCTGAACTTTACTTGGTGTTCTGGTGAAAGCAAAAAAACACAAACTTACTCCCATCAGACTTGGCAGTAAAATTCTTTCACATTCTTGCCTGCCAATTTTTTTTCTCTGAAGTTTCACTTCATCTTAGCAGCCATGTGGCAAACAAATTGGTGTGATGGAGCCTTTTCTAAGCTGAGAAGAGTTGTACCTGTTTAATTTGGTTGGCAAAATGGATGACAATTTCATTTATGTATGTTTTTAAATAATTGCTTATTACAATATGCTTGTGAGACTGCTTTCTCCCATGAACATCTGCCCTCCTCAGGCTTCCATAGGAAGGGCATACTTCATGTTCCCTCCTTTTAATCTTGTCATCATAGGATCTAGGAAGCATGATTTTCCAGAACATTCTTCCTCCCTGCCCCAATACACAACGGGCTCCAACTTGGCTCACCTTTAGGAAAGCCATTAAAACCTGTTTTTTTCCCTAGGCATTTGGGTCCTGGGAAAAAAGGAAAAGTCTCCTTTTGGTGTTTTTATTATTGTGCTTGGTTGTCATGTTATATTTTGTGCTTGTTTTTGTTGCACACCACCCAGAGTAGGCTGACCATATTTCCTTCAGACGAAAACGGGACTTTGGGGATGGCAAAACGGGACAAGGTCTTATGCCACCATGCCGACCCCCAAACCCCGCCCCCCAATCCACGCAATTGGCTCCCACCTGCAAACCCCGCCCCCACCCCACATGATTGGCTCCTGCCTGCAAACCCCGCCCCCATCAGCACGATTGGCTCGGATTTTAATATTTTTTTTCGATTTTTAAAGCTTTTTTTCCCTTCTAGCAGTAAATGGTGTGGCAGAGCTGGTGTGTTTGGGGAAGGCCGGAGCACACACACTGTGCACACAGCACCGTCATTGGCCGGGGGACGGTGCGGGGATGGAGGCCCACCACTGCCCCATCCCCCTTGGGCTTGGCCGAGGGAGGGAGGGAGGAGAGTCGCTGCTGCTGCCGCCGCCGCCGCCACCGCACAGTAGAAGCAGGAGCTGGCTGAGCTAGGGGACTTCAGGCACACCACTCCGCCCCTTGCCGCCTGCCAGGCTGCGGGAGCTCCCGCAGCCCGGCGGGTGGCAAGGGGCAGCATGGTGCGGCTGAAGCCCCCCAGCGCAGCCAGCTCCTGCTGAGGACGCAAGCCCACCACTGCCCCAGCCTCCTCAGACTTGGCCGAGGGAGGGAGGAGAGTCGCTGCTGCTGGCGCTGCCGCCACCGCACAAAAGAAGCAGGAGCTGGCCGAGCTGGAGGACTTCAGCCACACCACTCCACCCCTTGCCACCTGCCAGGCTGCAGGACCTCCCGCAGCCCGGCGGGTGGCAAGGGGCGGCATGGTGCGGCTGAAGCCCCCCAGTGTGGCCGGCTCCTGCTGAGGACGCAAGCCCACCACTGCCCCAGCCTCCTCAGACTTGGCTGAGGGAGGGAGGAGAGTCGCTGCTGCTGCCACTGCCGCCGCCACACAAAAGAAGCAGGAACTGGCCGAGCTGGGGGATTTCAGCGAAACCACTCCGCCCCTTGCCGCCTGCCAGGCTGTGGGAGCTCCCACAGCCCGGCGGGCGGCAAGGGGCGGAATGGTGCGGCTGAAGCCCCCCAGCGCAGCTGGCTCCTGCTGAGGACGGAGGCCCACCACTGCCCCAGCCTCCTCAGACTTGGCCGAGGGAGGGAGGAGAGTTGCTACTGCTGCCGCCGCCGCACAGGAAAAGCAAGAGCTGACCGAGCTGGGGGGCTTCAGCCACACCACTCTGCCCCTTGCCACCCACCAGGAGCTCCCACAGCCCGGCGGGTGGCAAGGGGTGGCATGGTGCAGCTGAAGCCCCCCAGCGTGGCCGGCTCCTGCAGAGGACGGAGGCTCACTGCTGCCCTGACCCCCTCGGGCTTGGCCGAGGGTGGGAGGAGAGTCGCCGCCGATGAGCAGGAGGCGGGCAGCAGCACAGCGCGATGAGGTTGTGATGCCTCCCGGGACAGCAGTGGCGGTGGCGGTGAGAGGGACAGTTCCAGGCGGAGGCGCTCATGGAGGGGCCGCTGCTGGGCAGGGGAGGCAGCTCCTCAGGCCCCTCATGAGGAAAGGCAGCGCCATGGCTCCACTGGGCCCTCCTCTCCCTCCTCCGCCACAGTGCCTTACTCTCCTCCTCCAGAGACACTTCAGGCTGCAGCCCAGTAGATGCACGCAGCCCAGCCCCGCGGACCCCGCAGTGGCTGGCACAGTGTCTCTGCCCCACCTCTCATGCAGCGCTGCTGAGCCCCTTGCAGAATGCCACCCCACCGCCTGGCTTGGCCGCCATCCCACCTCCCCAGCGCTGACATCTGCGAGGCGAGTCCTAGAGCGTCTTGCAGGCAGGATTCTGAGGCAGGATCTCGGCCTTTTAAGGTTGGAATCTTGCGCCGTTTGTGGCTGGGACCCAATTGGCCAAGCAGCGCGCTGATTGGTAGAGGGGCTTCTTGTTCCAGACTGCCTCCAATTGGCAGCTCTGGTTCGGACCATACCAGCTTCTTCCGGAGGTCGGCTCATCTTCCTCTGACTGAGTCCGAATCTGGCATGGCAGTGGGGGTGACCCACTCCTGTCAGGCTTACTCCTGACTCAGATTTTTGAAAAACGGGACAAAATCAAGATTTTGACTATAACGACGGGACGCTCCAGAAATGGTGAAATAACGGGACAGTCCCGTTCAAAACGGGACTTATGGTCAGCCTAACCCAGAGTCACATTGTTAGAGTTGGGTGGCCTTATAAATCTAGCTAATAAATAAACATTTGTGTGTGGGGGGGGGATCCTTCAGATTTAAAAATAAATGTTAAAACCTGAGTATGGGAGGAAATTTACTGATAATGGTCCCCTTTTGACCTCCGTCCTGTCAGTGGCCAATCAGGGAACAAATGGGTTAGTGCTAATGGATTCTACAAGATTTCACCATGACTTCACCGTAGAAGAGTGAAATGAAAGCCTGTTCCACACTGTGTCCAAATTCACAGAGCAAAACCTGATCTTTGCATATGGGTTTCTGTGCCAGACATTGAACAGTACACTTATTATTAACTGCAGACTCAAGGATAATAGATTTTAAAAGCTGCCATACCATGAAGGTCATTTTAAAACTTTTTAAAACTTGAGTACCAACCAGATTTTGATCTAAAGGCATGGTTAAATGAATAGGTCTTCAACTTTAGTTCCTTTATATTGATCCATATATAATCACTTTATATATATATATATATATACTTTTTATTAAGAGTTTGAAATATACATAGTTAAAAGTTAGAAACGAAACAGAAATAGAAATACAAATCAAAGAAAGAAAGAAAAAAGTGTAGAAAAGCAAAGAAAAGAAATAGAAAAATAGAAAAAAGTAGAGAAATTAGTCAACTTCCGATCTATCTATGGTCATAGGATAGGCTGACCATATTTCCTTGAGGCAAAAACGGGACATTGGGATGGCAAAAATGGGACAGGGTCTTATGTAATATTCCCCCCACCCCGCGCGATTGGCTCCTGCCTGCAAACCCCGCCCCTTGGTCCACGTGATTGGCTCCCACCTGCAAATCCTGCCCCCCGTTCCGCCTGATTGGCTCCCAATTGCAAGCCCCGCCCCGGTCTGTGCAATTGGCTCCCACCTGCAAACCCCGCCCCCCATTCCACATGATTGGCTCCCACCTGCAAACCCCGCCCCCCAGTCCGTGGAAAAACTGTCTTCCACGAAACTGGTCCCTCGTGCCAAAAAGTTTGGGTACCCCTGCTTAAACAGATTACTGTTTATATAAAAAGACTTGCGATCACCCACAAAGTCTGGGTCAAAGTTCCCTTTGGCAATAGGGTGAGACTGGAAATATATATATTGACTGTCAAAGGGAACCTTGACCCAGACCTTGCCCTGCTGCCAATTGGGCCTATATAGGCTGACCATATTTCCTTGAGGCAAAAACGGGACATTGGGATGGCAAAACGGGACGGGGTGTTATGTAATATTCCGTATTCATGAAAAAGATGGGTCCCCACACCCGGGTCCATGTGATTGGCTCCCGCCTGCAAACCCCACCCCCCGGTCCACACGATTGGCTCCCGCCTAGCCAATCACCCTCCTCTCCACCCTCCTTTGCTGCGTGCTGACAGGCAGGAGGGCTTCCTCTTCCGGGCTGCCTCCAATCGGCAGCTCCAGCTCGGATCCTCCTTCCGCGCCATTCCCGCTGGGTTTAAAAAATGGGACAAAATTGAGATTTTTATCAAAACGACGGGACGGTTGAAAAATGCTAAAAAAAGCGACTGTCCCGTTCAAAATGGGACATATGGTCAGCCTACTTTGTGCCTAAGGCAGGACTAGAACTGACGGCCTCACAATTTCTAGCCCGTTGCTTTAACCACTACACCAAACTGGCTCTCAATATCCCACACACTGTATAACTAATCTATAGTTATATCTATATCTTTATAGAGAAAGGGACACCACTAGCTAAAACAGGATAAGCCAACCAGGGTTTATAGCCTTCTGTAAATCGCAGGCCCTTTTTTCAAGCCCCACCAAGGTCCCATGGCCAAAATTGCACAGCAAACGAAAGAAATTCAGGGGCACATTTGTGCAGGTGTGTGCTTGTTTTCAATGCCCTTCCTCAAAGTGGAATAGGTGCATTAAGAGACCTTATATCCCCTGGAAACTGGAAAAAAATAGAATTAAAACCATAGCAGCAAAGAGATTGTCTAGCTTTGCGAGAAGGAATTAATGAAAAAGAGGGATGTTTATTTCCCACTCTAGGGTTAAAATAGTTTTTCCCCATCCCTTATTAGGACAAGAGGAATATGGAACGATTGCTAGAAACAAGCGGGAAGTTTGCTCAGCTTTTTTTTTGTTTTGTGAGGCTGGCACACTTCCTACCCAGATCATTCGACGGGGCACTAGTGTTTCTCCTAATCTTTTGCACTTGGTGTCCCACCAAGGATTGCAACTTAATGATTGCACTGACCCTCGAACGGTGCGCTGGGAGGGACACGCTCCAAAAGGAGGGGATGGGGCCTTGTGGAAAGCTCAGATTGCTTTGATGTACATTTAATGGGTGCCATAGATAATATTACTGCCCAGTCCTGAAGATAATGATTTCCCCCTTCGTCATGTTGAAAAGGATAATTGGCTAACCCTTTCTGGAGGTCTTTGCAGGGGACCACCAAGGAGGTTGCATGTTATAAACCATGGATCAGTTGCTCTTTGGATTTAAAGGCAAAAAGATACTTCTAAGAGCAGGTTTAGAAGCTTCCTCGTACCTCGTGATCCAAAGAGCTGCACAGCCATAGTGTACTGCTCTCATATCCTTCCTTCCTCCCTCCCTCCTTTCCTCCCTTCCTTCTTTCCCCTCTTCCTCCTTCCCTTCTCCCTCTTCTTCCTTCCTTCCTTCTCTCCCCTTCTTCCTTCCTTCCTCCTGTTTCCTCCCCCTTCCTTTCTTCTGTCCTTCCTTCTTCTCTTCCTCCTTCCCTCCTCCCCCCTTCTTCCTTCCTTCCTTCTCTTCCCTTCCTTCCTTCCTTCCTTCCTTCCTTCCTTCCTTCCTCCCTCCCTCCCTCCCTCCCTCCCTCCCTTCCTCCCTTCCTCCCTTCCTCCCTTCCTTCCCTCCCTCCTTCTCCTCTTCCTCCTCCCCTCCCCCCTTCCTTCCTCCCTCCCTCCCTCCCTCCCTCCCTGTATCTACAGCACACTGTTCCTGATCTATAGCGGCTTCCCAAGCCTCCCTCCTTGGGAGTTAAAGCCAATTCTTTCTCCTTGCCTGACATTTCTGCAAGGGATTAAAGACAGGGAAGCCGGCAGAGGCTGCAAGCAGAAGGCAGCCCGAGCAGCAGTGAGAATAAGTGGGGGATAAAAGTGACGTTTGTACTCCCACAGTTAATCTCGGCTCCTATACAACTTCCCCAGTCACGTGGTCGGATGCAATCCCCGGACGGCACCGGCATGAAAAGCCCCACTTGGATAAGCTGACCATATTTCTTTGAGGTAAAAAACGACCCTGGAGAAAGTGGGCGCGCATTCGCACGCGCTTCGCCGCAGGAACTTTCAATAAAGGGACAAAATGGGTATTTTTATTAAAATGATGGGAAGCTCCAGAATTGTTTAAAAAATGGGACCGTCCCATTCAAAACGGGACGTATGGTCAGCCTAGAGTGTGTGTGTATGTGTGTGCGCGATTACACTGAGCAAGTAATCTGCGCGCACACACACACACACACGCACCCTCTTCCCACAACCTTCCCGTGCTTGCTTTCCCTGGCCTCACCACAGCTGGGTGACAATCTCAGGATCAGGTAAGGAGGCAGGAACCTGGACTGTGGTGCTGCTTCTGCTGCTGGGATCGCACGTGGCAACTGGGCTTCCAGTTGCCACGCTGATAGGGCCTCTTCCGGGCTGCCTCCAATGGCAAGTCCGGCTCCAGTCCTCCTTCCTGTCTTCCTGTCCTCCTTCCCGCCAGGTTTAAAAAAGGGACAAAATGGAGATTTTGATCAAAACGACGGGACGGTTGAAAAATGCTAAAATAACGGGACTGTCCCGTTCAAAATGGGACGTATGGTCACCCTATCATAGGAATACATAAAAAAGATTTTTCTTACATGCTAGCATTTAATGTAATTTTCATATACATTTCTTGTCTAGTATATTTTATTATACAATATAATCTAATCATCAAAACCCCATACAAGCTTTGCTCCACCTGCATTTTGCAAATAGTCCATAAATGGTTTCCACTCTTTAAAATAATAGCGATTTGAATTTTCCTTTAATAAACATGTCAATTTATCATTTTCTGCCATATCCAATACATTTTGGTAACATTTGATTTTTCCAATTTTGTACATAAAAAAATTCTTGCTGCTAATTAGAATTATATAATTCTATATAATTATTTAATTAGAATTATATAATTCTAATAAAATGTTTTTCTATTTGTACATCTAATAGTCCAAGTAAAAATATTTCTGGGTTAAATGAAATTCATGTTTGTAATATATTTTACATCAATGAGTGTATTTCTATCCAAAATCCAAGTCCTTAGATGAATCAGTCATATCTGTCATGTGTTTCTCCAAGAATGCTTTTGCTTTTAAGATGGAAGTTATCTTAAATCTTTGCCCTTTAAATATAAAGGATACTCCTTCTAATCTTTCCCATCTAAATAGTATATTATTTTGCTTTAATTTATCTATGAAGAAGGAATAATCCTTTCTTTTCCTTAGTATTCTCAGAGGTATTTCTTTTAAAACAATTATATCTTTCCCAGCTATATATAATCTGTTGTTATAATGTTTCTTCAAAATTTGCTCTTTTGTAACTTTCCTCACAAAATATATCAATATATCTCTTGGCACATTCTTTTCTCTAGCATAGCGTGAGTTGACTCTAAAGATTTTATCTATTTCAGAGTCAAGATCTTGTTCTTCCATCTCTAAAAATTTAGCTAAAGCAACAACTATATTTTCTCTCGTATTCTCATTTGATTGTTCTGGTACTGCTCTCAATCTCAGAATAAATTCTTTCTCTCTCATTTCTGCTAGTTCAATAACATCTAGATTATATTCTATATCTTTAGTAATAGATTCTAATTTAGTCTCTAATTTTTGTACCTGTCCTTGTGTTTCTTTAAGTTCCCCTAATAAGCTATTCACTACCTCCTTAACCTTCTGTACTTCTTTTGTAAACTCCTGTTTAATCTCCTTAGTTATATCATCTTTCATATCTTCCATTTTTTATCTACTTGTTGACCTAGATTGTCCATCTTTTTGTCCATTTTTTTCTCTAAAGTAGCAACTGAATCTTCCATCTTTTTCTCTAAAGTAACAGTTGAGTCTTCCATTTTTTTATTCAATGCTGTAATCACATCCAAGATTTTTTCCATATCTGATGTTGATGGTTTTGAAGGTATTGCTGTAGAATCCGTGGACCTCTTTTCAGTCTCTTTCTCCTTTTCCTTATCTCTGTCTCTCTTCACTCTGGCAGCCACAGTCGCCATGTTGTAGTCGATGTTCCTGTAAAGATAAAAAAGACAGAAGGAAAAGGGAAACAAAGATAAACAAAAAAGAAAAAAGGAGGAAGGGAGTAGGAGTTATTAAAAAAAAAGGAGTAGGTAAAAAAATACAAAAAGTAAAAACAAAACAGCCCTTTCGCAGTAGTTGTCATGACATTCAAATTGTACTCTAGTTAGTACAAAAGTCCTTGCATAAAGAAAATAAAAGATAAAAATCCAGCAGAGATTTTTCTCAGTTGTAGCCAAAATATCTTTGAAGACAGTAAACAATCCAGAGTTTCTCAGGCAGATTTATATCCACAAGTCCAACCAAAAGGAAAAAAAGAGAGAAGGGGCTTCAATCCTCCAACTGTCTTTGTTCTCCAAAATACAAGCAATTAAAATCTTAAAAGTATATGATTACTGTATATAAAAAAGAAAATAGGAAAAATCCAGATAATGTACAAGGCATAAGCATTCAAAAATAGCTTATATATTTCAGATAATGTTCAAACAGCATAAGAAAAAGTGCAACCTCAAAATAGAAAAGAGGGAATTTTAAATCAGCAATTCATTAATCCACAAAAGTTCAAAGTCCAGACAAGTCAAGATAGGCAATTAGACCATTCATCAGTAGGCAATGTCACTTTAACTTCTAGCAAAGTCAATTAGTCTTGAGGCTCCCACCATTTCCCAGTCTCCTTGACAAGAAAGTTGTAAAAGCGCCAGCATTATTAATCATGTCCATAGAAAGATCTTAGATAGTAATAGGCAAGTCTTAATTAAAAAAAAATACTAGTGTCTAAAAGGTTGAGTTTTGGTGCTACTTATCTTGAAAGAATTCACGGCTTCCTGCAGAGCAACGATGTCTCCTCCAGTCGCTTTCGCTGCGTCAATTTCCTTTTCCCTGTGGTGGAAATACGGGGGTCGGGAAAGAGCAGCACTTCAGCGACCCTTCTTGGTTAATCTTCTGAGCTTCTTTTCTTCAAAGAAGCAATTTCAGCGGGTTTTTTCCCCCAAAACCGCTGCAGGCAGGAAAGCCGTGGAGCCGAGACAGAGAGCTCGGCTTCAGCGCACCGGCAGCCTCAACACCCGGAAGCGGTATAATCACTTTTTTTTAATACAAAGGAACATGTGTGTCCTAGTGATTTTCAGTAGAAGAGAGATACTGTATAAAAGAATTCCTTGACAGGCTTTGAAATGGCATAAATGCTTGTATCAAAGTCCACTAAGATTCCTCTTTATGTGCTCACAAATGTGCTTCTGAAACAATATACCTTACTGGAATATACCTAAATAGATTTTTAGAAGAAAAACCTCACAACTCAAACCAAATACTATATAAATTAGAGGAAGCAGTAAATTCTGTATGTTAGAAAATCCTCTAAATATAAACAGTTTTGTTTCATACTGATGCACATATTACTACATGAGAGTTGAGGTGGTCAGACATGACTTTCTTCAAGAGCTAAGTGATAAACCAGATAAAACATCTGATTTAAAGGTCAGAACCATCCTTTCTATTTGAATCTCTAAACTGAAATGCTGAATCGTGTTGTGTTGAATCAATGATTCAAAGTGGTTTGATTCCATAGTTCAAATGAAATCAATCATATCCTTCATTTGGAGGATTCAAGACCCCTACTTTTTCCTAAGTAAATCTTAAGGATAAAGTGACTTTTAATAACATATCCAGTATGTCTCTGTGTGTGTATACAAACATTGATGGTGCTGCGGAGGGATTGGTTCGAACTTGCTGGTAAAGCACTTTGGTTTTTTTAATGTTAATCGAGAGGCCGAGCTTTTCATATGCTTCTGCAAAGATGTTTAGGATAGTTTGAAGATCTTCTTCGGAGTGTGCACAGACTGCGTTATCATCAGCATATTGAAGTTCTATAACAGAAGTTGTAGTTACCTTATTTTTTGCTTTCAGCCTACTAAGATTAAAAAGCTTTCCATCTGTTCGATATATAATTTCTACACCAGTAGGAAGTTTCTCTTCAACAATTCTCCACAGCACCATCAATCCAGCTTAAAGGTGTGTCACTAGAAAATGTCGACCACTTTTCTTATCTCGGCAGCCATCTATCTACAAAAGCCAACATCGACGCTGAAATTCAGCATCGCCTGAACTCTGCGAGTGTAGCTTTCTCCCGAATGAAGCGTAGAGTGTTTGAGGATCGGGACATTCGCAGGGAGACCAAAATGCTTGTTTACAAAGCCATTGTACTACCAACCCTTCTGTACGCCTGTGAAACATGGACCCTCTACAAACGCCACCTCCGACTTCTTGAAAGATTCCATCAACACTGCCTCCGAAAAATTCTGCAAATTACTTGGGAAGATAGGCGGACTAATGTTAGCGTATTAGAAGAAGCGAAAACCACCAGCATTGAAACAATGATAATCCAACATCAACTTCGCTGGACCGGTCATGTTGTTCGAATGCCTGACCATCGTCTTCCAAAAAACATACAAACACACACACATACAATGGATGCTGACCTTGCTTGCAGTACTTGGCTGGGCACTGAAGGGGAGAGTTTCCCCTTAGAGATGTGCCTTGCCAGGTTTCACATGTGGCACTGCCCATGAACCCAGGGGTGGGCTGGGGGTATAGCCATTGCCATCCCAGAGCCCGCAATGTTTTTCATGAGCATTGCTCTGCAGACAGCTGGTTATGAGTCTCTGTTTGTGAAATTGGGCTGTAGGGATCAGAGGGGATAGTTGCTTGTATACTAGCCTTTCTACTGCACCCTACCTGAGATCTTCCTTTCTCTCCCAAAAATGATAACTACATACTGTAATAACACTGGTAATAATAGGGTTATGTACAGTATATGATTATCAGGGACTCAGCATTCATTCTGCTCCAGGGGAATCTTATCAAATATTTAGCAGGCCATTCAGATCCATTATACTGTACCTGCACTATACCTACATTGTTCTTTGGAAGCCTGGATCCATCTCAGGGAAAAATAGATGTTTTATATGTACATATCAAATAAATATAGATTGCAATGTTGCTTGGTAGGTAAATCTACCATTTTAGTGACAGGAAAAATAAATGTTAGAAAACATTGTTTGTGTCATGGAAACCATAGCCATGATAGACATATAGTCTTCTGATGAGCCTGCATTTATACTATAGAGGATTTTTTCCCCTTGAGATATTTTAAGGCAATATCAAAGGCAAAAAAATACTTTTAATCCTGCCGGAAAACTGAAAAGGACCTTTGCTGCACCAGAGTTTATCCAGGATTTGTAAGATATTCAAAAAAGGAGCCTAGTCTTGTTCATGAATAATTTTAAAATGCCAAGGATAACTTTTAAAAATACCAGGATTTTATCACAAAGAGCATAAAATCTGAACAATGGTAGAATATAGCCACGTGATTGAGTGTTGAACAGAAAAGGTTCAAGGCTTTTATTTTTTTACTTGCAATGACTGAAAAATTATACTGGTAATGAATTCAACCAACCCTGTTTTAAGAATTCATCAGTTAAAACAAGATTCCAAGTTACACATAAGTAGAGCCAGAGCACATTTCTCCATCATATAACAAATATTAGAGAGCCAGTTTGGTGTAGTGGTTAAGGCATCAAGCTAGAAACTGGGAGACCGAGAGTTCTAGACCTGCCTTGGGAACAAAGCCAGCTGGGTGACCTTGGGCCAGTCACTCTTGCTCAGCCCTAGGAAGAAGTCAATGGCAAACAACTTCTGATATCTTGCCAAGAAAACTGCAGGGACTTGTCCAGGCTGTTGCCAAGAGTCAACACAGACTTTAAGGCACACACACAATAACAAATATTGAATCTAATTAATTCTGCATATCTTTAGTATATGTTATTAAAATTAATGCTGACTTTAAGGCACACACACAATAACAAATATTGAATGTAATTAATTCTGCATATCTTTAGTATATGTTATTAAAATTAATGCATTGATATTATTTGTCTGTTAAAATAGAGATCATTGCAGAAAAAATATTTAGAAGGTTGGGGTATACATCCACTTCATGTATCTCCATGGTATCGCTGTTTAAACCTTTATGGGCATAGAAATATCATTATTGATATTTCTGCCAACTAGAGGAGCTTATATAGGATGAAGCCCACATGTTACTGAACTTCTACCAATAATTTTATCTTTGGTTGTTTTAACATGTAGAAAATAAGAATGAGTTTTATAAAATTAAAACATTCATGCAAAAGCATTTAAATAAAAGGAAAGAAAAAGTGTTTTAGTGCAAATTCCACCAAATTGCATCCAGTAGTGCTGACAATACATAGTCAAATATTAATAAACAAAAAAGGGTCTACCCCTTGTAGATTACATCTTGGAGCACTGCATGAGTTGTATTAAAAATTCAAGTATGGCTGTACTTTAATCTCCAGTATAGACTCAGGGAAATGAGCAGAAGTTCAATATGGGCAATGTGTGATGTTCAGCTATTGGATACACTGAATTATTTTTTCTAGATCCTGGAGTAAATCCACTGCATGTTAAGGAGAAATAGCATAAGTAAATAAAAAGCAGGGTAATATAAGAAATCAATTTGAATCTGCAACCCTACCAAATTTGTGCTTCAGAGCATTGGGAACAGCATATAGATATGCATTAATTTGCACAAATCCATAAATACCTAGATCAAAGCACCACATGCATAAATGAGAAAATATTTGTCAATTTCAGAAGGCAAGATAATATTAATCAAATGTCTAAAGCACTTCAACATCCCTCCCAAACTGTTCCATTACTAATACCTTCTCTTTAGTATACAATAAATATTTATGCCATCAAATTTATTTAGAAACAAAATTTTCCTCATTTTTATGAAATCCAGAGGGCAAACAGTGTAGCTCAGAAGAAAGACATGTAAGTTGTCTCCATTCAAGCAAAAATACCAGAACAAGGAATTCACTTGGAAAAATGCTGCCTTTAAAGAGGGATTTCAAGGTTAAAAGCAAAATTATGAAATATTCATAACTTGGTCCTAGCCTGGCATTCCTACTTTTCTCAGCTTCTTCATACTGTATAATCACTGCAAACCTCTAAAACAGGGAACATAATGCCTTGTTAAATCATTTGCATTTATTTTCAAGTGTGCTCTCAATATGTTTATTCCTCACTCAAATGCTTTCTGATTGCAGACATAGATATTAAATTAACTGGCTCTTTGTGGTTGGGATGAAGTAATCTTTTGCTATTCATTGTTCCATAAAGTCAGAGCTGCTACTTCTCTCCAAACACTGTACATTTTTCTTTCATTGTGATGAGGTGCAGTGACTCAGTCCTTAATAAGAGAGCACAGTAGGTTGAAAATACATTCAACAGCTTTTTTTTCTCCTTTTTAATTGGAATAGGAAAAAATACTGATGGTTGAATTCAATCCTTCTACAATGGCCTGACAGATTCATCTACTGTTCCTTCATTGATCAACTCCATACATATGGCAATTTCCATGGATAAGGGTGGCTCACAATAAAAAAAAATTGAGGGCCTGGATTTAATATAAAATTTACAAACAGCATTTGCAACACTACAGTATTATTGTAGTGTATTCGGGGGAGATGGGCGGTAATAGAAATTGAAAAATAAAAAAATAAAAAAATTATGCATTATCTGCATGAGCCTTTTCCTTATGATCTCACAAAACCAGTCCCACATTTATTTTAGGGTGTATCTACATTATAGACTTTTGTTTTTATAACAAATCCATTCTCAGGACTTCTCTCAAATAATACCTGCACTTGTGGCTTAGAGTGTGTGTTTGCTGCAAAGTGTTTAGTGAGAGAGCATCTCTTTCAGAGAAGTAAAATGTCCAGAATTTCCTAGGCAGAAGGAATTATAACTAAATCAGTATTCATCTTTAGTGTCACATAGGCTTTGAAAATCAGCTTATATTTAACTGGAATTGGGGATGCAGTATTAAAAAATGGCATGATTCCATTCGTGTGAGCATCAAAATGATGCATCTGTGTCTTGTTTCATACTGGGATGAAAACAGCAGGGATAATAGATCCTTTATAGGATATTAACCGTGACAGATTGTTTCAAGAATTCCAGAGCAGTAAGGAATTTTCATGATGCCCATTAAATTGCCCTTGTGGGTAGGCATAGTTTTGCTGCTTCTGATCAGGGATTTAGTGTGATTTCAGGAAGACTGACATCATTGGTTGGTAAGCTTGGTGATCACCTTCAGAGATACTACTCTGGGCAAAGATTGACTCCTTCGGTATGGTTTGGAAAAAGTCCATTATCTTGTCCTTGTGTGGTGGTGTAGCTTTGCTGATCACTGGATTGAGATTTTAAAAAAACTATTTTTAAAATTTGTTTTAATATAGAGAAATAAAGAGAATAGAAAGAATAGAAAAAAGGGGGAAAATCAAACATATAGAAAACAGCGTTTTTATTGTAAAAATAACTACATTAAAACTTGACCATGCAGAATAATATTAATCATCTTCTCCATTTAATAGATACAGAGCCAATTCATAAGCAGAAAATAAATACATATCATTTCACAACTATAAATAGGCAGGAGTGCTGACTTTCCATCATAAGAGAATAATATTCTTTGCTAATCCCCATGCTTTATAAAGCCATAGTGCTTCATATAATTTTCAATTTTTCAGTATATAATTCAGCATCATGTTAACAACTTTAAATGCTATTCCTTTTCATAAAACCATATTAGCAAACTTGTGGATTTTAAAGCAAAATGTGTCAATAGTGGAACAAGACATTATCCTAAATGTAAGTGTTCCAATAATTTAACTTTTCCAGTTCAATGAAGTTGGCAGTCAGCCTTTTCTAGACATTTTCTGAAGTATCCAATAAACATGGAAAAAAATTACAGTCTCATCTTAAGATCATAAGAAACATATTTAGAAACAGAATAAAGCAAATTGGATGTCAGAAATATTGTGGAAATTGCAAAGAAGAAAAGAGAAGCCAAAGCCATGAAACACAAAAATCTCAAGAAGAAACTTAACAAAGAGTTTCAGAGAGCTGTTAGAAGGGACGAGAAGCAGTGTTACAACAACATCTGATTTCAGGAAGACTGATATAGTTGATTGGCAAGCTTGGCTCCTCCTGAGAATGACCACCTCAGGAATACTACTCTGGGCAAAGATTGACACCTTCTGGGTGTGGCTTGGAAAAAGTCCATTATTTATTTATTTATTTAATTTCCATGACCGCCCATCTCCCCCTCAAGGAGGGACTCTGGGCAGTTATCTTGACCTTTTGTGGTGGTGTAGCTTTGCTGATCACTGGATTGAGTAACATTGAAGATGGAAACAGACATGGAAAACAAAGAAAGTTTTTCAAAAGATCTCTGAACTCAGAAGGAGGTTACAACCTTGAATTGGTTTGCTAAAGGATGCCAGTGGACAGGTAGTCCAATGGTGAACTAATTCAAAGGAGATCAAACAAGGATGGAAGAAGTGTACTGAATATAGTACAGTAGAGTCAACATCCAAGATACCTTAGAGAATATTCCCTACTTACAAGAACCTCTAATACTAGAAAACGAAGTTAGATCAGCAGTCTGGTCATTGCCAAATTGGAAGGTTACAGGAACTGATAGAATACCCACACAAGTAGGGCATGCAACAGAAGGAGAATCAGTAAAAATTCTAACCAAGCTAGGCCAGCAAATCTGGAGAATGACGCAGCTGCCAACAGAGTGGAAGGGTCAATCTACATTCCAATATCAAAAAAGGAGACTTAACAGAGTGTGCAAACTATTGTACAATATCCTTACATTTTACATTCTAGCAAAATAATGCTTAGGATCATCCAACACAGATTAGAGCCCTACATTGAAAAAGATATGCCAGAAGTTCCAGCTGGCTTTAGAAAAGGCCGAGGAACATGAGACATCATTTCTAATGCATGCCAGATAACTGAGAAAGCCAAAGAATACCAAAAAGAAGTCAATATGTGCTTCATTGGTACTATAAAGGCCTTTGATTGTGTTGATCATGTCAAGCTGTGGAATGTGCTTACAAAAATGGGAATCCCAGAACATCTGATTGCCTTTGTGAGAAATTTATATACAGGTCAGGAAGCCACAGTATGAACAGAAGATACTGAAACAGACTGGCTCCAGGTTGGAAAAGGAGTGAGACAGGGCTGTATACTCTCCCCTAATTTATTCAACCTATATACTATATAACTACAAGCTTTGAGGGAAGACAAATTGGAAGAAGATGGGGATGGTTTTAAAATTGGAGGAAGAAACATCAATAATCTTCACTATGCTGATGACACTAACCTGATAGCTGAAAATGCAAAGGATCTGGAAGCACTAGTATTTAAAGTCAAGGAGCACAGTGAAAAAATGGGACTAAGATTAAATATAAAGAAGACCAAACTAATGACAAGTAAAAAAACCAGCCTTAGAATTGACAGTGAAGATATTAAAATGGTAAACAGCTTCTGCCTTTTAGTATCAACCATCAACAGTAAAGGAATCAGCAGTCAAGAAATACACCACAGACTAGCACTTGGTAAAGCAGCCATGAAGGCCCTGGAAAAGATATTCAGATGCTGTGATGTGTCTATACCAACAAATATCAGAATAGTGCAGGCAATAGTATTCCCTGTGACACTTTACGGAAGCCAAAGTTCAATGTGGAAGAAGCTGGATAGAAAGAGCATTGTTACTTTTGAACTTTGGTGTTGGAGAAGACTACTGAGACTACTGTGGACAGCCAAGAAAACAAACAAATTGTACAGTGAACAAATCAACCCAGAGTTTTCACTTAAGCACAAATGACCAGGCTCAAATTATCATACTTTGGACACATTATGTGAAGACCTAGCTCTCTAGAGAAGGCTCTGATGCTGGGAAAACTGGAGAAAAAGAGGAAAGACCAGCAGCAAGGTAGATGGACTCATTTGAAAAAAAGTACTTGCTGGAATTCTTGTGTTATCTTCCTTTTAATAAATACTATTAATATTATAAATACTATTAATCAGAGGTCTTATATTATTGTTCTTAGGATTGATGGTTTACAGTCAAAACTGCAATGACTTATATTAATGTGTATTTAACTGCCAGAGGAGATGTCATTATCATTGGGTTGAGTGGAATGCCATTAAAACAGGGATATGCAGGTCATAGAGAAAATGGATTTCATAGCAAACGTTTTGGTCAGTGCCTGTTAGCTATTAATTGTTGAGAGATTTCTACCTGTTCCAAATAAGCAGAAATTAAAAATAAAATTTGACCCAAGAGTACATACTGGAATAGTTGTCCCTGAACCTTTATTCCTAGTGCTGAAAGAGTAGTTGAACTTTCAGTTTTGTTGGCAGAACCTATTTATTTATATTTCAAATTTTGTCACCACCCATCTCGCATGAAGCGACAATTCCTGTCACATTCCATTAGTACAAGAGAGAGCAAAATTGAGAGCTGAAAAAAGTATGAGCATCAAAGCCTTGTCTTTACCAAAAAAAGAGCTGTGATAGGCAGAAAGTTTGATGAGTTTATAAAAGTCATGGTGTAGAGATGAAACTTGTGAAGTTCCCAGTGGTTCTCAGGCTGAGGAGAACTGTTAAGGCTTCATTAAACAGATGCCTCCCAATCTCAAGGCCAGAAGGGAATTGCCATTTTTTTTTACTCAAAAAGATGGGAAGAAGAGCTCTAGAATTTAAACTCTGTTCTGCTCTTACACAGAACTTCTGCATATATATCACTTCTATCTTGGCTGCAATAAAACAACTATCTAGCTGTGTTGTGTTCATGAACTTCTTCTGTAGGCAAGTTTCTGAATACCAGGTCAAGTGTGTATAGGGTTAAGATCTACTGCTGTGCCTGGTGTGAAATCTGACCCACTGGCCAATTACTCTTCTCAGTGTCAGAGAGACTATAATATCACTCAACCCTCCCCTCAGTATTTTCCATTTATGGAAGTGAAGTTAGAACGTTGTACTATTGTCTGTAGAATCCCCAGAAGCAACAGAAAAGCCATACTGTAAAGTGCTTTGCAAAGCTGTGAAATCACCAATTTGATTTGCTCCTTTGAAGCTGGTTTCCATTTTGATTCATGACTTAGCTTTCAGGGGGTGAAGTCAAAGCTTTGTCTAATTGAAGCAGCCCTTCAAATATCAAACTGAGGGCCAGCTTGGTGTAGTGGTTAAGGTGCTGGCCAAGAAACCAGGAGAGTTCGAGGCCTGCCCTAGACATGAAAGCCAGCCAGGTGACTTTGGGCCAGTCATTCTCTTTCATCCCAACTTACCTCACAAAGTTGTTGTTGTGGGGAAAATAGGAGGAGGAAGGAGTATTGGTATGTTTTCTATCCATCCATCCATCCATCCATCCATCCATCCATCCATCCATCATCTATCATCCACAGTATCATCATTCAATCATTCAATCATTCAATCATTCAATCATTCAATCATTCAATCATTCAATCATTCAATCATTCAATCATTCAATCATTCAATCATTCAATCATTCATCTATCTATCTATCTATCTATCTATCTATCTATCTATCTATCTATCTATCTATCTATCTATCATCTTCCAGATCCAGACGGAAAGGCAGTTACTGGCCAATCAACCAGACATTGTGGTAGTAGACAAGGACCAGAATACAGAGGTGGTGATAGATGTAGTGGTGCCAGGTGACAGCAACATCAGGAAGAAGGAGTATGAGAAGCTGGAGAAGTAGCAGGGCCTGAAGGAGGAACTAGGGAGGATGTGGAAAGTGAAGGCCAAAGTGGTCCCAATGGTGGTAGGAGCACTCGGGGCTGTGACTCCTAAGCTGGGAGAGTGGCTCCAGCAGATCCCAGGAGCAACATCAGAGCTCTCTGTCTAGAAGAGTGCAATGCTAGGAACAGCTAAGATACTGCGCAGAACCCTCAAACTCCCAGGCTTCTGGTAGAGGACCTGAGGTTGAGGAAGACACATACCACTCATAGGGGTGAGAAGGGAATTTTTTTATTAAAAAAGGCAGGACAACAAAATAATAATAATAATAATAATAATAATAATAATAATAATAATAATAATAATAATATTTTTTGTAAAGTCTGTGGGTAACCTTGCATTTGGCCCTTGTGTAATTTTTTTCTAAGTATTTCTTTAGGCATAATACAGTGGGATGTTGTCATGTTCTGGTAGATATGACTGTATTGATGGGGTTTTTTGTACGCCTGTGAAACATGGACCCTCTACAAATGCCACCTCCAAGTTCTTGAAAGATTCCATCAACGCTGCCTCCGAAAAATTCTGCAAATTACTTGGGAAGATAGGCAGACTAATGTTAGCATATTAGAAGAAGCAAAGACCACCAGCATTGAAACAATGATCATCCAACATCAACTTCGCTGGACTGGTCATGTTGTTCGAATGCCTGACCATCATCTTCCAAAGCAGCTATTTACTCCCAACTTAAAAATGGAAAACGGAATATTGGTGGACAGCAAAAGAGATTCAAAGATACTCTCAAAGCTAATTTAAAAAAAATATAATATCAGCATTGAGAACTGGGAAGCCCTAACTCATGAGCATTTCAATTGGAAGTCAGCCTTTATTAAAGGCACTACGGACTTTGAAGAAGCATGAGTACAGGGCGAAAGGGAGAAACGAGGTAAGAGGAAGGCACGTCAAGCAAACCCTCATCATGACCGTCTTCTACCCGGAAACCTATGCCCTGATTGTGGGAGGTTGTGCTGATCCAGAATTGGCCTTCACAGCCACTTATGGATCCACTGTTAAGATTTTACCCCTGGAAGACAATCTTACTCGGCTACGAGTGATCGCCAAGAAGAAGATAGGGGTTTTCCATCTTAAGCAAACCAACCAACCCCCCCAAATGAAAACAAAAACAAAAAATCCTGAGAGAAGTACTCTTGTAGTAAAATAATAATTTAGTTTTATGAAAACTTCTTGTAATGTTTTGTTGCTGTTCAAAATTTAAAGATAAATTTATTTGACTATGGGAACTATAGAAAGAGTAAGTCTTGATCTTGAAATATACATGGAGTTCTGGGTGCCTGAGTGTCTACTGAAGCCCCATGTGGGAGTTAGCTTCTGCTTTTTAGTGAAAATAACATATGCTGAAGTTACTGGGATGAGTTTAGGACTCAGTTCAAAATATTTGTTTAAATGCCATGCTTCAGACTTCCCACTCCCCATATGTGTCTGCTTCTCATCCTCTTTTCTGTCTAAAATCCCACATTATAGCTTAGAAGGAATCATCAATGGCTTATATTTACACACATTACTGTAAATTACTGCTCATTACTGCCTTATACAATTGATTGCGATCACTCACAAACTCCCTAGGCACTTAAGGCAGCTTGTAAGTTACGTACTAGTATTGTACTATATTATATGCCTTTGATGTACTAAAATTGTGTGATTTGTGCCATTGTATCTATTTCATATCTTTGATACTCAAAGACCAATAGAGCAGCTCCCCTTACCATTATAATGTTAAATGTAAGCAGATATATATCCATTCCCTTGAATATTGAACAGCTAGAAGGGAGAAAAATAAAAAGCACAGTGCTGGGTTGGATAGCTTTACATTCCCTCGCATCTTAGTAATTTGGAATAAACATAGCAGTTCTTCCCTTCCCCCAAATCCAGCTCTGACCACCAAAAATGTTGACAGCAGTAGTGAAATCTGCCAGTTTTTAATCAAATGTCTCAGGCATTCAATCAAGAAAGAAATGGAAGAAGAGAACAATAGGGAGTAGGGTAGAAAAGAGACTGATAATTTCAAATCAAGCATCTACTACTTAAATCATTGTAACATTTAATATTACAAATATTTTCATTGCAAGTTATTTGAGGCTTATTGTGTTTATTTAGAAAAAAGTAACACATTTAAGACATATTAGCAGGATTTTAAAAAAAAGTATCCAACAAGCTAAACCACTGTAATACATTACTTTATAAATGCAATTCCAAAACTCTCATGGAGTTAATAGATTGCAATTTAGTTCACAAAACAAAAGTGGATAAGTAAGTCAAAGAATTATGAAAATACAAGGCAGTGGAAACTGAGGGTATTCTTATATTTATTTTGCTAATGGGCAACAGATAGAAATTATTGTAAGCAAACAGTAATCAAATATTGAATAGGCACCAATTTTCCTACTAGATACAGTTGAATGACTGTTTATTAGAAAAATAAACACTCATTCTATCATTTCAAAAAAAACAAAGCAAGCAATTAGATCCATTTTTATATAATGGCAAACTGAAAAACAGTGAAATCTTCAGAGAATTTGAAAACTATTTTCCCATTTCTTTATTTTGTTTTAAGTGCTGCTGAAGATTACTTGGAGCAATCCAATGGCTCCAAGAAGCTGCTCAAAGGCCAAATGATATGTCAATGGAGAATAAGCTCTGGCGGGAAAGATCTAACTTCACAATCTCCTCTCAGCTCTCTAAGAATCTGCCATGTCTGATCTTGGAATTCCATTATAGAAGGAAAGAAAAGGCAGTACAAGCTAGAATTGACATAAGCATGACAAGAGAGTGACAAGGTAGAAGTCAAAGTTATTTTCTTCTCCGGACATGCTTCCAAACCAGTACCATGGAGGAAATCATATACTCATTACTCTGAATTTGGTCTACCAATCCTAGCACTGAGAGGCTAATGAAAAATGGAATCCCTAGATTAGGGATTTCTACTGAAACACATGCTGGATTAGAGGTATGTGGATTCTTAAAACTCTGGTTCACTTTACTATCTGTGTTATGTGTTAGTATGGCAATATTCTAGACTAGCTTTTTTCCCTACATTAAAAAAAAGAAATTTAATTACCATTTTCATCTACAACATCTGAAAACATATAGAGGCTTGGTACAGCTCTTGTCTTAATTTTCATAGCTGTTAACATAAACTATACAATAAACTATTTTTTAAAAAATGTGTGTATGTGAGATGGGCAGCTATATAACTCAAATAAATAAACAAATAAACAAACCTTCCTTTGTCCCCTGACATTAATTTCCCCAGTACAGACCTTTTGTATGCATATACAGTATCATCCAAAGTAAGCTTTCTCGAACTTTACCCAAACTTCTTTTTTTTTGTTCAGGTGTTTGTGTGAAGAGGTGGGTGGATGTTGATCTAAGTATTTTGGGAAGGATAAACATTAGTGGACTTTGATGCTAATGGCTATTCCATTGCAAAGACAAAGGAGAATAAAATGCCCAAAGTTGTTCTAAAAGAAATTTTCAGAATAAATTTTATATATTTATTTCTGCCCATAGGAAATGATGCATGATATCATATAGGTATCTAGGAAATGCAAAGTAAATTTAGAAAACATCAAATTCTTGGAATGATTATCAAAGTTTTTATTTCTCAGGAAGTGATTGCTCAAAGGAAAACTCCCAGTTTAATTTGAGTTAAGCCTCATAACAAGTGAGACTTATAATCTGCTTGCTTTAAATGCTAAGGCTCATCTATGGGACAATGAAGCAATGAATACTAAAAAAATCAAATTAGTTAGAGCCTTATTTTTCTCCTTTTTCACCTTAGGGGACCATTAAAAAAAATTAAGTCACTTCTATCAGCCTTCACATTTTAAATCTTTCTCAGTGTTGGAATTAAATATCTTAGTAGAATAGAAAGAAAGATACAATAATCCTTCAATGCCAGTAAATGGCAAAACTGAACCTTGGCAGCAAACTGATTGTATGTGTGTGGATGTGTGTGTATTTCCCTTCTCAGCTGTATGGGTGGTATGTGTCTTCCTCAATCTTGGGTCCTCTACCAGAGGCCTAGGAGTTTGAGGGGTCTGTGTAGTATCTTAGCTGTTCCTAGCACTGGACAGAGAGCTCTGATGTAGCTCCTAGGATTCGTTGGAGCCATTTATGTCACATGCATCAAATGCATGCAAAAAGGGAGGGTTTCAATCACCCAATCACACACACCATGTTGACAGCATTGACATCTCCACCTGCTCCCCACAGATGTCCTTGATAGTAGGGAAATTGAAGAGCTAATGACTTCTATACCTATTTTATGTCCAGGTGGCAACTGTTGATGGGCAATTTAAGGCCCTTGCTCTTATCTTTAAATAAGACATGTTCTGGACAGCAGTGGATAGAGAACTGTCCTGTGTATAATAGGATACTTGGTTATAGTAGGCAGGCCCGCAACTAGGGTCTGTGTTACCTGGGGCAAACATGGATTCCGCACCCCTCCATGGATTCCACGCCCCTCCACAGGGTTGAGTCCCTTGTCCCCCATGGAGAACAGCAGTGTGGTGGGATGTGGGGGAGGAAAGAAACCCTCCCCATCCCCGGGGGCGCTGGGGCTCCCGCCATCCGGCATGGATGAAGCAGGGGAGGGTGCCAGGGGCAGCCCCGGCATGGCTGAGAAATGCCATCTTCCCCCTGGGAGTGCCCCCGCTGGCCCACTGCACAGCCCAGTGGCTCGGGGGCTGCTCCGGGCAATGGCAGCGGCCCCCCTGGAGCATCAGAGAAGTGGGACCACCCTGCACCTCCCTCCCTCCATGGCGAGCACCGGAGAATCAAGCATGGTGGGCAGGAAGAGTCACCTCTGCAGAAGCACTCAGCTTGGCTGCCAGGATGTGCCTGCACAGACGCAGGCTGGGATTGAGGGCGGTGTTCAGCAGACACAGATTGCCTGTGGCCTCGGCCAATGGCGAGCACACATGAGAGCCACTAAGCCTCATTGGGGCACGGGGTGGGCCGGCCGGCCTGTCTCCATGCTGTCCCGCAGCCAATCACCGCCAGCAGGGGTGGTCCCCCGCCGTTGCATGCTGTGCCCTATTGGTGATCTTGCCAGGAAACAGTATACAAATACAATTTTGTCATTTTGGCGTGCCCCCTACTGGGCACATGCCCCGCTTCCCCCCCCCCCAGTTGCGGCCCTGATAGTAGGGACTAGCATTGAGAAACTGTGATGAGGTTTGGGAAGAAGACAGGAAACAAATATCTGCTTCTGCAATATCTGCAATTATTTGAACCAGTCTTCTCAATCTGGCATCCTCCCAATGCAATGGGACTACAATTCTCAGAATTCCTGGCTTTTCCCTCTGTTGGCTTATAGTTCTCAGTCCCAACATATTGGGAAGTCAGCAAGTTGAAGGTGGCTGGTTTAAAGATTATGCACTCCTTTCTTCCTGCCAGGAAAGTGTGCTTTTGAGAGGACAGGAGAAGGTACCAACAATGCAGCCCATGCAAAAGATAGCTTCAACTCTCATCTGACTAAGGGAGTTGACAGAATAAAACTAGGCATATCATATCTGAGCTGCACAAATCTGGAGGGCCACTGGATGGAAGCAAACCATTAGAGATTTCTGCATCTTTTTGCTGCCACGTAGTCTCATCTGGATTTTTGCTGTACAAACATGATATTCCTAATAAAACTGGCCCTTAATTCAGCAAGACAAACTGAATTAAAAGTGATCTCTATTATGTAATCCTATCCTAAGCATGCTTACTCAGATGTAAGCCTAATTGAATTCAGTGATACTTATTTCCCCTAATAAGAAAGAAAGCAATTATGGGACAAAATAATGGCTGGATGTCTATCCACCTCTATCAGCAGGAATAAACCTGAGCATCTCTAGATGGAGAAAATTGCATGGGTGCTGTGTCTGATAGGATGGATAATACCAAAGGGATGGGGGCACAATGTCAAGGCTTCAGTATCATTCAATGGGAGAAAAACTGCTGCTGTTGAGTAGAATGATATAATCAAAACTGGGAAGATGGTGAAGGGATCTTCATGGTCTGGATCTCCCAAAGAAGGAAGTGAAGAGTGAAAACTGTTTGAATATCCAGCAAGATTATGAGCCCCCCAAATTTAGGTTTATTTGCATAAAGTGAGTAGATAAAGTTGTACCTATGCAACCTTTTAATTTTGACCATTAAAGCGGTGGCTTGCAAATCAATGCAGAAGCTTATTAACGGAATTCCCTGTGAGGGCTATGTGTTCTTGACTGATGGTTTTATATTGGGACAAACAACAACTCAGAGGTTAAACTGTACCATATATTTATTATGTATGTATGTATGTATGTATGTATGTATGTATGTATGTATTTAATTTGTTTAATTTAATTTAATATTAACTAAATTGTTTTATTTAGTATTTTAAATACTAAAATACATATTTATACTTAAATGTTATCCATAGCATATGGGGGTTGCAGGAAGAGGACTCAAAGATCAAGTACAGAAACCCAGAGTATACAAAATAGTACAGAGAATCCTAGGAGTTACGGATAGCTGGAATTGTGGTCAAGATAACAAGATAACCACAATGTTTTGTTGCTGATCTCTCTCTTGTGAGACTAGGCTGAAGCTGCCATAACCTAAAGATGAAGCAGGCACATAAGCAGAGAGTTCAAAAAGCCAGGAATCTTGTCTATAAGATCCCTTCGGGGAGGTAGATAAGAAGGAAACAAGTTGTTAAGGAAACAAAGGAAAAATGTCACCTGAACCAGACAAAAGAAGTTGGTCCTGAGCACATCCCCTGTCCCATCAACAGCTACCAGACTTGTAAATTAACAAGACAAGAGTAGCTGCCAGTCTTGTGAATAATCAAAGCAAGGACTTTTGGGGATAAATGGGGTCCTAAAGCCCACCCACTCTTTGAGTCGTCTTTGGATCCAGACTTGGCGGCTTCCGTCCCTCTAGCTAGTGCCTGGCAGCATAGTTGAGAAGTTGAGCCTAGTTGAGAAGGCTAAGTGAGAAGGCTAGTTGAGAAGGTTGAGAAGTGGGTAAATGTAGATGAGTGTGTGTGTGAGAGAGAGAGAGAGAAAGAGTGAATGTACATTGCAATCAGTAAAGTTTTGCTGTTACTTTAAATTCACTGGGTCTCTGTGTATTACAAAGAACCTGTTGTGCCTCAGTGTTCGGTTGGAAGTGATTTGTGTGTGTGTCCCTAATTATATCCCAGCTGTTGACCAGAGCTGTGTGTCTTGTCTGCTCAAACTGCACCTATCTGGAAAACCCAGGTAGAAAGCAAGGGGGGCCGACAAGATTCACGTGCCTCAACAGGTTGTGAGTGTGTGAGTGAGTGACCATAGCCAAACCTGGGAGTGCATGTAACACTTTCCCTCTCTTTAATTTGTTAAATCTGAGCATTCATGATCTGAAGATCCGAGCATAATATGTTGATATTCCCTTATGCATTAGGGATGGTTAATTTCATTTTACAGATACTATGGATGGGCAGTTCATTGGATGAACCTAACTGTTCAATGTATTATATGACGTAGTATTCAGTGCATCCATCAAAGTAATGAATCTTTCTTATTATTCCATAATTATTTACTCTCATTAATGATTTACTGAACCCCTAGCATTAAGAAAGATCTTTACATTGTGGTAGGCTAATTTAGTATGAGGAAGGAAGGAAGGAAGGAAGGAAGGAAGGAAGGAAGGAAGGAAGGAAGGAAGGAAGGAAGGAAGGAAGGGAGGAAGGAAGGAAGGAAGGAAGGAAGGAAGGAAGGAAGGAAGGAAGGAAGTTCATAATTCTTCATAATGTTTTTTCTCCAATTATTTCCCAATTATGTCATCCTGTTAAGCAGGCTACATCCTGTTAACTTTTAACCTATGTAGACTCTGCTAAAATGAAGGTCATCTGCAGCTTCTTCAATACTTCATCATCTTTGGCTTTTTTTCCCAGCATTAAGAGGAATAGAATACAAAATAGTGCTTAGACCACATTGGCTGTTTAATAAAATGTACAGAAAGTTCCTTTTGCTCACTTTTCACAGTATTTCCCTCTATAGTTACACAGCTCTCTAATCAATAATAGTAATTAAAATCATCCATTACCAAGAACATGGCAATTTCACATAGTACCTTTATCTCTGAACACTTTTCTTGTTCAAACTGCCTTGTGATCCTGGAGATCTAATGAGAGTCACAGTTTTATGGAATCTCTCTACAGGTCATTAGTACCTATTCATTCACACCATGCCTTCTAGACCACATCATTCAGCATACTCCAAGACACACTATTATCTTTTCAATATTGATGGAATGATACTCACTGACATGGTTAAGTCCCCTAGATCTGTGCCTAAACAAAAAAGTGTGAAGAAGACTTATCACCAGTCTGGGATAGAAGAAATTATATTAGAATATTCAGAAGCAATTCTATCATTTATCAAACATGATCCACAGAAAGTCCTTGATACAAAAGAAGTGGAATAACACTATAGATTCATGAAATAATATTTGGTGCATCAATACACAATAAGCTCGATTCATAATTCTCAAGATTGATTTTCTCTAGAACAATAAGCTCTTTTAAAATACTCTTTCTCAACATAGTACTCTCCATGTAAGCTGGATGTGAATTCCAGAACAGCATGGCTTTGCAGCAGTTAGTGGAAGCCTACCCTAAATGCTAATAAATAACCTAATTTGAATTTAGTTTGGATCAAGTGCAAAATAATATTTCAAAGCTTGGTTCTGTATAATTACAAGGCTCATTGGGTTCCTGATGTCATTAGTACACAGCAAGATCAGAGATGCTCCAGATGAGTAGAAGTTCTTTAAAAAGTTGATACTAAAAGCACAATTGTAAATAATTTCAGTGAGGTACAAAAACATAGTAAATATCTTAAAATAATAGCACATGGGAGATGGATTTTATTATGTATAATACCAAACATATGTTTGATGCAATCTGTAAATTACTACTGATTCAGTAATCTGAACCAGTTAAAGACTGTATGATTAAGTGGATGCAGTGAGAATTTCAATGAAAGAAAAATATTAGATTTTCTTAATATCATACTTATAGGGAATTGGTATAACATGTTCTATGTTAGGACATTATTTCAGTCTTTAATGCTAAAATGAATAACTCCTTTTCTAAAAAATGCTGGAAATCCAACAAACAGGTTGGATCCTTTTTTCATATGTGGTGACAATGTTATAAAGCCCAGTAATACTGGGAAATGATTCAAAGTAGAATGGAACAGATTTTGAAGGTTGTAATTTCATTACAACGTGAGATATTCTTCTTAAATTTCACTAAACCATATTTTCCTTCAAAATTCACTGAACTGTCATTTTATATGCTAATGGATGTAAGGCTTTTATATACTTTCTACTGGAAAAGATATTTGATTCCTTTTTTGAAAGAATGACTAGTTAAATTGTACGTTTTGATGTAAAAAATAAATTCCTACACAGAAAGTAAATGTAAAAAGGATTTAATTTTAATTGGAAACTATTTTTGGATTATAAGTTTACATATGGATTTGTATCACATCCAACATTTGGGTTCTGATATCTTTGGAATCATATGCTAATTTGATCTGTAACTTTCAGTATTGACCCTATATATTGTTTACTGTTTATAGCTTTGTTAGCAATTTGTACTATGTTAAGCAAGTATGTTCAGTTTAAAGTTCAATAGGCACAACTATCTGTACTTTATCTTCTGTTTCCTTATAAGTTTTGCATCTTTCTTACTTACATTGTTTTCATTTATACTCTTTCAAAATGTTAAATAAAAGAAAGCAAGAATAAAAGAAAAAGCAAATACTGTTATCAAGAAGGAGAAAGCTCAGAATGAGCTGAGGTTACAAAGGATGCTAAAATCAAAATGGCTTCTTCAGATATGTTTAAAACAAATTAGAAGAGAAAATAATCAGCATACCAGCTGCTCAGTGAAGATGCAAATGCTAATAGGTAATAAAATAAATGGTACAGCCACTAAACTCTTACTTTACTCAGTAGTTTCTTACAAGGAGATATGTATTCCAACAATAATTGTGAAGAGCTACATAAAATGGTAGGATTGTCATTTGGTACTGAAGGAAGCTTAATCAGAGAATATTTATCCCTTTTGAATAAGCTTAAAACTCTGGAGCTGTATGTATATCATTCTAGAGCATTAAAGGAATTTGTTGGTGGTCTGCCCAACCCTTCTGCATTATCCTTGAGAACAAGAAAAATGCCAGATGACTGAAAGAGAGCAAAAGTGGCTCTATTTTCAAAAAGGGGTGAGAGGAAAATCTTCACAGACCAGTGAATCTGACCTTCATATTTTTGAAGATCATAGAGCAGATCATAAAGCAACTGATATTTAAGCATATGGAAACCCTTGCAAATTTATTATAAAAATAATGTGCACAGATAGGTCAAGAACAAGTCTTACCAGACTAATTTTATCTCAATTGCTGATCAAGTAATTTCTTTGTAGATTGTGGCAAAGTAGGACTTACTAATTTCAGCAAAGTATTTGACAAAGTAGCACATGAAATTTTGATTAGTAATCTTAGTTAATTTGTGCTGGTTGGCATAAAAATCAAATGGGTAGTTAGCTGGCTCAGAGTATACTTAAAGGATGCTTATAAATGTTTCCTTGTCAAATTAGAAGATGCCACAAGATATATTTTATTAATAACTTGGATAAGGAGATCAAAGCAATGCTTATCAAATTTATGGAGGACACAAACTAAATGAGATCACAGAAGAAAGAAATAAAATTTAAAATATCTTGTTAGGTTCATTAGAAGAAGGAGCTGAAGATAACAGAACAAAATTTAGCATACACTTAAAGAAGGATTCATATACACTGGAAAAGGTACAAAAAGGTACAACAAAGATATCAGGCAAAAAAGTTCTAAGAAAAGAGATGAAAGGAACTAAGGTAGAATCTGGCAATATTCTTCAAATTTCTGAAATAATACCATAAAGAAGAAAACCAAGAGCTGTTCTTTATTACTTGAGAGGCCAGGACACAGAATAATAAACCTAATTACAGGAAGGTAGAGTTCAGTTAAATGTTAGGGAAAATTCCCTAAAAGAATGGTTTGAAAGTGTTACCAGTCATCTAGAAAGAAATGAGGTCTCTTTCATTTAAAGTTGGGTGGCATCCAATAGAATGAATAAATGAACACCTAAATGAATAAATAATCTCTGCATAATCTGTTGGGGATACCTCAATCTGTATTCCTTTACTAAACTGGGGGTTAAATTCAATTGTCTGTTGGTAGTTATGGGTGTGCAAAGCTTAAATGGGATGATTTCTCCCTGTACTAAACTTCCAGGAGCAGGAAGAAGCTTCTGAGCATACCAGAAGAGCTTCTTCTGAGTATTCTGCACACATTTACTACCTATCCCATTCCAAATCTGATTCTGATTCTGTGATTCAGTGGTAGATAACTACCCATATGGGAGTGTTGCACCTTAGGTTTTTATTGGCATAAATCCCTGGCAAGTAGAACCCTTGCATACTATATAACTTCTGGGGACTGTAGAACCGTGTAGAACCCTAGAAACTATAATTAGGAAGGCCTTTAGAGGTCAGTGTTGGTGTGTGTGTTTTCTTGCATATGCAAAGTATCAGAAAGCATTTGGCATTAGAGACCAGTAATGACACCAGGCATTGCAGTAAACCAGTTGTATTAGTCATTCATACAAAAACAGATATTTACAGTTCTCTTCCAGATCCCTGGAAGTATTACAAATCTTTCACCATACACCAGAAAAGAGAAAAGAAGTAGTAGTAGCAGGCAGGCAGGAAGGAGAAGGCAGGCTCTTTTATACATTTCAACCTGGATCACCTGACGCCTGACCCCCTGTTCTTTCAACCTTTTAACCTGAGAGCACCTGATGCCTGACCTTAATATGTAAAAAGGTAACGGTAAAGGTTCCCCCCGCACATTTGTGCAGTCGTGTCTGACTCTAGGGGCCGGTGCTCATCTCCGTTTGTTAGCCGAAGAGCCAGCATTGTCTGAAGACACTTCCACGGTCATGTGGCTGCATGACGCGCACGGAACGCTGTTACCTACCCACCAGAGTGGTACCTATTCATCTACTTGCATTTGCATGCTTTCGAATTGCTAGGTTGGCAAGAGCTGGAGCTAGTGCAGGAGCTCACTCCGCACACAGGGCTAGGGATTCGAACCTCCGAACTTGCGATCTTCCAATCGACCTTAATATGTGCAGGTGCTTAATTAACAAGGCTTATTACATTGTGACTTATGCCTTAAAAAATAATACACCAACACTCCTCTTATTATACTAAAGGTGGAAGTCCCAAACCTATTTTGTCACTTAACTCCTTCTGTTTTACTGCAGCAAGGGGCTTTGTTAGAAAATCAGCAATCATGTCTTTTGAATCACAGTACTTCAACACGATGTCACCTTTGGCTATTAAATCATTGACATCATGGTATTGTAGGAATTCTGTGATGGTAATACCAGAACTCCACGCAGCTTCTTATTAGTATGTAGCAGAGTAGAAGCGTTCCCATAAACTTGCACAAGGCTTAATCAGTTCAAAACACAAAATAAATACACTTCACACATTAATGTAAAGTAACATAAAAAGACTTTACAATTTTACAGTTTTACACAGGTTCTTGTGGTTGTGACGACCTTGCAAGGTAGGACAGTCTTTGGGCTGGAACTCCCCTGTTGGGTCGTGATGAGCGTCTCAAAGCAGGTTCAGGAGTGGCATTTGGTGGTTCACCCACTTCTGCACCCTCGGCCTCATCATCTGACTCTGGTGGAGTCTCCGTCTTGTCCTCCATCTCCCTCTGGGTTGGTGTGGTGATGATGTCATCTGGCATCAGGCTGAACATCTCAGGCTGGTAACTGCTACTGGTGCTTGGTACGCAGTCATCATCCACTTGAGTGTGGCAGCCTCTTTCTCATCACTCTGCATACTTTTACTATCCCCATCTTTCAGTTCAGGATTCTGTATCCCTTGCTTTCTGGAGCATAGCCAATCATGACCCCTTCTTCATCTCTGGGATCTAGTTTGGATCTTTTCTCTTTTGGAATGTGGGCATAAGCCTTTGATCCAAACACTCTCAAATGTTTGACGCTTGGTTTGCGCCCATGCCATAGCTCAAAAGGAGTTACCCTATTGGCTCTGGTTGGCAGTCTGTTTTGCAAGTATGTAGCTCTCATGACAGCATCTGCCCAGTATTTCTCAGGTATATCTATCTGCCTCTAACAGCATACACCTTACCATGTCCATTAGTGAGCGATTCTTGCGTTCCGCCATCCCATTGCTTTCTGGTGTATAAGGAGTGGTCAGCATGTGTTCTATGCCTAATTGTGTCAGGTATGTTTGCATGGTGATAGATAGGAACTCACCTGAGGGGTCTTGTTGAACTTGTTGGTCACCATGGCTACATATGCCTTCCACATGTCAAGTGCCTGGGATTTTTCCTTCAGTAGGTATGTTACACAGTACCTGGAAAAATCATCTACAAAACACATTATGTATTTACTTCCACCAGCTAATGTTTGAAGAGGTCCACACAAATCAGTGTGGATAAGCTCAAGTGGCTTGGTTGCCCGTCTTTCCCATTGCTTGGGTATTGCTGGTCTGGTGGCTTTGCCTTTGATGCACACTACACACCTTGGTTGGCACCTTTCCCAATTGCTTAGTTCAAAGTCTCTTACCATATTCTCACTCTTCATTTTGTAAATTGCATCAAAGTCCCTGTGTGCAAAACGCCTGTGCCACATAGTGGCACTGTTGTCCTGTCTTTGCTGCTGCTGCTGCTGGCAGGCGAGGCTGACATCTGGTGGTGATTGTTTGCAGTTCACCTGGTAAATGCCATCCTTCTTAAAACCTGTAACAAAAACTTGATCTCCAAGTTTTACTTCACATTTTCCATTTGCCTTAAATATTACATTGTATCCTTTGGTGGTCAGTGTTGGAACACTCATCAGATTCATAGACAACTGATGCACATAATATGCTTCTGTTATCATGAGGTCTCTGTATGCACCTCTATTAAAACATCTTATGGGTATTTTGCCCTTTCCCTGAATTGAGATGGAATTTCCATCAGCAAGAGTAATATCCCCTTGTGGTTCTTCAGTTACCTCACTGAAACATTCTCTGACCCAACAAAGATGTCGGCTTGCTCCTGAATCTAGGACCCATTATTCTTTGCTTTCATTAAAGTTAGCCTCAAGAGCACTTTCTGCTCTGAAAACTGTATGCAAACCTAAATTTTCCTTGGAATGCTTTTCTTTAGAAAAATCCTTTTTCTCTTTGCCTTTACGAAATCTTGGTATGTGCCCAGGCCTGTTGCAATTGTGACAGACTATGGGTCTTTTGTTATGTTGATGAGTAGGCAAATGCTGCTGCTCATCCCTCCCCCTTGCTGCCAGGCCTTGGAGACGAGCTGGTGATGGTTCCTGCTCACACCTCCCCCTTGCTGCAAGATAGCCATTGTCTCTTGCTGGCCTACTATTGGAATGCAACTATTCAATAATTTCTTTGGCAGTGGCAAGACCCTTTATTTCTGCCAGCCTGTGGTCAGGCAATGAACTAGAGATTAAAATCATGGCTAGGTTATTTTTCTGATCTCATGACTTCTTGGTTTCATCATAATCTCCTGGTTGTGGTGGAGGAGATTCTAAGCAGTCTATGCTGCCTTGGAAGGTTAATCTTAAACTCAATCTATACAGCCAAGATGAGAAGTTGTCTTCATTTAGCATTGGAAGGGGGGAAGGCCCTCCCCTCTCCACTCCATTGTTTAAAGAGAGAAAAAAATATCTGAACTGAGCCTTTTGAATCATGCAAGCAGTTTCTTGGCTGTAAGGCCAAACAAACCCTTTATAAAAAACATTCTCAGTCTGCCAAGCTGCACTGGTTTGCAGTTTGACTCTGGGATGTACTAGGCCCATAACACAATGTAGGAATTCTGGGATGGTAATACCAGAACTCCACACAGCTTCTTATTAGTATGTAGTAGAGTAGAAGCATTCCCATAAACTTGCACAAGGCTTAATCAGTTCAAAACACAAAATAAACACACTTCACACATTAAAGTAACATGAAAAGAGTTTATTGATTTTTTTGTAACCCACAGTTCCTTAGTAGGAATGGTCCAGGCGTATGAGCAATAGGTTCTGACGTGACCCACATGCTTCTAATGTGGCCCACCTGGATGGAAGTATGAGCAATGTGGGAGCCATAGCTGGCCCATCCTCCTTGGTAGGAGATTTGAGCAGAAAAAAGGGGAAAGAGAAGGGAACAGGAAACTGGGATTCATCCCAGATCGCTTCCGGGTGCTGAAGACGCCGGTGCGCTGAACCGAGCGCTCCTGGCTCGGCTCCGCTGTTTGCCTGCCTGCAGCGGTTTTTAAAGAAATAAAACTGCTGAAATCTCCCCTTTGAAGAAAAGGGGATCAGAAGATAAACCACAAGGGTCGCCGGAACCGTCGCTCTTTCCCAATTCCCATTTTTCCACCACGGGAAAAAGGAAATTGAAGCGACGAAAGCGACTGGAAGGACCATCGTTATTGCTCTGCAGGAAACAGCGAAATCTTTTCAGATAAGTAGCACCTAAATTCAGCACTTTTAGTCACTGTTTTATATTTGTGTTTATTTTAATTTTACATATTATCTGCTAAGATCCTTCTATGGACATGATCGATGCTGCTGGTGCTTGTGTAACTTTCTTGCTAAAGAAGACTTGAGAAATGGTGGGAGCTTAAAGAATAATGACTTTACTTGGAAGTGAAATGGAGTGACATTGACTATTGACGAATGGCTTATTTACTGAAGTGGGACTAATCTATTTTCCTCTCTGGATTTTGAATTCAAATGGGTTAACGGTCTGCCTTTTATCTTATTTTTTTTTGCTTTTCTGCTTTTCATCTTGAGATGGTATTTTTTTTCCTTTTTTTTCCTGTAATGTGTTTGGAAATTATTTGGATTATAATGGGTATTTTTGGAATATTTTTGTTTTGAACAGTTTTGGGAATTTCCTTATTATATGGGATTTTAGTGGACTTTCTTGTTGCTTTTTGTCTTGGAGAGTGAAGATATTTGGAGTTGGGGCTTTTTCCTTTCCCCCCCCCTTCTCTTTTTTTCCCCCTATCTCTCTCCTCTTTGGGACTTGTGATTATAAGCTTGCCTGAGAACTGGATTGTTATTACATTTTCAAGGATATTTTGACTACAGCTAAAGGACTTACCCGTTGTACTTTTATCTTTTATTTTTTTTTCATGTGAGAATTGTTGATTTTACCAAAGTACATTTTGCCCCCTTTTTTTATGCAACATCTATTAAGAAAAAGCAGTATTATTTTTATTTTTTTAATTTTTTATTGTATCTGGATTTTTTTCCCCTCTCTTCCCCCCTTTTTTCTTTTGAATCTTTAATAATTTTTTATCCCTCTCCTTCCCTTTTTCTTTTTTTTTTATTGTTTATAGTGGTTCTCCTTTTTCTTTTGTTATTTTTCTTTTTTTCTTTTTACAGGAATATTATATACAACCTGGTTACTGCGGTTGCAAGAGTGAAGAGGGATAGAGATAAGGAAATGGAGTCCATGGCTGCATCTTCAGAAGTACCAACATCAGATATGGAAAAAATATTGGATGCGATTACAGCACTGAATCAAAAAATAGATGATTCAACTACTGCCTTGGAGGAAAAGATGGATATTTTAACTGTTACCTTGGAGAAAAAGATAGATGACTTAATTACTTCTTTAGATATAAAAATAGACAAAAAAATGGACAATATTCTAGATCAACAAGTAGAAGAGAAAATGGAAGTGATGAAGGAAGACTCAAAAAAAGAATTTAGAAATGAAATACAGATTGTCAAAGAAATTGCAAATATTTTTCCAGGGGATTTTAAAGAGACACAAGGCCAGGTTAAGAAATTGGAGATTAAATCAGACTCTATTACTATGGAATATAATTTAGATGCTATTGTATTAGCAGAAATGAGAGAAGAAAAATTTATTTTGAGTCTGAGAGAAGCTCTGGAAAAATTAGATGAGAATATGAGAAAATATATAGTTGATACTTTAGTTCAATATTTAGAGATAGAAGAAGAAGACATGGACTCTGAGATAGATAAAATTTTCAGAGTTGACTCACGTTATGTTAGAGATAAGAAATTCTCAAGATATTTTGTGAGAAAAGTTACAAAAGAGCAAAATCTGAAGAAATATTATAGTGAGAGATCAAAAACAGTAGGGTTGGGTATAACTTAAAAGAATTAAATTAGAATTTTTTCTTTTTTGTTTGGAATCTGGGTTGTATAAATAGAAAAATTATTTTCTTTTTATTTCTATATGCATAGTATAATAGTATGGTTGGGTATAAATTAAAAGAATTAAATTAGAATTTTTTCTTCTTATCTGGAATTTGGGGTGCACAAATAGAAAAAAAAATTCTCTTTACTTACATATGTATAGTTTTGGAAAAATTAAAGTGTACCAACAATACAGGAATGGATGTTGAAACTACTAGAAATAGCAGAAAATGACAAATTGATTTGCCTACTAAAATAAAATTTTAATTATTATTCTTTAATGAGTGGAAATTTTTGATGGACTATTTGCAAAAAGCAGGAGGAGTAAAGCTAAATATGGGGTTTTGATGATTAGATTATAGATAAATAGTATGTAATAGACAAGGAAAAATATATGAATGTTATATGAATAGCCAGCATGTTAAAACAAACTATCTACTTTATTCTTATGACCATGGACGGATCACAGGTTATCTAATTTCTATGTATGTCTTTTTCTTTATTTTTTTTCTTTTTTCTTTTTCTTTACTGCACTTTTCTTTTTCTTTTCTTTTAATTTGTATTTCTTTTTCCGTTTCATCTTTAACTTTTAGCTTTGTATATTTAAAAACCTAATAAAACCTATGTAAAAAAAAAAGGAAACTGGGATTCATCCCCTCCCACACAAAGCAAGTAAGATTAGGTTACAGGAGAGGCTGCCTCCTCCTTCAAGCTTCTGTGAGACATGCTTGGTTGAATCCTGATATCTAACAGGTATCATATGTCAATATGATTAGTTCTGCTTCTACAACCTTCAGACTGTGCCATATGAATACAAGCCTGATTATCTTCAAAAACAGTTTTAAGCTGGTGCAATTCTACGCCTATGTCTTTTAACAGTTTAAACCATACAACCTCGTTACAGATTTGTGCTAGGCTATAAAATTCTGCTTCTGCTGTAGAAAGAGCAACAAGTCTGTTTCCTAGAATGCCATGCAATTTTTGAGCCAGCATACTCTATTACAGCTCCAAATGTTGATTTACGATCACTGAGGTTTGCTCCCCAGTCTGAATCAGCACATGCCTGTAATTCTTCTGTCCCAGAGGCAGAAAGCCTCAGACAGTAATCCTTTGTGCCTTGCAAATACCTAAACAGGTTTTTCAATGCTGCTTTCCCAGTAGAAGTTGGTTTTTCTACTTGTCTACTTAAAATTGAAACAGAATTAGAAATATCTGGGAGAGAATGATTTGCAATGTACAATAAACCTCCAATTGCAGATCTAAACCCATCTGCCTTAGATAACTCAAGTTCTCCCACCTCCTTCTGGAAATCAGGAAGCATAGGGGTTAAGACTTATTTACATTCCTGCATGTTAAACTCCTCTAGGAGTCTCTTGATCTTATTACTTTGGCTTACCAGAAAACTACCATCTTTTTCTCTGTATATTTCCAAGCCTAAGTAATTTGTCCCTATGCCAAGATTCTTTAATGTAAAATTGTTCTTCATGTATGTTTCAAAATAATGTTGTTGTTTATCTGATGATGAAAGTAGCAATAAATCATAAACATACAAACACAAATACATAAAACTTTGCTTTTCTTTCTTGACATAAACACATGGATCTGCTTTTCCTTTTTCAAAACCAAAACTGCAGTGTTTCATCTAGTTTAGATTCCAGCAAGGAGCTGCTTCTTTCAAACCATAAATTGATTTTTGTAGTTCACACACCAAATTTTTACCTTGTTCAAAACCAGGTCGTTGTTGCATGTACAATTTCTGGTCTAATTCACCATACAAAAATGCAGTTTGAATATCATAATGATAAACTGATATCCCTTTAAGTGCAGCAACTTTCAACATCAACCTGATTGATTCACCCTTTGTAACAGGTGCAAAAGTTTTGTCAATATCCAAATGTTTTCTTTGAGAAAATCCTTTAGCAACTAACCTTGCTTTGTGTTCTTGAATTTTCCCACTAGCATCCTTTTTTAGTTTGAAGACCCACCTACAACCCAGACAACATTCATTGGGAGGAATATTAAGTAATTTCCAAGTTTTATTTTCTTTCAAGGAATCTAATTCCTGTTGCATTGCATCATACCAGCATTTTGCAATCTCAGGTGGCATATCATTTATTTGCTGTAAAGACTCTGGTTCAGAGTAAACATGTAAAGCTTTAACCATATCCATGTCAAAACGTTGAGGAGGAATTCCTTTATTACTCCTCTGCGAACTGTGACAGGGCTAACAGGGCTAACAACCTGTCTTCCATCAGTTTCCTGAGTAGCATGTCTCATCAGACAGATTTACAGCTTGCTCCTCTTGTTTAATGACCTCATTTGGCAAAGAATCCTGAGGAATGCTATCAGCAAGTTCTTGCCATTGCCCTGGTGTCAAATCAACTTGAGAACTGGAATTTAATTTTTCCCAGTTTTGTTCTACAAACGAAGCAATTTTGCTAATTATTAATTTATTGTCTAACATGAACCTGTAGCTTCTTTGGCGTTGTTCATACCCAACAAAAATAGCTGTCTTTGTTTTGGAACCCCCTTTTCTTCTTTGTTGTTTTGGTATGTGAACCCATGCAGCACTGCCAAAAACTCTGAGATGGTTCACTTTTGGTTTCATACCATAAAAAAAATGAAATGGAGTGTCCTCAATCACACAATTAAACAGTCTGTTCTGAACATAACAGGCAGTTTATACTGCTTCACCCCAAAACTTAAATGGTAATTTTGCATCTTTAAGCAAACATATCATAGCTTCTTGAAGCATTCTACCTTTCCTTTCAGCAACACCATTTTGCTGTGGAGTGTAAGGGTTAGAAAGTATCTGTTCTATCCCCTTCTCTGTCAGGAATTGTTTAAAAGCATTTGAAAGAAATTGCCCTCCATGATCACATTGTAGGGCAGACACAGGTTTTGGAAATTTTCAATTTGCCCATGTTACAAAACTCCTAAATTTATCAAATGCCTCATCTTTATGTTTCAACAGATTGATAAATGTATATCTTGAAAAATCATCAATTATGGTCATTATGAATCTTGCTTGCCCCAAACTCGGAGCAAAAAGACCAATAATGTCAGAATGAACAATTTCAAGAGGTCTAGTAGTAACTCTGTCTCTGAGCTTACTCACAGGAGCCTTCTGTGTTTTGCATTATTTGAAAACTACATAGTCTAGATCAGGGCTTTCCAAAGTGCTGCCGCTGGCGACACACCACCAGCAGCAGCGGCGCGGGGGGGGGCATGCAGCGGCGCGCGTGCACGGCGATGGCGTGGGGGGGCGTGCGGCGGCGTGCGTGCATGGTGACGGCACGGGGGGGTGTGCAGCGGCGCGCGTGCATGGCGACGGCGTGGGGGGGCGTGCGGCGGCGTGCGTGCATGGTGATGGCATGGGGGGCATGCAGCAGCGCATGCGCGCACGGTGGCAGCGCGGGGGTGTGTGCGGTGGCATGGGGGCGTGCGGTGGCATGCGCGTGCATGGCGGCCGCCGTGCACACACGCGCCGCCACTTCTGGGTGGTGTGGCGACACACCACGCTGTGTGTGGCGACACACTTTTGTGTCGCGACACACAGTTTGGAAAGCTCTGGTCTACATATTTATCACAAGGTTTTAACTTCAGGTCAGCACATAGCTGTGGCATTTGTGCTATGTATCTAAAATTGGCATGACCAAATCTCCTGTGCATCAGGTATATGCACTGATCATGAATTGGGATGTTGCCAATTACAGCTTTTGCAGCTTGGCTTTTAGCATTCTGTAAATGTATGGCTGTGAGAGTTGGACCATAAGGAAGGCTGAGCGCTGAAGAATTGATGCTTTCGAACTGTGGTGCTGGAGAAGACTCTTGAGAGTCCCTTGGACTGCAAGGAGGTCAAATCAGTCAATCCTAAAGGAAATCAACCCTGACTGCTCATTGGAAGGACAGATACTGAAGCTGAAGCTCAAATACTTTGGCCACCTAATGCGAAGAGAGGACTCACTGGAAAAGACCCTGATGCTGGGAAAGACTAAAGGCAAAAGGAGAAGGGGACAGCAGAGGATGAGATGGTTAGATAGCATCACCGATGTAATGAACATGAATTTGAGTAAACTCCGGGAGACAGTGGAGGACAGGAAGGCTTGGCGTGCTATGGTCCATAAGGTCACGAAGAGTTGGACATGACTAAACGACTGAACAACAACAACAACAACTATGTGTAATGAATCTCTTTGTACATAATTTGCACACAACTTACCATTCTTACATATCTCACAACTATCTTTCTTAAATGTTATGACATAACAGCTGCTACTAATTGGGCTACAGATAAAAGGTTTGTCTGTAATTTCAGAACAAACAGCACACCTTTAACAGTCTCTCCCAAACAAGATAGATACATGTCACCTTGACATTTCAGTTGTAGACCCATCAGCCATAGAAACACTTTGCTGTTTAGTTTTAGACAGTGAAACAAAAGAACTTTTACAATTTGATAAGTGACTATTAGCACCAGAATCTAGCACCCAGACATCAGAATTACATTTTTCATTAACCTGTGTGATGTGGGTTGCCTGAAGAGCCTTCTTCGGCATTGCCTCTTTGTTCTTTTTTCCATCTTTCGATCTTTGGGCAATAAATTACAGTTTTTTTGCAGATGTCCAGCTGATCCGCAATTAAAACATCGGCAGCTGGCTACAGCTGTTGCTTCTGCCTGGTTGCCCTTCCCTTTTCACGTTGCAGCTTACCAGAAGAAATGGGTGGAGATGAGTGCTGTTCCTGTTGTTTCTCCCACTCAGCAAGCAGCTGTCCAGAAACATATGAAGGAGTAAGGTCAGCCTCGGGCATTGCTTTCAGTGTGCAAATTAACGTATCCCACATTTCATTCAGTGAAGATAATATAATGTATGATTTTGTCAGAGGTGTAAACTCCATACCTCTCTCTTGCAATATTAGAAACAGCTGCTGTATGGAGTGTAAATGCTCAGGCAAACTGCCCTCCTCTGATAAAAAAGCTTTATAAAGTTTTCTTGTCAGGGAAACTTTACTTCCTGCTGTTGCTTTCACATACATGTCTCTCACTGCATTCCAAAGTTGTTTTGCAGACTGCAAACCATGAACATTCACTTCCCTCCGAAGGAACGTTTCCATTTTTTAAACTCCAGTTTATGTAGTTTGTTTCTGACAGATGTTCCAGTGGCATTCCTGAGGACTGATAAGTAGCCATGAATCCTTTCTTCGTAAGTCACCTCAGCTCAGCTTTTTCTGTAAACTGATATCAGCTAGAAACCTCCAGGCAGCTTCAAAGAAAAACACTTCACTGGTCTTTGTTCTATTATCTTCAGATGCAAACAAGATAAGCTGGTCTCTTTGTGCTCTCTGGGCCCATAACCTGTTGGTGTGTCTGTTTTCTTGCATATGCAGAGTACCAGAAAGCATTTGGCATTAGAGACCAGTAGTAAACCAGCAGTAAACCACTTGTATTAGTCATTCATACAAAAATAGACATTTACAGTTCTCTTCCAGATCCCTGGAAGTATTAGAAATCTTTCACCACGTACCAGAGAAGAGGTAGTAGGAAGCAGGCAGGAGAAGACAGGCTCTTTTTTACTTTTCAACCTGGATCACCCGATGCCTGACCCCCATCCTTTCAACCTTTTAACCTGAGAGCACCTGATGCCTGACCTTAATATATGCAGGTGTTTAATTAACAAGGCTTATTACTTTGTGACTTACGCCTTAAAGAATAATACACCAACAGTCAGAGAGTAGGCTGAATAAATTTAAGAACTGAAACATAGTTCATCATAGCTTGCTATCTATTTTTGTTGGTGTTTCTAATTCTTGAGCATTTCAGAAGTCCTTCTCTATTTCTATTTTCAAAGTAAGTTATTGCTATTCTGAAATCATCATTTGTATCTTAAGAGACAACCAGTGATACACTTACAGATATACTACCCTTAACCCAGAGATAAACTTACTTTTTAACTTAACTGATCCATCTTTATCAGTACTCTTTCCCTCTTGTCATGGGTTTTGTAATTGATTCAAGTTCTTATTAAAAGTGATTTAACTAGTAAGCTAGGTGTATCTTGATTTTTAGTGTTAATTTCTAGACAGGAGACAAAAAAAAAACACCTTTGTTGAGTAGAGTGACAAGACTGCAATAATTGTTAGCATGCAGAAATTATGCAGCTTTTGATAAATAAATAAAATGTGTTTAACACATCATGATGAAAGAAATATAAGCTTATATTTTAAAAAACAACAATAACTTTCTTTTTTTCTTTCTGTCTTTGCTTTTTTTCTTGTGTGATAAACTTTTCTCTCTTTTCCTACCTATACCCTCCCTCCCTTTCTTTCACACAGTTTTCCTTTCTTTGTATATTTGTAAGACTCAGATACATAGGTTTTGTATGAATAAAGCTACTATTGTAAGTTTCCATTAAAGATTACATTTAAAAGCAGTCTCCACTTTAGTTTCTATTCAAAATGCCTCTATCAAATTTATATAAAAGAATCTAAAAGGCAAGATTTGCTGGTTTATTTCAATAATGAAAGTATTTTCCTAATCACTAATCCCTGAAATACAAGAAAGGACAATGTAAAATATGCAAATTCTTTGAATGCTCTTGATTTTATATTTTCTATTAAGAATAGCAGTTTGGAAGCCAACAGACTTATTTCAAGAGATCAGTAATCCTGTATTATGGGTTTAAAATTGCTTCAGTTTAATGAAGGTATTCTGTAATGACTATTGATACTCATTTAAAATAAAAGTTCAAAATGTCTTTGGCATGTACCAGGAGTACCAAGATGAATAAAAAAGCAAGCAATCTTTGTTTCCATTTTAGCTTTGTTAATCTAGAATTATAGCTGAAAGTTCATATGATGTTACAGTAAATATTCTCTTTTAAGTGGAGGAATAATTGGATATGTATGTGGTGGGACAGGGTCTCATATCTCCCAGCATTTCATATGTATCTATCAGTCCATTTTTAAACCATTCCCAAATTGTTCTTGACTGTACACAATCATATTAAAACCTCACAATATTAGGCTTCACATCCACTATAGTGTACAATGAAATGTTTGTACAATGAAATGTTTCTTTCCTCTCCACTCTCTTGACCCAACCCAACATATATTTTTCAGAGATTCTCTAAGATCTCCAAAGAACGCTTTTGGGGGAAGACTGATAACTGCAGGGAGGAGGTGATTTCTTTCTGCCAACTGTCCATCCAGCTGGTACATGGATAATGCTGGATTTCACCCAGAATCTAACAGCATCCAAAATATAACATATGACAATATAGAGGACCAAAAGGTGCAAAATGAGATAGATGTACTTAATGTTGGGTATCTTGCTTATTCCCAGATCATACAGCTGTATGTAGGTAAGCCATTTCTCCACCCTAAATGGCCAATATCTATTGTGAAGCAAACTATTTTTACTCAATGAGTCAGCTCCACTCTCATTTGAATAGTGTCACTGCCTCTGCTCAAGAGAAGGTAGCATTTTTTTCGTGGCAACTTCATTCCAAATCTCACAGCAGCCACTTTTTTGCTTGTGGCTCTTTCTGGATAATATCTCCTAACTTGTGCCAAGCAGGGGCAGAAAAAGTTATCCTCAAGTCTGTGACATATCAGAAGTTGATCTGGTGACATCTTTTTGTACCAATGGCCTACCTGTCCTTGTTTGCTTCATAGTCTTTCTTTACTGTATTATGTATCACATGCACCAAGATGCCAGTCTCGAGCCATTATTATAAACATTTGGGAAGTAGAGCTTGGAATTACATTGCAATCATTGTATAAGGTAAAGGTAAAGGTTCCCCCCACACAGCCGTGCAGTCGTGTCCGACTCTTGGGGCTGGTGCTCATCTCCGTTTGTTAGCCGAAGAGCCAGCATTGTCTGAAGATGCTTCCATGGTGATGTGGCTGTCGTGACGCGCACGGAATGCTGTTACCTTCCCACCGAAGTGGTACCTATTCATCTACTTGCACTTGCATGCTTTCGAATTGCTAGGTTGGCAAGAGCTGGGGCTAGTGCGGGAGCTCAGTCTGTCACGCGGGGCTAGGTATTCAAACCTCCGAACTTGCGATCTTCTGATCGATGAGCCTGGCATCTTACCCGCTGAGCCACCACTTCCCCTTAAATCATTGTATACACTGGTATAAATAAAACAATAAAATCTATCATGTTTCACAGTGTATCATGTTTCACAATGTATCATGTTTCATTTTTATAATTTTAATTTTCTAATCTTCCCATATCTCACCTGCAGTAGTCTTCATATAATTATTTGTTCTTTCAAATTTAGTTTCAGCTGTATATTTTTAAACTTGAAGTACATACCTGCATTTTCTGTAAATGCTCCCTGAAGTAGCTTTATACTTTCAGCTTTTACTTTAGCTTTCTACCAATGCATTACTTTTAATTAACTTCATACATAATCCCAACACATATTTTAATGTTTATTATTATTTCTTGTTGTCTTTATACATAACCATTTGTGATCTCAAATCTTATTTCTATACTTTGAACTATTTACATATAGCCACACTCTTGCATCAAAATCTGTTGATTTGAATGGTCCAACTTAGTTTTTCTGTAACTGTTTAAGCCTGACTCAATTGTCCTTGTCTTTATTTCTCTGCTGAATGGCACCAGCAAATTCGAATATTTATATAAACCTTTTGTGAAAGTTACTGCAATGGTTACGTTTAATGTGTGTCTACTCAGCTAACTGATGACTGCACTAAATGGATAGATACATTCCATGTGAAGTAATTTTGGATAAATATCTTTGAGCAGACATAAATAATTGCTGGGCTGCATCTGATATCTCATCAAGTCCGAAGATGGAGTTGCAGAGAAATCACATCAAATCGGTTTGATGATCCAGATGGCAGAATATTTCTTTGGACTGTATAACAATTCCCACAAGCTGACGTGAGAGGAATATTTCCCAAGACATTTTACCAGTCTTATCAAAAGTTATTCCTCAGAATGTATGGATATCTTACCCTTTGTTTCCCTCAGAATGGATTTAGTGGAAACAATAATTACAGTTTGGTAGATGGGAAAGGTCTGCACCAACTAATGCCTCTGTTGTCTTTATACCTGCTCATCCCAAACATCTAAGGTAAAGGTAAAGGTACCCCCCGCACATTTGTGCAGTCGTGTCTGACTCTAGGGGCCGGTGCTCATCTCCGTTTGTTAGCCAAAGAGCCAGCGTTGTCCGAAGACGCTTCCACGGTCATGTGGCCGCATGACACGCGCGGAACGCTGTTACCTACCCACCGAAGTGGTACCTATTAATCTACTTGCATTTGCATGCTTTCGAATTGCTAGGTTGGCAAGAGCTGGGGCGAGTGCGGGAGCTCACTCCGCACGCAGGGCTAGGGATTCGAACCTCCGAACTTGCAATCTTCCGATCAACAAGCCTGGCGTCTTACCCGCTGAGCCACCACGCCCCATCCCCAAACATCTACAGAGTGGAAATATTTGCTTGTAGAACCTCATTTCTCCACACACATACCGGTCCCCCCCCCCTTTAAATTTCTTAATCATAAAAAGGCATCCAGATATCTGCAACATTTTTTCTGCGACATATCAAAAGCAGGAAACTTGTGACAGACCAGTTTGTAGGCACTTTTCCTTCCTGTTATTTCCGAAATCAAAATTATCCCCATATGTATGAGAAGAAAAAGAAATGTATATGGAGATAAATTCTGAGGGGACTGATTGATAAGAAAGGAAATGCATCACAAAGCATCAGCCCACTGGTCCTCTTCTCCTAATGTGAACATCTCTTAACATACATTGAATTCAGAGAAAATGTTGCAGTAGTCTGCTTTGTCCCTGACATCTATTTTTTTATATACAGAATGAGTTTCTTCCTGTTGCTGTTATAAACCACTTCTTTATTTTTGTCATTATCAACATTTTTATCATTATTTGTATATGTCATGTTTACAAAGATGCTTAGAAGCAGAAGGCCCCATTAATTAATTAATTAATTAATTAATTAATTAAATTTCTATAACCGCCCATCTCCCCCATGGGGAACTCTGGGCGGTTCACAATAAACAAGTTAAAATAAGGTTTAAAATCTCAATTATACAATAAATATAAATTAAATTGAAATTCCAGATGGTAATGGAATAGTTAAAAGAAGGACAGTTATAAAATTAGGGGATTAGCCACCCCCATGAGGAACTATCCCTTCCTCCTTCCCATGCCAGGCGGCAGAACCAGGTCTTCAGCTCTTTCCTAAAGGTCGGGAGGGAGGAGATCTGTCTCAAATCTGGGGGCAAGATGTTCCATAGAGAGGGCACTGTCACAGAGAAGGCCCGCCTCCTAGCCCCCATCAGATGACACTCTTTAATTGATGGGGTTCGTAGCAGGCCCTCTCTGAATGACCGGGTGGGGCGGGTCGATAATATGGGGATAAGACGGTCCCTCAGGTATTCTGGCCCCATGCCATGTAGGGCTTTAAAGGTGATAACCAACACCTTGAATTGTACCCGGAAGCAAACCAGCACCCAATGCAGTTCGCGGAGCAGCGGTGTTACATGTGCGGATCTTGAGGCACCCAAAACTGCCCGCGTGGCCACATTCTGCACCAGCTGTAGCTTCCGGATAGTCTTCAAGGGTAGCCCCATGTAGAGCGCATTGCAATAATCTACATGGGAGATGACAAGAGCATGAGTGACTGTACGGAGGGCGTCGCAATCCAGGAATGGGTGTAACTGGTGCATTAACCGAAGCTGTGCGAAAGCCCTCCTAGCCACAACTGCCACCTGCTCTTCGAGCAGGAGTCGTTGAGTCTAGAAGGACCCCCAGATTACGCACCGGTTCCGAACGGGGTATTGCTACCCCATCGAGAACCAAAGATGATAATTTCCCAGAAGATGCTAAGCCATCAATCCACAACCACTCGGTCTTACCAGGGTTCAATTGAAGCCTGTTGTTCCCCATCCAGGCCCTCACAGCCCCCAGGCACTGGGACAGGGTGGACACTGCATCACTTACCTCACCAGGGATGGAGATATACAATTGAGTATCATCCGCATACTGATGATACCTCATCCCATGGTGTCGGATGACCTCGCCCAGCAGTTTCATGTAGATGTTAAATAGGAGAGGAGAGAGAACCGACCCCTGCGGCACCCCACATAGGAGCGGTCGCGGGCCGGATCTCTCCTCCCCTACCACCACCGACTGGGAGCGGCCCTGGAGGAAGGAGGTGAACCAGCGCAAAACTACGCTGCCCACCCCAAACTCCCTAAGCCGCCCCAAAAGGATACCATGGTCGATGGTATCGGTAGCCGCTGAGAGATCTAAGAGAGCCAGGATGGATGCACTACCTCCATCCCGCTCCTGCCAGAGATCATCCGTAAGCGCGACCAATGCAGTCTCCGTCCCATGTCCCGGTCTGAAACCTGACTGAAAAGGGTCTAGATAATCCGCTTCATCCAGGGTCCTTTGAAGTTTCAATGCCACCACTTTCTCAACCACCTTTCCCAAAAAGGGAAGGTGGGAGACTGGACGAAAATTATCCAGAATGGTAGGGTCCAGGGACGGCTTCTTGAGGAGGGGGTGTACCAATGCCTCCTTGAAGGCCGTTGGAACCACCCCCTCCAACAAGGATGTGTTAATCATAGCCTGAACCCATCCACATGTCACCTCCCTGGCTGATTTTACCAGCCAGGAAGGGCAGGGATCTAAATGACATGTGGTGGAATTAACAATTCGAAGGATCCTGTCCACTTCCTTAGGTCCAACAGGATCGAATCGTTCCCAGATAACAGGGCAAGACCACTCTCCCGGCATCTCCCCAGACTGCAATCCAGGCATGGAGTCCAACTTAGACCAAATCCGAGCAATTTTATCCAGCAGATGCTCAGAAAATTCTTCCGCACGGCCCTGCAGGTGGTTGGTCACTACCACCCTACCTAAGAGGGATCGAGTAAGCCCTAATAGCGGCTCTAGATTTTTTTCGGTCGAGTTCTGTCTTCGTCTTTCTCCAGCGGCGCTCTAGACGTCTCTTCACCCACTTCAAGACCCTCAACTCCTCCGTAAACCACAGGGAGTGATGGGTCAAATGGGGCTGGAGAGGTCGCATCGGCGCGATCCTGTCCAAGGCACCGGCCGCTTCCTTATTCCAGATTGCGGCCAATGCCTCCGCTGGACTGTGCAGCAGATCCTTAGCTATTACCCCCAACTCCCTCTGAAACCTCAGTGGGTCCATAAGTCACCGGGGGCAGACCAATCGAATAGATCCTGCCTCCCTGCGGAGTGGGGCAGCATAAGAGAATCCTAGGGGTATCAGGACGTGATCTGACCATGACAACGGGGATAGTTCTTACTTTCCCCTCAGGTCACTTTGCCATTGCTCTGACAAGAAAACCAAATCTGGATTGAGTCCACTGTCTCGAGTCGGGTCCCAAATAATCTTGGACAGGCCCATGGCTGCCATGGTAGCCATGAACTCCCGAGCCACTTCCGAGGCACGTCCCAGGGACGGCAGGTTAAAATCCCCCAAGACCATAAGCCTGGGGAACTCCACCGCCAACCCTGAGACGTCCTCCAGCAGCTCAGGCAGGGAGGCTGCTATGCAGCAGGGAGGCTGGTACAATAGCAACACTCCCAACTGTTCTCGGACACCCAACTTGAAATACAGGGTCTCACATCCGGACACTTGTGGAGCAAGGCCCCTGAAAGCCACCAGGGACTCTCTGATGATAACTGCCACCCCTCCTCCCCTACCCCGGTCTCTCGGCTGGTGCCACACATGAAATCCGGCCGGGCACATCTCCGAGAGGGCTACCCCTCCCTCTGGGCCCAGCCAGGTCTCTGTAATACACACCAGGTCAGCCCCTCCATGATTAATTCACTTATGAGAGGGGGTTTGTTGTTTACTGACCTGGGGTTAAGTAGCAGCAGCCGGAAACCAGGGCCCTCAAGGATCTGCTGTCCAGAACCTAGGGTTGAACTCGGAGGACCGGAACGCGCCATCGGTATCAAACACCGGGGGCGCCTTCCCCGAAGATGGCCTGTCCTCCGGTTCCCATCACAATATCTCCTGCCTGTCACCACCTCAATCAGGTTGCCCACATTATAGTCCCCAGAGTTTCCTGATCCGGTCGCCTCCACTCCCGAATTCCTCGAAAACCTGGAACTAGGCAGGGGTCTCTTCCATGCATCCATCCTTCCACTCTCAATCCTCCTGGGCAGTCGTAGGCCACCAGCGCAACCAACCGAAGCTCTCGGTGCTGGTAAGCCCCAACCACCCCTTCCATCCATCATCCAATCACTATGCCTCCTGTGGCCTCTCTCACTAGCCACAGAGGGGCAAACAGTCACTCCTACCTACTCTGTCTCTCACTCAGGTATAGGTACTCTCTCACACACTTACAATCCTAGGCCCCCCACCCGTGCCTCCCACTCGGGGGGGTGGAACCACACTCACACAAGAGACCCCACGATTTCTGCCGCCCTGACAACAGGGGTGGTCATCCTTCAAATGGCTCGCAAGCAGTAACTATTGAACGATCTTGGTTTCAATAGTGGAGTCCAGATAACAATAGAATAAAATGAGTCTGTCTATTTTTGGGGCACCCCAATTCCAGGGCCAGATTTCAAGCCCACCGCCAGTTCCAGTTCCAGCTGGCCTCCAATGGTCTCTATAGGCCTCCACAGGCCTCCACAGGCCCCGGTTCCACAGGCCCCGGCTCCACAGTTCTCAAGTTCCCCAAGTTCTTCAGTCTTTGTGGGGTCACTGAGCCGGTTCTTTGGGCCAGATCTAATTGGCCTCTACCAGCCACCGTAGGCGTCCTTTTTGTGGTTGCTGAGGTCAAAGCCTCCCCAACCATCCACCCTGTCATAGGGCCCCCCAGGACTGACAGGCCCATTGGACTCCGTCACACAACGCCGCTCCGTCCGAGCAGGCCACCGGTTCCCCCAACTGTCAACCATCCAGCCACGCTGGTCCGCGGCCCCGGCAGCTCCGCTGGTTGCCATGCTCCGCCATCTCTGAGGCCTCCACCAGGCTCCGCAGCCTCCACCTGGCTCCGTTGCGCCCTGGGCCGCAAGCTCCAGCAACTCCGGCAGCTTCGCTGGTCGCCACCAGGCTCCGTCACCTCCGCAGCCTCCACCGGGCTCCGCAGCCTCCACCTGGCTCTGTCAAGCCCCGGGCCGCAAGCTCCGGCAACTCCGGCAGGCCCAAAAACGCCCCGGCTCGCCACACCAACTCTGCCAGTTTGGTTTTGCAGGCGGGAGCCAATCACATGGACCGGGGCGGGTTTTGCAGGCGGGAGCCAATCGTGCAGACTGGGGGCAGGGTTTGCAGGCAGGAGCCAATCATGCGGACCGGGGGGCAGGGTTTGCAGACGGGAGCCAATTGTGTGTACTGGGGGGTGGGGTTTGCAGGCTGGAGCCAATCGCATGAACCGGGGGGCAGGGACACCTGTCTTTTTCATGAATACAGAATATTACATAAGACCCCGTCCCGTTTTGACATCCTGAAATATGGTCAGCCTAGCCAGCCCCCCTTTTCCTTTCATACAAAAAAAGTAATTTTCAATAGAGTGAGTTCTTTTTAGATACATTTGTTTTTACTATCTAAGTCACATTTAAAAACAGAAGTTTGATTTCCTGAGTAGTTTAATTCTAATATCCCATGGAAAAACATTGTTCTTAAATGCATTAGGTTCTGGCATAAATGGAGCTTGTAGGTTACCCCATCCCCACCCTGAGACATTGATAAAGTTATTTTTTTTCTTTTTAGTTTTCCCCTTTTAGTTACTCTAAAGGTGTATGTGCGTGTGTGTGTGTGTGCATGTGTGTGTGTGTATATACTGTATACACACACACACACACACACACACACACACTCATTGCCTTCAAGTTGAGCCCCCGTTGGCTTTTGCCCACATCCCTTTTATTCTTACATGAATCAGCAGAATGCAGCCATGAAGTTAGGTATGAGAGCCATATCCAAGGCTGAAAAGCTATACCCATCTGGAAAAATATGTTCCCTTTCTCAACCTGGTCCAGTGGTAGCACTGCAGCTCCAGGAAGCACTAACACTGAAACATATTATCCTGTTGAACAGATAACAAGAAGGCAATTTGTTGCATAAATCATTAGGTTTGTGTGTGACCTGGTGAAAAATTCATGGCAGCTGAGATATAGACTACTAATTTTTTTACCTTTGTATTAGTTATAAATCATCCTTGGCAAAGTTTGAATAGCAGCATAGAAAGAAATGTGTTAAATAAGGCAATTTAGTATACTACATGGTTTTCATAATTTTCATAATTTGTAATCAATTTGAATTATATGCGTATTAGGCATAAACATTTGGGAAATTGTAGCTTCAGGCAATTCAACTCCTTCATTGAAATTTTTTTTACTGCATTTTTTTACTGCCCACAGTTTTTAGGTAAAGGTAAAGGTTCCACCCGCACATTTGTGCAGTTGTGTCCGACTCTAGGGGCCAGTGCTCATCTCCGTTTGTTAGCCGAAGAGCCAGCATTGTCCAAAGACGCTTCCACGGTCATGTGGCTGCATGACACGCGGAACGCTGTTACCTACCCACCAAAGTGGTACCTATTCATCTACTTGCATTTGCATGCTTTCAAATTGCTAGGTTGGCAAGAGCTGGGTCGAGTGCGGGAGCTCACTCCATCACACGGGGCTAGGGATTTGAACCTCCGAACTTGCGATCTTCCAACCAACAAGCCTGGCGTCTTACCCACTGAGCCAACACCCCCCCCCCCAGGTTTTAAGCTACCCCATAATTGTAGGTGAGGGTGTCTGATGTTAGCCTATTTTTTTGGCAAATGATTTTTCAAAGCTTTTGGGAAAACAGTTTATGTCTAAACTGTTCTGCTTCTAGAAATACTTTATGAATCAAAATAAAAAGGATTCTGAGAGATTTTTCCTTTATATTTTTTCTTCCCTGCCATTTATCTAAAATATCATTTTTTTAAAATTGGGTGGATCAGAAAAGCTGAGAAGATCAGAGATCTGCAAAGGTCCCTTCAGCTTTCATTTATTTTATATAGTTTCTGAAGGAACTCCTTTATGCTTATGTTTTCTATACAAGTGCATGGTGGTAACCCTCATCATATTAATATACAAACTCCTCACAAATGAGTAAATTGGATTTCAAGAGCAGTAAATTGGATTTCAAGAGCACACAGTCAAACATGTCTATTATTTGCAACATGTTATATACACACAGTAAGTATTAGAATCATTTGGCTTTACTAATGTAGTCTGAGACTTGGCCAGATTACTTCAGTAAGGTCATCAACCAATACTGATATCAAGTCTGGTATGGAAAGATATTTTAAAAAACTTTTCTAGTATGAAATGATTGGGTGGTGAGGACTGAAGCTGAATTTCATAAGAGAATCATATACCTAACTATCATGGATCCAGAATAAGGAACCTGATATCCTCCGTGTATTTAGGACTTCAACTTTCATTAGTCTCAACTGACATAGTCAATGACAAGGAAATGTAGGCACTATAGTCAAAAATATTTGAAGGACATCATCTTGTCTTATTTCCTTACTGTACTTAATAGTTTGGCTGCTGTGGGTTTTGTGGTTTTGCTATTACAGGTCTGTTAATGCTTTTCTAACTTCTTTGGGTATGTTTTTCTGATAGTAAATAAAATGATTTTGATAAATAAGTTGACAAAATATTGGACAACTCTTAAAACTTGGTCAAAGAATGGCTTTCTCTTAAGTGTTTGTTAGACTCACTATCATTTTAATAACTATGCATCCCCATTTTGGCCTTGTAATTGTGGTTGCTTCCTTTACAAAACTTTTCTTCTCAAACTCTTGTATGGTTCATATTACCAAAAAAGCTGAGAGTAAGCTCAGACTGGATGGAGATGTTGGTGGAAATTAAATCCAGATGTGACAGTGCTGCAAAATGAGTAGAACACCCAATTTCAACCTGTTCTGACAAAGATTGCAATCCCCTGACTGTTCAGGCTTGTAGATAGGATAATAGTTATCAATAACATGCTTGGAACACATTTACATCTCTGAATAGCTCTACGTGAAGAATCTGAAGGTGAGGGGGAAAAGTAGGCAATATCTGAGGCAGGACTAGGATGGGCCAGATAAAATCATTTGACCTTCTATGATGAAGTGGTACTTTGTAATGTATTGTCCTAAGTTGAACTGAGAGCTTTTCATCCATTTATCTTATTTTAAAAAGTTATTTAAATTAAAAACTGCATCAAGTTCGAAGGTTGGCTCCAGATGCATGCTATCAGAAGGTGTCGTGGTTAGGCGAAGAACAACGCTGAGCCTTGGAATTAAGCTCTGGGTCTTTATTGTTCTACCTTACACAGAATCTTGCCAAACTAAGCTACACTAAGCAGTTCTTTGGGGAAAAACCCCAAACATTCTAAGGTAGGTCCGGCCTGACCTTCTTGGACGGGCACCCAAGGTCTCCGAGGTTGTGAACGCGCTTTTCACCCTGGAAGGTGCCCCCTCCTCCTTCACCCGCGATCTCCATAACATCACTTTCTCCCTCAGAGACACATTCCATCACAGAAGGACACCAAAGACTAAGCCTTGAAATGATGCTAAGTGATAATGAAGCCTTGTTTTATTGAAAACACTGTACTGGAAATAAAAGATGGGAGAGCATTAAAAATATATATGCAAAGATGAAATGAAATCTCAATTTTTTTTTATTTTTTTTTGGAGACTCATCATAAGCCACTTAGAATTTTATGATTGAAGCAGCATAGAAGATCTGAAATAAATGAAATAAATTTCAAATAACAGATCCTTCCTATGGGGATACCTCAAACAGATAATAACATTATAAACATGAAAATTCACATATTTATGTCACATAAAGAACATCATGAATATACTATTTAAACCATACACTTTAAAACTCCTAAAGGCATGAAGCAATCATTAATGACATGAAAAAAGATATGATCAATAAGTAGTAGGGAAAAATCTCTACTACCCTATTACAACCAAACCTTTTTATTCTATATTTGTGGAGACCTTGGTGCTCTCTGAGCTTGGTTGTTTTCTTGCAGACATTTTATTGCCTGACTAGGCAACAGCTTCTGTGCTAGAAGGGAGTGCTAGAATGGAATGCCACTCCCTTCTAGCACTGAAGATCTTGCCTAGTCGGGCAATGAAACATCTGCAAGAAAACAACCAAGATCAGAGAGCACCAAGGACTGCATAGTTCAACTCTGAGCCACAAATATTCTCTTTGATTGGTATTCTATATTTCCATATTTCCAGTGGTTCTGAAGCCATTTAAAATCTCAGTAATTCAAGTGTAATGACTCATCATGAGCTTCATCCCAATATTATTTTTATGTTGACAAACCCAATATCATTGTTTCATACCATAGCCTATACACACACACACGCACACACACACACACACACACACACACACACTCACCCTACCTATTCAACCTGTACGCAGAACACATCATGCGACATGCTGGGCTTGAATCCAAGGCTGGAGTTAAAATCGCTGGAAGAAACATTAACAATCTTAGATATGCAGATGATACCACTTTGATGGCTGAAAGCGAGGAGGAGTTGAGGAGCCTTATGACGAAGGTGAAAGAAGAAAGTGCAAAAGCTGGGTTGCAGTTAAACCTCAAAAAAACCAAGATTATGGCAACCAGCTTGATTGATAACTGGCAAATAGAGGGAGAAAACGTGGAGGCAGTGACAGACTTTGTATTTCTAGGCGCAAAGATTACTGCAGATGCTGACTGCAGCCAGGAAATCAGAAGACGTCTACTTCTTGGGAGGAGAGCAATGGCAAATCTTGATAAAATAGTTAAGAGCAGAGACATCACACTGACAACAAAGGTCCCCATAGTTAAAGCAATGGTATTCCCCGTAGTAACCTATGGCTGCGAGAGCTGGACCATAAGGAAGGCTGAGCGAAGGAAGATAGATGCTTTTGAACTGTGGTGTTGGAGGAAAATTCTGAGAGTGCCTTGGACTGCAAGAAGATCAAACCAGTCCATACTCCAGGAAATAAAGCCAGACTGCTCACTTGAGGGAATGATATTAAAGGCAAAACTGAAGTACTTTGGCCACATAATGAGAAGACAGGATACCCTGGAGAAGAAGCTGATGCTAGGGAAAGTGGAAGGCCAAAGGAAGAGGGGCCGACCAAGGGCAAGATGGATGGATGATATTGTGGAGGTGACGGACTCAACCATGGGGGAGCTGGGGATGGTGACGGCCGACAGGAAGCTCTAGTGTGGGCTGGTCCATGAAGTCACGAAGAGTCGGAAGCGGCTGAACGAATAAACAACAACAAAAATACACACACACACACACACACACACACACTGTATATATATGAGAAGTCTTAATCTTTAACAGCATTTTCCCCTAAAAACATTCATATAATCTACCCTTCTTCAATTTAATGGATCATTCTGGAGAGAGGGGCATCCTCTACATCCAGATGTTCATTAAATCTAAATTTACATCATTTGTATCCATTTATGTCATTTGTTTCAGTTTACATTATTTATGTAAAGATGTAATTTATGTAAATGGTGACATTTCCAATAAGACCTCAGTTTAAAGGACAAACTCTCAACTCTGAATAAAAAAGGAGTCCACTATATCTAAAGTCCACTAAACTGAGGTATGTTAAACTGTATTTGAATTAATGCTGAACAATCAGGAAAAAACAGTAGGAAAAAATAATATGTAGATATATTCATTTTTCATGCATGAAAGAAGACCATACTTCAGATAATCATCAATTTATAGTATATATCTATAACTAATTTATTCATAAATTGCAATTTACATCAGGTCTTCAGTCCTTTGAGCAAATGGGGGCATTCATTTATCTTTCTGTTGTTGAAAAGAAGAACGGGTCTCTTAGCAATTAGAGGGCATGGTGAATCCATTTCATTGTTCAATGAACCATTAACCATAGGTTGGCATCCATTGCATCTGTACAAAATGAAATTAGTATATTCTTCTGAGAATATAACAGTTTTAGGACATCACAAAACCATATATTTGAATGAAGTATTATTCCCATTGCATCTCCAGCAATATGATGATTTTCTGATTCCTTTTTTTGTACGAATGCAATAGAGTCCAATAAGTCTGACAAATTATATTTTTGTTGAATAAGATGTGGGCTAATTTTTGATACTCTTTTATCAAAGACACTTTAATTAATTAATTAGTTAAGACACTCCCATTGTTTAGACAAAATGGGGATTTCCAATTTTGTATTTCATTCAGTCTGAAGATTGTCATATTGGCTTCAGAACAAAGGGAAAATATTAAAGGAAGGATTTAGTCATTTTTGAAATCATTATCTGGCAAAGAGCAGATAATTAGGGTCCGTTCTACCTTTAATCATTACAGTAACCATAGAAAAATAGTGACAAGAAGTCCTTAGCCATTTCCTTCTCCAAGAATGTTGCTTTCAAGTATAGTAGATGGCCCTGCTTTATTGATGGAACTAGCTTAAGATTTAGTTGGCAATCTTCAGGAAGCAAAATGTCTTGAGTGGGCCAGCCATAATCTCATTCCTGATAATTAACGTCACCATGATATTATTGTTTGGAGATGAAAAATAATTTTTTATTTGGATATAAAAAAAATAATTAATTATACTAAAATGCTGCCGGCCACATGACCACAGAAGCATCTTCGGACAACGCTGGCTCTTCGGCTAACAAACGGAGATGAGCACTGGCCCCTAGAGTCGGATACAACTGTGGGGGGGGGGGAACCTTTACCTTTACCTTTGCTAAAAAGAAGGAGCTGTTGGCTGTTTTCCGTGTCTTTCTTGCTTTCTGTCTCTCACACAGAAATACACACAGACATGTTTACCATTATGCAGCAACAATTTCAACTACTGGTTGAAAAAAGCAGGAAGCCTTAGTAACATCTTAAAGTAGGAGATATAAAGTTACATGGTACACATATATTAATTAGTAGTCAGTACTTGGTAGAACAATATACTTTACCTGTTGAATTGTTAGTAGTAATAACAGTGATATATATTGCATGTAATCAGCTCCAGATTTTAATGCTAAACAAATTAGAAATTGGATACTTCCCAATCTTATTCAAATCCCTCATGAAGCAATCACTATATGACAATTGTTCCTAATAATTTTCTATTTCTGACAATCTTCACTTTGGCAGAAATAGTTTTTGTTCTGGTTAGAAATGGAAGAATTGGTTTCTAAATGACTTTTCTCCAAAAGTTTTTCTTAAATCAGCCAGCATCTTAGCACCCTAGAAGCATATGTGAACAATAGGTAAATTGGAATTTCCTAAATGATGGATATTTAATAATTAGATACCTTAGAGAGCGTGAACAAAAAATAGAATGGGAAATATTGTTAGCCAACAGTATAAATAACTATGAGAAATGCATTAATAAAACATGAGTAAGTTGAAGGGAAATGCTAAGAAAAAATATTTTGGAGACATGTGAGAATGCCACAACAAAAAAGTACAGCTGCAAAGACATACTGTATGTAAACACCTGATCTTTATGCATTGATGTGTTGATAAGTATTAGGCAGAATCAACAATGAATAAGTCATTGAGTGGTGGACCATAATATAATAATGTTAATGATTAATGATTAACCTTCAAATTGCATCAAGAAGACTCTAATGTCAGAGTTTCTTATATCAGGAGCCATCAGCTTCATAGACTGGCAGTGATAGTAAAAGGAAGTATCTAGTATTAGGTTTCCTTTTTAAAAGTCAGATTCCGACCTTGAATAGGAAATTTTGAATAATCCTATGAAGGATGCTATCTCAGGGATAATCAGATTGCATTGTTATTACTGATTAATTGGCATCTTTCCCAAATGGTTTTAGAAATGACATACATCATTCAAATGTATTATTTTAAAGAATTCAAAATACAATGTTATACCATGAAAACCAACATATGAACAACAACAAAAAACTAGCCTAGCAGCAGAGATGTTTTTTTTTTACCTTCTCAAAAAGCCATGACAGAGATAGCTTTACTTTACCATTCAGGCAGAAGGTTTCATAAGTATATTTATGTCTCATTCTTGGCTATCACATCTGAATTATTTGCAAGGACAGTACAGAAAATAAGAAACCGTTAGGCCAACCCTGACAATTGGGAAGCTTGAAGCTTTAATTTGTTTCATATTTTAAGGAGAATCTATCTGATCTGTGCCATCTGGGCTAATGTGGAATTGTCCTTTTAAGTAAAAGAAGTTTGGCTATGCCAAATCTTGTAAAAAAGAAGTCGTCAAAGTATATTTTAAAACATGTATAATTTAGGGCAAAGTCAGGACTTTGAGGACCAGATCAGAAGCTCTAGAAATAGTCTATCCTGTTCCAACTCATTCCTAGTCCTGGAGTATAATTTAGGAAAAATCTCTAAAACATAGCTTTCCAAACTGTGTGTCGTGACACTTTAGTGTGTTGCAACACAGTTTAGTGCAGGGCTTTCCAAAGTGCTGCCCCTGGCGACACACCAGCGGTAGCGGTGGCGGCAGCGCGGCGGTGGCGCGCATGCACATGGCGGTGGTGCGAGGGGCCGCGTGCGCACTGTGGTGGCGCGGGGGGCGTGCAGTGGCACGTGCGCACATGGCGGCAGTGCAGGGGGGCGTGTGGTGGTGGGAGCGTGCACGGCGGTGGCACGGGGGGCGTGCGGCATGCGCGGGGGGGCGTGCGGCGGCACGCAGGGGGGCGTGCGGCGGCACACGCGTGCATGGTGGTGGCAGCAGCGGCTGCCGCTGCCACCGTGCACGCGTGCGGCGCCGCTTCCGGGTGGTGTGTCTCCACACCACGCTGTGTGTGGTGACACACTTTTGTGTCGCGACACACAGTTTGGAAAGCTCTGGTTTAGTGTGTCACAAAGCAGCGGCATGGGGGGGTGTGCGTCAGCAGCGTGCACGGCGGCGGCAGTGGCAGTGGCACACCATCAGTGCTTCTGCGTTTTAGCGAGGCCACTGCCGCTGCCGCCATACTTGCATGTTCCCTCACGCAGTCGCCGTGCACGCGTGTGCCTCCGCGTGCACCCCTGCGCAGCTGCCGCTGCCGCTGTTGGTGTGTCGCAAACAGCGGCAGTTTGGAAAGCACTGCTCTAAAAGGATTGTATCACAGAAGAATCTATCCTGTCAGTGGTATATTTCTTTTAATGGAGTGTTTCTTTTGGTGTTTTTTTTTCTGTTCTCAGTTGTTACCTGACAAACACGATGAGGCCCAAATGAGACTGCTTATCTAGGGCTACTACATTTGTGCTGCACAACTCCAGACACCTGTTCTGCCAAGTGTCCAAGCAGTGATCAAGTTCTCAGGTAATTGGTTCTTTTAGATCCAGAGACAATAAGCACACCAGTAGATAAAGAGAGTTTAAGCTTTAAGTTTAAACTTAAGCAAACAAATTTAGACAGAAACACAGTTTAACCAGAAACACAGTTTAGGCAGATTAAACAAAAGCATAAAAAGCATAGCATAAAGAAAGGAAATCGTAACATACCAGCAAGTTGAGACCCTATCCCCTTTAGCTGTCAGGAGCCTCTTGACCAATATAGCAGGGATCCCCCAGGATGGCTTTTTTCCACAGCACCCAGTGCTAGGTCTGTGCAGAAACTCCCAAACTCAAAAGACAATCCCAAGAGTTTTATCAATGTCTGGCCCTAAAACCTTGTGATCCTGTTTCCATGGTACTGAGGCTGCATGACCCGACCTTGACTAGGATGGTTCCCAGAGCCCAGATCACCTATTTCCAAGAGCCTGGGAAGCTATACAGATAAGCTAGTGCTTAATGAAAACAATCTTGAGGTTTTCTCTTATCTCCCCAGCCCCATTCCAAACAAAAATATTTTCTGGAGGGCCTGTTGGAAGAGTGGACTTATTCTTAAACTTTTAATCTTGGGGTTTTCTCTTATCTCCACCCCCATTCCAAACAGAAATATAAAACAAGCCAGCTAAACATTAGCATAACTCAAAATAAACTCTAATCTTCTTTGTGTGAGGGAGAAAATCAAAATATGTCACTTAACTCCACGAAATAACACTGGTCTTCCACATTGCCACTACAACAACCTCAAGATGTCACAAAGAAATACATACTGTAATACATTAATTCTGGTAGTCGCAACCAACCTTTTCCCTCTCAAGAGCCAACAATCAATTTCTTTAGAGGAATTCTGCAAAGCTTCTCAGAGTACCCTGTCACACCTGGGCAGGGTCTGCTCCCCAATTTCATAAGAGATATGAAACAGGCTGGTTGTTTGTATAGAGAATCGGAGAGTGGTGACACTTCTCTCCCAAACATTCACCTTGGTACTCTCATAGCCATCCCTTTTGGTGACAGTGATCCTGATTCTCCCTAGCTAGATTTCAACCTTTATTCTGAATTCAGCATGATGCTCAAACTGCAGCTTTGCCTGTTGATTTTCAACTATAAAAACTGCTTTCTAAAACCAGTTCCTCTAACCTTTTGCAAAAACAGACTGATGACAGTTTATCTCATCTTGCTCATCCTAACTTCTTCAGATAATCTCCGCTTGTTGAAACAGTACCCAAGATACCCTGTTCTGATGATTTTGCCACCCATCCAAAAGGCTGCAGGTGGGGAAACTGATGGTAATCTGATCAGTGAGGGGTGAAAATTGGGTGCGATTCAATTTGAATGTTGGGATCCATTGGGAAAATTAATTTGATTCAATTCAAACAGCTGAAATGATTTAGATTCAATCAGTGAATCTAATTTGATTTGATATAGTTTGGAACAATTCAGACTATTAAAGTTGATGTGCACATGCACAGAAGGTATCCACATCAGGCTGATTTGATTTGATTTGATTTGATTTGATTTGATTTGATTTGATTTGATTTGATTTGATTTGATTTGATTTGATTTGATTTGATTTGAATGAATCCACTGATTTGGAGCATTAAATATTTGCACTGGTTTATTAATTGCAAGAGCTGAGGATAAAGTTGTAGATTTCTGGATCCAGTACTTCACTGTTACTCTGCACTAAACTGTTTTACTGTATATAAACAAGCACCAATATTTTAATTATTCCCCCTTTTAGTGCAACTCCCCCCGCCACCTTTTCCAGCATAAAGGAGCTCCAGAATAACAAACTGGGACTGAAGCTTTCTGGAAAGTTTTCAGTTGGGTCAGAGTTGGTCAGGGGCATCTGCAGGGGAGACAAAATGGACAAGCATTGATGGTGCACACACATACAAAGGGACAGGACTTTGATCACATGGTTGCGACTGCTATTTTGACTTTTTTGACCCTTCCCCGTGGATACCTCTGGAGTAGGTTAAAACTGTCCACAACCTTTGGGCAAATAAAAGTATATCCTGAATTTGTCCTGATCACCAAAGCCCAACCCTAAATAAAATAAATTTAGTAACCTGCCCTTGAATAAAAAAAAAAGTTACCTAATGGGCTATTTTTTTTAAAACCCGCACACACACACACACAATTTAATGAAGAAACAGAAGAATATGGAGTTGTGGGTGAAGATGTACAAAACTGGACTGCATTGGAAATGATGTGATCTGTCATCCCTAGAACAAGCATCCTTCCTTAAATGTTTTCTCTTCTTTCGCCTGATATTTATTAGAGGGTTAATGAATGTATAAGTATGAGTGGTATGACACTACACTATCCAGAGCAAAATATTACTTCTAGTGGTTTGATCTCAAAGAGATAAAAATGACTGTGAGTGGGTGAAATAGAGAGAGATGTGAACCCAAGGGCTACGGCTGTAAAATGAAAATTTATTGTGTAATGTTTCCCTCATGCATTTCAATAAGTGTCTTTTTCAAGGGCAAAAGAATCTTGCTCTCTGTTATTCTGATAGTGGTTGCTACTGCAGTTCATTTACAGGATTTCTAACAATTCTGGGCTCTCTACTCGGAAAAAAAACACAGGCTCCTTGGCATTGAACTCAACCCCTGATGGCTTGGTGGACATGCCCATGCTGTTTTCTTGAAAATGCAGAACAGGTTTGACATTGCCTTTTTTTTTAAAACTTTTCAGTCTAGCCTACTGCACTGAGATTTGCTAGTGATCTCCTATCCCACCCAGGTTAACTAGGTCCAACTCTGTTTTTTTTTAAAGGCCAATGCCAGCAAATATATTTGGGGTAGTTAATAGAGAGACTGCTTCGTGCTTAGCTTGTTAGAGACAAAAATGGTAAAAAGAGGGAAGTATTATTTGTTCATTTGTTTGTTCAATTTATATGGCCATCAACTTGCCAAGTGAGTCTATCTTTATTATGAGTATATAGATATCATATGCATCAAATAATTAGCCCATTCCATAATCTACATCTTAGTGTAAATTACAGGAGATTGGGAGGAAAAAGTGTTCCTTTTTGTATAGAAAGTTCCCATACATACATACATACAGTACATACATACATATATGTCGATGAAGGTTCTCAGTCATCCAGGTGGAATTGTCTGTAGCTTGAATCATGTCAACTGGAAATAGAAAATAGAAATCCAGTTGACATGATTCAAGCTATATACATACATATATTTCATAAGTAATTTATCCAAATATATGCATTTTATAGAACTGTACCAAGTTTCAAGTATTTTTGGAGAATACTTTCAGTCTGTTTACAATATAACATATTAGAATTAATGCAACTACAAAGTCACTTCTGTTAGCCAGATAATGGATTAAATTGCACATATCCCCATTCAGCTGTAGGTTATAGCTGCAGGTTATAGACATTTCTTAATGTTCACTTAATCTTTTGCATCAGGACATGAGAAAGTGATCCTTTCCCACTGTTTCACTGTTCATACTACGAATTTGTCTTCCACAATTATCCAGAGATTATTCTTGATGACAGTGAAATTAGCACATGCTCCAGCTATAAAAGGGGCGTGGTGGCTCAGCGGGTAAGATGCCAGGCTTGTTGATCGGAAGATTGCAAGTTCGGAGGTTCGAATCCCTAGCCCTGCGTGCAGAGTGAGCTCCTGCACTAGCTCCAGCTCTTGCCAACCTAGCAATTCGAAAGCATGCAAATGCAAGTAGATTAATAGGTACCACTTCGGTGGGTAGGTAACAGCGTTCCACGCGTGTCATGCGGCCACATGACCATGGAAGCGTCTTCGGACAATGCTGGCTCTTTGGCTAACAAACGGAGATGAGCACCGGCCCCTAGAGTCGGACACGACTGCACAAATGTGCGGGGGGTACCTTTACCTTTTACCAGCTATAAAACTTTCTTCTGATGACTGCATTCCTTCTGAGACATGTAAACTTAAAGATATTTTCCTAGTTTTTTTAAAACAAAAAACAAAAAATAGAAGCAATTAAAATGTGGAAGAAAGGGAAGATATATTATGATATTTATGTCAGCAATCTTGACTTTGCCTTCCCATGGCACCTGCTGACAAAACTTTGGAGCATTTTATTTTCCCAGCAAGGCCAGAAAAAGATTACACTGAAGGGGTTGATTCATCAAGAAGCCCATGGATATGCTGATAAAGCAATCTACCTTGTCCTAACAATTTTCCAATATGTTAAAGTCATTGCAATTATATGACAGGCTGATAAATCTGGTACTTTTGCACTATTTCAGATTTCTCCTGTGAAAAGCAATGTAGCTTCCTTTCTCACCTTGATGATTAAGACATTCTGTGCATTTTTTATTCTTTCATGAGTGCTGGTTGCTCCTAGGATACAGCATCACTCATGGGACTCTTGCTGATTCAGCACATAGTCAATCCTGTAAAAGGACAAGCAAAGAATAAATAGCATAGTACCTCAGATCATCTTACTCATGAAAGCATTATTTTTCATTCAGTGAAGTATGTTTAGCATCATATCAGTACCACTTCTGTCCTTTATTTTTTTAGAGATTAACTTAAAAAAACTCTATTCAGGCATTACTTACCAAAGAGGTTGAATAGATATAGTTGGGCTACAGTGTCAGGTTTCCCTCAGTTACAGTAGGAAATCTCAGCTTTCTAGACAATGTCCAATTCAGGAACTGTCTTGCATATCAGAAAGCTCACAAACATGACTACTAGCTGTGATGACTGAATGTTGAACGTCTCCAGGTATGTTGGCACTCTGCCTTCTACTTCCTAGATTCATGAGAAAAACAATGGGAGAGGAGGGAGCTTTGATTTCCTATTTGTGGGGTCCCTAGATGGATCTAGTGGGTCACTGTGTGAGATGAAACACAGGCTAGATTCACTTAAACTTAATCCAACAGAACTATTCCCATCTGCCCAGTTGGATGCAGCACCTAGCCAAACTTACTTGATCTCAGTAAAGTTAAGCAGGGTTGGACCTGGTAAGTACCTGGATGGGAAGCACCAGGAAATCTCAGAGTTGTAGGCTAGACTAGGAAGTTGGAAAAAAAAAGAAACAGCCTGGAAGAAATCCATGGCAAACTATTGACATATTGTTGCTAAGAAAACTATCTGGAAATGTCTCTACGTCACCAGAAACTGAGCTCAATGAAAGGGAATATTTACTATTTAATACAAAAATCTAAGTGATTTTTAAGGGCAGCCTAGATAAAAGTGCAAAATAATGTTTCTCTACAAATTGTGAAGTAAAATGAAAAATGAGTGTACAAATCAATTGAAATGAAATCTACCTGAGTTACTTAGCCTATTTGATTAGGAATTGTTTATATCTTAGGAGCTTGCTGTGAATATCACACACAGTTTCCCCAGATTCCTTGGATAATTGGAACCGAATACCCTATACCAAGGGTCGGAAATGGCGGCTCGCGAGCCAGATGCGGCTCTTTGGCCCCTTGAGTGTGGCTCTTCCGCAGCTGAACTCACCCCCGCCCCTTCCACGTGATAGGCCCCCGCCCGCAAACCCCGCCCCCTGGCTCTCGCACTGAGCGAGGCCCGGCGCAGCAGGGAGGCAGCGCCATCTCCAGCCGCAGCACCCCTGCGCGGAGAGAGGCAAGCAGGCAGGTAAGCGGGCAGGCCTCGTTTCCCGCCCCCCATCATTATCTTCGCTCAACGCGGGCGGGCGGGCGGAAGCGGCCGAGGGGGGCGGGCCCGGCGGCGGAGGCCAGGGCTGCCCGCTTACCTGCCTGCCTGCCTCTCTCCGCGAGGCCCCTGATCCGACTTGGACCCCGGGAAGGCAGCGGGGGGCCTCGCGGAGCGAGGCAAGCAGGCAGGTAAGTGGGCAGGCCTCGTTTCCCACCCTCCATCATCTTCTTTCTTCAACCCGGGCGGGCGGAAGCGGCCGAGGGGGGCGGGCCCGGCGGCGGAGGCCAGGGCTGCCCGCTTACCTGCCTGCCTGCCTCTCTCCGCGAGGCCCCTGATCCGACTTGGACCCCGGGAAGGCAGCGGGGGGCCTTGCGGAGCGAGGCAAGCAGGCAGGTAAGCGGGCAGGCCTCGTTTCCCACCCTCCATCATCTTCTTTCTTCAACCCGGGCAGGCGGAAGCGGCCGAGGGGGGCGGGCCCGGCGGCGGAGGCCAGGGCTGCCCGCTTACCTGCCTCCCTGCCTCTCTCCGCGAGGCCCCTGATCCGACTTGGACCCCGGGAAGGCAGCGGGGGGCCTCGCGGAGCGAGGCAAGCAGGCAGGTAAGCGGGCAGGCCTTGTTTCCCACCCTCCATCATATTCTTTCTTCAACCTGGGCGGGCGGAAGCGGCCGAGGGGGGCGGGCCCGGCGGCGGAGGCCAGGGCTGCCCGCTTACCTGCCTGCCTGCCTCTCTCCGCGAGGCCCCTGATCCGACTTGGACCCCGGGAAGGCAGCGGGGGGCCTCGCGGAGCAAGGCAAGCAGGCAGGTAAGCGGGCAGGCCTCGTTTCCCACCCTCCATCATCTTCTTTCTTCAACCCGGGCGGGCGGAAGCGGCCGAGGGGGGCGGGCCCGGCGGCGGAGGCCAGGGCTGCCCGCTTACCTGCCTGCCTGCTTCTCTCCGCGAGGCCCCCGATCCGGCTTGGACCCCGGGAAGGCAGCGGGGGCCTCGCGGAGGGAGGGAGGCAGGCAGGTAAGCGGGCAGGCCTCGTTTCCCACCCTCCATCATCTTCTTTGTTCAACGCGGGCGGGTGAAGAGCGGCCGTGGGGGGGGGTCGGGCGGCGACGACAAGCGGCGCGCTTCAGGCTTTCAGCGCTGGAAGGCGGGCCTCCTTCCAGCGCTGAAAGCCTGAAGCGCGTCGCTTGTCGTCGCCGCCCGCCCCCCCCCACAGCCGCTCTTCGCCACAGATCCCGCCGGAGCTGATCTCCCTGGACCCCGGGCAGCTGGGCCTGGTGGACGCCGTCTCCCGCCTGCAAACCCCGCCCCCTTCCACGTGATTGGCCCCCGCCCGCAAACCCCGCCCCCTGGCTCTCTAGCATTTCAAAATGTGCACGAGCATGTCAAAATGGCTCCCGGCATAAAAAGTTTGCCGACCCCTGCCCTATACAAATACTGTACATGTTTTAAATCATCTCCTGAAGCATTTATCCTAGGGATCTTTGTTCAGAAATTGTGGCTGAAGCCAGAGCACAATATAAAACACTCATCCCATGTTGAGAGTGTGTTCTTGAGCATGTGCAGAGTTTTAGAAAGTGAGTAGCATCAGAGAGCAAGAAATTACGCCATGCATTTATCAAAACAAAGATGTATTAATATAACAGAGAATACAAAACAATAACATCCAGAACTCTGGAATTAAAAATCTCTATATAAATATAAAAAACATATTTTAAATCTCACCCCCACTCTCAGGGTTGAGAACAGACAAGCAGGCAAGGGGGAGGCAAGTTTGAATGCAAAGAGCAGAACTTTAGAGATGCTAATTTATACATTTGTATCTAGATTACCGATAGTTAACCTTTCTGACCTTTTAATCTTTACAACAGGGCTTTCCAAACTTTTGCTGTTGGCAACACATCAACGGCCGGCGTGCAAAATCCCAGAAGCACCGCCACCACTGCGGCGTGCAAAACCCCGGAAGCACCGGCGGTGGCACTTCCAGGTTGCCACTGCCACCGCCATGCTTCCGGGTTTTTGCGTGCTGTGGTGGCAGCGGCAGTGGCATCCTGGTGTGTCGTGTGACAACCTGGAAGCGCTGATGGCCTGCCACCGCTGCTGTGTGCGCTGCCGCGCGTGGCAGCGGTGCGCCATCAGCGCATCTGGGTTGTCGCATGACACACTTGGGCCCCCCAGGCGACATAGTACTGTGTCGCAACACACAGTTTGGAAAGCCCTGCTTTACAATCTGGGAAACAATAGAAGTTTGAACTCTTGACTCAGCCAACACTATTAACTGGCGACTCTGAGATTTGCCATGTGACTACATTCCTTTGAGCAATAAAAAACAAATATCAACATCCCAATCTTAACCCTAACTCAAATCCCAACAATATTACTGTACTATATGTTCAATCACAGTTAGCAAACATATGCCTTTTTTGACCAAACAGACATAGCAACATGCTTTTTTCTGTTGGTTTGATAATTCATAGTGATGTCCTCCTTTTCTTGTCTTCTAGATACATCAATTGTGCAACAACCTCTTCCCACCTTCCTTCTGTCTGCTATACCACAAAAGGTGGATGCTAGCGGCTACTCAAGTTAGCGTATGGAGGGAGAGTAAATTGTTCCCCAAGTTTTCTGTCGATGCCATGGCCTTTTGCTCTGATAGAAAACACTCATGGCTTGGCTTATAACTTTACAATATCCCCTTCGCTACTGAATTTCTGCCTAGTTTCTGAGATCACCAATCATTCAACAAACCTCTGAATTGTGTTTTAGTTGTATTTTGGGATTGTTTCATTGTATCTCCTGCCAAATCTTCTAATCTCATTCTAAGTTTGATTCCTATCTCAACTCTTGTAGACTCCCTTGGCCTTTTCCCATTAAAAATTAAGGACTTTCAATCCACTATAGGAAATTTCTAATAAATGTTTCGAAAGACTGACCTTCTAGCTTAGATTTAAATTAAATTTCTTGCATATAATCATACTGTATGCGGAATGGGTCAACACAGCTTATCTTTTTCCACTGAATCCTTAGTCTGACCCATGATCCTGTTTTGTTAAATATATTACATGTTGCATAGATTAATTCATTAATTCATCAGCAACTTCTATGAGATTAGTTCTTTCCCCTTTCAATAGACATCAGTAAAATGACTGATAAAGGCTTAATAATGAGATTATGCTTGAGGTTATAACATTTAACTAGAATATATGTATTATTATCTCCCTAAAAATATATATGCCAAATGGGGTAAAGGAGGTTTCCTGTGTAGGATTTTTGCTGTTGAAGCATAATATAATTCCATATTGGCTGCAGCTGGAATTATATTCAGGTAAAATATGCACACTAAGATTATCTGTTTTCACTCTTCCAAAGTCTGAAAATTCAAAGCAGTCTTTGCGGGGCAATTTCATTAAAACTTGGAGATTAAAGCTACAATTTTATGCATGCTCACCTGAGAATATGATCTACTGGATGTAGAATGTGCTGTTAAGATGTCTTCTAGTAATCAGATTGAAAATACTGCCAGTTGGCCAAACATTATGGCATTCAGCAGCATGTATACATTATACCCTATATGCCCACTGAAACCAATATAATTTTAAAATAGGGAAATATCATCATTCATTTCAGTTAGTGAATATATCTCTCAAATTCTACACATGATATGGGATAAAGGGAGGAGGCTAACTATCTCCCAGGGCTGCAATCCCAGTCTGAGCTTTCCCCCCAAAGGAAATGAGTGCTAAAGAGATTTTTGCCAAGACCCTGGTCTAAAAGAAAGTCCTGCATCATACTTTACACAACTGGTTTATGTGGGCCATAGAAAAGCCTTTACAGGGAGCGGGGACTTCCGGTGAGAAGATGGCCGACTGGATACCCTGCTCACAAGATCAGCGGGTAGACTTAACAACGTGGATTCTTTTTGGAGGCACAGGCAGGCTTTTCCTGTTGCCCTAGAGTGTTTTCATGGACAGAAAACACTCAGAATCATCCCATCTGTACTTCATAATGTCACCTTGTAGCCTGAAGATCTTCAACGGCATTGGCGTTAATCCAGTAAGAGGAGACAGCAGTTGGGGATGCCACCATTTCCAGACCACGCTGCAGCCCCTTTAGGACACTACGTTGAGACTTTCTCATTTCAAAATCACCCAGTTTGTATGTTTTTAAGTTCTTGGACCCTAAAACAGGTTTTTAACAACAAGAAGATATGAATCTCTTGGTGCATAACGTTTCTGGAGGAGGTTTAAAAATTTTTCTTAGCTGCTAGCTTGCTTTCCATTCAAAATTTAAGGAGGACTGAGAATAAACAATCATCTCTCCATTATTATTTTTCTATCTAGTTGGAAGGACTTAATATTTTCCTACACATTTAATTTGATGTTCTTAGTTTTTAGTTTTCTGTTCACTTGCCTTGGATGCTGTATTTTAGCCTTTGGAAGCCTTTTATTAACCCACTAGTTTATACACATCAGCAGAAGGTGCCAGACTCTACTGTCTGAATTATGGACGACCTTAAGAAAATAACTTTAGAGCTCCGTGCCGAGCAGTCTGCTGTCTTTCATGAGATTCTCCATGAAATTATTCAAGCTACTTTACAAGAAGTATGGGATATTGCTTTTAAAATGTATCAATCGATTGAGGATTTTCTGAAGGGAGAGAAAAAGATTCATCAAGGAGGTAGTATTCCTCTCGACTGTGACAATGATGGTGAAGAAACGAGTCATGAAGGAGTTACAATTCGACTTGCAAGACAAAGAATGCCTTGTATATTACAGGGTCTGTTACAGTATGAAAACGAGATAGCTCAGTCATGTGGGGAATTTTCTGTTGACTTTGTAGAGGAGACAGCTGGGTGTCTTGTCTATAAAAAGCCTCCTGTGCATAATATGGAGACAAATAAATGCTTTGGTTTATTTTGAGGTGGGATAAGAAATTAAGAATAAATATGTGGATTGATTTCATGGCTGTATGATGTTATTTTTCAGTAATGATTTAAAAGTTTGCTTGTTATATGAAGAGTAAATGCTTTAGTTTATTTTGAGATGGGATAAAAATTAAGAATCAGTACGTGAATTGATTTTAAAGCTGTATGATTTTTTTTTTTTTAATGATTTAAAGTTTGCTTTTTAAGGTTTAATAGGGGTAAGATTGAAATAACAGTACTAAGGATAAAAGTAGATAATTTAAATGTTTTTAAAATGTTTTTATAATTTGATTGTTAATATAGAAATTAAGAATCAGTATGTGGATTGATTTTAAGGTTGTATGATTCTATTTTTTGTCTAATGATTTAAAGTTTGTATTAAGTAATAGTATTAAGTATAAAAGTAGATAATTTAAATGTCTTTTAGAAAATGATTATAATAATTTGATAATAATTTGATTGTTAACATAGTGGCCAGAAATATATAGAATAGTGATAGGAGGGAAACATTTTATAAATGAGTTCTTATGGGGGGGAGAAGTTGATTTGAAGGTTTATATATTTGCATGCGTATGTGTATTTATGTATGTATGTATGTATGTATGTATGTGTATGTATGTATATGTGTGTGTGTGTCTGTATATATATATAAAAAAGCAGGAATATATACAATATATATAGAATATAGGAAGAAGCAGTTGCCTTTATTGATTTATATAATGTCCATGGAATGATTTATAGAAATAATGTGATTTTGGTTAAATTTAGAAAAAGGGATTAATTATGGAAATTGCTACTGTATATATATAAAAGTCGGAAGTAACTTCTTATGTAATCTCTAAAATTCTTTTTCTTGTGATTTTCACTTTTTACTTTTTTACTTTTAATTTTTTTGTAGTTTTTTATTTTTTATTATAGTTTTTATCTATGCTCTAAACTTAATAAAATTCTTTCAAAAAAAGAAAAAAAAAAGAAAATCCTTTCCAGGTAGTCCTCGCTTAGCAATCAAAACTAGGACTGGCAACTCCATCACTTAGTCATGCAGTCATTAAGCAAAACATCACAAGACCACGAATGGCTTATGACCTCACTTCCACAGCATCGTTAAGCATATCACCACAATCCTTAAGCAAGACATCACATAACCATGACTTGTGATTTTACTGCCAGCTTCTCCATTGACTCTGCTTGTCAGAAGCCAGTTGTGAAGCGTGCAAATGGTGATCATGTGACCATGGGATGCTGCAACAGTTGTAAATACCTGCTGGTTGTAAAGCACCCGAATGGCGATCACGTGACTGCAGGAATGTTGCGATGGTCGTAAATGTGAGGATCGGTTGTAAAGTTACTTTTTCAGCACCGTCATAATTTCAAATGGTCACTAAACAGGGCAGTCCTTAACTGAGGTCTATCTGTACTCTGACCAGGTGTGGTTCCTTCCCTCCAGCTGTGCTAGAGGGTAGATAGAAAAATGCTGGACACTCTTTCAGAATGATTGTGCCCCTGCAGGGTTGGGGAGATAGAAAGAACTGAGCACATACTACTGGTTTGTCAATATTATAGCCATGTATACCATATATGCCACACTTATATTACACCCTTACTAGTAGATGTTCCAGGTCGACCCAGGCATTTCTATATGCTGCTTTTATTATCTGATAAGACTGCTATCATAACATACAATGTGGCATAATTCTGTGTGGCAGCATGTAAAATCAGGGAGATGCTGGTGCCTGCAAGAAGTTAGCAAAAGAGTTTCTTTCCATTTATGTTCTTCATTTCCTTATGTGTTTGCTTCCTTCCACCCATAGCTTTCCAAACTGTGTGTTGCAACACTTTAGTGTGTCGCAACACACAGTTTAGTGTGTCGCAAAGCAGTGGCACGGGGGCGCGCGGGGGGGCGTGTGCATGCACAGCGGGGGGCGTGTGGCAGTAGTGGTGTGCATGGCGACAGCGACAACAGCAGTGGCGCGCCATCAGCGCTTCCGCGTTTTAGTGAGGCCGCCGCTGCCACTGCCGCCATGCATGCTGCCACTGCCGCGTGCCCCCCCCATCGTGCACACGTGTGCCTCTGCACCGCCGCCGCTGCCGCCGTTGGTGTGTCACCAACGGCGGCACTTTGGAAAGCACTGCTTCTGCCTTTGGCAACTGCATGCATATACTGTGTGTGTGAGTATGTGTGAGTGTGTGTGTGTGTGTATATACTGTATATACTCTGTGTGTGTGTGTGTTTATAAACAAGGTCATCTAGGTGCTGTCACCTGCTGAGATAAAATATACTACTTCATGTAATTCTAAAGTTACAAGAACCACATATTTAAAAGGACAACATATTGAAATAATTACAAAAGCTTTACTAAAAGGCATACATCTGAGGATAGTACCAATTTCAGAAGATTAGTAATTTATTCAAATGCATGTATCTAAAGGCCAGTTGTGAAAAAGCTTTGAAGAAAGATTTAATATAAAGGAATTCTAAATATCGGACATTACAGTTGCCTTTTTGTCCATCTCTACATGAACATAAAGACTTATAGCCAAAAGTAACCTACCTTTAGTGGAACATGGTGCACAGAACAGATATTCTTATGGGAAAAATAATCCTTTATAGTCAAACAGTATATTTAGATCTTTAACAAAGTTGCACTGTTATGGCACTCTATTCAGAAAGAAATCTCATTGACTTCAAGGAGGGAGTTCCAACTAAGTGTGTATAGATGTCTTCCCCAACCTAGCGCCATTCAGATAAATTGGCATACAACTTCCAACATTCCCAAACAATAGAGGGACCAGAATTTCACACCAAAATAGCCTTGCAGCCCTCATAGTTCATTTGCAACCAGTACACATCAAACCTTTTAAAGTGTAGACATGTGTCTTTATTTGTTCAAAAATGAACTTACTCAGTGTATGTCTGCAAGTGACTATTACTGAGAGGAAAAACTGGCCAACTAATTAAAACCAGTTAACAGACACAAGTATTAATTCTGAGCAAGGTGATGGTGTTTATGTCAGATTTCTTATACTATATGAAATTGGAAATTGGGTTTCTCTACAAAGCAAAAGTGTTTTGGCAAATTGCATCTTTTACAAAGCAAAGCAAAGCATTCTCATGATGACGTGAATGCCAGGTGGCTGGATAACAGAGAAGCCTTGGCGTTGTTTACGTCCTCATGAGATAAGGAGCGAGAAGGTACCATATTATGGCTAGCAATGGAAATCTTCCCATGAGAGATATCCTCCTGATGTCCTTCCGTGGGAAGCCTTGCCCATGCCCAAGCCCCCCCTGAGCAAGGAGGAGGGGGAACTCATGCTGTGTGCTTTGAGGCCTAGTGTGTGTCACAGCTAACTTCCAGCCAATCAGAAAGCTAGAAGAACTGAATATACAACCATGCAAAATGGTGTTCTATGTCTTCTTGATTTCTAGTGTCTCTTAGCCATGTAGTACTTCACGTGTTCACTTCCTGTGGACTGGGCAGAGTGAGCTATGCCTGGCTTTGGGTATAGGCCATGGCAGGAACTCTGGCCCTGGGATCAATACACGGAACTCTGCTTATAAGTTCTAGTTTTGTTTTTCCTTTTACAATGATGTATCCTGTATATTCATCTTTTTCATGTTTGCGATAATGTACTGTATCTGCATTATTGCCCTATGCTAAACAGTAAACACTGTTGGCCCTAACAAGCTGCATTCTTGTCTGTTTATTCTCAAGCCTCGGGTTTTTCCCCTTTAAGCCAGCATATACCCCATCAGGTTATGGTTGCCCAGAGAGAAATTTGCATTTTCTTTGCTGCGTTGGACCTGGCTGTGAAAGGGAGTTTGTTTTTAGAGGCTGGTTTCGGAGTAAACATGTTTTCTTTGAGTGGTCAGCAATGGCTGAACAGTGTCTGGTCAGTCTGCCATTTGAGGCTTTAGATGGCACAAACTATCTGACCTGGTGTGTGGAGTTGGAATCATCCTTTTTGCAAAAACAGTTGTGGCAGTAAGTGGCAAATCCACTTCCAGAGATCCCTAGAGGATTCGGAGAGAATCTCTCTGAAGAAGTGCAAGCATGTTTGGACTGTGCTTATGGCGTTTTTGCTTTTGGGACTCAACTCCTCTGAATGGAATTATATCAGCTACTTCAGGACTGAGAAATGGGTGCTGAAAGCTGTTGGAGCCTTTGATACACGGTGGAGCTCTGTTGCCCTTGGTGGTCTATTAAGACAGCTTTATGGTTTGAAGCTGCAACCGGTGAGACTGTGATGACCCACCTTGGTGAGTTCAAAACTTTGTTTGCTGCATTTGAACGAGAAGGCTTGTTTTTCTGAGGCTATGAAAAAGCATGCGTGATTTTTGTCAAGCCTGGAGCTACTGGTCACTTCCAGGAGCCTTGCCGAACAGAGTGTTCCAGCTGCAGTAAAACCTGGTATGGAATTTACATTTGCCGTGGTTTGCTGTGATTCTACAAGGCTGTTCCCTGTCGTGTTGTCCAGCGGATGCTATCAGTACAAGAGGCCTGATTTACGAAGGGAGGGGACGCCAGATGCCAGGAGTCAGCTGAACAACGAATCTAAGTTTTCTGCTCTACCGGCTGCTGTGTGTAAGCATTTCTACAGAGACTCTGTTTTTGAATTTGGCTCGCTGTAAAGTTTGTAAACATTGGACGGTTATTGTTACAAATTTCAGCCTTGAGTTCAGCAAGTAATTTTAGCTGATATTTCTGTGTAAGAATGTATATGTGTACACTTGTTGTTTTTCTCTCCTCAGTGTTCCAGCCCTGGTCAAGTCTGAGCGCAGGTGCTGAATGTTTCATTGCAATATGAAACTGCTTATGATATGAGGCTGAGTGTGTTAGAGACAAACCTGTAAAATCAAGTGTGTGAGATGCTGTGGAGATTGTGTGGACAGGACATTGTGTGTTTAATGTTCCCCACATCATGAATGCATCCATAAAGTTTTCACAAAGTACTGGGGTATCCCGGGATGGGAGAGTGTGTCTCAGATAGCCAAATGCATTCTGAGTTAGAACCCAGGAAATGTGCAAAAGTTTCTTGATTGTGTAAACTGTGTGTAAACAATCTAAAATCAGGACTGTGTCTGTTGCTAGGCAAAGTGACAGAGTGTTAACTAGACCATTTCAGTTGGTTCATAGAGACCTAGTTAGCCCCCATGTCCCAAGTAATGGTGGGGTGCGAGTTTCATGTTCCTTCTGGTTGATGATCATACCTGCTTGTGTTGTTGCTACTTGTTGAAGTCTAAAGCAAAGGTCTGTGCTCGCTTTGAAGTGTATGTAGCAATGGTAGGATGAAAATAAGGTCAGTTCCAGTCAGATTGTAGTGGAGTGTTCCTGAGCCATTTGTTCCAGAATTGGCTTTGTAGGAAAGTATTCTCCCAAAGACTTGCCAATGTTGGAATTCTTGCTGAGTGTTGGTGTTGTGAATACCATTAAAAATAGCCTGCTGTTAGTTGCTCAGGTGCCATCCCATGTCTGGGGAGAGGCTGCCTTGATTGCAGTGTGTGGTTTCTAACTAACAGGGAGTAGAATTCAACTAAAAAGAAATTGTTTTTCTTTGGTATGGCAAGCGCCCTTCACTGAAGTACCTGCATGTCTGTGAAACATTTGCGTGTGTTCACAACCCCAGGTCACAGAGAAGGAAGAACCAAGGAAGCAGAGTGCTTCAGGTTGTTGGTTGTTGATTAAAATCCAAGGCTTATTGGTGTTTCATTAAGCCATGGTCAAATCCAAATCTCCAGAAGTGCTTTATTTTTAAGCAGCCTACTGGTTGGGAAAGGTTATGCTAAGGTTGCAGAAGTGTTGCATTGCTAGTGTAAACCCACTGTCCATGGTTCAGTAGATGGGCAAAAACCAGTTCAGGTTTCTTCTGTTCCCCAGTCTCCGAGTGTGAAAAGGGCCCCTCAGGTGAAGGAGTGGAAATTTCACCTGAGCAGTTGCCGGGCCTGGAGGGGGAGTCAGGTATTAGGGAAAAGAGATGGTGATGGAGGAAGTACAGTGGTCATTCCTCATGGGTCCTCTTATTCCAGGGTGTGAAGCCTGACAGATTTGTGATTTAGCAGGTGACAGTGTGTCAAGTTACCTGAGAAAACCCAGTCTTTGCTAGATGTGTTGCTCCTGCCTTTGAGAGGCAAGGAAAACGTTGGAACACAGCTGTGGATAGTCAGTCTGAGTTTTGGTGAAGTGTTGAAAGTAACCAACCTATCCTTTGCTTTAGTAAGCTGTAGGTTCCAGATGAGTGTTCAGAAAGACATTTCTTCCTGATAATACTCTGCAGTGTAAAGCCAGTGTTGCCCAGGGATTTATTTCACAAAAGAAAGAGTTTGTGAACTGTGGATCTAGTGTATGCACCCACAGCTAGGCCAGAATATTTACGTGTGGTGCGTTTTCTGGTTGCGTAGCGTGGAAACAGGTGTCCATTTACATATTGTGATGTTGGCACAGCATATTTGAATGTAGATCTCCCTGAAACAGTGTGTGTAAGGCAAGCGTTTTGGCTCTGCATGTGTGGCAGTTCCCAAACAATTCATTGACTTAACAGGGTGCTTTATGGATTTTAAAGCAGGCCAGTCATTGATAGCATGGTGCAGATGCTAACTGGGATGTGAGAACAGTCACGTGCTGTTTTCTATGTGTACATAAGGAAGTGTAGAAGTTTGTGTAGGACTTCGTACTTATGTAGTTGTTTTCTGCTTAGAAACTGAAGTTTTCCACCTTGTATAAGAATTTGTCAGTCAGCTGAAATAGAATTGCCAGCTGAGGAAGTTCAACACAAATTCAACCGTTTATCCTGGTGTTGAAGTTACAAAAGCCCAGAACAGAGATAGTTCTTGAGAGTGTCAAATGACAGTGTGTTACAGAGTGTCATTTGTGTAAAGGAAAGTTTATCCTTAATTTGTTGTACAGTATATCACTCTACAGTAACGCAGTGGACATGCCCTGAATTAGTTTTGCCCAGGTAGGGTACCAAGCCTGAAAAATGGTGTAGCCATCTCTGTGAGGCTTGCAAAGGGTTGAAAAAGTCCTGAAAATCAAAACATTCCTTTGCTTCTACCAGCTAGCAGGATTGGAATTCCTTATCTATGCTGGCTGCAATTTTCGCAAAGGAGGGGACAGAACATTTGCGGGCAATGTTTGTCTGTTTCTCTTTGCCTGTGGTTCTATTACTGCATAATTTGTATTATTATGTATTTGTATGTATCTGAATAAAACATTGCATGAAATGTATATTGTGCATTATACATATGTGTAACAAGTGTTTTTAAACCATTTTCTAGTGTTGATACTATTGGTTGTAAAAACTGTAACTTGAATAGTGTGATTATTACATGTATTAACCTTTGTTGTTTCTGTTTCTGTACAAATGTATTTTAAAGCTTTGAACAACTTCCATCATTGTTTGCATTGTGTCGAAATCCAATGTGGAGGGGTGTCAGATTTCTTATACTATATGAAATTGGAAATTGGGTTTCTCTACAAAGCAAAAGTGTTTTGGCAAATTGCATCTTTTACAAAGCAAAGCAAAGCATTCTCATGATGACGTGAATGCCAGGTGGCTGGATAACAGAGAAGCCTTGGCGTTGTTTACGTCCTCATGAGATAAGGAGCGAGAAGGTACCATATTATGGCTAGCAATGGAAATCTTCCCATGAGAGATATCCTCCTGATGTCCTTCCGTGGGAAGCCTTGCCCATGCCCAAGCCCCCCCTGAGCAAGGAGGAGGGGGAACTCATGCTGTGTGCTTTGAGGCCTAGTGTGTGTCACAGCTAACTTCCAGCCAATCAGAAAGCTAGAAGAACTGAATATACAACCATGCAAAATGGTGTTCTATGTCTTCTTGATTTCTAGTGTCTCTTAGCCATGTAGTACTTCACGTGTTCACTTCCTGTGGACTGGGCAGAGTGAGCTATGCCTGGCTTTGGGTATAGGCCATGGCAGGAACTCTGGCCCTGGGATCAATACACGGAACTCTGCTTATAAGTTCTAGTTTTGTTTTTCCTTTTACAATGATGTATCCTGTATATTCATCTTTTTCATGTTTGCGATAATGTACTGTATCTGCATTATTGCCCTATGCTAAACAGTAAACACTGTTGGCCCTAACAAGCTGCATTCTTGTCTGTTTATTCTCAAGCCTCGGGTTTTTCCCCTTTAAGCCAGCATATACCCCATCAGTTTATTACTTATTTACTTAACTTACTTCATGGAAACATGCATTCAAAATCACTCTGTGATAAATTATTGCTTCATTTTTATATAACATATGGTGGGTTGTACCAGATAGATTGTTTATCTTACTCAGATATTAATTCCATTCCTAATTAAAGCCAGAATGTGTAACAGGAGCATTTTAAAACAGACTTCATTCACATGCAGAGAAATTTACTGCCTTCCAGAGGGTATGCACAAGGCTTATAAACTCTTGAATTTCACTTAGGCTCTCAAAACAAGGCATAAACACTGTGCTGAAATATTAAATTGCTCATATAATGCATACATATTAACAAATTACTAGAAGAATGCACACAAAGTAAAGACTGGAAGAAGCTGTGATGATTTGCGTTATAGTTAATTCTACGAAATTCTTGTTTGGAAAATATTAGAAAGTTATTTTTTGTTGACCCATCAAAAGATAATTCAATATTTCATAGACAGAACTCACATTTCCCTTTCTCTGTACTGTTAAAGTTTGGTTGGTTGGTTAGTTAGTTAGTTGATTGATTGATATATCACCTTTCTCCTAAAGTGAGTATTTATAAAGGGAGTGAGCACTCAAGTTCAAAAGTATATGGAGAAAAGCATTGCTGGGTAGATTTATATACACTTATTTTACTCATCAAGATCCAACATCTACAGAGAAAGCATCGCATCTTTCATATATATGTATGTGTATGTATGTATGTATGTATGTATGTATGTATGTATGTATACTGTATGTGTATATATATATATATATATATATATATATATATGCATGCATGCATGCATGCATGCATGCATGCGTGCATTTCTCATATAAGAGCATATTTGAATTTGAAACTGATCACAAATATCAACATTCAAAACAAGGCCAGTTCTGGAATCAGTGAGGAGGAAACAGGACCCTCTTCTCTTAGGGAGGAAGAAAGAAGGGTATGGTTCCCCCTCCCATAAATGGGGTAAGAAGAACCAACAAAGTGATATTACTTCTTTCAGAGAGTGGAAACTATTCAACTGTATTATACTGTACTATGTGCCAAGCAGAAAAAAAATCAGATTAATCTGAGCCACAGAACACAAAGTAATATCAAGCCTAAGATTGATTGATTGATTGATTGATTGATTGATTGTCTTATCGGACCTGGGAAGAACTCCTGAGAGCTCAAATGTTTGCACACTCTTTTTTTGTACTTTTAGTACATACTAATAGAATACTATTGCCTAACCAAAGATTTTGCATTGAAAAGAGTAGACTAGATAAATTGATTTTTTTTCTGACTGAATGTATGTACTTGTTTAGATGTGTAGCTGTTTCTGATAACTAACCAGAATAACAGAAAGCCCTTAACATCCAATTAAAACAGTAAAGTAAGCTATTCCCTGAATAAGTGGTCACTGTCTAGGCCATAGCTTTCCAAACTATGTGTCGCGACACAGTACTGTGTCGCCTGCGGTGTGCAGGTGTGTTGTGCGAAAACCCGGAAGTGCTGATGGCATGCTGCTGCCGCGTGCAGCAGTGATGCACCATCAGCACTTCCAGGTTTTGTGCAACACACCTGCATACTGCCGCCGCTGCGCCGCTGCCATTGGTGTGTGTCACCAACAGGAAAAGTTTGGAAAGCTCTGGTCTAGGCTGTTGAATTCAGGATCTGTGATACAAAATCAAAATATCCATGCCTCAGAGGATGAGCATCTGGTTAAGCAGCAACTGAGATTTTATGATCTTTGTGCACTGACAAATCAGTACACCATCACATAAGAAAAAGTAGAGGGCAGAAGGATAACATTGGTGATATATTTGACATCAGTGATTATCTTCTTCATATAACATTGTATTGCAATTTGGATCCTAGGTCTTGAATTTAACCCAACCAATGATGAAAGAGACCTGGCCAAGGCATCAATATTTTTTTCCCAAAAGGTTTGGATAAATGGGCAGAGCAACTTTGAAGATCCCATGTGGGCAATCCCACCTTGTGACACCACTGAACTTAAAGGAAAGAAAAAGAGCCTATCAACAAATGGTTAATTTAATTAAATGGCTCTCAATTTCTGCACTGAGGTTGGCCTTGGAAGATTGTTGACCAGATTAGCTGATTATTGTGGAAGAGAAAAACTGAGAATAAATTAAGATAAAACAAAGGTAGTGGTCTTTGATAAAAGTAATAGATGGACAATTAATGCCCAACAAAAAGAGTAATGCCCCTCTTTTAAATATCTAGGTACAACCTTTTGTAAGTCTCTTATATGAAAAACACATTTATCCACCATTTTAGCAACTACTGAACACACAGTGGGAGCTATCCTAACATTTTTCTATTCCAAAGGAGGGCAGCTGACAACCCCTGCACTTAAAATATTCCAGGACTAGGTGTTGTATGGAGCTGAGATACAGTATGGGGGTAGGACGAGAAGGTTATTGGCCAATTGAAAGTACTCAAAAGCAACTTCATAAGGAAGATTTGGGGCTAGATATAACAAGATCTTGATCTGTTCTTAAATCTAGCACTCTTTTTATTCTTTTCTTTTATTGTTATTTTGCTTTATTGTAATTTATGTTACATCATTATAACCTATGGTTAAAACAGTAAACCTATTTACTCACTTAAAATTTGATTAACTGCTTTTCAGGAGAGAGAAAGAAAGAAAAGAAAGAAAGAAAATGGAGTTTTGGTGGACCTTCATCTGAGGACAGCATTGTGTTCTGATTTGTTCTGAGATCCAGGGAACAATATTGATTGCTCTGCAGTTCTTTTCTATAGTTACCGAAGATGCCTCAGGCAAAGTGATATAAGCTGCAGCATGTCGTTAAAGTGCTGTATTCAAGAAGAACGCTGTCAAAAGCAATTAATAATGCAGGTGAAATTTCTACTACAGCTCCTTTTATACAAAGCATGTTGTGACACTTTTTAATTTTAAAAGCCATGGCAAACTTACACTTTAAAATATGATAATACCATCATTGTTTATCATAAAGTATCTAATTTTGGCAATTATGTAATTTCATTCATAGAACAAACTTTCAGAAAATTCCATGATCATTTTTACCCAGAGCAGGCATATTCTTAAAATCACTTAGCTGTTGATTGATCACTGGAGATGGATGGACATGGCTTTTAATGAAGTTGACAACTGAATAAGTGTAATTTATTCATCTAGACACATAGAATTATATCAGTTTATTCAAGACAGCAGTACAATGTGTACAGTCATATAGACTTTTTCTGGAGCACATCCCAAACCTTTCTTTTGCCCTTACATTCAATAGGGCATGTCGCAAATTTAAAAATAATAATAATACAGTTCAGATCAATCAATAAGCTCATAACCAGTGATTAGCTAGGAGACTGCATGAAAGATCACAGATGAAATGCTTCAGTTAAAGCACCCCAAAGAAATATTGTTGCATCATGAATTTACTCAATTGGAATTCACTGAGAAATTTGGAAGTTACATTCAGCTGAGAATGAGAAGAACTAGTTCCCTGCAAAAAGCAATTATGTCTCTTTAACTAATCATTTTCTTGTGTTTACCTTGATATGCTGTTAATCTCAAGTGACTAGTGCAGAAAAGAATGAATGAATCAATGAAGAAAATCAATGAAGAAAAAATTGATTACCAGACATTGCTATGTGACAATGGGTTATACCTACATGGGAAATAATGATAGCTCAAAATGATAACATACCTTTTGCTTTAATTTCTTTCATGTTCAGGAAATGATAAATCCTGCCTGAAATCCTGGAAATTTTCCTTTCTCTCCTGTGGCCTAAAAATCCCTCCTTTCTAGGTCCATTGTTTATCTGGTTCTGGAGAAGTTTGGTGAAATGCAGATGGAAGAGGATGAAACGTTTTTTCTCTTGTGAATATCCATAAATTAACTTTTCTTAAAATTTAAGTCAATATATTTTATATGAAAAACATTGAACGCTAAGGGCCATGCTGTGCTTAGAATTGGTGAAACAGAAATAATACTCACTAATGAGTAAATTAGACAATATACAGTTTTAAGTGCAGTGTTATCTCACAATGTTTCTCATTTTATTTATTGAACTGTAATCACATGGTGACTTGGTCAGGACTTAGAATCATATACAAGAATCTAAGGGGGCAATCTAACTTTTTCCTTCCCCAACCCATTGTTTTTACAAAGAGATTTTAAAAAATTGCATGTGTGTGAGTTTAAAAAGCAACTATTTTTAAAACTTCACAACTGTGTGAGAAGAATATTTTTTAAAACAACAGAGAAGTTTCACATACTGTCATCTTGAATCAAATTAGGCCATCATGTTCTTATACATAAGTAAATAAAATTAAAACTGGAGCAAGGTGACAAACAAATTGGCCATCAACTAATTTAGTCCTAAATCATTCCCTTTTCAAAAAAGAAAATGGTGCATTTTTTAAAAAAAATCCTGTTAAAAACATCTGTTCTCAAAATGAATAAAGAAATAGGTGAAGTATTGAACTCAGTCTCTCACCCCTTATTTCTTATTCTGCTCTTTCGTATCTAACCAGCCAAGATAACAAACATGGATTCAGTTTCCATAGATGTGCTTCAGAAAATTCAAGCAATACAATGTGGTGTTATTAACACACGTATTTTGCTTAACAATATCATATACCACTGTGCATTTTATCAGAAACATTTGATGCATTTTTTTATACCTTCACATTACACTGCTACAGATACTTCTTTTCATACTGTCAAACACAATGACTATGTCCCGTGGCTAAGTGAATTTGACTGCAGGCTTAACCAAGGAAAGTTTTGACACAGAAATAAAATGAAATTCTCAAGAGTTGGAGCGGGAAAGGATGCATATTGTATTTCTATTGACATTGTGTTTTGTCTCTGTGTGTGATTACTACTCTACTGTAGTAGCCTAAATGTTAAATTATGTTTACACTGACTAAGCCACTCAGAGTTCATTTGGATTGAGTGGCATATAAGACCCAGTAAGTTGTTATTATTATTTCGTATGGCATAGCAGAATACAGCATTATTGTTTAAAAATTCACAGAACAATATATAAATATGTATAAAATGTAAATGATAGATTGTTTTTTAAAAAACACATCACGAATGCTAAATGGGATTATAAATAAAATTAAATTATGTGTGAGTAGTTACTAGAGTAGCTAAACCTATGGCTGGGTATCTAGATTGTTTAGCCATTGGACAGCAGTGCCCTCAAGATGATGTATTTCTTGCAGGGAGCCAGGGAACCTTCTGAGGGGGAATTCCATCGCGATGTGTTATAAAGTTTGCGGGACATTCCCGCAGTCACAGTTAGAATTATCGACCAGCCCACATTTATGTTTCCAATATTGGCACCTGCCATGATTAGCTCGAATCCGGTTAAGCGCTGTCCAGTTTTTCCTTGGAAGATCAAAGCCATGAGGGCGTTGTACTGGGTCAGACACTAAATTAAACAGATCCAGGTTAGAAATTTCCCATTCCTGGCACCATGCTGTCTCAATATCAAAATCTTCTCTAACTAATTGCTGTCCGAGTTTCCATGGCGGGTTTCTAGATTTGAGTCTAGGTGTTTGATCATGACAGTCTTCATGTGTTCAGCCACTCCCTTTTTAAGGCTAATTGTCTTCTAAGGTGTGGAGGTGGTATGTTAGATAATACCGGTAGCCATTCAGAAGGCGTCGATTTAATGGTTCCTGATATTAGCCTCATACTGTGGTTAAGCTGGATGTCCACTGCTTTTGTATGTGCACTGTTTAACAATACAGGGCTACAGTACTCAGCCGCCGAATATGCCAAAGCAAGAGCTGATGTCCTAAGAACTGGACCCAGTAAGTGAGTGAGTAAGTAAATAACCTATGTTTATGCACTTCAGGAAAAATGGGATTTTAAAATTAACTCAACCTCAAGCTTTGTTCAGGTTGTAGTAAACTGAAAAAGTCTGTGGGACAAAGAATAGATCCACTCTCCTGTAATTCTGCTGATGTATTGATGGTAGGATGAAAGAAGTGTTAGTTAATCAAAAGGAGTCTGGTTGTATCTTTTCAGACTAACACATTTTATTAAAAGGCATAAGCTTTTATGAACTACAGCTCAGTTCATCAGATGCATGGACTGGCTAAATTGATGTAGGATTTAAATTGGGATGAGGTGGAAGACAAAGGAGAAGGAAGACAGGGTGGTTATGCAAATGTATTTTTGTGTGTTTTTTTAAAGATCCTAGAGCTTTGTTCATAGCTCACTAAGGTGCAGAATAACTTGCCTTTGAATGAGAAGGTATCCTAGTAAAGAATTTACTATGTGCACCAGCAACACTAATAATAAGATCTGAGGGAATTTTCTTCTCTGTATCACTGCTAGAGTATAAAGAAACCTCCATGCCTTAGCCTTCCTTAGTTTTAGGACAATTTTGTTTTGTGTCCTAACCTAAAGCTTCTGTGATTATTCAAAAAGAAAATAAAGTGTTTAGCTGCAGTGTTACACTAAGCATGTGGGGCGTGGTGGCTCAGTGGGTAAGACGCAGGCTTATCGATCAGAAGGTCGCAAGTTCGGAGGTTCGAATCCCTAGACCCGCATGACGGAGTGAGCTCCCACACTCACCCCAGCTCTTGCCAACCTAGCAATTCGAAAGCATGCAAATGCAAGTAGATTAAGAGGTACCACTTTGGTGGGAAGGTAACAGCGTTCCGCGCGTGTCATGCTGGCCACATGACCGTGGAAGCATCTTCGGACAATGCTGGCTCTTCGGCTAACAAACGGAGATGAGCACTGCCCCCTAGAGTCGGACACGACTGCACAACTGTGCGGGGGGAACCTTTACCTTTACACTAAGCATACTTCCAAATGGGCTCTCTGTCTTGTTCATTGTGAGATGTGAGAAGGAACTACCTGGTTCAATACTTCATTCCCTGGAACTTAAGAATCTGATTGTATTTAGGTTGTGTTTTACTACAATATATAGAATTTACCAGAAGAATCTATAGAATTATTTTCACATGAACTGCTGCCGTGTCAGATATTACCCATCCTATACCTGTTCTTCTGATTCTTGTGTGTTTGTTTTAATCCTTCCTTAAACAAATATTTATAATTATGTATGCTGAAATTACTTTTATTACTTTTGTTTGTTTCTAAGGAGCCTGGTGTAGTGTATTAGTTTAGGTAGGGCTACCAGATGTGTCATGCACAAATCCAGATGACCATTAGATGGCAGCAACAAGATACAGAAAATTCTAAATATTGTAGCTTTTGTCAAGGTCCTGATTTTAAATGAAAGAGATCTAGGTTCATATCTACCTTTACAGAACCCTGATGCATGATTTTAGGCTGATTTGCTATCTCTCAGCTCAGCCTGTCTTTCAGGATTATTTTTATGAGGATAAAATTGGAGTAGAAACTGTTAATTATGGCACTGGAAGAAATCCTGGAAGGATATCCTGGAAGAAAAGTAGGATATACATATATCTAATAAATAGACCAAACAAACAGCATCATTTTAGCTATTTTTTCAATCCTTCCAGGATAAGCTTGAATCCTGTATTGTCTTTGACAATATTAGCTAACTCTCCCAGTTTGCTGATCTCTTTATCCAAGCCACTTACAAATATGTTTAATGACACCTGCCTAGGACAGGACCTACAGAATCCATAATGTCACTTCTGTAGAAATGATGAGATGCTGTTGATAGAGAACATTGTGGAGGTAATTCATCAACCAGCTATGAAGTCACCTAATAGTCTCATTCTATAGTCTATGTTTGTCAGTAAGAAAATTGTGAGGGATCTCGCTGAAAGTCTTGCTTAAAATTAAATTATTCTATATTTACACTATTCCTTTGATCTATTAAGTTAGCAATAGAAAAAGAAATTACCAGGGCATGAATCCTTGAAAAATCTTTGCTGCTTTAGTGCTTTCATTATTCTTTTCTGCATGCTAACAAATTGCTTCATGATCTCTCTAAATCTTTTCAAGGTATAAGGTTTACATTTACCAATTGTAAATGTCTTCTCTGTACCTTTTGAAGGTGCAGACATTTGCTCCCCTTTGGGCACTTTCCCTTTTCTTTAAGAATTCTCAAAAAAAATATAATGGCAAGACAAGAGCAACACAAAGAACATGTCAGAAGATTAAAGATGCATCTACTGTAGCCTATTGTTCCTCTGATGTCTGACAAAATGGATATGAGAAGGCCATAGTCAGGTGTGGAATACAGATGCATCAGCTTTACCTTTTTTCACATTCCTTTTTTTTTCAATCAATGAAACTTTACGTTTAGAAGTAATACTATTATGAAGGCAAAAGTGTGAATTTTGATTAGTTCTTATTTAAAAAGTATGACAAATAAAATTCTCATCTGTTTGTACTGGACAAACTCAATACACACATCTGAGGCTGCCATTGGAGATGACCCAGAAGCTATAGCTGGAACAAAATGCAGCAGCCAGAATCCTCATTAGCCAATCCTATTTTGAAGTTGTTGCATTGGTTGGCAGGTGGCTTTCAAGACAATTCAAAGTGAGGGCCATTACCTTTAAAGCCCTTTATGGTGCAGCACTTCAGGTATGTCAGACAACATCTTGCCAAAATTGAAACTGCCCATCCAGCTCAGTCATTAAGTGAGGACCTGCTGCAGGTCCCTACTTGCAAGGTTCATGGGGCATACGCCAGGTGATAGGTCTTCTCAGTTTTGGCCTCCACTTTATGATATACCATCTCCTGGAGATGTAAGTTTCTCCCACCTTGCTGGCATTCCATAAAGAGATCCAAGCAATGTTATTCTAGTGCATATTCAGCCTTTAGATTAGAAAGGTGTCTGCCTAAGCCATTTCTAGTTCTGTACATAAAGAAATGTTTCAGCCCTTTTTGCCTAGCTAACAGTTTCTGCATATCTCCATCAATGTTATCTTCCTTACTCTCTACACTATTAAAGCCTATAAGGCACACCTTTCCAAACTGTGTGTCGGGACACGTTAGTGTGTCGGCTGCAGTGTCTGGGTGTGTCGCGGCTGCTGCTGCCTCTGAGCCCTGCCAGGATTCTGCACAGGTCCTAGTGCCTGCCTTGTGCCTTGCTGCCTCCAAACCTGCCGTGATTCCGCGCAGGTCCTAGTGCCTGCCTTGTGCCCTGCTGTAAGAGTGTGTCGCGAAATGATGCCTTGCTGTAAGAGTGTGTCGCGAAATGATGCATGTCTAAAAAGTGTGTCACCAACATGAAAAGTTTGGAAAGCTCTGCTATAAAGAAAAACAGTTGGCAATCTTTATCCAGTGCCCTACTTGGTTGAATATGTATGGTTTCAAACAGTGGTAAGAACTAAACACTCACTTTTACTTTCTTACAAATTGAGATTAGATAATCTCAAACTCTCTACAATCTGTTTAAAATTACATTTGTAAATTTTGATCAGTTCTCATTTTTAAAAATTGAAACAAACAATTTTTGCCCCAGTTGCTGATCATGGCACAGTGCAAATACAATTGGTCAGAGTTTTCTTTTATCCTTATTTAGTTCACTTTTACAAATAACACCTACTAATAGATTTAATATGGCAATTATAGAAGAAAGGGAGGAGTTGTAGCTAAAAGAGACTGCTCAGAAAGTCCCTGAAAAAATAATCAGTATTTCAAGAAATTTAAGAAATTCAGTGGACGCGTTAATTATCCTTTCATATCTTGAAGATCAAGTAGCAAATTGGACATTTCTATTTTTTTTCATTACAAAAAAGTAAAGAAGACTTGATTACTTTTCTTAGCGCAAGGTTACTTCTTCTGATTCAGAAGCATAACATTTATTTATTTATTTACTTACTATAGCCACCCATCTCAACCAAGTGACACTTTGCAATACTCTTCCAATCTGTGTGCTGAGATGAACTTCTGAATTTGATTTGTACACAATATTTGTTTTCCTGAGACATTCCATTATTCCACCTGAAGCCTCGTGCTTGTAAGGGAGCCAGGCAAACAGGATAGTCTGAATTTTTGTCCACGATGCAGCTAGCATAGAATGTGATCTTTGTAACCCACCAGACTGGCAAGGAGGACCATTAAAGGTAGAGAACCGGAGGCCCTGCAGAAGTGGCTGAACTACAACTGTGCCACCCAGCATGGACAATAATGAGGCACACTTGCAGCTATAGAAACATTTGAGGAATCACATGTTCCCTACCCCTGAGCTAAAACCCTTCACAGTATTTACTTTCTCAGTCACCAACATGGTATCACTGAAACAGGTCATCTGGTGTATGTCATGTGATGCCATTGTGTTAGTTCTTGCTAATCCTTTTCTAATCCTTGCTCCACATCACTGGATGCACTTTTCATGAACAGAGGAAGCTGGAACACAATCATGTCATGGTTCAGGGATGCTGGCTAAGATACCTTTTCTGCTATGTCACCTGATTTGCTGCTCCCCTCTAAACTGTACCCCCAATGTTTGTATAACCTTCATATGGTCAAACCTACACAACAAAAAACAGGGAACAGTTCTATTCTAGGGTAAAACTGATCCTGTCATGTGCTATAGGAGTCTGGCAGGCATATCTAGTATAACAATGTATCAAATTAGATATCAAACTTGTCTATTCTTGTAAAATATTATATATATGCCAAAGGGAAACATGTTGTATTGGGGAGTCTTTGGTGCTCTCTGAGCCTTGTTGTTTTCATGCAGACGTTTCATTGCCAGGCTAGGCAACATCTTCAGTGCGAAAAGGGAGTGGAACTTGCTGTCTGTTTATATACCCTGGCTTGTCCTGCCTGTGTTGGTGGGGGTCTTGTACTCTCCTTGGTAGTTCCTTGATTGGGCTGTTGTGTGCTGTTTGGGTGATTGACTGAGTTAATAGTTCCTTGATTAAGGTCTATTGTGTTGTTTGATTGCTCCTCTGCTGCTAATCTTGCTGTTAATCTATGCATATCTTGTTGTTGATTGCTGGCCCAGGGGTGTTCTGGTCTTCTGGCTATTCTATTGTCTCTTATGAATGGTATGTAAATGTTGTTAACCTCTATGTGTCTGTTGATGGCTGCTTTGTCTGAGTGCCAAGCTTCTAGGAATTCTCTAGCATTTTTGGATTTGGCCTGGTCTAATATGCTCACAGTTTCCCAGTTGAAAGTATGGTTAAGTCTGTCCATGTGTTGTGAGATTAAGGAGTTTTCATCATGTCTTCTGACTGCTAGTTGGTGTTCATGGATGCGTTCTGCTAGTCTTCTGCCAGTCTGTCCTACATAGTGGCTGTTACAGTCCTTACACTGTATGTTGTAGATAACTCCTGTTTTTTCTTCTTGGGCTACTGGGTCTTTTGGTTTACTTACAATGTTCTGAAGGGTTTTGGTAGGTTTGTGTGCTACAGTGATGCCGTGTGGATGTAACAGTCTATTAGTAGTTTCTGAGATGTTTCTGATGTATGGCAGTGTAATCCTTTTCATAGCTTCTGTTGGTTTTGCTGTGGTGGGTTGAGTGGTCAGGCACTTTTTGATAAAGTTGTGTGGATATCCATTTTGCTGGAAGATGCTATATAAGTGGTCTGTTTCCTTTTTCTGGTGTTCTGGGTTGCTGCAGTGTGAACATCTTCAAAGGAATAAAATTCACAAGGGAAGAAGAAAACAACAACAAACTACCCTTCTTGGACATCCTCAACAGTAGAGGAAATGATGGCATTCTAGAAACACAAGTCTACCGGAAATTTACCCACACTAACCAAGTGCTCCACTATCAAAGCAATAACCCAACCTCACACAAGAGGAGCTGTGTAAGAACACTATTCAGACGAGCACAAACACACACACCCCCGTTCAACCCTGAGCTACAAATATTCTCTTCGATTGGTACATGTTGTATTATTTTTATTAGTAGAAAAAAATTACCTTTAAACATTTCTTGAATTCAATCCTTGATACCCAGAGTAGCAGTATTTTTCCAGTCTCTCAATAATATTCTCTTGGCTAATCCCAATGCCTGAAATAACCAAACCTCCTTAAAAACAATAAAATTCCATGATTTTGGAATATAATTCAAAATCGCATTCGCATCTTTTTTATGAAAACGTTTATGCATGCATCTACTTACAGTATGTATCTTACAATATTATTATAAAAAGTAACTATAAGTCATACATATCAGTAAACTCAACTTTAAAATATTTTTAAAAATTTCTGATATAGATATGAAGTCAATTTAATTTTAAAAATAAGTAATTATAGCATTTCAGGCTTCTTTGAGACGCCTGGTCCATATTTAGCAATCAAAGATAATTATATTGCCACTATTCTGTATTAGGCAAAGAAATTTTATTTGAAGTCATTGTTATTTCTTTAAAAGATAATTACAAAATTATTGATTTAAAGTAACAATTCTTGACTTTGCCTATACTTTCCAACAGAACATCTTACTATCTATTTTTATAGCAGACTTTTTCAAAAGTTAATATTAATAAGATTCAGCATCAAAATCTAATCTATGTCCCAATCGGGCCCAAATATATTTAGTTGCTGGCAAACCACAAAATGAAAAACCCACTTTGTTATATGCTGACTCAAGTAATTGCCAAAATCGTAACACAAATATTTTAAATAATAAGTTTCCAATAAAGCCAATAAAGGTTAATATTAATTTAAATTCTCATTCTACAAACATATAGATCAGAGCTTTCCAAACTTTTCATGTTGGTGACACACTTTTTAGACAAGCATCATTTCACGACACACTCTTACAGCAGGGCACAAGGCAGGCACTAGGACCTGCACGGAATCACAGCAGGCTTGGAGGGAGCAAGGCACAAGGCAGGCACTAGGACCTGCGTGGAATCCTGGCAGGGCTTGGAGGCAGCAGCTGCCGCGACACACCCAGACACTGCAGCCGACACACTAACGTGTCCCGACACACAGTTTGGAAAGCTCTGATATAGATGATAAATACAGAGTGAAATACATGCATGCTTTTGCTGTTTTGATGCTGTGTAGCACAGAAGATAACTGGGGAGAGGGGATTTTTAAAGAAAACAACTGTTTTAACAATAACTGTTTTTAAATCTTACAGAATAATACCTTTGAATTCTTATGCAACAATTTTAAAAAGAGATAAATAATGCAAAATGCCAAAACTAGAGTCCTGATCTATTCATTTATTACAGCCTTTATTACAGTATTAAAAAACTAACTTTTTAAAATCTATGGATGAAAGTCTTTAAGTATCAGAATTATTCCAACTGAAGGCCTTCCATTCCACTGGAACAATTCATTCCATCATTGCCATCAACATTAGTTGGTAATTATAATCTGAGTGAACATGCTGGACTTTAACTGAAATCAAAAGTTGCATCTCTGTCATTTCCCTAGTTTCTAGAAATAGCTTGATGGCAATTACATATTTGCACAAGAATGTTGATGTATGCTCTAGAAATTCTAGTCTTGCTATTGAATGGTAACATCTGTTAAAAATTGTATGTGTGGTTAGACAGGTCCTTCAGTAGTTTTCAGTTTCTTCAGTTCTTTCTTCGTTGTTTCCTCAAAAAACTATATATATATATATATATATATATATATATATATATATATATATATATATATATCCATTCAATCATGTCCGATTCTTGGAGACTGCCTGGACAATCCCTGCAGTTTTCTTGGCATGGTTCTTCAGAAGTGGCTTGCCATTGCCCCCTTCCTAGGGCTGAGAGAAAGTGACTGGCCCATGGTCACCCAGCTGGCTTTGTGCCTCATGCAGGACTAGAACTCACAATCTCCCAGTTTCTAGCCTGATTCCTTAACCATTACACCAAACTGGCTCTCATCAAAATTTTAGGTACATTTAAAATGAATTTTCCCTTCTAAAATCTTGATGTGACTTTATATAATGCATTGATAAACACTGCAGAAAAGGGAAATTATGCATATAACTATACTGAGATGCTTTGTTGTGTTGTTTTAAGAAGAGTCTTGGTGCAGTCATATTTTATAATGAGAAAAAGTTCCTTCCTCCCCTCCTTCTCCTTTTTATTTTTCTTTTGGCAGTGTTTTATCAATGTACATATAGTATGTACAACAGTATATCCTGGATACGAATGAACTGAAAAATGTAATATAAGCCTCATGCTCTCCTCTGAACTTAATTTTAAATATTTCCTAGACTTCAGGAAAAAATTAAAAACTTGGCTCAGTGATCTCACCTGGGTCAGGAGGGAAAGTGGTCAAGCTTGGGAATGGCTGATTTCTTAGAGCCACCTCAAATGTTTTAAATATGTTTAGCTTCACTGTATGAACCACCTGCCACTTGGTTTTTATTATATTTATTGTATTTATATTTTTATTGTGTTTTTTATTGTATTTTAATGATGCTGTGGCTGTGAACCACCCAGAGTCCCTCCTTGAGGGGGAGATGGGCGGTCATAGAAATTTAATAAATAAACAAACAAACAAACAAATAAATAAATATTGTCCAAGATCATTTACCATCCAAGAAGAGTAAAATGCAGCAGAACAAAATGGACAAGCCTGATAGAGATGAAAAGTGTTGGTGGAATGTAGCCTTGCTAATAAACAACATTCAAATAAAAAGCATATTTTTTAAATTATGGATAACAGAATACCTCAATATATATATCTATAGACAGAGGTACTGTATATATATATATATAGACATATACACAGAGAGAAAGAATCATTGAAAAATTAACTAATAAGACTCGATTCTTAATTTTTTTCTCTTTTTCCTTTTTTGCTTGATGAAGAGGTTTTGAAAGAAAACAAACCAAATTCCAAAATAAACAACTTTGAAGAAAGAACATTTCTGGACTTCCAGTGGGGACATGGCAGACTGAACAGCTGTGCCCGCAGGCTCAGCGGGCAGAACTGAAAATGCGGCAGGTTTTTCGGGCTCAGGCAGGTTTTTCCTGAAGCCCAGGAGTGTTTTTCCAGAAAAAGGAAAACACCTGGAATCACCCCATCTGTTCTCCGGACGGCTGCTTGCAGCCAGAAGATCACAAACAGTGTTCATGTTCGACTAGTAAGAGCTAGCCGGGAGGGACACTAAGACCGGCCACCCCATTTCTAAATCACCCAATTTATATTTCTTTTAAGTACCTGTACCCTAAGAGAGGTTTTCTACAGCAAGGAGAAGTGGGCTTCCCTGGTGCTTATTGTTATTTTTGGGATTAATTTTTTTAAAAGTTCTTTTTAAGTTTTGGACTTTGTTTTCCCTCCAAACATTAAGGAGGATTGAGAATAAATAACTGTCTCCCTGTTATCATTTTTGTACTAAATTTGAAGATATTAGCATTTTCCTAAACATTGAATCGGCTGTTTTGAACTTTGAGTTTTCTGCTTTTTCTTTCCCTGGGGAAATGTCTGCATATCTCACTTTCACATATGTAACATTCCAGAATTCTTTAATATCTTCGACTTTTGCTGGTTAAGCTCCTAGGGGGCACCATAATGTATGGCATGAGACATGGAGGATTTTAAACAGATTTTCTCTGACTTCCACCAAGATTTTAAACAGATTCTTTCTGATTCCTACCAAGTTTTTATGCAAGGCATTCAGGACATTGTGGAAAATATGAGGTCTAAAATGTGTTATCTGGTTGGGGATGTCGTGGATGAAGCTGAGGAATTTAACAGTGACAGAAATGTTTTTTCTAAGAGTGAGATCGGGGTTTCTGTTGAAATGCTGGATGAAGATTGGATAGTCGAGTTGGAGAAATTTAAGGGAGAGATCAAGTTGCAAGCCACAAGTGAAATTGATCTTCTGGTGGAATGCCATGGAAAAGAAGGGGTTATTATGTATGGGAGGTCTCTTGAAGAGAAGTCATAGCTTTTGAGGGGGGCAGTTGGGCTGTTTGATTTTTTTTAAGAAAAAAGCTCTGTGCGTATTGTGGCGATATGTAAATGCTCTGGTTTATTTTGAAGTGGGATAAGGGTTTAAGAATATTTATGTGGATTGCTTTTAGGGTTTGGCTGATTTCAGTTATCTTTAACGATTTGGATTAAGATTATTAAGGTATAATTAAAAAATAATAAATGTCTATTTGGATGGTTTTGGGTTTAATATGATTAAGATTATTAAAATTGTTGTATTATCAAGTACAATGGCAGACAATTTATACGTTTTTAGTTTGATCTTTATTATAGTAGACAGAAATATATAGAATAGTAGTAGGAAGGAAATAATTAAATAAATGTTATCTTTGGGGGGGGGAAGTTGATTAGGAAAAGGAAAGGTTCCCCTCTGCAAGCACCGAGTCATGTAACCCCTGGAGAGATGCCGCTTTCGCGACGTTTTCCTGGCAGACTATAGAGCGGGGTGGTTTGCCATTGCCTTCCCCAGTCGTAATTGATTAGGAGTAATTGATCAGTCACAGTTGATTAGGGGGTTTATATAAATTTTTCTTTTTTTTTCTTTTAATATAAGGGGAGGGAGTAACTGTATTTAGTGATTTTTACAATGTGTCAATTGCATGATTTATAGAAATAATGTGATTTTGGTTTAATATAGAGTAAGGGATTGATTATGGAAATTTTTGTATATCCTTGCTGTTAAAAGTCGGAAGTCACCTCTTTTTGTAACTTTGAAAAAAAATTCTCTTGTTTCTACACTTTTTTAGTTTGCTCTTTTTTTCTTTGTAGTTTTTTGTTTTTTGTAGGTTTTATCTTTGCTTGAAACTTAATAAAATTCTTATTAAAAAAGAAAGAAAGGAAGAACATTTCTAACTTTGAGAAAATTGGGATGAATTTTTAAGGAGACTCAATTGGCAACTCTATCAATATCCCCAGGAAAGTTCCTTAAACCTTTTATAAAAGTTTCTTCAACAGATGCACAGTATCATCCTGCCTAGCTGGATTGTTTACCTTTTTAAATGATTCCTTATAACTGTTGATTTTGTAACTGAGAGGCTTCCCTCTCTACTACCGTATGCATCCAAAATGTCTCCTATCAGTGAATTGCTCATACTGTGTCCTATAAATTACAGGTGCACTTTGAGAGTGTTGGATAATCATTTTCTGTGCAGCAAAATATGGAGGGGTGTGTGTGTTTCCTGGCAACGATGCAGCATCTTCCTTCCACAGCAAGATACAAGCTGCACTAATCTGAAATCAGGCAATGCTTTTTGTTTGTTTGCTTGTTTTAATTAAACAACAATCACATTCTGTTTAGAGTTGTAAATCAAATCCTTCTCTTATTCATCTTGAAGTCCTCACACGTTTAAGAGAAATGAATGTGATATAACTAGATTGCGACCATTCTGGAGTCAGAGTGTATTTTTCTACATGTAATCTACATGTAATTTGCAACTTTTCCTTCTAGAGCAGTAATTTTCAAACTTGGCAACTTTAAGATGTGTGGACTTCAACTCCCAGAATTCCCCAGCCAGGCATCTGGAAATTCTGGGAGTTGAAGTCCACTCATCTTAAATTTGCAAGTTTGAAAAACACTGTTCTAGAGCAGGGCTTTCCAAACTGTGTGTTGCGACACAATACTGTATCACCTGGGGGCCCCAAGTGTGTCGCGTGACAACCCAGAAGTGCTGGCAGTGCTTCCGGGTTGCTGCGCGGCGTCAGGGGCTGCCCCTTCAAAAGGGCAGGCTCCGGGGACCCCGAAAATGCCCTTGGTTCTGGTAGGGAGGCGAAAAGCCTCCCCGTGCGTGCACACGCACGCTGCCAAGCTTTCCGCCACTCAGCTGATGCGCAGGGAGAATTTCCACCCCGGCCACCACCAGCTGTACCGGCAGCGTGCACGCAGGCGGGGAGGCTTTTCACCTCCCTGCCAGAACCGAGGGCATTTTTGGGGTCCCCGGAGCCTGCCCTTTCCACTGCTGCTGCTGCCCCTTCAAAAGGGCAGGCTCCGGGGACCCCGAAAATGCCCTCAGTTCTGGCAGGGAGGCAAAAAGCCTCCCCACCTGCACGCACATTGCTGGCACAGCTGTTGGAGGCCGGGGTGGAAATTCTCACTGTGGAACAGCTGAGCGGCGGAAAGCTTGGCAGCATTCGTGTGCACGCACGGGGAGGCTTTTTGCCTCCCTCCTGGAACCGAGGGCATTTTTGGGGTTCCCGGAGCCTGCCCTGTCGAAGGGGCAGCCGCTGCCTCCGCGGCGGCAGCCTGGAAGCACCGCCGCCGGCACTTCCTGTTTTTGCCCGGTACTGGCCCTGGTGCTTCCATGTTTTTGTGGGCCAGCCGGTGGTGTGTCGCCAACGGCAAAAGTTTGGAAAGTCCTGTTCTAGAGGTTAAGCTGACGATGACCTAAAATAACTGGCACAGAAACTAGCACATTTTCCAAAATTGCTTTTCGGTCATCAGTCACTTCTGACTCTTTGCAACCCAATATGTATTGGCAGTAACTCCTTGTAAGCTTATGCTTTGGGTCGTTCGTTATAATATCTAGCTACCTGGTCTTCTAGCAGCCTCTTTTTCAATTTCCTTCCATTTTTCCATGCATTTGGGTCTTTTTCAATAATATCTCAAAAACAAGATTCTCTTTTTGGGGGAGGAAAAAATGGTCAATGGAAGGAGTTCTTTCATGATTTCTTCACTCAGGAAATAACTGGAACATTGAAAACCAAGGCAGTTGCAGTTCAGAAATGGAAGACAAGGTAATATCTATACTTACCCCTTGGCCAACATGTATGATAACATCGCATGCATTTGAACTGAAATTCTCTTCTCCTTTGAAAGTAATTTTGCAAATAAATGTTCTTTCATCAAATTGAATGAGAAACAGTAAAAAAAATGCAGAAGAGTTTCTCTGTCCATCACTACGCAAAATGTACATGAGGACAGCATGCAAAATGTAGTGGTGTGGTAAAAAAAGCAGGACAGGAGCTTGGCAAGATGTGAGATAAATATTTTTGAACAGAGAATTTAGATGACAGCACTAAGGGAAAAGGGGATGGAGATGGAAAAGAGGTTACACTTTTTCTTCCTTATTCTTTTTTCAAAGCATGAGGGGAAGGTGGTTCCAGAATCTCACTAACCTCACAAAGAGAGGCAAGCAAGACTTTTTTTTTATCTAGAGCAAAACTTCACTGCAGATGGCAGGCACATTCTTCTTTTTTTCTTTCTAAAAGACATAGTTCCATATCACTGAACTACTCTATCTTTGGGCATGATTTGCACCAACACACACATTTGAGGATACTGACACTGAGGATTTTTATTAATTTGTTTGAAAGCATCAGCCTTCCCTATTCAACAACACAACAAATCTTATAGGTGTGTAGCAAATTTGTGGGTAGAATTGTATGGGAAAATCCATTTGGGATATGATAACTGCAGAATGTTAATGTAAACATAGAACTAGAGTCATTGTCTGGCTTAGTTGGAGAATCTTATAAAGCATGTGAAATAAAAAATAAAAAATAAATTAATTAATTGTAATTTATTTAGAAAACTCTGCTCCCCTCTCCTCTCCTTCCTTCCAGTTTGCCCTGTGCCAGTGCTGATATTCTCCATTGTATATGCTCAGTGATGTCCAGTTCATATGTAACGGGCAGTTAATTCCAAGGTCTTATTTAATTTGCTGTTAAATGTTCATATTGTTAACAAATCTAACTGCTGAAACAAGAAATTAATTCACCTCACCCAGGGCATTTTGCATGTCTTATTTGCAGTGTAATTCTATTCATTTGGCAGCTTTTTATGCACAAAAGAAAAGTAATAAAATTGTCATTCAGTAGGGTTTTAAGTCTGAGTGTCTTATACTATGGACAGAGTTTCAGACTTTTGCTACAGTGCCAATGAGAACAGAACAGCACAGGCAGATCATACACTATTTAATTCTGCATTGTGGTGTTGCCCATTTGTAATGTTGTTTTTTACAACTATTTTTTAATCGTTCTATTGTTTTATATCCATGCATGGTTTTCCCTGTTTGCAATGCAATCTCCTTTCTTTTCTTTCATATCAATCTCTGGGTCTCAAATTAACTAAAATAAAACTCAGATCACATATAAGCTGTGCCTTGGTTTCTCCTTATGAACATATTAGGACATCTACCCCCAATTTCTGAAAAAAAGCCCCCAGTGTTTTGTTCCTGACAGTCCTTGGGAGAACCCATTAAGTGTTTCTCCTCCACATACTTTTCCTTTACTCATCATTCCCTTACTTATTCTCCCTTTCCCTTCTTTCTTATCATTTTATTACTGCCCATAAAATGAACTTTCCAAGACTGTTCCTTCCTTGAATTTGATTTTCTCCCAGATAATTCTTTACAGGTAGATAGACCAAAAATTTCAGGATATAGGAAAAAGTCTTTATCCCCTGTTGCATGGCTATGACACTTGCTTGGTTCAATTCTTTACCTCTCTTTATCACTCTTGGAGAGAGATCTAGAAATATCATTAGAACTTTTTTTTCATCATATTCCAAGTCATTTCCCTTCTGAGCTGACTGTAATATATTAACCTCTGAAAAATATCCACTACCTCAGGATTTGAACTTCAAGAAGAATTATACTTTGAGGGCACACAAACAGATGTGTCATTAAAACCATTAGTCTAATTGGAATAGCTCTTGAAACCATTTCTCCATAGTGACCACAAGTGATTGTTTATGTGATATGTAAGGGAAATTCAAAACACAGTTCCCTCTGTCCACAGTTAAATCCAGCGTATTTCATTTTGAAAAACCAACTCCTCTCCTCTCCTCCCCCTTCCCCTTCCCTCCTTGTTATGTCTAGATCTTCCAGGCTTTTAATGCTACTTTAAAGCTACTGTAGATTGGGGTGGAATTCATAATATTCTGAATTTCAGTAACGTTCTAAATATGAGTGAATGTGATCCAATACTCGAAAAATCTTGAAGTCCTCTCTGAAATTATCTTCCAAGTTGTTATAGTATAAAAACAAGAGGCTCATTTAGTGAAAAAAATTGTACCACATACAGCACACCTATCTCCAATGGAACTAAACCATCAACATTGTTTAGTGTGTTACTATACAGATTTCATACACTGACCAAGTACAAAGTATAATTGTCTTTCCTAAATGGGCTCATGTCACAGTTTATAAAACATTACATAGAATAGAAATACTTTCAAGTTCATTTTGGGAAATTTATAGCAAAAGGTTTCAGAGTCTCTAGACCTTGATCATCACATTTAAGGGAAAAATTGGAAATCTGATAAATAGAAAGGAAAGCAAACACTTGAGCAACCAACTGGACAGTGAGTCATTCTGCCTCTCAGACAAACTAATGCCTTCTTTCCTGCCTAAATATAGGAACACTATTTCTTGCAGATGTTAGATTGATCAGAAAATAAATATTTATAAGGAGAAGAGTGCTTCTTTCAGGCCATGTGAGTTAAGATGAATTATTTTCTTCTTCTGTTCCTGACAAGTTGTATTAGCTTGCTGACAGTCTAAATTATGGGACATCTAACAAGTGGACAACGATCAAAAGAACCTACATCAGAAAATATTAAACAGCTCAGCCCTTCATGTTCATTGTGCAGGAAACCTTATTTATTACATCATCATGGAATATCATGCCTTTCTGACTAGATTTTAAATACAAATATTTTAAAAACAGCCATTCCTCATAGGGAAAATAAACATAAGCAATAAGAGATTCATTTTAATTATCTTTATTCAGTCACATAAGTATTTTCAGTTTAAACACAGAGTATCACAAATAGAAAATCTATGAATAAGTGAATGTGTACACAATTTGGAACTTCACTGAACAAGACATAGGTAAAATAAAATCCAGTTTCCTAACTATTAAATGTATGAGGTATAAAGTATGATTATTAGTTAATTAACAATTAATATCACACTGATATAAATAGACAGGTATTTTATTTAAAAAATTGCAGCTAACAAACTGATAAAATCATAGCATGGAAGGGCTGGAAGGGATCTAGTCCAATCCCCTGCCCAGTGCAGGAATCCAATGCAACACAATCCATGACAGATGGCCATTTATTTATTTATTTTCTATCCCGCCTTTATTTATTTTTTTGTAAATAACTCAAGGTGGCGAACATACCTAATACTCCTCCCTCCTCCTATTTTCCCCACAACAACAACCCTGTGAGGTGAGTTGGGCTGAGAGACAGGGATTGGCCCAAGGTCACCCAGCCGGCTTTCGTGCCTAAGGCGGGACTAGAACTCTCAGTCTCCTGGTTTGCCATTGGCTCCTTCCTAGGGCTGAGAGACAGCGATTGGCCCAAGGTCACCCAGCTGGCCTTCATGCCTAAGGTGGGACTAGAACCCACAGACTCCTGGTTTTTGGCCCATTGCATTAACCACTAGACCAAACTGGCTTTCTTGTTTAAATGGCCATTTGCTCTCTGTTTAAATTCATCCAACATAAAAGAGTTCGCCACCTCACAACAGTCTGTTCCCTTGCTGAAAGGCTATTCCAGTTAAGAATCTTTCCCTCATACCTAACCAAAATCTACAGTACTTCCTCATCACTTAAATTCATAGTTTCATCTTCTACAGCCGCTGTGAAAAACTCTGCCTTGTCTTGTCTATGAAGGTTCTCAGTCATCCAGGTGGAATTGTCTGTAGCTTGAATCATGTCAACTGGATTTCTATTTTCTTAGTAGAAACGTTTCGCTCCTTATCCAAGGAGCTTCTTCAGTCTGAGCAAAGTTGGTAAGGGAATCCTAAATATGTTCCTAGGTAGCTGTGTGACCTTACACCTGGGGCTAGGTCATGGTTATATTGAGATGTAATTTTTAAGTCCTTTTATCATCTAAAGGAGGGTCGTTAAAATCACCATGCTGCTGTTGAGCTTCTGAAATGGTCTTAATCTTCCTAGGCACAGAAGACAAAACGGGGAGGAAGATGGGGGAGAGTTTGTGCCTGAGGCCCCCACCTCTATTCAAGGAAGGATTTTCCAAGTTGGCATAAATGGATTCCTTGACCCCTCTCTCAAACCACCTATCTTCTCTGTCTAAAATGTGAACATTAATGTCCTCAAATGAGTGTCCTTTTTCTTTTAGATGAAGATAAACTGCTGACTCTGGTCCTGTGGTGTTGTTTCTCCTGTGTTGGGCCATCCTCCTGTACATAGGTTGTTTGGTTTCTCCAATGTAGAGTTCAGAGCACTCCTCACTGCACTGGATTGCATAAACTACATTGCTTTTCTTTTTTCAAAAAATTTTTTTTTCTTTTTTCAGACCTAAAACAGCGACAGATAGGGCTGAGACTCAGAGTAAACGAAAGAACCTGGTCATTCCCTACATGGCTGGCGTGTCTGAAAAGATAAAACGGATATTTGGCAAACACCACATACCTGTATATTTCAAACCCACCAACACACTGAGACAGAGGCTTGTACACCCCAAAGATCAAACTCCAAAACACAAGAAAAGCAATGTAGTTTATGCAATCCAGTGCAGTGAGGAGTGCTCTGAACTCTACATTGGAGAAACCAAACAACCTATGTACAGTAGGATGGCCCAACACAGGAGAAATAACACCACAGGACCAGAGTCAGCAGTTTATCTTCATCTAAAAGAAAAAGGACACTCATTTGAGGACATTAATGTTCACATTTTAGACAGAGAAGATAGGTGGTTTGAGAGAGGGGTCAAGGAATCCATTTATGCCAACTTGGAAAATCCTTCCTTGAATAGAGGTGGGGGCCTCAGGCACAAACTCTCCCCCATCTTCCTCCCCGTTTTGTCTTCTGTGCCTAGGAAGATTAAGACCATTTCAGAAGCTCAACAGCAGCATGGTGATTTTAACGACCCTCCTTTAGATGATAAAAGGACTTAAAAATTACATCTCAATATAACCATGACCTAGCCCCAGGTGTAAGGTCACACAGCTACCTAGGAACATATTTAGGATTCCCTTACCAACTTTGCTCAGACTGAAGAAGCTCCTTGGATAAGGAGCGAAACGTTTCTACTAAGAAAATAGAAATCCAGTTGACATGATTCAAGCTACAGTCTGCCTTGTCTTCTCATTCATGGCAGCCAAGTATTCCCAACCACCCCTTTACTTAGTTTGTCTTGCTTTGCCTTCCTCTTTGTGTCAGTTGTCCTGCTTAGGTCTAACTGAACAGTCTCCTTTGGGAGGAAGACTCAAGCAAAGCAGAGGATGGAGGGATTCTGTCCTCTTCCCAGCACCTGTTACTATTCTCTCCCTTATGGTTGTTTTCCTTCCCTTGTGAACCTAAGTTCATGTTATGCTGTAGCCTTTCTGATTTTCTTCCTGCTGTTATTAGCTACTTTCTGTTGTGTCTCCTTAGTGACTACACTCATCTTCCACATCATTCATCTATATATGCACTGCATTTATTTCTATGTACAGTTGTGGGGGGAAATTTGATCCCTTATGGATGTTCTGAGTTTTTTAATATCTTTGCTACTGAATGTTATCTGAGCTTCGTGTGGGTCTTTCTGATGTATAGAAGAGGTCTGACTGAACAAGTAACACCAAAGTTTTGTGCTTGTTGCATTTATTTAAAGTTCAATCACCCAACATGTAGTGAAATAGTAACAGCCCGCTTCAATTCAGTACCTGATTGCATCACTTTTAGTTGCAATAACTGCAAACAAATGCTTCTCGTAATTGGTGATCAGTCAGTCACTTGTCTGTGTAGGAGTTTTGGCTCTTTCCTCCATGCTGAACTGCTTCAACTCAATAACATTTTAAAGTTTTCTACATGAACTGCTTGTTTCCAGTGCTGCTACATTTTTATGGGTTTTGACTTGACTATTTCAAAACATTGAATACATTCTCTTTTATTCATTTCTTGCAGACTTCCTTGTATATTTGGATTATTATCTTGCTCTGTGACCCACTTGCAGTTCATCTGAAAGACAGATGGACAGAGTAGCTGTTCTGGAACAAAAACAATTCACTAGCACAATTGAACAAGAGACTGCTAAACTCACATATATTCAGACTTTTTCAGAAGGCCTTAACAAACACAATGGGTTTTGAACACAGTACCCCCCTTCCCCTCCCATTTTAAATCCTACATCAGTTTAGCCACTCCATGCATCTGATGAAGTGAGCTGTAGCTCCTCAAATATTTTGTCTTTTAATAAAAATATTTATTAAATCTTTTATGAAAAAGTGCTCCCAGATTCCTTCTGATTTTTGTCTAACCTAGACTAAGACAGCTGTCCTCCTATCATGTCTACAATGAGAAGCTGCTGTTCTAAGTATCCCTAAGTACTCACTTCTCTGATGTGAGAAACAGCAAATAATAGATATTCTGTTCTTGTGCAGTTGAAGTTCTTAGTTGCCCTCCATGGGATTTTGCTCCTTTCAATCAACTTCAGCAGTTTTGGAGGGTTATAACATAAGAGATGTGGAGCAGCAGAATAGAAAGAGAGTAAAAGAGAAAGGGAGATCTGTGTGTGAAAAAAGCTTTATTCATACTAAGGTGTTGTGCTATTTAGTCCCTCGGTAGAGTTGTGTTGTCAGTCCTCCATGAATGAAACATGAATATCTGCAGCGGTGAAGCTCTCAGATGTAAGACTGCACATACGAAAATTTTCACATAAACAGAAATACACATAATCTATAATTCAGGTTTATGTGAAAGTTTTCATATGCACAGCTCTATCCAAAACTCTGCTGCAGACAGTTGTGCTAAACTCATGGAAGACCAACGGAGCACTATTGCATCTGAATGGGGCTTGAGAGAGAGCAGCAATAGATCCTCTTCTTTTACCAGCTGTGGGGACTGGCCTAATGCCATGATGGAATAGTATTCAAATACCATGCCAGTTTCTCCACACCATTAGGCTACTGGGTAGGGCATCAGAAAGCCCAGCAGATGTCCTTCTACTTTATACTGCACCGTCCCGTCAACCTCCTTGCCATAAAGGGTAAGACATGGATGTCTTTTTTTGAGAGGTTAGTCAGAGGAGGACTAAATTTCTTTTTCCTGGTTCTTCTTCAATTTGTGGAAAAGGGGTTGCTTTAGAAATGTTGTTCAAGGGAGAAGACATTTCCATGAAATTATATGGGCAGGATGTTGTGTTATTGCCTTTATTAGTTATGAGATGGCCAACACCCTCAATTCCATTGGGCACTCATATTTCCAGTGGTTTGTAGGATCCCTGGATTCCTATGCTAAATCCCACTGGAACTCTGCATTGGGCTTTTTTGAAAGTAGTGTTACTGTCACAACTGAGAATGATTTCTGCCCTATTGGATAAGTCTCTTTCACCTGAGGAAATTCAGATAAATTGTCCACCCAATTTCTCTGCCCACAAATTTGGGGAAGAATTTTGAAAAGGGATTTCTTCCCGTGTGTAGGTGGAGTACCAACTACTCTGTGGCACCCAACAATGATGGCCTGATATTGACCTTGAAAAAGATAATGGCATTTGCTTAACGTCTGAGTTTTGTGGTTTTGCAAAAAACTAATTATAGGATTTGAAGTTAGGTATTCTTTGAAACTATGACCTAAAAGTACTACTTACAAGTAGATAGAGCACCTGGGAGTTTACATGGATGTATCCCATGTTTTAATTTTCTTCATACTATTAGCTGGAATGCAAATCAAACAGGTGCTGTACTGTTATTCAGCAAACAAAGGCAAATTACTCTTTTGTGGTCTTTTGAAGGTTTTTAAGTACCCAGTACTTTAAAAATCCACTCTTTAGTGCATGAGCTTTCTGAGCAAGGATTAACTAAAGGGCTTTGTTCTGCCTTAATCATAATAGCAAGAAGAAAATAACAAAGGATTATACAGTGTTAATTTGTTAGACCTTGCAAATAAAATTTGTTTTGAAAATATTTAAAATTAATTTTAATGAATATCATTTTCTATGGCATAGGCTTTTTATTCAGTCGTACTTACCAGAAAAATTCTAGGTACATCTGCTTAGAGTAAAATTTATTTATTTTATTTAAAGTTCACAAGGTCTTATTAACATTTCAGCCTTATGCTGGGAATATTATTCCTCTTTCAAATACATCTTGAGCTTCAAGAAATATTATATTTTAGTTTTTAAGCAAAATCATAGCTAAGTGTATAATCTCACTGTTAATTTTCTTAAGCCATTTTTAGTATTTCTGCATTGATTTGTATTAAAATTCACAGAAAATTAAACATTTCATTTAAAACTTTGGAACATAATCTTCTGTGTAAAAACCAAGAATAAGCCTGGATTAAAATGCCGTTGTCATGCCTCAGTTTTCTTTTATTTCAACCATCACTGGAAATAAAGAATTAAACAAAGTTGGTATGGTTTAATATTGGACATTTATGCCAAGTTAATGAAGAAATGTATGTGTCTTTGGCAAATTTACTATTTGTTGATTGCTAACAGAACTTGAATAAATTGAGACAAATATTACATATTAGAATACGTAACCTAATTACAGAGCCTCTGTATGTTGGCAATGCAGAGGGTTTTTTTTCTGAACTTTCTGCATTAGGTGTTTGCATAACAGACATTCATAATGCTCAGTAAGTTTATTTAGTTTTGATGAATGGAGGCACACTCTATTTCAGAATACACTACCAGCTTAATAAGTAAAAAACAAATGTATATCTTCAGCATTTTATACACAGACATATTTATTAGTGTAAGAGGAAGCAGTGCATCTCACAACTCTCAAATGCTCATCTGCCAACCAAGCACATTTTAAAGCTGAGCTATGATGAAATCTCCAATATTCCTCTTAATAATTTCACTCTTCTGCTATGCATGAAATGAATAATAAATTCACTGAAACTTTACACCTTTGGGTTAGGCTCTTTCAAATCTAGTTCAGAGATACTTTAGCCTATTTTCACTCCTTAGGAATCAGCCTGCTCTCGTAGCTGGAATTAGAAATTTTATGACTTCTTCAAGACTGATAAAGCAAGGGCGGGGTCTAATAGTTTGTTTCTTTTGACAAAAGTTCTTCCATCACTGGAAGATGAAAGGAGAAATTCCCCTCCATACAAACATTTGCTCTGAAGGCATGGATGGCAGTAGTATGGCACCCTAGTAGATATTTTGGGAGAAGAGGCTGCAGATTGGAAGGGAAAGAGATGTAGAAAATTGTGTTGCTTAAGTCAACTTGCATGACATTAGGTTGAGCCCAATAGCTGCACATATCTAAATACTTGGACGTAAACCTCACTGACTCAGTGGGGCTTATGTTCAAGTGATTTGTAAAGGATTATACAACCCAATCAAAGAACTACCAAGGAGAGTACAACACCCCCTCCAACACAGGCAGGACAAGCCAGGGTATATTAACAGAGAGCAAGTCTATGCATGGCTGATAGCATAATGTTTAGATTTGGGCCATATATTTTGTTAATTTTCTCATGCAATATTATAGTATAACTTTCCACCACATAAATCCACCAGTCTTTCGTTGCTGATCATATCAGTCCTTGCTCACCTGCCTGTGTACTGATTTATATCTGAATCCTCCAACACCATGTCTGGATATCATTTTATTCTTTGCCTCATTCACTTAACAATGGGTGCTTTTGGCAATTTCTTGTTGTTTCAAAAGAATGTAAATCATAGACAGGTCATTTCTGCATTGTCAGAAACATTTTGGGAAAGACATCCTAGGATTTGCTTTGCTTGATTCAAGTTACTCTGTTAATGTACACTCTTGCAGATATTACCAATATTTTCATAGTTCCTTGAGAATAAATCTTTTATCCAATATTATTTTGGTATTTATTTTCTATCCTTAGTAATACAGGGACAACATCAAAAGCAAAAAGGTTATGAATGCAAAATAAAAGGAAATGAAATGAAAATGAAGCAAAATTGTAGTACAGCACCTTAGTGCACAAGTAAGAAGTGTTTTTAAGAACATTAGTTTTATAGAGTGAGAACAGCTTTTAAAAATGTCATGGTATGAGAGAGAAAAAGAACAGCTGTTGCCTTATCACCACTTTATACCTCAAACCATTTCTGGTAAAAAAAATAACGGGGGGATATTCAAAGGAATGAATTGTATGTCCAAAAAATAAAGAAAAATATTATTCATTAAATTCATTGTCATAAAGCAACGTCCTAAACTTTAGATCACACTTCAGGACGTCTGTCGGTTGCTACTACAGCACTGGAGGGAGGCATGAGTATAAAATGCTATTATAACTTGTTGAAGGTGCATATTTCACTGACTATCAGACTATCAGTAATATAAAAATTCTAAATTCAGAAATGGTATTGTCTGATTATCAGTTTCTAATTTGAACTGAGGAATGTCCATCTTATTTGTTTATTTATTTATTTAATTAATTTTTATCCTGCCTTTATTATTTTTTTAATAAATAACTCAAGGCGGTGAACATACCTAATACTCCTTCCTCCTCCTATTTTGGACCTAAGGAAGTGGACAGGATCCTCCGAATTGTTAATTCCAGCACATGTTATTTAGATCCCTGGCCTTCCTGGTTGGTAAAATCGGCCAGGGAGGTTACATGTGGATGGGTCCAGGCTATAATTAATACATCCTTGTTGGAGGGGGTGGTTCCAACTGCCTTCAAGGAGGCATTGGTACACCCCCTCCTCAAGAAGCCATCCCTGGACCCTACCATCCTGGACAATTTTCGTCCAGTCTCCCACCTTCCCTTTTTGGGAAAGGTGGTTGAGAAAGTGGTGGCGTTACAACTTCAAAGGACCCTGGATGAAGCGGATTATCTAGACACTTTCCAGTCAGGTTTTAGGCCAGGATATGGGACGGAGACTGCATTGGTCGCGCTTACAGATGATCTCTGGCGGGAGCAGGATGGAGGTAGTGCATCCATCCTGGCTCTCTTGGATCTCTCAGCGGCTTTCGATACCATCGACCATGGTATCCTTTTGGGGCAGCTTAGGGAGTTGGGGGTGGGTGGCATAGTTTTATGCTGGTTCACCTCCTTCCTCCAAGGTCGCTCCCAGTTGGTGGTAATAGGAGAGGAGAGATCTGACCCTCTGCCCCTCTTGTGTGGGGTGCCGCAGGGTTCGGTTCTCTCTCCTCTCCTATTTAACATCTACATGAAACCGCTGGGTGAGGTCATCCGACACCATGGGATGAGGTATCATCAGTATGCTGATGATACTCAATTGTATATCTCCATCCCTGGTGAAGTAAGTGATGCAGTGACCACCCTGTCCCAGTGCCTGGGGGCTGTGAGGGCCTGGATGGGGAACAACAGCCTTCAATTGAACCCTAGCAAGACCGAGTGGCTGTGGATTGATGGCTTAGCGTCTTCTGGGAAATTATCATCTTTGGTTCTCTTTTTTTTTAATATATTTTATTGAGTTTTAAATATACATAGATAAAAGTTGGAAACGGAAAAAGAAATACAAATACAAATCAAAGAAAGAAGAAAAAAAGTGTAGTAAAGTAAAGAAAAAAAAGAAAAAGATGAAACATAGAATTTAGTCAACTTCCGATTTATCCCTGCTCATAGTAATTTAAAGAGTTTATCTTACATGCTAGGTCTATATATAACATTGAAAAACATTTCTTGTCTAATATATCAGTTTATATATATTTTAATCTTCAAATCCCCATATAAGCTTTGCCCCTCCTTCATTTTGCAAATAGTCCGTTAATGGTTTCCACTCTTTAAGAAAGTAATAATTTGAATTTTCTTTTAATAAACATGTCAATTTATCATTTTCTGCCATGTCCATCAGTTTCAACATCCAGTCTTGTATCGTAGGTGTAGTCTGATTTTTCCAATTTTGTACATATACAAGTCTTGCTGCTGTAATCATGTATTGCATAATTCTTGTAAATTGTTTTCCTGTTTGTTCTTCTGATATTCCCAATAGAAATAATTCTGGTTTAAATGGAACTCGAGTTTGTAAAATATTTTGCATCAATGAATGTATCTGAGTCCAAAATTTCTTTGCAATCTCACATGTCCACCACATATGGTAAAATGACCCCTCTTTTTTTTTTACATTTCCAACACAAGTTGGAAACATTCCCATACATTTTAGCTAGTTTTTGTGGGGTCATATACCATCTGTACATCATCTTATAGAAATTTTCCTTCAAATTATAACACAAAGTAAATTTTAGTCCTTTAGTCTACATATCTTCCCATTGTTGCATTTGAATAACTACCCCCTTCATTTTTTTATTTCCATCCGAAATGAATTCTTCTCCAAATTGTTTTTGAATCAAATATTTGGTATCTTTTTTACAAATATGAGTCTCTTGTATACAAATTATGTCCAATCTCATTTTTTTCAAAAAATGAAAAGTCTTTCTTCTTTTCTGTGGGGCGTTAGTACCATTGATATTCCATGTCAAATATTTGTAATCCATAGATATTTTGATAGTTAAAATCCCTTTTTCAAATCCAAACCTGGAGCTCCCATCTCAGATAAGTCTTCACTCCTCTTTTTATCTTTTGATGTCTCTCCTCCTTCTTCCAAGTCTCCAGATGGCACACCCATTTCTGTCTTGTATTTTTCTAGGAATGCTTTTGTTTTTAAAATGGAAGTTATTCTGAACCTCTGCCCTTTGAACGTAAAAGATACACCTTCTAATTTCTCCCATATAAATGGGATATTGTGTTGCTTTAATTTGTCTGTAAGGAAGGGGTAATCTCTTATTTTCCTTAGTATTCTCAAAGGGATTTCTTTTAATACAATTACTTCTTTCCCTTCTATATTTAATCTAAAATTATAATGTTTCTTCAAAATTTGCTCTTTTATAACTTTTCTCACAAAGTATATCAATATGTCTCTAGGAACTTTATTTTCTCTAGCATAACGTGAATTCACTCTGAAAAAATTATCTATTTCCAAATCTAAATCTTGTTCTTTTATCTCTAAAAATTTAGCCAATACAGAAATAATCCTTTCTCTTACATCTTCATTTGCTTGTTCAGGAACTGCTCTCAATCTCAAAATATATTCCTTCTCTCTCATTTCTGCTAATCCTGTAATATCTAAATTGTGTTCAATTTCTTTGGTAGTATGTTCTGATTTAGTCTCTAACTTTTGTATCTGACCTTGCATATCTTTAAGTTCTCCTGACAGAGAGTTCACAACTTCCTTAACTGTTTGTACTTCTTTTTTAAATTTATGTTTTATCTCCTGGGTTATTTCTTTTTTCATGTCTTCCATCTTCTTATCCATCTTTTTGTCTAAAGATGCAATTTGTTCTTCCATCTGCTTATTTTGTTGACCCAAATTAGCCATTGAATCCTCCACTAGTCCTCAGGCAGGACTAGAACTCACAGTCTCCTGGTTTCTAGCCCAGCACCTTAACCTCTAGACCAAACTGGCTCTCTTCCTTGTGACTTGCTTTTGAACCGCATAAGGTCACTTGACTGGGCTAGGCTAAAATGATTAATATCTCATACTCCAATTACTACTACTACTACTAAAATCCTTATTAGCACTGCAAAACTATTTCCCAGTAAATCTGTCTTCTATGACATCTTTACAGAACTGACACTGACCTTGTTTATAAATAATTATCATCGACTATTCCATATGGTTAATCTGTAATTCTTTGGGTAGTTAATATATTTCGTTTTCCCTTTTTTATGAAGACAAATCCCTTTGTCCTCTTCTGGATCTTCTAAGTAGGTGAACCATCTCTATATACTGTGAAAGACTTTTAATTAATGCATTATTTGTGAAGACAATGATAGTACTGCAAAATTAACATCTGTTTTTTTAATAATCCAATTTCAAATTACAGATGATTGGAAGATGTTAAAATAGAAACTATCTATATCATATGGTATATGCAAGATAGACAAGAAGGGAATACTATTTATATTATGTGCAATGTATACAGTGGAATATTATATCCTTTTGATGTATATGTTGGGATATGTGGGTTTTTCAAAGTGATATGAGTCTGATGCTAGTTCTGATTAGATCAAAGGTTGTGGGAAGGTTGCAGCTTGTTTTTATTTCATACCAGTACAGTATATTCACTCATCCCTATAATATATGGTTGATTTCATATTTGGAGCTTCAGTGTCATTCATCAAACTTCCTCAAGTGGTGCTCACTTGCAGTTTATAATGGAAACAGAGTCCCTTGAGTGAATTACAACTTTATGTTTTCTATTGGGAGATATATATCATTTCACAGAACTGAGGTGCAAATACACAAGGAAAAATCGGATGGTTTGATCCTGACCTATCCTCCAGTTTTTGTTTACATTGGACTTTAGAGTAAAATAAAAGATGGGGAGAAGACTTGCCTACATTGGTACATAGATTTTCCCTCTTGGGAATGCATTTTAACTGATTACTCTGCCTGCCTTGAATTAAAAGTGTCTGTGTGTGTGTGTGTGTGTGTGTGTGTGTGTGTATCAATATATATCAATATATCTCAATATCAATATATCTCAATATCAATATATCAATATATATCAATATCAATATATATCAATATCAATATATATCAATGTATCAATATCAATATATATCAATATATCAATATCAATATATATCAATATATATCAATATCAATATATATCAATATATATCAATATCAATATATATATATATATAGGGGCATGGTGGCTCAGCGGGTAAGACACCAGGCTTGTCGATCAGAAGATCACAAGTTCAGAGGTTCGAATCCCTAGCCCTGCATGCGGAGTGAGCTCCCGCAGTAGCTCCAGCTCTTGCCAACCTAGCAATTCGAAAGCATGCAAATGCAAGTAGATGAATAGGTACCACTTCGGTGCGTAGGTAACAGCGTTCCGCGTGTGTCATGCAGCCACATGACCGTGGAAGCGTCTTCGGACAACGCTGGCTCTTTGGCTAACAAATGGAGATGAGCACCAGCCCCTAGAGTCGGACACGACTGCACAAATGTGCGGGGGGAAACTTTACTTTATCTATCTATCTATCTATCTATCTATCTATCTATCTATCTATCATCTATCTATCTATCTATCTATCTATCTATCTATCTATCTATCATCTATCTATCTATCACACTTTGGATGGACCATCATTCTTATGTGGGCCTCAACTGACCTACTGCTTTCCTGAAATTTGACTCTTTCCTTTATTTTTTGATACTTGGTGACCGTGGAGAATACAGTGAGCACCATGAAAATGCTCAGTAGCTGAATGGATTAGTGTTCCCGTTTGGGACCCAATTCAGCCATCCATAGTATGGATTTCCATGGCACTGTCATTTCCCTTCCACCCCCATGACCCATCCCAGTCTTCTAATTCCATCCCATCCTTTATTGCTACCAGCAGCCACCAGTAGTTTAATGAAGCAAATCATCTAATCAACAATCACTCTTTCTTAAACATAAATATGTTATGTTGCAGTTGTTAAAACAACTCTAGGGATAATGAGTGACTGGACACATCTCCTCCCCTCCCCTCCCCAGATCCAGTTCTTTCTGTTTACCCAGATAATTTGAACTGGCAATATGCCAATGCTCAGCTGAGTGAGATCACATATTCAGAGTGATCAGGAATCCAGCTTAATCAGGGCTTTCAGTTCTGCTGGGCCAAGTCATCATGTTCAGCCAAACCTAGTTACTTTTTCACTTTAGACTTGAGGAAATGGAAGGAAGTTTGAGACAAGGGGGTGAAGTTGCAGACTGAATCCCTGTTGCTCTCCACACTTTCATTTTTATAATGCATGGAGAAGGGGGTTGGGTCATCCAAAGTATATTTGTTCATGCATGTAGGATGGGGCTGCTAGTGTTTCTTTCTAGAAGCAATTGTCCATGCCTCATAGACATCATACCAGGGTGATCTCCATGCTTTGGGGCCTTTTCTGAGGATGTAGGGCATTGTTTCCAGAAAGAAAGGCTGACAACTCACTCCACTTTTTATACATATGGAACATACATGTAGTATCTTAGCTCTTGGCAGATATTTATTTATTCCTACTGAGGAAGACAATCTTAGCTGAGTTAAATTTAATGTTTGTAATTTTATGGCTCATACATTTTATTTTATTAAATTCAATTTCTGACCATAAAATATGGATGAAATAAACATTCTTACCACAAATTTGGTTTTCTAATCCAGATCTACTACAACTCTATTAAAAATTGAAACTTGAAAACATCATTGGTGATATTCCTTGAATCTGCATCTCTCAAATTTTCTAGTAGATATACTGCCATACATGTATACATGAGTATAAGTCCAATTTAAGTTATAACACTAATGTCTGGGTAAATATGGATATGAATGGCTCTTAGTGAAGGACCTCAAGTGATCAAAGTACCATTTAAGTAGGGGAAGAAACTAGACTTCAAGAATGATAGATGGAGACACCTGGCAAACTTCAAGTCATTTTAAAGTTAAAAAGAAAACCTGAAACATAATAATAAAGAATGAAAACAAAATGCATTGTGTTTATAATGATTATAGCAGCATTGTTGGCACAAAATCACAACCAAGTGGACACTTCTTTAAAGCAACTGAATCTGTGTTTTCCTGACTCTAACCTAAGACCTGAAGGGTGGGAGTTGCTGAGGAAGAAAGACACTGCATAAGATAAGATGCTCATCCCACTCCATAGTGCACAGTTTGGTGGCAGAAACTGCCCTAGACTGGACATCTAACACTTCTTTCCTAGATTTGTATTTCACTGGCCATCATTATTATACTGTAAGTACTACTTGTCTCCTGAAGGGTTTCCATGTCTGCTTCATAGCTTTTCTCAGGCTCCATGCTCATACTTAGAAGTAGTCCAGACACTTGGCCAAGTACAACTAAATTAAAATATTTGCTACATACTAGAACAAAGTATTTTTGAATAGTTGATTGTCTTTGTCACCATGAACATGTTGTCCTCTCTTGTACTGACTGAAAATTAAATCTGGCCTTTTTCTCCTATCTTTTCCATGGTTTAATGGAAACCTTTATTTGCACCTCCCAAGTTTGGTGCTACATGTCAGCTGACTATTCACATAATTGGTATTTCTAGTTCCCAATGTACTTCTCACAGCTTCTCCTGTTCCTATACTGCAGACAACTTTAGGTACCTTGAACTGCATCTCAGCATTCCTCACTCTTAGACAGGCTTTCAGGAGTTCTGGAGGTTGAAATTCAAAAACACTACAGGAAGCACTACAGGTAGCCTATCCTTGCTTAGTGTTTCCTTAACATGTCTTGATGATCAGGTTTCCCCCATTATCTACTTCCTCTTAAATATCAAACCAGTTAATAATACTGAGGTTGGAGTCTTTGCATAAGATTGGCCTTTTTTAATTGGATCCTTGAACAGCTTAGCAAAATACTACCAATGACCTCCAGAAGAAATATTCAAGTACTCTGAGAATGTGAAAACAAGATTTTTTTCAGGAAATTACACAAAAGGGTTTGGTTCAGTATTAAGGTAGTCCATACAATTCTTTTAAACATATTCTACTTGTTTAAATAGTTAAATGTGAAAACAAAAACAAAAACAAAAAAACAGCTAAAACCAAATTTCTATTACCTTTTTTTTTTTAAAAAAAAAGTAGAATCAATACTCCACTTCCCACCTCAAGCCGCCCAGAGTCGTTGTATGCGAGATGGGTGGTAGAGAAATATGACAAATAAATAAATAAATTATATGAACCATAGGTTGTATGTGGATAGGATTACCACAAAATAAATGTAAGACAAATCTTCAAAGAAACTTATATTCGTAATGTAAAATTTAACTGAAGCATCTTGATGATAAATTGCAAGTAGGCGGATACCTAATAGTCAATTTGGTCAAGGTTAGTTAAATTTCCTTCATTAAAGGCAAAGCAAATTGAAGTATTAACATCCTCATAAATGTGGCAATCAAGGTATTGTCCTTTGAAGCTGTTTGCAAACTTCATCTTTTTCCCCAGATTGTATCATGATTGAATCTAATAAGAATACCTTTTTAAAAAAAATAACTTTATTAGCTTTTTAAAAGAAAGAGATAAAAACTAACAAGAACTATTAATTAAGAGAGAAAATAGAAGAGAGAAAAAAGTAAAGAATGGAAAAGAAAACAAAGTCAAAAGTGCAGAATGAAAAAGAAATACAAAAAAGAATGACTTCCAATTTTCTTTGCAACAGATATAAGTATACATTTACATTAAACTCTTACTCTAAGTTTACAACACAACTTTCATTATTTCTATTGTCCATTATTATTTCTAATAATCAAATCCATATATCATGATTTCATTTATTTCTGTTTCACGCAAAGAGTCCAAAAGGAGCTTCCAAGTAGCATTAAAATTACTGTGTCTTTTCTCTAATCAAAGCTATCAATTTCACCATCTCAGCCAGTTCCATCAACTTCACCAGCCATTCTTCCATTGTAGGTAATGTTAAATCTTTCCAGTGTTGTGCATACAAAAGTCTCACTGCTGTTATCATATACTGTATAAAAACAAACTTCCGTGAGTTTTTTCCAACTGTTTCTCCATCAGCCTCAAAAGAAATATCTCTGGTTTCGATTGTATATTAGTTTTTAAAACCTTCTGAATTAATCTATGTATTTGAATCCAATTATTTTTAGCTTTTTTCATGTCCACCAGGCATGATAAAAAGCCCCTTCTTGTTGTTCACATTTCCAACATAGATTTGAAGTACCTTTATACATTTTAGACAATTCTTCTGGTGATAAACACCAATGGCACATCAATTTCAATCCTTTCATCCACATATTCTCCCATTGTTCCATTTGTATTTTATACCCAAAGTTTTTAGCCCATTTTATCATACTTCTTTCACTTTTCATCTTCTGTTTCAAATTTCAATAAACGTTTATACATTTTGGCAATAACATGTTCATCATTTGTACATAATCCTATTTCATATTCGGTGTTACCCTGTTCAAAACCAAAAGTCCTTTTATCTACTTTAAATCTTTTTAGTAATTGTATATAGGAAAACCATTGACATATATATCCTTCTGATATCAAATCTTCTCTTGATTTTATTTTGAAGTCTCCCTGAAAGAATTCCAGTATATCACCTTAAGTTAACCCTTTATGCTTAGTTGTCATTTCTCTTCTGTAATATGCTTCTTGTGGTGATAGACATAAAGGTATTTTCGGACACAACCTAGATTTATATCTATTCTATATTCTCAATATGGCACGTCTAATAAAATGATTTCTAAAATCTACATTAACCTTAGCTTTATCATACCATAAATAGCCATGCCACCCAAATCTCAAATCATGCCCTTCTAATTCCAATAACCTTCTGTTTCTCAGTGTCAACCCACCTTTCATCCCAACTAAACAACAAGCTGCAAAATACAATGACAAATCAGGTAGATCTAACCTTCCTCTTTCTTTAGCATCTTGTAACACCGTGTACTTAACTTCCGGTATTTTACCTTGCCACACAAATTTAGATATGTCTTTCTGCCATTGTTTAAATGGTACATCAGTTGTCAAAACAGGTATTGCCTGAAACAAAAATAAGAATCTAATAAGAATTCCTCATTAGAACTCTACCTGGAAACCCAGAAATCAATAAACTTATTGCTAAACTTTTTGCAAGAAAAAAAAAACATATTCCAAACTACAGACCCTTTAATATCTCAGAACTTGTTATGCTCTCTTTTTATAGAGTATGAAATGTGAATTGGATCTATAAACATTCATGGTATTTTCACAAGCAACTCTCAGATTGGTTTTTGCACTTCCCACATTTATAAATTGAATGAAAAAAATATGATTAGAAAAATGTAGGGTCAATTTTATCTTCTTTTAACTTCAGTTTCTACACCATGGCAACAACTTTCATACATGCCAGATTGAAAAGCCAAACAATAGACTTTTGGCTTCATGGTTTCTTTCTCCATCTTCTGTCTTGCTCTTATCTATCCAGGAACAGGAACAGTACACAGAAAGGAATCTGATAAAACTATAGCAGGTTGCAGACAGTGTGTTGGCAAAAGATGGACATTTCTGAAATGTTCATACAAAAATAGGATAATCAAGGGTATTTCTATTTACAAAGCCTACATCAGGAAAATTTTTGTAATAAAGAAAAACATGAGAAAATCTGTGTTACAAAGGGTTGTTTGGAGAATTCAGAATAAAATATCAGGGAAAAGTACACACAAACGTTTTTAGGTTACTTAGCAAGTTACAAATAAAAAAAGCTGAAGATTTTAATTTATGCTTTTTTTTCAAAAACAAAAAGACAAACTGGAATGCTGCCTCTTAAAAAATAGTAAATTTACTAGGTTTTTTTTTTTTTTTTACTAATTCTATGTTTGCATCCAGCTACCTTGGCTTCTATAATTAATTGCTTCACTATGTCTTGGTTTGCCTTGCTTTACCTCTTGCAGGCTTCTTCCTAATTTCTGCCACATATTCTACCTTCTTCATATTTTCCTTTGTTGTCCATCAATTTTGTCTGCTCCCTATTTGCTCTTCCAATACGTTAAATCCACAGAAATTGGTAGCTTAGCAACTGCAATAATTCCCCTCGTCTCCAGCCCAGGAGTTGCCACAACAACTGTAAATCTACTACAGCTGAGCAAGTATGGAATTGAGGATTAACTTTAGTAAGGAAGATGGTGGGTTCCAGTCTCTGGCCAGCAGCCCAGGGATCCTTCTCATTCAATTTGCTTGGAGCAATGCCCATTTGAAAGGCCTTTCTTGAAAAATCTAAGGTGGCAAACCTACAGTATATCTATTTTCCCATAAACAAAATTAAATCTCCTTTGGGTCAACCTTGATGTCTGGTGCCTTCATGGACATGTCCTAGAAGTAAATCCTGTTGAATTCAGTAGGATTTAAGTAGACATGATACTGGACTATGCAATAGAAAATTTAAACTTCCACAACTGTAGATGAATAAGAAGCACATTATAAAGTACAAAAAAATCCTTTAGATGAATCCTTTAGTTAATTTTTCCATTTCGGCTACAAACCACATCTGTCAAAGCCAATCAGTGCAATGCTAGAAGGCAGCATGAAGTTATGCCAGCTCATAACAACCACATATCAGCTGGCTAAAAGTGGATGGCCGATTAATTTTCACAAATTGGTATCTTGTGACAGGAGCTTATACTTTTTCTTATAATTGCTCTTGAATTAAGCAGGAAGGGAAATACATTCTTTTTATTAAATAAATATGCTGTATTTTCCCCTGCAAAATACAATAATTGAGCAGGATTAGATCAAATATTCCTCTGAACCAGAGTTCCTCTTGATGAGGAAGAAATTGAGAAATAGATCCTATGAATAGCTTATGTTTTAACACAGCACAATTCAGTGCATATCTTTTCTCTAATTCACCTACATATTAACTCAATGTCTTACTTCTCTAACAAAGGATATTTGCATGTATAACCATATAGCTCATTTCCAATGAGAAAAATAATTACTTAATGCAAGAAGATGTATTTCAGAATTATGACTCTATTGTATCTCAGGAGCTCTTCTGAAAGCAGTTTAGGTATACAGTTTTCTCTTTGCAGGTTGTCCTCTTTTCCTGCATCAAGACCATCTACACATATCAGACATTTATTTATTTTTGTTGTTGTTGTTCAGTCGTTTAGTCGTGTCCGACTCTTCGTGACCTCATGGACCATAGCACGCCAGGCCTTCCTGTCCTCCACTGTCTCTCGGAGTTTACTCAAATTCATGTTCATTACATCGGTGATGCTATCTAACCATCTCATCCTCTGCCGTCCCCTTCTCCTTTTGCCTTCAGTCTTTCCCAGCATCACGGTCTTTTCCAGTGAGTCCTCTCTTCGCATTAGGTGACCAAAGTATTTGAGCTTCAGCTTCAGCATCTTCCTATATAATTCCAAGCTAAATTAATCAAATGCAAACTTATCAAGTAATATCTACCATGCATTTCCTTGATTTCTTTTGTCCTGTTACAGGCATCACTATGTTAACAAGAAATATTGTGTGTTGTGGGCTTGTAATGTATCTGCTCTACCTGTGAATTTTAATATGATGTCATGACAGGAAGCAGGGACAATTAGGAAAGAACATAACTGGTCAGGATCTATGCTTGGATGAAATAAGATGGGTGAAGGCCCCTTAGGAAATGAGCGTTGACAATATTTTACTTTAAAAGTTCATCAAATGAAAAATAAAAATGGTAAGGATGGAAATATAGAATTTATGGCTGCTCCTTTTAGCAATACGAACAGCTATTTGTCTTGTTAATTCCCTGGTCAAGAGCTATCCCAATTCCATGAATCTCCTAGCTTATAGGTATAATAAATTGTAGGTTATGTTTTTTTTTGTTTTGTTTATTTACTGGTTCATTTTTCAAATTGAATTCTCAAGCTAAGATAAACTATGGTTCCTTGGTAGAAAAGACTCGGAGTTAATTCCCTGGTACATCTATTGCTAAGGTAACTAAAATGGAAAATCTTTACCAACATGAAATTAAAAGACAGAATAATGTCATATTTTATTGACTTATGCATTTATGTCCCACCATTCATCCAGGGTCTCCAAGCAGTGTATATAGCATTCTTTCCTTGCACATCATGCTGCTGGTCTCAAAGTGCTGCTGATAAATGCCATAGCTTGTCTGCCATAAGACCCCCTTCATTCCCAATTTAGACATGGTGTGTATTACTGAAAAAAACTTTCAGGAATCTGCCATCCTGGGTTTCATATCCTAGAGCAGCTGCATCACCCAAGTCTGGAAAGGGGGCAGCAGGCTTGACCCTAAAAAACAATCTGTTTGTGACTAGTGGCTCTGTTCTTGAAGTGGTGCAGTGCAAATGCCTGAATATGACCTTAGGCCCTATTGACAAGCTGTGTATCTGCTAGTTAGGCAGATGGCCCCTTGCCCAATCAAAGCCCTACCTGAAGTGAGGGGAGCTTGCTACGATGATTCGTGAACCCATCAACAATCATATGGATTAGTCCATGCTTTGCATTGAAGACCATCTGCAAACTGCAGCTGGGTCAGAATGCTGCAACCTATCTGTTATCTGGTACATGTGATCATGCATGTCATCTACTGTAAATGTTGTATTAATTATCAGGTCTGCCAATAGATTCAAACTGTTGTAAGGCCTTTTATACTTTGGAACAAAGGTTCCTTCAGGACTGTCTACTCTACGCAAAATGGACTCCTCTGAGATGCTAATCTCAAGGAAAAAACTGCTTGTAATACCTAATTTTGGGGAGAGAAGCAGAGCTGAGGCCAGAAAGCATTGCTTTTCTGTGATGCCACCTGTTCTTCAAAGTGGCCTGCCTCTGGAAAGTGAGAGGGGTGCCACCTATAGTTGTCTTCCAGAAGTTAGTCAAAATGGAACTGTTTCAGAGGGTTTGATGAACTGAAATGTCACCAATGGTTCTTATTGTAATTTTTATTACACCATGAATATTTTTGTAAAGCATTTTTTTTGTAAAGCACCAACAGTTGTTGAGATGTGGCATTCTATATGAATGAATGAATGAATGAATGAATGAATGAATGAATGAATGAATGAATGAATGAATAGAAAATAAATTCAGTCTTCATACTTCATACTAACTTTTTCAGGTAGATTAAGCTGGGAGATAGTGACTGGCCCAAGATTGGTGTGAAGGAAGAAGCCAACCAAAGATTGAGTTTCTGACAGGCTGGATGTGGTTAGGAGTTGTAGAAAAAATATTTTCCCCATAAATTGCCCCCCACCCCAGTTATCCCTTTGGGAAAGGATCAAAATTCTGCTTGGTGCTCTAAGCCCCCTCCCATTTGGTTATGTGACTCAAAGTGGAGCATCTGCAGCCTTTCCTGTGCTTCCCAGTACACATACACGCATGACCACAGGTACAATATACATAAAAACAACTCATATACACTTCCACCCCCATGTTACTGTGTTCCATAGAAGAAAATACACATATCTCTAATGGCCACTGCTGGTAAAGGAATTTGAAAGAATTCCAGAAATGATGCTCTACATCAGGGGTCCCCAACTAGTGGACAACAAGGCCATGTGGTCACCACATATGGTTGATTTCCTAGAGCCGCCTCAAATATCTCAAATATTTTAAATATGTTCAACGTCACTGTAAGAACCACCTGCTACTTGGATTTTATTGTATTTATATTTTTATTGTTGTTTTTTCTGTATTTTATTGATGTTATGTTGTGAACCGCCCAGAGTCCCTCCCTGAGGGGGAGATGGGCGGTTATAGAAATTTGATAAAATAAAATAAAAATAAATAAATATTCAGTCAGCCAGTGCATCACTGGTGGAGGACCAAGTTAAACAGAGCAAACCACAATTCACTCACATACGTCTTCAGCATGATCCATGGATCACTCTGTTGCCTTAACGTAATAGCAATAGGAATGCTCTACAGAGCACCTCCTGCAGAAAGAAAAAAGATACAGCATTTATTACCAAGACAACTAATAAAAAAAACCCTTTAAATCCATAAAAATCCTAGAAACTAAAGTATAGAAACACCACTTTTAAGTATAAAGTTCAGTGGCATTAATAAGAAATACACATTCTATCACAAATCAGAGAAATGCATACTGGTTTGCAATATTTTGGGGCTCAGCTGGGACACCCTCAACTACTCCACATTGAATATGAAAGCGTGCTGGGCTAGAAACCAGGAGTCTGTGAGTTCCAATCCCGCCTTAGCCATGAAAGCCAAATGGGTGACCTTGGGCCAGTCACTCTCTCTCAGACTAACTCACCTCACAGGGTTGTTGCTGTGGGGAAAATAGGAGGAGGAAGCAGTATTAGGTATATTCGCCACCTTGAGTTATTGATAAAAATGATAAAGGCAGGAAAATAATCAATTAAGTAACTTGTTTATTCGTTTATTCGCTTCCTACTCTTCGTGACTTCGTGGACAGCCCATGCCAGAGCTTCCTGTTGGCCATCGCCACCCCCAAGCTCCCCCAAGGTCGAGTCCGTTACCTCCAGAATATCATCCATCCATCTTGCCCTTGGTCGGCCCCTCTTCCTTTTGCCTTCCATTTTCCCTAGCATCAGCATCTTCTCCAGGGTATCCTGTCTTCTCATTATGTGGCCAAAGTACTTCAGTTTTGCCTTTAATATCATTCCCTCAAGTGAGCAGTCTGGCTTTATTTCCTGGAGTATGGACTGGTTTGATCTTCTTGCAGTCCAAGGCACTCTCAGAATTTTCCTCCAACACCACAGATCAAAAGCATCTATCTTCCTTTACTCAGCCTTCCTTATGGTCCAGCTCTCGCAGCCATAGGTTACTATGGGGAATACCATTGCTTTAGCTATGTGGACCTTTTTTGTCAGTGTGATGTCTCTGCTCTTAACTATTTTATTGAGATTTGTCATTGCTCTCCTCCCAAGAAGTAAAAATCTTCTGATTTCCTGGCTGCAGTCACCATCTGCAGTAATCTTTGTGTCTAGAAATACAAAGTCTGTCACTGCCTCCACTTTTTCTCCCTCTATTTGCCAGTTATCAATCAAGTTGGTTGCCATAATCTTGGTTTTTTGAGGTTTAACTGCAACCCAGCTTTTGCACTTTCTTCTTTCACCTTCGTCATAAGGCTCCTCAGCTCCTCCTCGCTTTCAGCAATCAAACTAGTATCATCTGCATACCTGAGATTGTTAATGTTTCTTCCAGCGATTTTAACTCCAGCCTTGGATTCATCAAGCCCAGCACGTTGCATGATGTGTTATGCGTACAGGTTGAATAGGTAGGGTGAGAGTATGCAGCCCTGCCGTACTCCTTTCCCAATCTTAAACCAGTCCGTTGTTCTGTGGTCTGTTCTTACCATTGCTACTTGGTCGTTATACAGATTCCTCAGGAGGCATACAAGATGACTTGGTATCCCCATACCACCAAGAACTTGCCACAATTTGTTATGATCCGCACAGTCAAAGGCTTTAGAGTAGTCAATAAAATTAACTAACTAAATAACTAAATAAATATTTCAATATTGATTTACCAAACAACATAATCTTATAAATACAGAATTAAGGGCTGGAAAAAAGATATGATTCAGCTTTATGCAAATAAAAGCTAATCCTATGACTTAATTCTGAGAACCCCACTTTTACATTTGCTTCATTGTGCTTGAGAGAAAGTATTTCAGTTCATACCTAGCTGATGTCTATTGAATCATATATTTTACACTGCAGATTAGGTTAGCTGTAATTCAGATCATCAGTTGGGATTGCTAATTTCAGATTGCAAAATCAGATTGTGAAAATTTCTTTATAATTGGGAAAGTTGATTCAATATTTTTTTAAAAAAATCTTTTCTGTACATGCACAAAATGGCTTTGAAATTTCAGATCAATTCAGAGATAGCTGATTTGATTTGTTGATTCAATACATATCAATGATCCAATTTGGAAAGTATGTTAGCTCATTCAATTGAATAACCTTTGAATTAAACTTCTGAATTTCATTATCATGAAGCCCAATTGTGTAATAAGTGCACAATAAATTACATGTGCATGCTCAATAATAATGAAAATAGCCTGTTTGAAAATTTGAGTTGCATAATGTAAAATATGCAGATATTTTTTTTTCAAAAGGGGCATATTGATAAAGCCATTTAATGCTAAGTGCCAAGGCAACTATGTGATGATATATAGTAGTCATATGAATATAGAAAGAGAAAATAGAGTGGGTCATCACTTGACTCAGCACTGCAGATGCCTTCAAGGTTCCTTCTGGGCCATTGGGTTCTTCTTTGTATTCTTATCTGGGAGGAAAAAATCAAAACTCAGTATGGAAAAGTAGTATGAGGCAAGGTCATAGTAAAGAATAAATTAAATATGCACCCAATTTTACCAAGTAATCATTTGAATTCATAATGCTTTTTTAAAAAAACAAATAAGATGCACATTTTCCACACTTGTGACAAACAGTCCTGAATTTCAGTTTTATTTTGAGATGACCTAATTTCCCTACCATATGATAAGAGGTTGAAGTACTTGTAAAACCAATTACCTTTAAAGTTGACCTACTTCTTAACAACAGGGTCACTTGCTAATTAGCTTTCATAAAGATTGCTTAATAAATATGCAAAGAAAATAAGTTTCCAGCTTTTGTTTCTAACTTATTTTTGGAGTTTCAGCTGGCCATGTTGAGGCAGTTTGTGTTGGAGAAATCTGGGGACACATCTCATACCCAAACTCACCAAGCTTTCTCAAAACAGTTGTGCTTGTAAATATGCTTTGCTGAATTATTGAAGGAATAAACATATCCAGCAGATAATTAAGTAGTAGGAATAAGTTCTATAATAGTTTATATCTGATGTCCATATTTAGGCCGCAAGCCATTAATAAGCAACACAATTCCTCTTTTTTATTTGTATCATGTTGATATTCTGATTTTATCCCTTTTCCCACCACCAAAGGAACAAAGAATTGCCTGGGTTTTCAAACATCCATTTACTCTGAGTATTTTCTTTCTAGCAGCGGCAACTCTGGAAAGTCTCCACATCTGCCCACCACCATGGACAAAGTACTATGGGTAAGGAGAATTTCAACTTCACTACACCCTAGAATAGCAGATTTTTACTTGCTTCTTTCCCCCACTAGATTCACTCTGAACTGCTTTTTGTGCAGGGGTAGGTATGTATAAATGGTTTCTTGCTTTCCTTCTCAGAGAGAACTGCAGTATTAGCAAAGAAGGGAGGGATGGAGAGAGAGAGAGAGAGAGAGAGAGAGAAGCAAAACCGTAGAATTAAGAGGTTCCAGGAATTGTTGGAGGATCATTCTGTGTAAATTGGACTTCAGAAGATGCCAGCCCCTGATGCCAACTTTGGGAATTTGAAATTAGGATAGGATTATTTTAGATATAGCAAAGGATGAGTGCTTTCCAAGACCTTCTTCTGTACAAGCAAGCTGGGATCCTTAGCAAAACCTGTCCTATCCTACCTACTTTTACTCTTATAGATTCATTTTCTTATCTCATCCAACACTTTTTGTTTATGAACTTAGAATGGATAAATCTATATATTTTCATGTATTATTCTCCTAATGCACATATTTTTGTATTCCTTTTTCTAATGTATGTTCTTTTTGCAAGCCTTTTTCCCACACATTTCTTGCATGTTTTTCTCCAGTATATACGTTTTATGTAGATTTCCCCACTTTGTAGCTTTCGCTGCCAAATTCTGAAGAATGTCAGTTAGTCCTCAACTTATGACCACAATTGGAACGCCTGTTGCTAAGCAAGGTGGTTGTTAAGTGAGTCATGCCCGGTTTTACGACCATTTCTGCCATGGCCATTAAGCGAATCAAGTGGTCTTTAAGCGAATCTGGCTTCCCCCATTGACTTTGCGTGTTGGAAACCAGCTGGGAAGGTCACAAATGGCAATCCCATGACCCCAGGATGCTGGAACCATTGTAAATATATTCCGATTGCCAAGTGCCTGAATTTTGATCACATGAACACAGGAACGCTGTGGCAGTCGAAAGTGTGAGAACTGGTCGAAAGTCACTTTTTTCAGCACCGTCCTAACTTCAAACAGTTGCTAAATGAACGGTCGTAAGTCAAGGACTACCTGTATCAGGATGCACAGGTTTTCTGAGTTCTGATATAATTCAGCAAGTCAAAAATTGGGATATTCATTTAAAAATTCTGATGGAGTGAATTTCTCATCCAACCTTATGCAGAAATAAATTTAATAGACTCATTCCAAAATAAGTGCAAATATGATTGTAACCTTAGTCTGGAAATAAAATTTACTGAAATGAAGGGTATTTCTTGCCAAGTAAATTAATTTGGATGAAGGAAATTAGTTTTCTGGTTTGTTTAATAAACTGAAGTCATGAGTTTATTAAGGGTTGACAGATAGGGCCTGATTCACACATTGATATATATCACACTGATATGCATCACTTGATGGCTGCAATAGCTATCATATTTAAAGACATCACATATAAAGCAGAACTTTTCTATGTAATGTGGGAACCTTGTGTCAAGTGTCAAATGAGTATCTGGTGATGACATGTGAATTGGACAAACCATAATTTATTTATATTTATTTTCTGAGTCCTCTACGCTGCTCCAGTTAAAAATCACTCAGAGCAGCTAGGTATCATGCCACAGATCAAGACCATCCCCAAAATCTTGACATGCTCTCTGGTGGCATTTTTGCTATTGCATTTATTTATTTACTTTTCACATTTCTCTCCCACCACAGTCGAAATACTTTGGCATCATGCTGTGGTTCTCTTATCCATCTAGCTGTTTATCAGTTAATTCTGCAATCCTCTGATGTACAGATGGTGCAACTTTGCATTCCTGAACATCAAAGACAGAAAATTGTATTGGCTTGTATAATGGAATCAGATCATACCTCAAGTATAGAAAAATTACATATGTATGTGAGAAATGATATAATCCTCCAAAATATCTGGTTCTATGATCCATTGGATGAGTTCTGGTGCTGAAACCAGACAATGTTCTTATTACTTTGAAAACCACCTTGGGCTGCTTTTTCTTGCTTACCATTCTGATGTAGAATGCTTTTCTTTTTCCCCTCCCTCATGTCTGTGCTTTTAAAAAATGCAGAAAAAGATGGCTTAGGAAAAAAGGTAATGTTGTTGTAATGATCTGAAATATGTAACAGAGAATTGTTTGGAGTATAAAGCTTGTTGAAGAAGCCTTATTTTACTCCGCCAGAGCGGCTGTTCTCTTTTCTTATAATTTTTCCAAGTTGACAGGTGCAACTGAGAGGGGAAAACATCATTTAATGTTATTGTTTTGTAGTGGGAAACATACTCAATCTGGATGAAGCTGACAGTTCCTGCTTCTCTCTTTCAAACATAATCATACTTGCATACCCAGAATGAACTATATGAAAAGCAGCATGTTTTGAAAATTACCTGAACACAATTTTATCATTTCACTGGCTTTCTGGCTGATGTCTCTCTCTCTCTCTCTCTCTCTCTCTCTCTCTCTCTCTCTGTGTGTGTGTGTGTGTGTGTGTGTGTTTTAAAATCATGCATAGTAGAGTAGCTTTGAGCTTTGCACTGATTCATGGGGTGGGATAGAACAGCAGTGAGTGGAGGTGTAGTTGGATGTTGGCAAGAGAAGCATTCCCCCCCTTTTTTTAAAGACTTAAGATTAGACTGAAGCTCACACAAGTGTTTTATATTTTAATCATTCACACCACAGCACAGACTGCATAGGCTTGCTTTATTTATTTATTTGATTGTTTGTTTATTTATTTATTTGATTTATCACCGCCCATCTCCCCCGAGGGAGATGTGCCTCCAGGGATTGCAATAAACATCACATTATGGCCAGGTGTGCTTCCAGGGATTGCAATAAACATCACATTATGGCCAGGTGTGCCTCCAGGGATTGCAATAAACATCACATCACATCACATGCAGGCTGTGGACCATGGTCTGCCTATTGTCCACTGAAGGCAATGAACAACACAGAACACAGACAACAGAACCTATTCCATGTATTATTAACTCGGAAGACAAGCATAGTTCTAACAATAATTAGTGTGACATCACTTCAGGTACGAACAAATTACCCTGATTTCTCTCTGGGTAAGTTGAACATACATACAGTACGTCTGTTCCACTTCATTTCCTCATCAATCTGGGATTTTTAAAAAAATGTACAAAATGTTGCATTTATTTTGAGACCCCATTTCACCAAATGTGCTGTTTCTACCCAACATCTTGCAATGTATGCATTTTGTATGCAGCTTTCCCTAATGAACATGTTCTATACTATTTATAAGCCAAGAACCACATCACAAAATTCAGAAATTGGACATCCTGATAACTGTATTCCCTAGGAAACCCTAAGTCTTAAAACATTTTGTTCCTCAGAGGCAGAAAACATAGAAAAGAAAGATTTCCATTCTTACATTATTAATTAACAGGGCTGTACAGCACTCAAGATTCAAATACAAAAACGTTTTTTGGAGTGTGCAGGGCTTTCATATAGCACTTCTTGGCAACATCTGAAACCAAGTGTGTCTTTTCCGAAGATCACTGGAGATATAGAGCACAGCTGCACAATCCTGGGAAAAGATGCAGCTGTTTTAAGGAGTTCCAGAAAGGAGCTTTGTGAACATGCTCCAAAGCACATTTTGGCTTTCAGGTCCAAAGTGCTGCACAGCCCTATCAATTGATTACTATTTATTTATTTATTACTATTTTCATCATACCTTTGCCAGAAAGAGCACCATAAGTTTAAAAGTCAGAAATTGGGTATCTCTACAAGATGGGGGTGGCAGAATACCCACTGGGCTTAATCAGTTCAAGGATGGGACAATTCTTTTTGGAAAGCAGGGTGCTTTTCAGAGTTGAATCCCCCAGAGATTTCCCAAGGAGAATCTGTTTCAGCTCCTGCAGAATTTATCCTTGTCAAGCCTGTTGCCAAACCTCCCACTTAAGTGTGGGGGGCGGGGCTCTAAGGAGTGACTTTCCTCCTCCCTCCTGGGCATCCAGTAAGAAAAAGAATTATCTTGCACCCTCTTTTCACTGCACTGACTAGCTGCTCGGGTATTCCTTGAACAAAACTTCTTTTCCTTTCTCCTTCATCTTGGGGATAAGTTGTTGTTGTTGTTCAGTTGTTTAGTCGTGTCCAACTCTTTGTGACCTCATAGCACGCCAGGCCTTCCTGTCCTCCACTGTCTCTCGGAGTTTACTCAAATTCATGTTCATTACATCGATGATGCTATCTAACCATCTCATCCTCTGTCGTCCCCTTCTCCTTTTGCCTTCAGTCTTTCCAAGCATCAGGGTCTTTTCCAATGAGTCCTCTCTTCGCATTAGGTGGCCAAAGTATTTGAGCTTCAGCTTCAGCATCTGTCCTTCCAATGAGCAGTCAGGGTTGATTTCCTTTAGGATTGACTGGTTTGACCTCCTTGCAGTCCAAGGGACTCTCAAGAGTCTTCTCCAGCACCACAGTTTGAAAGCATCAATTCTTCGGCGCTCAGCCTTCCTTATGGTCCAACTCTCACAGCCATAGATTACTACTGGAAAAACCATAGCTTTAACTATACGGATCTTTGTCGGCAAGGTGATGTCTCTGCTTTTTAATATGCTGTCTAGGTTTGCCATAGCTTTCCTCCCAAGGAGCAAGCGTCTTTTAATTTCATGGCTGCAGTCACCGTCTGCGGTGATCTTGGAGCCCAAGAAAATAAAATCTGTCACTGCTTCCATTTCTTCCCCTTCTATTTGCCAGGAAGTGATGGGACCAGATGCCATGATCTGGGTTTTTTTAATGTTGAGTTTCAAGCCAGCTTTTGCACTCTCCTCTTTCACCCTCATCAAGAGGCTCTTTAGTTCCTCTTCACTTTCTGCCATTAGGGTGGTATCGTCTGCATATCTGAGGTTGTTGATATTTTTCCCGGCAATCTTAACTCCGGCTTGTGATTCATCCAGCCTGGCATTTCTCATGATGTACTCTGCATATAAGTTAAATAAGCAGGGTGATAATATACAGCCTTGTCATACTCCTTTCCCAATTTTGAACCAGTTGTTTGTTCCATGTCTGGTTCTAACTGTTGCTTCTTGACCCGCATACAGGTTTCTCAGGAGACAGGTAAGGTGGTCTGGTACTCCCATCTCTTTAAGAATTTGCCAAAGTTTGTTGTGATCCACACAATCAAAGGCTTTAGCATAGTCAATGAAGCAGAAGTAGATGTTTTTCTGGAACTCTCTTGCTTTTTCCATGATCCAGCGAATGTTGGCAATCTGATCTCTAGTTCCTCTGCCTCTTCGAAACTCAGCTTGCACTTCTGGTAGTTCTCGGTTCACATACTACTGAAGCCTAGCTTGTAGGATTTTGAGCATAACCTTGCTAGCATGTGAAATGAGCGCAATTGTACGGTAGTTTGAACATTCTTTGGCATTGCCTTTCTTTGGAATTGGAACATAAACTGACCTTTTCCAATCCTGTGGCCACTGTTGAGTTTTCCAAATTTGTTGGCATATTGAGTGCAGCACTTTAACAGCATCATCTTTTAGGATTTTAAATAGCTCAGCTGGGATACTGTCTTCTCCGCTAACTTTGTTGTTAGTAATGCTTCCTAAGGCCCACTTGACTTCACTCTCTAGGATGTCCGGCTCAAGGTCAGTGACCACACCATCGTATTTATCAGGGATATTAAGATCTTTCTTGTATAGTTCTTCTGTGTATTCTTGCCACCTCTTCTTAATCTCTTCTGCTTCTGTTAGGTCCCTGCCTTTTTTGTCCTTTATCATGCCCATCTTTGCACAAAATGTTCCCTTGATATCTCCGATTTTCTTGAAGAGATCTCTAGTCTTCCCCATTCTATTGTTTTCCTCGATTTCTTTGCATTGTTCATTTAAGAAGGCCTTCTTATCTCTCCTTGCTATTCTCTGGAATTCTTCATTCAGTTGTTTATATATTTCCCTTTCTCCCTTGCCTTTTGCTTCCCTTCTTTCCTCAGCTATTTGTAAAGCCTGATCAGTCAGCCACTTTGCTTTCTTGCATTTCTTTTTCTTTGGGATGGTTTTAGTTGCTGCTTCCTGTACAATGTTACGAACCTCCATCCATAGTTCTTCAGGCACTCTGTCTACCAGATCTAATCCTTTAAATCTATTCCTCACCTCCACTGTATATTCATAAGGGATATGATTTAGGTCATACCTGAGTGGTCTAGTGGTTTTCTCTACGTTCTTCAATTTAAGCCTAAATTTTGCGATAAGAAGCTCATGATCTGAGCCACAGTCAGCTCCAGGTCTTGTTTTTGCTGATTTTATAGAGCTTCTCCATCTTTGGCTGCAAAGTATATAATCAATCTGATTTCGGTATTGACCATCTGGTGATGTCCATGTGTAGAGTCGTCTCTTGTGTTGTTGGAAAAGAGTGTTTGCTATGACCAGCGTGTTCTCTTGACAAAACTCTATTAGCCTTTGCCCTGCTTCATTTTGTACTCCGAGGCCGAACTTGCCTGTTATTCCGGTTATTTTTTGACTTCCTACTTTAGCATTCCAGTCCCCTATGATGAAAAGGACATCTTTTTTTGGTGTTAGTTCTAGAAGGTGTTGTAGGTCTTCATAGAACCGGTCAACTTCAGCTTCTTCAGCATCAGTGGTTGGGGCATAGACTTGGATCACTGTGATGTTGAATGGTTTGCCTTGGATTCGAACTGAAAGCATTCTGTCATTTTTGAGGTTGTACCCCAGTACTGCCTTTCCCACTCTTTTATTGACTATGAGAGCTACTCCATTTCTTCTAAGGGATTCTTGCCCACAGTAGTATATATAATGGTCTCCTGAATTAAATTCACCCATTCCTGTCCATTTTAGTTCGCTGATTCCCAAGATGTCGATGTTCAATCTTGTCATCTCATGTTTGACCACATCCAGCTTACCTTGATTCATAGATCTTACATTCCAGGTTCCTATGCAATATTGTTCTTTACAGCATCGGACTTTCCTTCCACTTCCAGACACATCCACAACTGAGCGTCCTTTCGGCTTTAGCCCAGCCGTTTCACTCTTTCTGGAGCTACTCAGAATTGCCCTCCGCTCTTCCCCAGTAGCATTTTGGACACCTTCCAACCTGAGGGGCTCATCTTCCGGCGTCATATCTTTTAGCCTTTTGATACTGTCCATGGGTTTTCTTGGCAAGGATACTGGAGTGGTTTGCCATTCCCTCCTCCAGTTTTGGACCACGTTTTGTCAGAACTCTCCGTCATGACCTGTTCTTTTTGACCTGACTTCATTGAGTTACGCAAGCCCCTTCGCCACGACAAGGCAGTGATCCATGAAGGGGATAAGGGCAGTACCCAAATGTTCTTCCTTCCTTTTGCCCTTGCACAGTGGTGAATGCACTCTTCTGGAAAGTTGCAGTGGTCAGCATTATTCAAACTGATAAATTGCAATCTTACAAAATTCCTTTTGAGGATTAAGCTAGCAGGGTGGGATATTTTTTTTTTGGAGGAGTTCAAAGTAGTATGCTCAGAGAGTAGGAATGGCTAAAATCAGTACCATTTTCACATGCATTTAGCATTTATTAAATATATTTTAGCATTAACCTGAGATTTTTAAAAAAATCCTCATGAAAATATGAAAATTGGTTTATCAGCTAGAAATTGGCTAACATTATTGCTGATCGTACAAATAGATGCTGAGCATGAATCTGCAGTCCTTCCTACAAAATGTGGGACCACGGTGGCTCAGCGGTTAAGACACTGAGTCTGAAGATCATTAAGATTGGCAGCTCGGCAGTTCAAAACCCAAAAGCGTAAGCAGCATGACAGAGCGAGCGCCCGTCAATTAGCCCCAGCTCCTGTCAACCAAGCAGTTCGAAAACATGCAAATGTAAGTAGATAAATAGGTACCACTTTGGTGGGAAAAATAACAGTGACATAAAAGGAGCCCCCCCCCTCCGGATGTCCCCTGGGCAACAGTGATCTCACCGGCAAATCCTTTCACTACAGAAGCGCCTTGTAGTAGGTGCTTCTGACACGAATAAATAAAATAAAATCCTGCAAAATTATTTCCGAACGTTAATCCTGTCACCACATCCTTAGTAAAGAGAAAAATAAATAGATATCATGAAACATTTACATTCTGGTAACAGGTAATACTGATTAATAGAAATATGAGAAACTTTAATATAAGGAGTGGGTTCACTTTGCACTGTTGAGGGCCCTTTTAAATCTCTGCAACTGGTGTAATTGTTAAGGTATTAGACCAGGGCTGGGGACAAAGTCCACCCTCAGGCATGGAAACTCAGGGCAATTCCAGATGGTGGGTTCCCCCACTTTTCTTCCCATGGTGGTGTTGAGGCTAAGTACTTTCCATTGATGTGAGCAAAGAACACCCAGAAACCACTGAGTCATCCAGTTGGGAGGGACCTTAGAAGAGATCTAATCCAATCCTCTGTTCAAGCAAGAATTGCTTGCTCACAATTAGCATTTCACTGTTTTTGCTGTCACTTGTGCTAGAAGAGGAAACTAGCAAACTTTTGTAAATCTCACTCAGTCCTTGTGTTCAGTGGAGGTCTGTCTGATTTGCCAGACCCTTCTTGGACCAGGGTAATCTGGCCACAGTGAGCCAGACTCGCACATGACTTAAACTACTAAAAAGTCTGCTATCCAGGGCTGCCCTTGAAAATGGTCCAGGGGCTTCAGTTCGTGCAGAATGCTGTTCTCTTAAAAGGCAATGGGTAAGATCAAAATCATTGTATCTAGCCTCCATGATCTCCACTAGCTATTCATTTGATTTCAAATCCTTCTTCTTTTAATTTAGATTAGTAGAGGACCCAAGTATCACATGGAACATTTCTCATGTATGTACCAGTCCTAATGATCATGATAAATGTTTCCATTATACCACAACTCTTCCAATTTAGAATAAATTACTTTGAAATGAATACAAATTATTCACATGCCCACAGGAAGAAGGTCTTGAAGGTTCTCGTATGAGGCCCAGGCAAATTGACACCTATAGCTCTCTTATTTGAGAATGCAAACAAATAAGAAAGAAAGGTGCATCATTCATAGCATCTATCAATTTTTCTTCCTGCTGACCTCCAGGCTAAAGATAGATCTACAAGCTAAACAGACAGCACTATAGTCATCAAAATGCAAGACCCTGTGTTCAAATCCTGCTGAGGGTTCAAACATACAATATATAAAACCTCTTCTATGGGAGCTACTTATGTCTGAAAAGTTCCAGCAAAACCAAAACTGATTCTAAGGTGCCACCTAGTGTTAAATTAAACTGCTTGTTTTGTTTGACTCTGATGGCCAAACATCCAGAAATATGTTACAGTATTTGGTAAAGTTATTCTATGTAGAATCAAATGAATGGAATTTCACCACTATGAAACCCTGGCTTGGAAGGTGGAAATTTCCAAGCTCCTCTGCTGTAAGCACTTTCCCATAACAAAAGAAGTAAACAACAGATGTCCTTTCATCTAGCCAAAACAATTGAAAGTTATCAGTCCTTTTCCCATGAGAATAGAGTCTCGAGGGAAAGCCAATATGCAACACTGCCACCCCATGGCGGTTTATAGTAAGTACAACTGTTACTAAAAATGTTAAGCTGAAAAGTGGCCTAGCCCATATTAGCCAATCAGAATATTGAACCATGGGTATAATTCAGCTATGAACTATGGGTACTCATCTCATGCTTTTTCTATGCTTCTTTTGACTGCTATCTACATGTACTTTGTATCTGAACTGTAACTATGCCTGGTCTTTGCACAGACCATGATGTTTTCTTTCCTCACTTCTGGTGATGGAACTCTGCGTATGCTTTGTTTTTTCCTTTTTGCAATAATGCACCATACATCCATTATTGCCTTATGCTATCAATAAAGATATTGTTAGCCTTAAAACACGTTGTTTGGATTACTCTATGCCTGGAACCCCAATAGCCACCATCACCCCACAGGTTATGTTGCCCAGAGAGAAATTTGTGTTTTCTTTGCTGCGCTGGATCTGGCTGTAACAAAGGGGTTTGTTTTTGAGGCTGCATTTTGGAGTAAACGTGTTTTTCTTGAGTGGTCAGTATGGCTGCTGCAGGGCTAACCAGTCTGCCTTTTGAGCGTTTGAATGGTACAAACTATTGGACCTGGTGTGTGAAGATCAAGTCTTTCTTCCTAAAAGAAGGTTTGTGGAAGTATGTGAAAGACCCACCTCCAGCTGGTGTTATTACTGATGAAGTGCAGTTGTGTTTGGATCGTGCTTATGGCAATTTGATTCTGGGACTGGAATCATCACAGCTACTGCATATCAGCAATGTAGACACTGCACATGCATGTTGGGAGGCTCTCAAAGCCCTTTATTCCAAGCAAACATCTGCTGCCATCGTTGGTCTATCACGTCAGCTTTACAACTTGAAGCTGCAGCCCGGTGGAAACGTGATGACCCACCTCCATAAACTCAAGACTTTGTTTCTTGAACTTGAGGAGCAGGATGTTGTGATCCCTGATACCCAGAGAGCTTGTGTCATCCTGTCAAGCCTGGACAAGAGCTTTGACATGCTTATCGAGGCAACTCAGACGTTGAGGCCCCAAGACCTAACTGTGGATTATCTTACAAATCGGCTGCAAGAAATCCAGCAAGCTTGTGACCTGGAGAAGATGCAGGGTAAGCCATCTGTTGCTGTTCCTGAGACATCTGCACAGCGTTTTCCAGCTGGAACAGAGGCTGCGTGTGCTGTAAGAAGATGCTTTCGGTGCAACTCGACCCAACACTTCATGAAAGACTGTCCCCAGCCACCTCGCCCAGCCGGTGGAGCCAGTGGAAAGAGGTTCGTGCGAAAGAAGGGGAAACAACCGCCTAGACAACGTACCCAAGTGTCTGCTTTGCTCACGGCTGTGAGTAAACGTTCCCCAGAGACTTGGCTTTTGGACTCCGCGTGTAGCCAAATCATTGTCAACAATGAACAGTTGCTATTGACAAAGGACAGGCCTAAAATCCAACAGGTTGCTCTAGCTGATGGATCCATGGCTGATGTGTCTTTTCAGGGTGAAGTATACATTCCTTGTTTGGGGATAAGTGTACAAAATGTGTTGTGTGTTCCTACACTTGACTTTTCCCTCCTTAGCGTTCCAGCCCTGGTGAAGTCTGGATATACTGTTGTGTTCAAGGGTACTGGATGTTCTATTGAAAAAGATGGAATTGAATGTGCTAGGGGGAAGTTAGTGAATCAATTGTATGAAATGCTTCCTAAGCAGGGGATTGTGTCAGGAAATTGTATTTCCAATGTTACCCCACATAACAAATGCATTCACTATTATCACAGAGTTCTGGGACATCCCGGGTGGGGAAGTTTGTCCCAAATGGCCAAGGTGTATCCTGAACTAGGATCTAAAAAGTGTGATGACATTCTTGATTGTACTGTGTGCAAACAATGTAAAATTAAGGCTGCACCTGTTGCTAGGAAAAGTGGCAGGGTGTCAACTAGGCCTTTTCAGTTGGTTCATGGAGACTTAGCCGGCCCCAATGCTCCTAGTGAAGGGGGGGCACATTTCATGTTTCTTTTGGTGGATGACCATACTCGCTTTACGTTTTGTTATCTGCTCAAATCTAAAGCGGAAGCCTTTGCTTGCTTTAAGGAGTTTGTTGCAATGGTGGAGAGAAACTATGGCTATCAAGTAGGTCAGTTTCAATCGGATTGTTGAGGAGAGTTCCTAAGTCATGAGTTCCAAAATTGGCTTCGTAGGAAAGGAATCTCCCATAGACTTGCCAATGTTGGTGTTCCTGCTGAGAATGGAATAGCTGAAAGGAAGATTGGTGTTGTTAATACCATTAGAAATAGCCTGATGTTAGATGCCCAGGTGCCAGTCCGTTTTTGGGGTGAGGCTACCATGACTGCAGTGTATCTAACCAACAGGGTGTGGAATTCAGCTGTAAATGAAGTTCCATACTTCATTTTGTTTGGCAAGCACCCTTCGCTGAAGCACCTGCGTGTTTTTGGAACATTTGCGTATGTTCACATCCCTAAGTCTCAGCGAAGGAAGAACCAGCCAAAAGCACAACGCTTAAGGTTTGTTGGTTACTCCTCTAGATCTAAGGGTTACCGTTTTTCTGCAGGCTATGGTCATGTGGTAGTCTCCAGAAGTGCTAATTTTGAGCACCCTACTGGTTGGGATAGATTGAATGCTAGTTCAGAGGTATTGTTGCAATCTAGTGCACAGCCAACTGTCCATGCTCCTGTGGCTGGACAACAACCAGTTCAGCTGCCTTCTGGTTCCCAGTCTCCTAGTGTGGTGAGAGGGTCCCCTCAGGTGAAGGAGGAGGAAATTTCACCTGAGCAGGTTCAGGACCTGAAGGGGGAATCAGGTAGTGAAAAGACAGAGGACAGTGATGAGGAAGAGCCAGTGGTAATTCCTCGTAGGTCTGCACGTTCCACAAAGGGTGTGAAGCCTGACAGGTTTGTGATTCAGCAGGTGAGAGTGTATCAGATTACCTGTGAACCTCAGTCTTTCCAGGAGGTGTTGCTTCTGCCTGTTGAAGAGCAGGAGAAGTGGAACACAGCGATGGATAAGGAGTTTGAGGCATTAGTGAGTCAAAAGGTGTTTGAAGTCACTGATTTGCCCCCATCCCAGAAAGCTGTTGGTTCCAGATGGGTTTTCAGAAAGAAGCTTCTTCCTGGTAATACAGTGCAGTATAAAGCCAGGCTTGTTGCTCAGGGGTTTTCACAAGAGAGGTTTTTGAACTATGATCTCACATATGCACCCACAGCTAGACCAGAGTCTTTACGTATGGTACTTTCTCTGGCTGCACAGCGTGAACTTGTTGTCCATCATTTTGATGTTGACACAGCATATCTGAATGCAGAGCGCCCTGAAACAGTGTACATGAAGCAGGCACCTGGCTATGCTTGTGGCAATTCCCAAAAAGTGTACAGGCTGCGCAAGGCGCTTTATGGATTGAAGCAGGCCGGTCGCTGTTGGCATCAATGTTTAGATAAGGCTTTGATGGAATTAAAGTTTAAAAAGTCAGTTGCTGATCCTTGTGTGTATGTAAGAGGTTCTGGAAGTAATTACACGGTGTTGCTAACATATGTTGATGATTTTTGCCTAGCAACTGGTTCTTTGCACCTTGTACAAGAGTTTGCAACACAATTAAGACAGTACTTTCAGTTAAAAGACCTAGGTGAGCTGAAATACTATCTAGGTGTTGAAGTCACTAGAGCTCAGAGTGGTGAATTCTATCTGAGTCAGAAGAGAAAAATTGATCAATTGTTGAGTCAACTTGAAATGTCAAATGCAAAACCTACCACAACACCAATGACTCTTGATTTCCTAAAGAGTGACACATGTGTGGAAGTTTGTCCTCAACCTGAATTGTATCACTCTGCTGTAGGAAGCTTGCTACACTTAACACAATGGACACGTCCTGACTTAGCTTACTCAGTTGGAGTACTCAGTCGTAAGGTTGCCAAACCATCCATGCGAGATTGGCAAGGGTTAAAAAGGGTCCTACGTTACCTTAAAGGCACAGCTGATTTTTGTCTTAAAGTATCAGCTACTAAAGCTGAAATGCCTGTGATTTATGTTGACAGCTCTTTTGCAGAAGAGGGAGACAGAAAGTCTGTGAGTGGTTTTGTTTGTTTGTTTGCCAATACACCCATCGCCTGGAGGGCAAGAAAACAGAGTTCAATAGCCATTTCAACCTGCAAGGCCGAGTATAGTGCCCTCAGTGAGGCAATAAATGAATTACACTGGTGTAAACAACTATTTGGAGATCTTTCCGTAGATATAACCTCACCAATGACAGTGTATGAAGACTCACAATCATGTATTTCGCTTGCTCTCTCTGAACACGTGAAAGGGAGGACAAAATATGTCGATGTGAAATTCAAAAATGTAAGACATGCAATTCAGGAAGGATTTATCCAGTTAGAATATTGTCCTTCTGAACTGAATGTTGCTGATATCTTCACGAAAGCTCTACCTCTTGATAAACAAATCATTTGTGTCTCTGTGTGCTTGTAACAATGACAGTTTTTTCCCCACAGCGTTTTGAAATCCATTCGGAAGGGGTGTTACAGTATTTGGTAAAGTTATTCTATGTAGAATCAAACGAATGGAATTTCACCACTATGAAACCCTGGCCTGGAAGGTGGAAATTCTATCAATCATCTATCAATTTTTCTTCCTGCTGACCTCCAGGCTAAAGATAGATCTACAAGCTAAACAGACAGCACTATAGTCATCAAAATGCAAGACCCTGTGTTCAAATCCTGCTGAGGGTTCAAACATACAATATATAAAACCTCTTCTATGGGAGCTACTTATGTCTGAAAAGTTCCAGCAAAACCAAAACTGATTCTAAGGTGCCACCTAGTGTTAAATTAAACTGCTTGTTTTGTTTGACTCTGATGGCCAAACATCCAGAAATATGTTACAGTATTTGGTAAAGTTATTCTATGTAGAATCAAATGAATGGAATTTCACCACTATGAAACCCTGGCTTGGAAGGTGGAAATTTCCAAGCTCCTCTGCTGTAAGCACTTTCCCATAACAAAAGAAGTAAACAACAGATGTCCTTTCATCTAGCCAAAACAATTGAAAGTTATCAGTCCTTTTCCCATGAGAATAGAGTCTCGAGGGAAAGCCAATATGCAACACTGCCACCCCATGGCGGTTTATAGTAAGTACAACTGTTACTAAAAATGTTAAGCTGAAAAGTGGCCTAGCCCATATTAGCCAATCAGAATATTGAACCATGGGTATAATTCAGCTATGAACTATGGGTACTCATCTCATGCTTTTTCTATGCTTCTTTTGACTGCTATCTACATGTACTTTGTATCTGAACTGTAACTATGCCTGGTCTTTGCACAGACCATGATGTTTTCTTTCCTCACTTCTGGTGATGGAACTCTGTGTATGCTTTGTTTTTTCCTTTTTGCAATAATGCACCATACATCCATTATTGCCTTATGCTATCAATAAAGATATTGTTAGCCTTAAAACACATTGTTTGGATTACTCTATGCCTGGAACCCCAACAGCCACCATCACCCCACAAAATACTCATATTATGAAAAGATGCATATTTTTTTTCCCATCAATACCTGTCTCTGTCATACATCTCCAATCTTACATTTTATCTGGCATTTGATCTCTAAAAGGGATAAAGGAAAAGGCATATTAATATCCATGTGATACAATCCCTCTTTAGCTGCGTGGTCTACATTTTCGTTGCTAATATACCCAAGGTGACAGGGATCCAGCAAAATTGAATCCTAAGGCCCATAAGCAGCTCTGTATTCAAAATTGCATTTCCCAACCCATATCTCCATCGTGAACAACCATCAACCTAATCTCAAATCTAATATCCTAAAAACATTCAAATCCAACATTTTTGCCACAGGAATAAAGCAGAAATTATTAAACTAATAAAGCTAGTGACAGCTTATTTAGTTTGGCACTTTGTGTTAGCATTTAGGTTCAAAGGCTCTTAATTCAATATAATGCAATTTCTATAAACAATTCGTATTTATTCCTTTCATTTTTAGAGATGTGATGTAGTTCCATTTAAATTTCAATAACATTAAAACTCATAAGTACTGAAATCAAGTGTCTTGGTTAGACTTTATTTATTCTCTTCAGTGCTATGTTCCAACAATTTTCCTTTGAGTATTCTGTCACTGTTAAAAGTAATTATAGTTTAGTAACCTTTCATATAAGCTGTTGGGTCTTTTGAAAATAGAATGAAATTTGTCACCTTCAGTAACAAAGACTAGCTTCAGTTATGAGGTTTTGGCTTGCTTGAACAACAATAGTGGAATATGAGAAAGCACTAGTCCTGTATGGTGTAGTCTTACTTCACTTTTAATTCACTAAAGCGGTAATCCTACTTTTTAAAAAAAATCATACATTAAATTTTTCTTGTGCACTTTTTCTTGGTGGCATCTTCAGAACCAAGGCATGTCAAACACTCTATTGCAAAACATTCCAAGATCAAGATGGCTTCTTTCGAAGTGAGACTACTTCTGGGTACTGTGAATAGGACATTCCAAGGCAGATCAGTTTTTTTCTCCATGTTATACACACCACTATAGCAGAGGCAGATTCCTAAATAGGTTAGGGTGTAATGTTTTCACTTTTTTCCCCTTTGCCTAAACGCTATTCATGTTACCTTTCAAAAGCATTTTACTTTCTATTTGCTTCTCTTTTTGAAATAAAAGGTAAAGGTAAAGGTTCCCCCCGCACATTTGTGCAGTCGTGTCCAACTCTAGGGGCCAGTGCTCATCTCTGTTTGTTAGCCAAAGAGCCAGCATTGTCTGAAGACGGTTCCACGGTCATGTGGCCGGCATGACGCACACGGAACACTGTTACCTACCCACCAAAGTGGTACCTATTCATCTACTTGCATTTGCATGCTTTCAAATTGCTAGGTTGGCAAGAGCTGGGGCAAGTGTGGGAGCTCACTCCATCATGCGGGGCTAGGGATTCGAACCTCTGAACTTGTGATCTTCCGATCAACAAGCCTGGCGTCTTACCCGCTGAGCCACCATGCCCCGCTGAGCCACCATGCCCCTCTTTTTGAAATAACCATATGCACTTTCGCTTAACCATTTCAAAGGCTGTTCTGAAGAAAAGTATTATTAAGTCATAATATTCAGTTCATTAATTATTTTTTTGGACGTCTTTAAAAAGAGGATATTGAGAATACTAATTTTACCTTTCTCTGCTCAAGAAGATAGGATGTGTTCAATAGCTAATAGCTATCAGTCATCAAGATTCATCAGATCAACAGTATTGGCTACTAAACTGTAAGAAAATGCAGAGGGAGATTGTTTGGTATATTCATTGAAAACACTTGCAGCAATATATTTATTACATACTACATGACACATCCCACAGTATAGTAGTTATAATGATCTGATCCATACTACACATGCTTGTTCATCACTACCTTGGCAAACTGAGAAAGAAATTTAATTCTGTCATCTCTTGGCCCAGCTATTTTTCTTGCCTTTTCTGGTCTAAGGGTGACAAAACAGTCAATATCTTTGCCAAGTGGGAAGTGCATAATGGATTACAAAACCCTCCTAGTTAAAATCAAATCAAATCAAATTTGAGGAAGAATTTTTCAAGTTATTATGATTTTTGTTTTTTGCCAAAGAGAAAAAAGACCTGCTGAAATGTGCCTCTATGCTGCACATCATTATTTCTAATGTTTGTTTTCAGAACCCAAATGTAGCTCTTGCACAATCTACAGTAGTCAAGGAATATATTTGTCTGAAATCTTATTTATGTTTGCAGTTTAACTTCCTACCTATTCACTCTCTTTGATCTGGTTTCTTCCCCATCTGTCTGGATCTTACCTTAAAGGAGTAAATGATGCCAAAGGGAAAATTGAAGGAGGTTCTCCTTGACAAGTAGCTTTCTCACATGAATTGTTGGGGTATTATGGTTATAGGGAAGAAAGACACTTTTTAACATATAAATTATGAAGCACTAATTGGAAATCCAAGTAAAATTGAAATTCAAAAATGCTTACTTGAGGTTTAATTCTATTAAAATCACTAGCAATTAAAAATTGCTTTTTAAAATATCTTATTTTATTGGAATTTTTATTGATTATCTGCCATTAAGTTGGTGTTGACTCTTTGCAACCACATAGATAGATAGATCTTTTCCGTGTTGATCTGTCCCTAGGCTGGTCTTTCAAGTCTTCTCACAGTACACTCATTGCCACTGTAACTGGATCCATCCAGCAGGCTGCCAGTCATCCTCTTCTTCTCTTTCCTTCCACCAATGCCAGCATTAGAGCCTTCTTTAGAGAGCTAGGTGTTTGCATAATGTGTCTGAGGTAGGATAACTTGAGCCTGGTCATTTGTGCCTCAAGTGAGAATTCTGGGTTAATTTGTTTGATGATGTATTTGTTTTCTTGACTGTCCACAGTATTCTCAGGAGTCTTCTCCAACACCAATGTTCAAAAGTGTCAATACTCTTTCTATCCTGCTTCTTCAAAGTCCGACTTTCACTTCTATAGAGTATCAGGGAATACCACTGCTTGCACTATTCTGATCTTTGTAGGTATAGACACATAACAACATTTGAATATCTTTTCCAAGGCCTTTATGGCTGCTCTGCCAAGTGCTAGTCTGTGGTGTATTTCTTGACTGCTTGTTCCTTTACTATTGATGGTTAGTCCTAAAAGGCAGAAGCTATCTACCACTTTATTCGCCGCCTTGAATTATTTATGAAAAAATAATAATAAAGGCGGGATAGAAAATAAAAAAAATAAAAAAATTAAATTAAATTAAATTATCAATTCTAAGGCTGACCTGTTGTCATTAGTTTGCTGTTCTTTATATTTAATTTAGTTAGTTATTTTTTTAGTTTAAAAAATCCCATTTTTCACTATGCTTCTTGACTTGTGTTACTAGAACTTGCAGATCCTTTGCATTTTTGGCTATTAGAGTAGTGTCACAAGCATAGTGCAGGTTATTGATGTTTCTTCCTCCAATAAAGCTCATCTTTTTATAATCCAGCTTCCCGTAACATATACTGAATCCACCATAGGTTGAATAAATAAGGGGAGACTGTACAGCCTTGTTTCACTCTTTTGCCAACCTGGAGTGAGTCTGTTTCACTATGGTCTATTCATACTGTGGCTTCCTGATCTGTATATAGACTTCTCACAAGGACAATGAGATGTTCTGGGATTCCCATTTTTCTAAGCACATTCCACAGCTTGATGTGATCAACACAATCAAAGGTTTTTCTATAATCAGTGAAGCACATATTGACTTCTTCTTGGTATTCATCCTCTTCCTGGTATTCTTTGGCTTTCTCAATTATCCAGTGTGTGTCAGAAATCATGTCTTGTTGTCCTCAGCCTTTTTCCATGTAAGGGTTATAGTTTGTGTTGGGTGATCCTAACCAATATTTTGCTAGCATGTGAAATTAAGGGTATTGTATTATAGTCTGCACACTCTTCTGTTTGATTCTTCTGTTGCTTGTTCTATTTCTGTGGGTATTCCATCAGTTCCTTCTGATTTGGTAATGAGTAGAGTGCTGATCTAACTTCATTTTCTGTTAGGAGAGGTTCTTGGAAGTAGGGAATATCTTCTAAGGTATCTTGGATGTTGACATCTCTTCTGTATAGTATTTTGCTACACTCCTTCCATCTTTGTTTGACCTCTTTTGAATTGGTTACAATCTGTCCATTGGCATCTTTAGTATACCAGTTTGAGTTTTAAACCTCCTTCTGAGTTCAGAGATCTTTTGAAAGACTTTCCTTGTTATTCCATGTTGTTTACACATGTTGTTGTAATACTGCTTTTTGTCTCTTCTAACAATTCTCTGAACCTGTTTGTTAAGTTCGTTCCTGAGTGTTTGTCTTCTTGGCTTTGGCTTCTTTTCTCCTCTTTGTAATTTTCACTATATTTCTGACATGCAGTTTGCTTTCTTCTGTTTCTTAATATTTGGTAGTCTCTTTTCTCATGCATCCTTAACAACTTCTTTAAGTTCGTTCCATAGCTCTTCTGGTTTTTTATCAATCAGGTTCAGGACTTCAAAGCAATTCCTAATGTTCTTCTTGAACATCTATTTTCTTGTTGCTGTTACTATATTGCTCATGTTTGTTACATTTTGGTATGGTTATTTCCTGTGTTCATTATAATGCTGAGACTAAGAAATTACTCCATGACCCACCCACCTCCAAATAATATTTTAAGTACTACCCAAATCCTTTGAGGTTGCAAAAATTGCACAAGATTTGTGATTTTCCATGATGGTGGAGGGATTGTGGGGGAGTGATAAAGAAGCATTAACACACCAGTTAAATTACAGAAGTAATGTTTTAATTATAAAAGCAGCTCAGCACTGGAATTAATTACCAGGGGAGGTGGCAAACTCTGCTTGGCTGGATGTGTTCAGGCTGGACAGCCATCTGTCAGAAATGGTTTCTGCACTAGCAGCAGGTTAGATCTGATGGCTCAAATTTATCTTTCCAAATCTAGAATCCTCATTTCTATAAAACATTTAGTCATCTAGTCTCTCATTTAGGTGTCTGTTGAATAGTTTTATTCATTCTTTGGGATTACATGGTCCTGGACAGTTTTTGATGAAAGGCAATTAAGAAATATGTAAAATAGCATAAATGTAATGTTTTAAGATCATAAAATATGTAAAATAGTATAAAATGTAATGCTTTAACATCAGAATATTAATGTAAATTATACTTTTTTTTCTTGCAGAAATCTAATATGGGGGACCAGCCCACATATTAGATCCAAAATCAAGGTTTTTTCCCCCCATGCTTTCCATTCAGTAGGTCCTTCCCTGGCTGTTTCTAATATTGAAGCATCTCTACAATAGAAAAGTCAATAAAACAGTATCTATCCAACCTTGGCTTAACTCAAAGAACTAAGGAGGATTGGATGTGGATGAAAGACCATTGGTAAAGTCCAGGACTGGTTGTAACCACCACTTATTCAGCGCCGTCATAACTTGGATTGGTCACTGACTGAATGGCCATAGCTCAAGGACTATCTGTAATGCTGAGATTCTTCCTTCTGCTGACAACAGCAAGTTATTTAGAAATTGGGAAAAATGACTTCAATAAATCATTTCCCATACCTTTTTTATTTTTATTTTAAACTGCCATGTCCATTTAAAATATTGTGCCACTTTTGCACTTCTCTTTTAAAATCATGAGTGTTTAACATGGCCAAATTAGAGATTCACTAGGAGTCTAGGTTAGTGCTTGGTAGAGGCATCCTGGATTTCCTGGTGCTGCAGGTTAGTTGAGAAATAATAATAATAATAATAATAATAATAATAATAATAATAATCATACTTGGAAGAAGGCAGTAGCAAACCACTGTTGTAATGTTCCCAAGAAACTGCATGGAAGCAGCCTTGGGAAGCCAAGTCAACTCAAGGGTGCCTTCACCTTTTATCAGCTGCTGAACACCTAAAGAGTTATGCCTCCTTTTTTAGCAGCATGATTTAGAACCAACTCTTACATTTTTATCTTCTCCCTTGGTGACCCACATTAATAGAAGGGCAAAGAAAGATAGCAGAGTTGAAGAGAAGAACATTTTTGCTCACCAACCACAGCCAGCAATTTTATCGGTACGAGGACTATGGTAATTGTCTGAGAACTGAAGGTGAGGTTAATCTCCACTTCTACTCAAACTCAGTCTATAAAAGGCAGAAGATAAATGTATTCCCCTTACATTGCTGAGCCTGTCAAACTATAGCTATTTCTTCCTCTTAAAACCCTTCAGAGTTCAGTAGACATTCTGATAGCATCACCTCCTTTTCCTGCTCTGTTCTCTTTGACAAACACAAGTACACACATATGGCCACAAAAAAAAAAGAAAAGAAATATTTGTGTAGGGCAAATGAGTACAATTTTAGGATCCAAACAGGCTGATACTATTAAAAGACTATGTCAGATAGTTGGGTAAAGTGAGCAGTAAGGACAGTTGGTACATTAAATTGTGAAATAACCATCTAAGATGCCCCGGGCAAAGCTCTTTTAACTCTTTGCATAGAAGTTCTGCTGGTGTATTATTCTTTGAGGAGTAAGTCACAGCAATAAAGCCTTATTAGGTAAGCACCTGCAAACTTTAAAGGTCAGGCAGCATGTGATCCAGCTTGAAGAGTATAAAAGAACCTGCCTGCCTGCCCCGCCTTGCTTCCTTCCTCTGTTTCAACACCTGCTTGCTTACTGCTTCTCCTTTCTGGTATGTGGATTTGTAACACTTCCAGGGATGTGGAAGAGAACTGTAAATAGTATCTATTTGAGTGAGTAACTAATACAACTGCAGTTGATTTACGACAAATGACTGGCATCATTTATTGGTCTCTAGTGCTAATCGCTTTCTGATACTCTGCGTGTGCAAGAAAACTCCCACACCAACAAGTTCTTCATTTGCCTTTGGGAAAATGGTGCAGATATTTTCCCTGCCAGGATCCTTTTTAGCTGCTGTTAATTCTCACATAGATGGGTCTGTTTGCAGAAATACCTCCAGTAATGCTGTAGAAGCACCTGTATGTAACATAGCCTTAACATATACACTTTGTGATTCAGAGACCAAAGAATTTGATTAAACTACCAATCTATATTTTCAGGTCTCTCTGTTACCAACCTAGAATTATATTTCAGTGCTTTGTTTACCCTTCTAAAATGGTCTTTTTCTTTACACAGTGGTAGGTGTATATGGGTTTTCCACTCTTCTAAGTTAGACTAAACACTGTCTTTCCAAAGAAGTGACACTGTTTCATTTCTGAGGGGATTCATAGCAAATTCATGATGGGTAGAGAAGGTGCTGTATTTTTCCTATACCAGATTGCTGCCATACAGAAATGTCCTTGCATCAAAATAAATGAAACAGCATTTTGAGGATTCTTGAGGATGTGCCAGAGATAAGCCAGTTTGGTCTAGTGGTTAAGGCTCCAGGCTAGAAACCAGGAGACTGAGAGTTCCAGTCCCGCCTTAGGCATGAAAGCCGGCTGGGTGACCTGGGCCAGTCACTCTCTCTCAGCCCAACTCACCTCACAGGGTGGTTGTTGTGAGGAAAATAGGAGGAGGAAGGAATATTAGGTATGTTCACTGCCTTGAGTTATTTATAAAAGTAATAAAGGCGGTATAGAAAATAAATAAATAAATAAATAAAAGAAGTAAATAAATAAGTATTTAAATAAATAAATAAAAACCTCAATGACTACAATATACTCTGGTAACAGTTCAGAATTCTTGCAATGCTGACCTCCTTCTCGAGATCAGTTAGGAAGAGTCCTGTTTGTATTCCACTTAGGAGACTTGTCCACAGCCTAGTGACTCAGAACATGGCCTCCTTGATGACAGCACCATGAGGCAGCTCCCACACCAAAGCATTTCAGTGATTGTGGCCCTGGAACCATACAGCCTGCTGTGTTTTAGCTATGAATTTATGATTTGTCTCTTTTAGTTTTTTTTAATTACATGTTTTATATTTTTATAATAATTGAATTATAAAAATTACATTATACAGATAAAACTAATACAAGCTACAAAAGGTAAAAAATACAAAAAGATAAAGAAATAAATAAAATTCCCTTATCACCCCTATCGATGGTATGTGTCTTCCTCAATCTTGGGTTCTCTACCAGAGGCCTGGGAGTTTGAGGGTTCTGCGCAGTATCTTAGCTGTTCCTAGCACTGCACTCTTCTGGACAGAGAGCTCTGATGTTGTTCCTGGGATCTGTTGGAGCCATTCTCCCAGCTTAGGAGTCACAGCCCCGAGTGCTCCTACCACCACTGGGACCACTTTGGCCTTCACTTTCCACATCCTCTCTAGTTCCTCCTTCAGGTGCTGGTACTTCTCCAGATTCTCATACTCCTTCTTCCTGATGTTGCTGTCACTTGGCACCATTACATCTATCACCACCGCCATCTTCTGGTCCTTGTCTACTACCACAATGTTTGGTTGATTGGCCAGTACCTGCTTGTCCATCTGGAACTTAGCCCTGTCATTTTCCATGACTTTCTGTGGAATCTCCCATCTGGACTTGGGAGGTTCTAGCCCATACACTGTGCAGATGTTCCTGTACACAATGCCAGCTACTTGGTTGTGCCGTTCAGTGTATACTGTTCCTGCCTGCATCTTACATCCTGCCACTGTGTGTTGTACCGTCTCTGAGGCCTCTCTGCACAATCTACACCTCAGGTCCTGTCTAGTGTGGTAGACCCCTGCTTCCAAGCATCTGGTGCTTAGTGCCTGTTCTTGTGCTGCTATGATCAGTGCCTCAGTGCTGTCTTTTAGTCCAGCCCTTTCCAGCCACTGGTAGGATTTCCCAAGGTCAGCCACCTCAGCTATCTGTCGATGGTACATCCCATGCAGGGTCTTGTATACAATTTTATATACATAAAAATAAAATATAGTTTATAATTATATATTTTAAAAATAAAAAAATAATTTCATTTTTATATAAAAATAAAAACATGTAGAAATAAAGAAAAAGGAAAAAGAAAAAAGATGACCCCCCTTTGTCCCCAGCAAGTATGTTTAACATTAACAGCTTTTCACCCTCTCTTCAAATACAACCAACCATCTCTTCATCCCATATCCCACCCCATTCTCTATAAACAAATCTTTAAAACCTCATCACTCCATCTTAATCAGCAAAACTCCATAAAGGGTTAAGGAGTAACAACGTAAAGATTTCAGACTATATCTAATAAACCCACTTTGAATCCTTTCTTTTACATTTCTGTCTTATTTTTGTATTTAAACAAATCCCCCATTTCTTCAAATAAACAAAACTTTTAAAACATCATCACCCACATAAATCCATTAAACATTACAAGAAATAGCAATCCATCTGTTTTAGCCTTGATCAAATAAACTGACTCTGTAATCTTTCCCCTTTCTCATAATAATCTTTAGTACCCTCAGATAATATCCAAACATCTGTTTTCTTTTTATGCTCTCTTTGTCTCTCCTCACAAAATCATTGGCAATTTTTGCAAGCCCCTTTTGTAGATCCAGTATAAAGAGGTTATCCACATCACTCTTCATATTCTCACTGTCTCTTCTCACCAAATCTTAGACAATTTTAACAAATCCCTTTTGTAAATCCCATTTGAAAAAGTTATCCACATTACTCTTCTGGTTTAGTATTTGTATGCCTTTTTTAATTGTTAAAATCATCAGCTGGTTTCCCTTGGATATCCAGCAGCTCATCTTCTTGAGTATCCACTGTTTCATACTTTTCCATCTGATTATACATTAAATCTGCATTTAGATCAACTTTATCCAGTAAAATTTGTTTCTCTTCCATAACACCATCCAGTTTAATTATCATGGCAGATAAATTTAAAATTATTCTTTGTGCCCAAAAGTTAGTTCTCTCTCTCTCTCTCTTCCTCTCTCTCTCTCAATCCATTTATTTATTTATTTGTTTGTTTGTTTGTTTGTTTGTTTATTTGTTTATTTATTTATCGTATTTATACCCCGACTATCCCCTCCCTAATGGAGGACTCTAGGTGGCTTACATACATATTTCACATATATTTATACATTTCATATATATTATACATTTATTTACCGTGCGCTGAGGGAAGGGGTAAGGGAACCGACTCTTTCCGTGGGTATTGGACTACATGTCCCAGAATACCTTGCTTCAGAGTTGGCTGCTGACATCCTGGATGTTGCTGTTTGGGATCCGTCGTCTCCACCGCCACCGTCGTCTCCACCGCCATTCACGGGATCTTCGTTCCGGTGGGCGACCCCCGACAGGATACCAGCAAATTCTCCCACTTAAGGTGGTACCCATTTATCTACTTGCATTTGCTTTCGAACTGTTGGGTTGACAGGAGCTGGGGCAAGTGACGAGAGCTCACCTCGTCATGCGGGGATTTGAACTGCTTGGCAGTCTTACAGCTTCAGCGGTTTAACCCGCTGAGCTACCGCGCCCCTTTCATTCATTTCCCTCTGGTGCCCTCTAGTGACCAACCTGCAAAGTCATCTTATCAGTTATTTGTTTTCAAATGTAAACACAGAAAGTTTCCCATGAGAAGGATCCTTTTAATTAACTTCAAAGTCCATCTAAACCCTTAATCCATTTAAAACTTTCTAAAATCAACACTCTCATCACCCTTTTGCTGAATATTCCAAAGAATATTTTTTTTACAAAACCTTAAACTCATAATCTTCTTTCTTAAAGGATTGGAAAAAAAAACCTCACCCAGTGAATATAATAAAACTTGTAGTTCTGAAGATTGTCAATCTTTAAAAAGCAATAATAATAATAATAATAATAATAATAATAATAATAATAATAATCCAAAGTGATTAAGAAGTGAGGTTTCATCAAACCTTGAGTCCATGGAAGACTACATTAACGGCTATGAGCTTGGTGAAATTCTGCGACTCCCAGCTGATTGCAAGCAGCCACAAAAACCTTGGTTCCTGCCGTCTACTCACAGAAAACAGCTGTCCAGAGTATGTTTGGGTTATTTTGAAGATCTCTCTTTTCACTGTAGAGATTTTGGCAGTCTGGATCCAGCATCCAGCCACTGTTTTCAGTCGTAATGTCTCCCGCTGCTCTGCGGGATGTGAGTTCACCATTTCCTCACAGGAAGCTTCCAAGTTAGAAACCACAACCAAAGCCTTTTGTTTTGATTCTGCTTTCATGTATACCCCCCTTCCTACCATTTCCTGTTCCAAAAGGAGGAAAATGAGAACCCATGCTTTCCCTATACCTTTATGATGTCCACAAATGTGATCATCATATTTTCCAAGTGCTCATCCAAGCCATTTATAAATATGTTAGAACATCATAGTGCCTAGAACAAAGCCTGTGGTATATCATATGACTCTTTCTACCAGCTTGATGCAGAGCTATTGATGTGTACTCATTAGGTACAATTGTTCAATCCTTTCTGTATCCATATAACGGTAGCATAGTTCAGCCCACATTTTTCCATCTTCTGTACCAGGATCTTACAAAGACTTTATCAGTTGCTTTGCTAAAGTCAAGGTACACCATGTCCATTAAATTCCTGTTGATAAGTAAACTGATCTTGCTATCAAAAGAGGGGATCAGTTTGGTTTGGCATGATTTGTTCTTGATAAATTAATGCTGGCACCTGCTAAGGAAAAAATATATTCTAACTGCTCATAAACATCTATTCCAGATTGCCTGATATTGGGATCAAACTGACAGGGCCATAGTTACTCATGTCCTCTTTTTTCCCTTTTTGAAAATAGGAACTGCATTTGCCCTCCTCCAGTCCTCTGGCACTAAGCCCACTCTCCATAATTTCTGAAAGATCATGGAAAGGAGACACTTTTGTACTACCTTGCTATACACGTTGAGGAACTGAGTTGGGGAGGAGGGGAAAAGAAAGCTCAAAACATTATTGACTAATATTAATGTGTGACTTTATCTTAAGGGGTAGTGTAGTGTAGTGTAGTGTAGTGTAGTGTAGTGTAGTGTAGTGTAGTGTGTAGTAGTATACCATGGGTGGGAAAGAACATGCTGAAGTTGAACCCAAAAGATGGATTTGCTGTTATATGATATTGGGGTTCTCTGTTGATACCAGTGTTGTCTCTTAACGGACAAGCGCTACCTTTGAAGGAACAGGTATCTGATTTGGGGGTCCTTCTGGATTCATGGCTTATGCTTAAGCAACAGGTAGAAACCATGGCTAGAGGGGCCTTTGCCCAGCTTTAGCTGGTGCATCAACTGTAGCATTACCTGGTGCAGGAGGGCCTGGCTACAGGAACTCTTGCCCGCATTACCATCCAATTAGACTACTGTGACACCGTATACATGAGACTGCCTTCAAAGATTATTTGGAAATTATTATTTGTCTAGAACCCAGCAGCCTGTGTGCTCACTGGCACTTGGTTCTGGGAATAGAGAACACTGATTTTGCTAGGCCTGCATTGTTAGCCAATTGGTTTCTGGATACAATTTAAAGTGGGTACCTGGAGGACCAGCTACTCAACTGGAATTGGCCTTAGATAACCTAGGGAAATATTCCTCGTTGTCCACACTTCTGAGAGGAGAGGTGAAATGAGCTGAAGCCAGAGAGCAGTGCTTCTCTGTGGTGGCGCCAGTCCTCTGCAATGCTCTCCTAGTAGAGATCCGGCTAGCCCCCTCCTTGTTTTTTTCCAGAAAGATTGTTGAAAATGGAACTACACTGGAGAACATTTTAACTGAGTTCAGGCACTTTGCCATCTTTTATTCTTTTCTATTTTCTTTTTCTGGTGTATTCTTTTTTATATTGTATTGTTTGGCTTGGAGTTTTATGATTGTTATATATTAGTATATTTTTAATCATACTGTGAATGTTTAATATTTTTCTATATTATATATCATGTATGCTGTTGAGAGTTATTGGACTGGGGTGGATATACAGTAAATTTGATAAACAAACAAACAAACAAACAAATAAATAAGTGGTAAATGGACACATGAAATGGGCAGGAACTGATCACATGGCTTTTTATTCCCCATGCCCCCGTGGATGTCCCTGGCCTAAATGGGCCAATGGTATGATGCAGTGCAGTCCACCTTCTGCAAGGATGAATAGAGGTGGCTTTGTCCTATTTGTGGATACTGAACTCACTTCTTGGTTTAATCTTTTTTTCAGGAATTCTAATCATTATTATTAATTCAGAAGACATTTGTTTAGAAAGATAACATTATGTGAAAAGAGAGTAAGCATTGTTGTTGTTGTTTTCAAGCTTCATGACCATATTTCGTATACTGTAATGTGTTATCAAAGTCTTGTTCAAATTTTCCAAAAGACTTTTACTTAAACTTTCCTTTGACTAACATATTCATTAAAATTAAATCACCAGTTTCTCCCCCCATCCTTTCTTCCATTAGAAGCCAATAATAATGAAAATGAATATTTCTAAATTACTGTGCCTGTTCTTGTGGAACAGAGAGAGCATTATTAAAAGCATGCCATCATCTCCCATATTTAAAACTCTGCTTCTTGTTCATTATATTCTTGCAATACTTCTTGCATTGGATAAGAAACCATGTCCTCAACAGACCTTAAGATAATGAGTTTTGAAACATCAGAATGCTTAGAAAACTAATGTGTAAGATCTTTCTTTTTAATCTTCCCATTTGGGTTTTAAATAGTGTGTGTGTGTGTGTGTGTGTGTTGTTTCCTGTGTCTGAACAGGTCAGGAACCCAAAATTCAAGTGTATTAGGTCTATAAATGGATGAACAGAAGAGAGAGATAAGTACCATTCTTGGTCAGTGTCTAAATAATAAACATGGATGTCTTTGGAACCACCTTCCCACCAGAGTCCATTTCGAACAGTGGAAATTCACTTGTAGGATCATAAATCATGCTTGCAAAGGCTGTACTCAGAGATTTAATAGTGTCTCCATATGTACCCATAAGCATCATGAATGTACTTTTTAAAAAAATATGCATACTTTGTGTATGCACCAGCTCCGCCCCTTCCTGGATCGGGAGTCCCTTTGAGCAGTCACTCATGTCCTAGTCACCTCCTGTATAGACTACTGTAATGTGCTCTACATGGGGCTACCCTTGAAGAGTATCTGGAAGCTACAGCTGGTCCAGAATGCAGCTGCACGGGCCATCTTTGGTTTTCCTAGAAGGACACATATAACACCTTCATTGCACGAGCTGCATTGGATGCCAGTTTGCTTCCAGGTCCAATTCAAGGTGTTGGTTATTACCTTTAAAGTCCTACATGGCATGGGTCCAGGTTACCTGAGGAACTGCCTCACCCCTGTTACATCAACCCGCCCCACCCGGGCAGGCAGAGAGGGCATGTTGCGGACCCTGTCCATGAAGGATTGCCGATTGTCAGTGTCTAGGAGGAGGGCCTTCTCTGCCGTAGCACCTGCCCTTTGGAACAACTTACCCCCAGAGGTAAGACAGGCCCCCACTCTCCCGGCCTTCCGGAAGGGAGTGAAGACATGGTTATGCCACCTCGCTTGGGACAGGAGGGGGGATAGTTACTAATAGGGGTGGCTGGCACCGTGATTGTGCCAAACAGCATATGTCAACCTTGAATTTTCATATTTCATATTTTTGTATTTTTAGATTAGTATCTATTTTATATGTATTTATATATATATTTATATTGAGATTTTATTGTAGTGTTTTAATAATTGTTATCTTATTGTTGTAAGCTGCCCAGAGTCGTCGTGTACGAGATATGTGGCCAAGAAATTCAATAAATAAATAAATAAATAAATAAATACTCATTTTGTCACTTCTGTTATCCTACTTATAACTTACATATGTCAATACTTTTAGCATTCCATTAGCTGAGAATTTTACAATATAATTCTGTGCATATCTACTCAAAAGAAAGAATCAGTAAGTTCAGTAAAAAAAATTAGATTCTTGTGCCTAGCACTTAATATACTAGTTACTTTCAACAGCAAATTTCTCATTTGAAGCTCAACAAACATTATCTTTTTGCTACACTGCCCGCATATAACATATTATTTCCTTTGTCTGTGTTAATACCTTTTAATATGTTAGATTAGACTGGTATCTTTTGAAGAACTGATTAATATCAGGTCTCCCATCTGTGATTCTCTAAAAGTAGCTAAAAAATGACAAGAGATTTTCTTTTCTTTTAAATTGTAATTAACTATGTGATTGCAACTGTCATGAAAAGATTATTTTTTAATTTTTTTTAAAAAAAACTTGAATATTTTATTATTCTGAACTTCTAACATAATTTTTTGATAGACATGGTTTTCTCTCTGTGCTCTTACTGAAAATAGCATGGTGTAGAAATAAGAAAGAATCCTTTCTTTAGTACTTTTTTGTATTCTATGTTTATAATTAATTTTCACGCTCCCTCAATTATGTTTGATTCCTCTTTCAGATAGCATGCATTAGATGTCTAAATAGGAGGTGCTCCAAAATATTGCTTATGGTACTTCAGAAAGTACTTCAGAAATGAGATGGAACATTTTTAAAAAAAATAATTAACTGAAAAAAAGACTGTCATTATTGTTATTTTATAATGAACAATCATTTTTCAGCACTTCCTTTATTTTAGTTTTGAAAAAAACAGAGTAGATAGTAAGCAAACAAACTAGAGAGTAAGCTTGGATGTATCCAAAACAAGCCAGATGGTGCCCTGTTTTGTTCCAAATCAGGAATGTAACAGGATTGGATCCATTCCTCAGGATCCTATAAGCCTTCTCCTCCAATCTTTTACTTTGCAATGGCTACTCAAAATGGTAGTTGCAATAATTGTGGCCTGGCATTTGGATTTCTTTCTTTCTTTCTTTCTTTCTTTCTTTCTTTCTTTCTTTCTTTCTTTCTTTCTTTCTTTCTTTCTTTCTTTTATTTATTTATTTATTTATTTATTTTTATTTATTTATTATTTTTTATCCCACCTTTATTATTTTTTTATAAATAACTCAAGGCGGCAAACATACCTAATACTCCTTCCTCCTCCTATTTTCCCCACAACAGCAACCCTGTGAGGTGAGTGGGGCTGAGAGAGAGTGACTGGCCCAAGGTCACCCAGCCAGCTTTCATGCCTAAGGCGGGACTAGAACTCTCTGTCTCCTGGTTTCTTGCTAGCACCTTGACCACTAGACCAAACTGGATTACTATTGTTCCAGGTATCAGGAGGAGGAAAAGAGAAGTATAGAGGTATCTCTTGCTCCATCCCACTGGTAAAGCAGTAGCATTCAGCTAAGTGTGGACTAACACATAGAGAGCCAGTTTGGTCTAGTGGTTAAGGCACCAGGCTAGAAACCAGGAGACTGAGAGTTCTAGTCCCGCCTTAGGCATGAAAGCCGGCTGGTTGACCTTGGGCCAGTCACTCTCAGACCAACTCACCTCACAGGGTTGTTGTTGTGGGGAAAATAGGAGGAGGAAGGAGTATTAGATACTGTATGTTCCCCGCCTTGAGTTATTTGTAAAAATAATAAAGGCGGGATAAATAAATAAATAATGTTATTTATCACTTCAAGAACTAGCCTATTCTTACCAACAGGATAACAGCCTAAAATAATATGACAAGAAAACAAAAATAAATGAACGAGGAAGGAGGAAAGCATACAAATTTAACTACAATGTCTTAAATTTACATAATTAATCCTAAAGTCAAGATCTGCAACAAAATGTTTCAGTGTTGACTGCTTCTGTTGAATGTTTTATCCAGCTAGTCATCTTTTCTTCCATTTCCCTTCCTTACCTATAACAATTATTCTGAATTCTGTGGCCTCTGAGTGTTCTGAGAGAAAAGGAACCGATTAAGGAGTTTTTCTGTATTTTCTGGCACCCAGTATTTCAAAGTTCATTGATTCTGCAGAAGGTCGTTAAAGCCCAGTCATTAATGTGAGATAACTGTCTTCAATTCCTGGTGAATGACAATTTTGGTTTTAATCAGGGAGATCATTTTGGAGTATTGTGTGAAAGATCAGATAGTGCTTCTCTTTGATTCCACCTGAATTATATAAACAGAAGCAGGTTAGATGAATAGTTGACTTTTACTTCAACTCAGGTGATAGCAAAACATTCTCCACTAACCAAAGACAGAAGGTACATAGATACAGAGACCTGTCATCTAACATCATCTCGCTATTCTTCTACTCACGTATCCATCAAGTAATGACACCAGCCCTGCTGCTGAGGACTCACATGATTAGTTGTGCCCATATAAATGCAGGCATGTCAACACCCGGTTATGCAGAGAGGGCTTGCTACGGACCCCGTCTACAAGAGAATTCCATCTGACGGGGTCCAGGAAGCGGGCATTCTCTGCAGTGGCACCCGCCCTCTGGAATATTCTGCCCCTGGAGGTGAGGCAAGCCCCCACACTGATGAACTTCCGAAAACAATTGAAGACCTGGCTCTGCCACCTCGCTTGGGATGGGAGGAGTAATAGCTCCTCTTGGGGATGGCTTGCTCCGTAGAGTTCCTTTAAACTTAACATCAGAGCCTCTTGGGTTTTATATATTTAATTAATTTATATAGATATACATTATGTACAGTATTTTATATGCTTTTATATGTTTTAATTGTTAACTTTGTGTAAACCACCCAGAGTCCTCTCTGTGGGGGGAGATGGGCGGTGATATAAGTATGATTGATTGATTGATTGATTGATAGATAAATAAATAAATAAATAAAATTCCTATTGTGCCATCAAGCAAATTTAATCATTCCAATGTTTATATGTCAAACCCTAAAAGTCCAAGCAAAAGAAAAAAAGTTTATCATGATGGGAGACGCTAAAGTTTCCCAACATGATAATGCTCTGCTCATTTCATGTTGCTCCTTTTCTTCAAGTTATTTCAGCATAATTCAGAAACAGAGAATCTGTGGCCCTTCACATGTGGCTGAATTAAAACTCTCAGCATTCTGCACCATTGACTATGTTAAAATAAAAAGAAACTAGAAAGCAGAAATAAGCTTCACCACCACCACTCCATCTAATAATCATGCACTACATGTTACAACAGCAATTCTCTGCACAAACTGTTTAAATCCAATTGATTTCAATGAGATTTAGGCAATCTGTGTGCAAGATACTCGTGTGTGCCTATACTTGGAGATCAGGATTAAAAAAAAAGACAAACAAAAGGGAAAATTCATCCTAGAAACATACTGAAATATCTCATGCATTTTGCCAGCAATCTTTACAATTACCAATTCTTCGCAATCCTTGAAAACAGGAGGATTTTCAATTAAAGTACTAGAAGTCTTAGAATAAATGGCTTCCCATTGAAGATGCTGTAGTGCACTTGATTTTCACTGCTGCTTTGTTGATAGCAGTTGAAGTCAATTTGTGTCATTCTTAAGCAGTTCATATGTTGCTCTTAAAAAATATTAAGATGGTAAAATATCTTAAAAAGAAAAGTGATCTGCATTCTGATGGAAATTTAGAAAAGAAAGATAAATATCACTAAAGATAAATATGAACGGGTAATCACCAATTCTGCAACTGTAATTGCCCACTTGGTTTAAATTGGATTTTCTGCACTCACTCAATCAACACATGGTCCAGTGACCTTCAGTTTATATAGATAGGTTTTATCTGCATTGCAGTTTCTTTTTTAAAAAATCAGCAAGGATTTCAACTTTGGGAAACATTTGCATGGACTGGGGTGTTAACACCTTATGATTAGCAGGAAAGATTTCCATCTGTTTTCAAATATCCCTACCCCATCTCCCCACTATCCTTCATTTTCAAGTTGTACCCAGGCTAAATTTATTTATCAGTCCATCTATCCAGCATAGGTAAAGGTAAAGGTTCCCCCTGCACATTTGTGCAGTCGTGTCCGACTCTAGGGGCCGGTGCTCATCTCCGTTTGTTAGCCGAAGAGCCAGCGCTGTCCGAAGATGCTTCCACGGTCATGTGGCCGGCATGATGCACGTGGAACGCTGTTACCATCCCACCGAAGTGGTACCTATTAATCTACTTGCATTTGCATGCTTTCGAATTGCTAGGTTGGCAAGAGCTGGAGCTAGTGCGGGAGCTCACTCCATCACGCGGGGCTAGGGATTCGAACCTCCAAACTTGCGACCTTCCAATCAACAAGCTTGCTAATGAAATATCCAGATAATTATAATTTTTATGTGCACAATACTCCATGCAATCAAGTTTTCAAATAACAACAACAACAACAAAAACCCAGTTGTGCTGGAAGTCTTGGGCTACCAGATTGGGCTGCAGAAATCCAGTTGACCCTAGAAGTCAAGCAAGAGATACAGAAAGCTCTAGCTCTTTGCTGCAATCTAGTAGTCATCTGAATTTTTGCAGTCCAGTTCTGGTAGCCCAAACAGAGTTCTATCTGCATGTATATGCATATTCCAGACATAAATGTTCTGTCTGCAGCCTCCAAGACATGTGTGTTAAGTGAAAAAGTCTCAGAAATATCCTTTTACAAATATAAAGGCACAAAAGCCTCAGTGCTCCTAGAAAGCATAAAAAATGAGCAGTTGCTTTTTTTCTTAATACAAGGATGCAATGTTTCACACATGCTGTGCTACAGCAGCTACTTTTGTCACTTCGTTTTGTTTTAATATCTGCATGAACAATATATGCTGACAGGAGGCTTCCTCAATCCTTTCTCTTTTAGCTATTGAACTTCTTTTCTATACAGTTTAGTTATAATCTGTCAGAGCTATCAACCCTCCTGAATCCATAAATCAAATAAGGTTGGTGTTTCAAGGCCATCCTGTTTGTCTGTCTGTGTATATGAAGGGGAAGACTTTCTTTACTGTGACTACATCATGACTGGAATATTTCAGGGCAGAAAAAATCATTATTATTTGAAAGAAAGATTAATCCTTCTCGCTGCATCCATTCCAGGCTTGTTGAGGTGCTATATATGACTTTTACTGTATGGATTTAATTCACTTTTCAGGTTTAAGCTGTTTCTAAAACTAGACATTAAGCCAAGGTGAAATTCAGAGAGGGTCCTTAGATTTGAAACACCATTTCAGTTCTCTTAGGAGTTTTTCAGAGTACACCTCCCAGAACCCACCATCTTTGAGATTTGGCACTATTAACTGAGGATCTGGGGACTTGCAGTCATGGTTACTGCAATTCTGAAGAGTGCCAGTTTAAGGCTGACAAATGCAACAGAATCATCAGAAATTCAATGTTTTTTCATAACATATAAAATGCCTGTGACCATTATGGGAACACAGGTGCTCCCTATTCACCATAGTCTCAGAACAGAGGATGGACTTTCTCAGTGCTGAGAGTGCATTTAATATTTTGTGAAGAGGAGAAACTGCAGTTAGTGGGGCATAAAGAAAAATGGGCAACAACACGCAACAACATGTGATACAAATGGCTGGGGTTGAGGTATTTTTCCTGAGGCTTTGGATGATTTGGGGGTAGAGGATAGGAGGGGCTCTTGAATTTTAAAAACTATGCTAAGTTCGTGTTAAGACATGCATTACAGTTTTCTTATCTCATGTAACTTAACATGCAGGAGGGCGTGCCACCAGTTCTGGATGATCATGGTTGGACAGGACTCTGGGGCTAACAAAAAGATTGGGTGTGCCTAGGGTACAAATTGCCCATCTGTACTTGAGAATTTGGATAGGAGGAAGGTGGACCTAGGAGTCTACGAATATTCTGCTTCTATAGTTCTCCAAACTCTGCTTTGAGTGACAGGAAATTTTATTTATTTATTTATTTATTGTTTTATTTATATCACCGCCCATCTCTCCCCACAAGGGGACTCTGGGCGGTTTACAACAAAATTGATTAATTAAAAGCATATAAAATACAGTGCATTATTCCAATTTAATTAGATATAAATATATAAAATCCAAGAGGTTATGTTATTGTTTAAGGAATTCTATGGTGCCAGCCACCTCCAAGAGGAGCTATTACCCCCCCCCCCCATCCCAGGCGAGGATGTTTCCTACATGCCACTTCTCTTTGTTTGTTTTACTAGGGAAGGTCTGAGAGCTGGCTTTCTTTAGTTTTTTCTTATTGAGAATTAATATCAAGCACCTCTCTCTCTCCCTCAACTTTTCTCAGAGGGTTGTGGTAGTGGGGAAAGATAAGAGATGGGAGCATTATAAACACTGCTTTGAGCTCCCAGACAAAAGGTAGGCTAAAAATCAATCAATCAATCAATCAATCAATCAATCAATCAATGTTTTGCTATGTTGTTGTTATTACTGTTGCTTTAGGTTACAGGTAGTCCTCGCTTATTGACCATTAGTTCAGCAACCATTCAACATTACGATGGTGCTGAAAAAATGGACTTAAAACCTGTGCCCAAAGATATGGCCATTGCAGCGCCCCCATGGTCACATGATCAAAATTCAGGCAGTTTGGCAGCTTATGACCACAGGGGCGCTACAACTCCCCCCGCCTCTCTCCCCCCATCTATGCCCTTTTGGCTCCCTGCTGCCCTGCACTCCATCACTCCAGCTGACCTTTGCCTCCATATTCTTGTTCTTGCTGCTGATGAGGCATGCCCGGCCTAGCTGCTGGACCCTATGCGAAGAAAGGGGGAAAAAGGCATCCCCACACTCCTTACCTGGGACTCTGTCTGCTTAATGACCCATGGTTCTCGCTTAAAAACAGAAGCTGGGTGTGCCAGGATTGCAGTCGCTAAGCAAAGAGGTCTCGCTTAACAACTGCATCGCTTCGCGATCTAAATTCTAGTCCCAAATATGGTCATTAAATGAGGACTACCTGTATATGTTTGCAAACCACTCCAAGTGCATTTTCTTTTGTGGTGGCACAGAAAATACACACTAGACTACATTCCTTAGATAAATTATAATAATTTCCATGTGATTCTTCTAAATATTAATTCAATAGTATATGAATTAGGTATTAGGTGCCAAACCCAAGCTTTTCTCTTTACTTTCAGAATGTGCAAGGGTTTTATTTTCCAATCCTGCATAGTTCATCTTGCTGCTACAATGGTCGTATTCAGCTGATCTCTTTCTTGCACTTCTGTCACCATTTAATGAGACAAAATTCCTGTATTACTGAACAACTCAAGACCTCTGCCTTGCCTTAAAAACCAGAGAAGAAAAGTTCAGACAAAATGAGAAAATTATACGGTAATCTGGCACCACAAAACAACTACCGCCCAGAGTCGCTTGCAAGATGGGTGGTGCAGAAATGTGAGAAATAAATAATAAAATAAGCTACACTAAGTAACATTGCCCTTGCAAGTTATGTAGAGTTTCTTAGGGCTTAGCCACACTGCCAGGATTATGGATATGGGGGAGGATCACTAGCCGTGGGCCAGCAACCATTTTTGTAGTACAGGGTAGGTGACATCAATATTTAATCACCCCCTCCAGGAATGATTTCCTGATTCACTTTCAAAGTAATGTTTTCCTGCTTCTGTCAGCTCAAGTGCCGCTGTCAAGTTTGGTTGCTGCACTTTACTTTCTTCTAGGCCAACTCTTGCATTTATTTTGCAGAGGTAGGAAAACTCCTCACTACATTTTCTCTGCTCTTCCTGAATAACATCCACTGAAGATGCTGTTGTAGCAGATCTTCCTTACTAGCGTAATGGCTGTAATATTTGCTGTATCTGCAGAACATCCCTGGGTTAAAATTCATCAGGAATGTTTTTTTTTAATTATTATTTTTCTTTCCCTGAGTTACCTACTTTTCTGCTTGACTGTTTTTCCTTTCCTTTTTTTTTTTAAAAAAAACCCGTCCAATGATACATTTTTCGTAATTTTTCAGTTACATTTTCCAGTCATTATGCTACCAAGGAAAACTTGCTATACCAGCAAGTATTCAGGAAAAGCAGTAAAACAATAAGGGATTTTTTTTAAAAAAATTGTTTTTGTTGGAGAGTGTGTTTTCTTGCACACGCTTTAGCAGTCAGAGACCAATAAAGACGCCAGTCATAGTTGCAGTAATATTTGTTACTCATACAAACAGATATTTATTTCTTCCAGATCCCTGGAAGTATTACAATTCCACATACCAGATAGTAGAAACAAACAAACAGGAGTAAACAAAAACAGAAAGAGAGTAAGCAGGGTGGGGCAGGCAGGCTCTTTTATACTCTTCAGCCTGGATCACGGGCTGCCTGACCTTTTAAAGTTTGCAAGTGTTTACCTAATAAGGCTATATTGCTGTGACTTACTCCTCAAAGAATAATACACCAACAGTTTTCCCTGCAGATATTTATTTATTTTATTATTTAAATTTATATGACCGCCCATCTCCCCCAAACGGTAATTATGTCAATGTTTTAATGTTGTATGTATAAATTTAATATAGCTTTATACATTACATTTACATTGCATACAGCCAGCTGGGTGACCTTGGGCCAGTCATTCTCTCTCAGCCCTAGGATGAAGGCTATGGCAAACCATTTCTGAAAAACCTTGCCAAGAAAAGTGCAGGGACTTGTCCAGGCAGTCTCTGAGAATCGGACACGATTGAATGGATAACCCCCCCCCCCCCCATTACATTAGGCACACCCCATGAACATAGAGCATATATGTCCATGTAGACCTGCCCACCGGAAGGACAGTGACTGGTAGTTGCTTTCCTGGAACAGAATGTTGGAAGGGCACATCAGCAGGGGAGTTGTCCAATGGGAGTGCATTGTGGCCTGCAGTCTGGACTGGATAACTTGCAAACTTTAGAGGATAGAGTGCAGATATGCCCTTAGTTTGGAATTCAGTCTTAATTGGGAAATAGAGCAGTATGTGATCATGCCACCGTCATGCAATCATTTAAAATGGTATCCTACCCTAATTACAGTTGTGAATAAGAAGAGATAACTCCATTTTGATATATCTTGGATGAGTACCTCATTCTCAGTTCTCTCATACACAGATTTCATCCATTATGGAGAAATATTTGCTCTGAGGGAAGAAAGATCTTCAAGATCTCTAGTAAGAAAACACTGAATTAAATTGTCTCTACCTTTGCTACAATTGTAATGATTCAAGGCACTATTGATCACTGCAATTCCTTGGACTCATAGGACCTTAATTAAGCTTCTAGTCTACATGGTTTCTTCTGTTCAGGGAAATGTGAACAACATGCTTCCTTCTTTAGTGCTTCATAGTAATAAATGGCATAATTTAGACTGTTACCTTTCTCGTTGCCATTTTCTGAGATAATCAGGGCATTACTACCATTTTTCTTTGGCTTGATTACCTTTTGCATCTCTATTAATTTCTTAAAGCAATTGTTTATATTTTTCTAAGGTTACTTTTTTTAGCAAACTTGAGTTACCAGAAGATCATCTTACCTGCATCATCACTTTACCTTATAGGTTCTTCTTGAAAGATAAAATAACATTTCAAATGATTTGGTGAGGTTACAGAGTTCTTGTGGTAGTGTCTTTCAATTGGAAAATCAGTTATATGAATCACAAAGTAGTATCTATAGTCTTTTACTCCGGAATAAAAATTCTTCTTCAGTTTAAATTTTGCAGATTTGCTTCATTCTTGACACTAAAAACAAAATTTCTCAGGTTACACCTCCATAAGACAGTCACTAGAAATATATGCATACATGTACATGTGAAGTTCCCATCTCTGCTTTGGGAAGTGTATCTGTGGACACAATGCTATAAAGATCCATTTCATATGTTGACAAGGAAATAACTATATCATGAGATGATAATTGCATAAAAGCTCCCCCCGCACAGTTGTGCAGTCATGTCCAACTCTAGGGGCCGGTGCTCAGCCGAAGAGCCAGCGCTGTACGAAGATGCTTCCACGGTCATGTGGCCAGCATGACGCACGCGGAACGCTGTTACTTCCCACCGAAGTGGTACCTATTAATCTACTTGCATTTGCATGCTTTCGAATTGCTAGGTTGGCAAGAGCTGGGGCTAGCGCGAGAGCTCATTCCATCACGCGGGGCTAGGGATTCGAACCTCTGAGCTTGCGATCTTCCAATCAACAAGCTTGCTAATGAAATATCCAGATAATTATAATTGAGTTACTCCAAATGCTTCTTCAGTCCATCCAAATTTGTATTTATGTTGAGAAAACAGCAAATGTATACTTTCATTAAGCCTACGAATGGGGGGTTCTTCTGATAACATAGTTGCCTGATTCATCCTTCATCCTTCATATCAAAATAGTGGTTTATCCTCTGTTTATGCTGGCTCAAAGGGTAGGAGATGCTTGCTCTTCACTTCTTTCTTTGTGTCCTGTTCCAACTGAACACAGAGACTTGAAATGCTTAACAGTCTTTATTGAGTGACAGGCTTCAAGCTAATCCTCTTTGGTTATGGGGCACAATACTGTATTGCTTCAACCTGATGGTTTTTTGATCTGGGAACAATACAACAGAATAGGAACAAGGCAAGGCAACACAAACAAGACAATCAGTTCTATCAAGAATAATTACCAGACCGGTTCTGGAGATTAACTAGCAAGCCAACTTACACAACTACGGATCTACTAGGTGGTAACTGCTTCAAGAATTAATTTAGTTAATACACAGTTTAACAGGAACAAAACAGGGTGTTATGGTTTTTGTCAAAGGCAGGCAAAGCTGGGTTAGGAGGAAGGTGGAAAGGCTGGTGTTTACAAGCTGGCTGGATTTAATAGGAAGGAATGGGAAGGGTTAATTAACTGGGTTGTTCTGAAAACAGGTAGTTGGGAGCTTGCTAGAAGATCCTCTGCTGTCAGACTTTCAATAGTTGAGATCTGAGGCAAATTAGGGTCAGATTATTTCAGCCAGCAACAGTATGCTGTTGACAGGTGATAATCGGTCTTTTGTCCTTATCAGCAGGAGGCTTGGAATTCTGGAAGGCAGCAGCAGCAGCAGCAGCAAAGGGAGACAGCCAGAGACGAAGCCAGCCCAGAGATGAAGACAGCCAGAGACGAAGACAGCTCAGAGACCAGATCCGTCAGTGGAGACAGGCATGGAGGAAAGCCACGGCTTTGACACTGAAAAGGCAAGGAAAGCAACTGCAGGAAATCACCTCAGAACTGTGACGGAAGACAGCTCCAAAAAGTAAGGAGAGCTGGTTGATCGGTAGATCCGAGGCTGGAGTTAGTCAGAGGATAGGGAGGCTAGAGATTGCTGAAACAAGGCTTCTGTGGTATAAGCAGCTGTGGAAGAAGTCTGACTGAAGGTATGTGAGACTCCTGAAGAACGGTTGTCCCTGACAACCCGTTCTTCGTTGTTTCCTCCTTTTATACTTTGTATCTCGCGCTGTTCGAATGCAGCAGCCAATAGGCGCTCTGCGTTCTTGGCTCTTTTTTTTGAAATTGAGTTCAACTCTGCTGCAACGTTTTTATCGTTGCAACAGAGTTTTACCTTTTCCCTTTTCCTGCTGCCAGACTTGGCCTCTTTTGACCAGTCCTTCCTAACATTATCCCCCCCCCCCGCAGGACCCCCGTCCCTCCGGCATTGTGGCCTAGGCTTTGTCAGGTAACGTTGATGGAAATCTCGAAGTTTCGCAGGGGCATGAACATGGGAAGCATTTTCCCAAGAGTTTTCTTGTGGTCCATAACCTTTCCAAGATATCAGATATTGAAGTCGTCCATGGCGAACCCGTGAATCTAGGATGCATGCAACCTCATATTCTGCTTCACCCTGAACCAGGACTGCAGGTGGTGGTGGTTTGATAGTTCGTAATGGGCTAGGTGTGCCGGCTGGAATCAGTAAGGATCTATGAAATACAGGAAGAATTTTCATGTGTGATGGGATGGTAAGACGGAAGGCCACCGGATTGATAATGGTTTTGATAGGAAAAGGCCCCACAAATCTGTGATCTAATTTCTTTGAAGGGCGAGAAGATGTAAGGTGTTTAGTGGAAAGCCACACTAAATCTCCCACTGATAGTGGAGGCCCAACACGTCGATGACAATCAGCAAATCTTTTATAGTCCTCCTTAGCCTTTTTTAGATGGTTCTGGAGTGCCAGATGTGTGGCCTGTAGGTCTTGTAAAAATTGATTTGCTGCAGGAACCGCTGAGTCAGGAGAGTCCATAGGGAATGAGCGGGGATATAACCCATAATTAGCCCAGAAGGGTGACATTTTTGTTGTAGTATGTTGAGAGTTGTTATACGAATATTCCGCTAAAGATAATAACTCGACCCAATTATCTTGTAAGTGATTAACGTAACAGCGCAGGTATTGTTCTAAGATGGAATTTACTCGTTCTGTCTCCCCATCAGATTGTGGGTGATGGGACGATGATAATTGTCTGTGAATTTGTAAGCCGGTAAGTAAAGCCTTCCAGAATTTTGCCATAAACTGTGGTCCCCGATCTGAAACCACCCCTTTTGCTAACCCATGCAATCGGAAGATATGCTTTATGTACAGTTGTGCCGTGTCTTTTGCTGTGGGAAGTCCTTTACAGGCGATAAAATGTGCCATCTTGGTCAGGGTATCTAGAACTACTAAGATGGTTGTGGCCCCATTAGATTTTGGAAGATCCGTGATGAAATCCATTGATATGGTCTCCCATGGTTGTTCCGGTGTGGGTAGGGGAAGTAACAATCCTGTCGGTTTGCCCGGCTGATGTTTTGCTCTACGGCAGGTAGGGCAGGATGATATATAGGTTTTTACATCATGATGAAGTTGTGGCCACCAAAAGTTCCTTGATATCAGATTGAGGGTTTTGTGACTTTCACTTCCGGGTACTGGTCGGAGCACAGCGAAGAACCGGGGCTCCTTAGCCTCGATTCCACGGCTAAGCTGTTTGCAGCGATTTGGGAGAAGAAATCGCTGGAAAAATCACACTCGAAGAGAATGTGATCAGAAGATCAACCACAAAGGGTCTCTGGAGTAAATGCCCTCCCCCGACTCCTGTAATTTCCCCTGCGGGAGGAGGGAGATGGAGCAATGAAAGGAGACTGGGAAAAAAAACGGAGCTCTGCAGCAGCCGTGATTCTAAAAGATAAGTAGCTGGCCCGACCAGGCTTTTAGTCACTTTTTTTTACTTTTAAATATTATTATTTTTTTTATTAAGTGCTAAGATTTGTATCTGGACTTGATTTATATTTGCTGGTGCTATATTTTTTTCTTGTTAATGGAAGAATAAACGGTGGGAAGAGAAGCTAAGTGGCTTTGCTAGAAGTGAAAGTGATTTTATTATTATTTCAGTTTGGTTTGAGTTTTTTTACTTATGGACAACTATTGGTATTTCTATTTTTGTTCTCTGGAATACTATATTAAAGATTGGATTTAAATGGAGTGATTAATACTTTATTTTTTAAGATTTTGATGTTGGGATTACTGAACCCTATTAAAAACTCTTTTATATATACAAGTTCCTCTTTTTCTTTCTGAACTTTGAACTCTGTTTGGATTTATTTTTCTGAAAAAGTCAAGTTACTTAACGTTTAATTTGGATTATTGGATTATTATATGGAAAGTAGAGGCTTTTTTACATGTCTCTAGCAACATTTTTTATTTTTGACTTGTGGTTGGATTGAAGAATTACAAGTGGGAAGGTGAAATCCTGGGAATATTTACTATTCTTATCTTTGATTTTGACTACAGGAGAACAAAAAGTCCTAGGCTCTTATCTTTTGAAACACTGTGGACTTTTATATATAAGGGATTATAAATGACCTAAGAGGAAAATTTTTAAAGGAGCCTAGTTCTTTCTTTCTTTTTCCTTAACCTTTTGGATATTTGTTTTTTCACCTTTTCTTTTTTCTTTTTATTATTTGTAAAAGAATTTTTAAATTTTTTTATTTTTTTTTTTAATTTTTTCCACTTTTTTAAATAATTTTTGTTATATTGTTATATGGTGCTTTTTTCCCTTTTCTCCCTTTTTTCTTCTTTTTTGCAGGGCTATGGCATCTTTGGGAACGAGACGGGCGGAGAAGGAGAAGAAGAAGGAGACTGGAGGACCACCTATTGATTCTGCTACACCTGCTACATCTGCCTCAGAAGCTTTATTACCAGAAATGAAAAAGATATTAGAAGCTGTTGCAACACTAAATAAGAAAATGGATGATCAGAATACAGCAATAAATAAGAAAATGGATGATCAGAATACAGCAATAAATAAGAAAATGGATGACCAGAATACAGCAATAAATAAGAAAATGGATGACTCCACGAAGCAGATGGAAGATCAGATTACAGCATTAGACAAAAAAATGGACGATATGAAGAAAGAAATAACCCGAGAGATTAAGCAAGATTTTAAAAAAGAAATTCAAACAGTTAAGGAAGTGGTCAATTCTCTGTCAGGAGAACTTAAAGATACGCAAAGCCAAATGCAAAAATTAGAAGATAAATCAGAATATGCTATTAAAGAGATTGAACATAATCTAGATATCACAGCTTTAGCAGAAATGAGAGAGAAGGAGCACATCTTGAGATTTAGAGCAATTCCAGAACAAGTAGATGAAAATGTGAGAGAAAGGATGACTTTTGAATTGGCTAAATTTTTGGAGACAAGAGAACAAGATTTAGATTTGGAGATAGACAAGATATTCAGAGTAAACTCACGTTATGCTAAGGAAAGAAAAGTCCCTAGAGACATATTGATATATTTTGTAAGAAAAGTGACAAAAGAGCAAATCTTAAAGAAGCATTATAATACTAGATTAAATATAGAAGGGAAGGAAATAATTGTATTAAAAGAAATTCCCTTGAGAATAATTAGGAAAAGAAAAGACTATTCTTTCCTTACAGATAAATTAAGGCAACATAGTATTTCATTCAGATGGGAAAAATTGGAAGGCGTATCGTTTGAGTTTAAAGGACAGAGATTCAAAATAACTTCCATTTTAAAAGCAAAAGCTTTTTTAGAGAAATACAAGAAAGAAATGGGTTTACCAGAAGGAGAATTGACAAAAGGAGGAGAAACATCGAAAGACAAAGAGAAGACTGAAGATCTATCTGAGAAAGGAGCTACAGGTGTGGACTTAACAAAGGGATTTTAAAGAATAAAACACCAATGGAACTTAAATATCTGACATGGAATATTAATGGAGCTAATGCTCCAAAAAAAAGAAGAAAGATATTTCATTTTTTGAAAAAACAGAAATTGGACATAAGTTGTTTACAAGAGACTCATATTTGTAAAAAAGATACTAAATATTTGATTCAAAATCAGCTTGGAGAAGAATTTATTTCGGCTGGATATAAAAAAACTAAAGGGGTAGTCTTATATGTACAACCAAAGTTAAACCCAAAATTGATATTAGCTGATGAAGAGGGTCGATACATTGTAGTAGAAATTAACATACAAGGAACTAAAACACTGATAGTTGGACTTTATGCACCGAATATGGATAAAGGAGTATTTTATAAAAACCTGATGGATAAACTTTTGGACTTAACTTATGATAATTGGTGTTTCATGGGGGATTGGAATGGGGTAATCTACCCCAGATTGGATAGACAGTCACAAAAAGAAGTGAAGCAAACACAGGGAAAATTGCCACAAACATTTTTCGACTTGAAAGAGATGTTGGATTTACAAGACATTTGGAGATGTATGAATGGGACTTCCAGGGAATTTACATATTACTCAGAGAGATTTAAATCACATTCTAGAATAGATATGATTTTGATATCTAAAAATTTGATGATGGATATTAACAAAGTTGATATATTACCTAAGACTTTATCAGATCATAATCCAGTAATGTTGACTCTTAAAGGGAAACGGAATGTATTTAGATGGAGATTGAATGAGTCACTACTACGGAATAATGATGTAGTAGATGTATGCAAAAAAAAATTAAGAGAATACTTTCAATTTAATTTGAACAAAGGGACTAATATTCAAACTGTATGGGAAGCCAGTAAAGCATATATGAGGGGTTATTTTATTCAATACAATGCTCAAATGAGGAAGAGAAAACAAAAAAGAATTCAATTGATTTTAGATGAAATTAAGAGTAAAGAGTTAGATTTGAGAGATAAACCAATGGATGACACTTTGCTCACTCAAATTAAATTTCTACAAAAGCAAATATCAATGATATTAACTCAAGAGATAGAGACTCAAATGAAATTTACAAAACAAAAATATTTTGAATATGCAAATAAACCAGGTAGATGGCTGGCTTATAAATTGAGGAAACAAAGACAAAAGAATTTGATTACTAATATTCAACATGAAGGAAAAACTCTGGTGAATAGTATGGACATTCAAAAAACCTTTCATGACTATTATTCTAAATTATATAAAAAACAAGATGTCAACTTGGATGAGATTGAAGAATATTTGAATAAACAAAAACTAACTGTTCTTAATGACCAACAAAGATTGATATTAAATAATGTTATAACAAAAGAAGAATTGATAAAAGCTTTTAAGAAAATTAGTAGTGGAAAAGCTCCTGGACCGGATGGATTGTCAGCAGCCTACTATAAATGTTTTGAAGAGGATTTATGTCTACCTTTGCAGAAGACTATGAATTCTATTTTGGAAACAGGAATTATGCCTGAAACTTGGAAAGAAGCACATATAACATTGATACCCAAAGAACAACAGGATTTAACATTAACTAAAAATTACAGACCAATATCTTTATTGAATAATGACTATAAGATATTTACAACGATATTAGCAGAAAGAATGAAGAATATACTTAAGGATTTTATTCATCAAGACCAAGCTGGTTTTTTACCCAAAAGACAAATTCATGACAATGTCAGAAACATAGTAGACGTAATTGAATATTTGGATCAACACTATGATAAACAAGCTGCCTTGATATTTATTGATGCTGAAAAAGCCTTTGACAACTTAAATTGGCCTTTTATGTTCAAAGTTTTGGAAAATATGAATTTTGGAGGACTAAAAATGTTAAGTTGTTTAAGAATAATTATATTCCACTTTGGATGGATATTAAAAAAGATTTGGAACATTGGGAAAAACTGCAATTATCATTATTAGGTAGAATTTCAGCAATTAAAATGAATGTTTTGCCAAGAATTTTATATCTTTTTCAAACACTACCTATATTGGCATCAGAAGAACCTTTTAAACAATGGCAGCGAGATATTTCTAAGTTTATTTGGCAAGGGAAAAAACCAAGAGTAAAATATAAAGTCTTGCAAGACTCTAAAGAAAGAGGAGGACTAGGTTTACCGGATTTGAAATTATATTATGCTGCTTGTTGCTTGGTTTGGATTAAAGAATGGATAGTTTTGAAAAATGAAAAATTATTGAATTTGGAAGGACATGAATTAAGATATGGATGGCATGGATATTTGTGGTATGATAAAGTTAAAGTTAATGTGGATTTTAAAAACCATTATATTAGAAGATCCTTGTTAAGAATCTGGAATAAATATAAATTAATCTTATGTTATAAAAGACCCTTATGGATTTCTACACAAGAAGCATTTTACAGAACAGAAGTAAGAAATAAAGATAAATGGTTAACCTACAAAGACTTTTTAAAGAAAGAACAAGGACAATATATAATTAAATCAATAGAAGAATTGGTATCAGAGGGATACAGTTTTCAATGGCTTTCATATATGCAGCTCGTAGAGAAATTTAAATTAGATAAGAAAGACCTTGAATTTGAACAAACCAAATCGGAATTTGAGATACAACTATGTGAGACAGATGATCATCTAATTGCAAAAATGTATAAATTATTGTTAAAAGGTGAAATGGTAGAGGAACAAGTTAAAGACTGTATGATTAAATGGGCTAAAAATATTGGCCATAATATTCAAATGCAACAATGGGAAGATATGTGGACCAAAGGGTTAAAATTTACTTTGTGTTATAATTTAAAAGAAAACTTTTATAAGATGATGTACAGATGGTATATGACCCCACAAAAACTTTCTAAAATGTATGGAAATGTCTCCAACTTATGTTGGAAATGTAAAAAAAAAGAGGGGTCTTTTTACCATATGTGGTGGACATGTGAGACTGCAAAGAAATTTTGGACTCAAATACATGCATTGATGCAAAATATATTACAAATTCGAGTTCCATTTAAACCGGAATTTTTCTTACTGGGAATAATTGATGGACAACCCGGGAAGCAATTTACAAGGATTATGCAATACATGATTACAGCAGCAAGACTTATTTTTGCACAAAATTGGAAAAACCAGATATCGCCTACGATACAAGATTGGATGTTAAAATTGATGGATATGGCAGAGAATGATAAACTGACATGTTTATTAAAAGAAAATCCAAATAATTATTTCCTTAAAGAGTGGAAACCATTAACTGACTATTTACAAGATGCGGGAGGGGCAAAGCTTATATGGGGATTTGAAGATTAAAATATATATATATTGATGTAATAGACAAGAAATATTCTTTAATATTATATATAGACCTAGCATGTAAGATAAAATTTTTAAAATACCATGACCAGATACAAATCGGAAGTTGACCAAATTCTATGTTTCAGCTTTATCTTTTTTTCTTTTTTCCTTTACTACACTTTTTTACCTTTTCTTTTTTCTTGATTTGTATTTCTATTTTCTTTTCTGTTTCAAACTTTTATCTATGTAAAATTAAAATCTAATAAAATTTGTTAAAAAAAAAAAGATTGAGGGTTTTGTAAAACCCGAAGTGACCTGCGGCAGGTTTATCATGAGATAGCTGCAGTACTTCTTCTCGTAGGTTTCCAGCAGGTACATAATAGCAACCCCTGAAATGTAGTAGATTATCGCTCCAGGGCCATTGTCCTGATTGGTTGTTCGGTAGTTGGGATATTTCCCGTATCTTTTTCTTAACCAATGGATCCTGTTGCTGCTGCTCTCAAATGTCTTGTAATAGATTGCTGGAGGTTTGTAGTACAGCGATTCGTTCTACAGGAATGACCGTTTGTCTCATCAATTCTTTCTTGGTTTGGTCATATTCTGGCTTGCATGAAAGTGCATCTGCTCGTTGATTCTTCCCTCTCGGAATGTAGGTGACTTTGAAATCAAAGCAGGAAAAGAACAAAGAACAACGGATCTGACGCTGATTGAGGTTGCGTGCTGTTTTAAGATGCTCTAAGTTCCGATGGTCCGTTCTTACCTCAACAACATGTCTAGCCCCCTCCAGGTGGTGTCTCCAAACTTCAAAAGCGACTTTGATGGCCAATAGCTCTTTGTCCCATATAGTATATGCTTGTTCGGGTGCTGTTAGTTTTCTCAAGTAGTAGGCACAAGGTAAAAGTAACCCATCTTCCGAATTTGCCTGAAGTAGCACCGCCCCAATGGCAATATCTGAGGCATCAGTCTCTACTACAAATGGTAATGCTGGGTTGGGGTGTTTCAAAATGGGGTCGGTCATAAAGAGAGCCTTTAACTTGTTGAAAGCTTGGGTCTCCATGTTTCCCCATTGGAAGGTAGATCGTTTACGCAATAAGTTGGACAGCGGAGCTGTGATTTCTGCAAATTACGGTATGAAATTTCTGTAATAGTTAGCGAATCCTAGAAGTCGCTGTACATCCTTGGCCCGTTTAGGTGTTTGCCATGACTGTAACACCTCTATCTTGCCTGGTTCCATCTCGATTCCAGTGGCAGAGATCCGATGTCCCAAAAATTCTATCATCTCCTAAGCAAACTGGCATTTTTCCAGTTTGTCATAGAGTTGGTTTTCACACAGGCATTGTAACACTACTCGAACATGCTGGACATGCATGTCATGGGATGAGGAGTAAATCAGGAGATCATCTAAGTAGATTATTAAAAACTGGTCTAAAAGGTCTTTAAAAATGTCATGCATGAAATACATGAAGACTGCAGGAGCATTAGACAACCCAAATGGCATGACTGTGAATTCAAAATGGCCGTAACACATACGGAACGCTGTTTTCCATTCATCTCCTGCTCTAATTCGTACCAGGTTATAAGCACCTCTTAGATCTAATTTAGTAAAGAACTTGGCCCCTTGGACCCGTTCCAGCAGTTCCGAAATCAAAGGTAACGGATATCTATTCTTGATGGTAATGTCATTTAATTTGCGATAGTCACAACAGAGCCGTAACTCTCCTGATTTTTTTTTAACAAAAAGCACTGGTGCAGCTAACGGTGAAGTAGATGGTCAAATAAATTTCTTTTTCAGATTGGAGTCTAAAAACTCTCGGAGAGCTATTCGTTCGGGTTCTGATAAAGAATAAATTTGTCCCACTGGAAGTTTGGCACCGGGAATTAACTCAATGGGACAGTCGTAAGTTCTACGGGGAGGAAGCTGTTCTGCTTCTTTTTCATTGAAGACATCCAGGTAGTCATGGAATGGTTCCGGAATCTGTTTTTTAATTTCAGTCATATAAGTACCGGCGACTGTAACTGTCTGATGTTGACCACATTGTGGACTAAAAAATTCCACTTCCCCGCTTGACCAGACAATCCTTGGTTCATGGACTCTTAACCAGTCCAAACCTAAGACTATGGGAAACTTTGGTGTGTCCACTAAGTAAAAGTTAATCTCTTCTAGATGAGTTCCAATCTTCATACTCAAGCGTTGAGTGATAGCTGTCACTGGTCCAGACCTCAAGGGTCGTCCATCAATGGTTTCCACCCTCACAGGAGGTTGGACCTTGGTCTGAGGAATTCCCCATCGTCTCGCGAATTCCATATCCATACAGCTAATAGTGGCCCCGGAGTCCACCATAGCTTGAACTGTAACTATTGGTGCCTGATCCAATTGTAAAGTCACAGTTAATGCCAAATGTCCTGGGGGAAAGAAACTTCGCTGTGATCGCTGTGATCCTTGGCCTTCAGTACACCCCACCCAACCTAATTGCCCCCTTAGGTTGGGTGTCGTCCGTTTCCCGCCTGAAAGACCGCCTTGGTCTTGACTGGGCAGCTATCCGCAATATGTCCAATACCAGCACAACGTAGGCATTAGCCTTCTCGCCGGCAACGTTCTTTTTCGGTTTGAGTAAGGCGTGGTCGAGCCCCCTCTAAAGGCGGTATCATCTGTGGAGTTTCCTCCATCGGTCTCTGATTGCGGTAAGGTGGACTAATTCCTGAATAGAAAGGGCGTCTTTCCCGGCGTTGCTGCAATCTTCCATCAATCTGAAGGCAGAGGTGCGTTAATTCCTTCAGGGTAGAGGGACATTGAATACGGGCGAGTTCATCTAATATTTCTGCTGATAAACCTTCTTGAAATTGATCTACCAGTGCCTCTTCTCCCCAGTGTAAATTTTGAGCGATAGCCCGGAATGTACTAATGTAATCTGCTACAGGTGATTGGCCTTGCCTTAATCTGCGTAATCTGCAACTAGCTGATTGGACCTTTACCGGGTCCTCATATATGTCCTTTAATTGTTGAATGAATTCCTCAAAATCATCTAATATGGGGCTTTGTTGAATGATGAGAGGCGAGGCCCACTGGGTGGCAATTCCAGTCAGGAGGGCAATAATAAATCCTACCTTGTGCCTGTCAGTAGGAAAATCCTCCTCACATAAACTTATGCACAGCTGTCACTGAGCCAAAAAGGCTGGAAATTGGCTTAGGTTGCCATCAAATTTTTCCGGTGTAGCCACAGGGCATCTTGGGCACGTTGGTACTGCACTTGCCAGTTGTGCAAGAAGTTGTGCCAGCTGGGCACTTAAGGAGGCGACCTGTTGCTGGAGTTGTTCTGACTCGGATGATAAGGTTTCCTTGGCTACAAGCTTTCTGGCCTTGCTTTTCCTCATCAGAATGGGTGGTCAGGGACAATCTGTCCTGTTCCAACTGAACACAGAGACTTGAAATGCTTAACAGTCTTTATTGAGTGACAGGCTTCAAGCTAATCCTCTTTGGTTATGGGGCACAATACTGTATTGCTTCAACCTGATGGTTTTTTGATCTGGGAACAATACAACAGAATAGGAACAAGGCAAGGCAACACAAACAAGACAATCAGTTCTATCAAGAATAATTACCAGACCGGTTCTGGAGATTAACTAGCAAGCCAACTTACACAACTACGGATCTACTAGGTGGTAACTGCTTCAAGAATTAATTTAGTTAATACACAGTTTAACAGGAACAAAACAGGGTGTTATGGTTTTTGTCAAAGGCAGGCAAAGCTGGGTTAGGAGGAAGGTGGAAAGGCTGGTGTTTACAAGCTGGCTGGATTTAATAGGAAGGAATGGGAAGGGTTAATTAACTGGGTTGTTCTGAAAACAGGTAGTTGGGAGCTTGCTAGAAGATCCTCTGCTGTCAGACTTTCAATAGTTGAGATCTGAGGCAAATTAGGGTCAGATTATTTCAGCCAGCAACAGTATGCTGTTGACAGGTGATAATCGGTCTTTTGTCCTTATCAGCAGGAGGCTTGGAATTCTGGAAGGCAGCAGAAGCAGCAGCAGCAAAGGGAGACAGCCAGAGACGAAGCCAGCCCAGAGACGAAGCCAGCCCAGAGACGAAGACAGCCAGAGACGAAGACAGCTCAGAGACCAGATCCGTCAGCGGAGACAGGCATGGAGGAAAGCCACGGCTTTGACACTGAAAAGGCAAGGAAAGCAACTGCAGGAAATCACCTCAGAACTGTGACGGAAGACAGCTCCAAAAAGTAAGGAGAGCTGGTTGATCGGTAGATCCGAGGCTGGAGTTAGTCAGAGGATAGGGAGGCTAGAGATTGCTGAAACAAGGCTTCTGTGGTATAAGCAGCTGCGGAAGAAGTCTGACTGAAGGTATGTGAGACTCCTGAAGAACGGTTGTCCCTGACAACCCGTTCTTCGTTGTTTCCTCCTTTTATACTTTGTATCTCGCGCTGTTCGAATGCAGCAGCCAATAGGCGCTCTGCGTTCTTGGCTCTTTTTTTTGAAATTGAGTTCAACTCTGCTGCAACGTTTTTATCATTGCAACGGAGTTTCACCTTTTCCCTTTTCCTGCTGCCAGACTTGGCCTCTTTTGACCAGTCCTTCCTAACACTTTGCTATTATTTTGATTAATGGTGAGATGTTGCTGCTTAGAACAACTAACTTAACAAAATAAAAACATTACACAATCTAGCAAAACACTTCAGAGTTATTGATCACATTTATCCAAATTCTGACTTGAATTGCATAGATGTAGAAAGAACTGGTGGAATCAGAATGGAATCTGAACTTCCTGCAATATTGTGAGCACCCTGGATCTTCAGTAAACTGTAGAGAAGCACTTACATCTTCCCATTTATGAGGGAAAAAAGATAAAGAAAAGGATGAGAAAGGTGAGTCGAGCAATTTCCAGATGGCCAGTAAACTGTTTACTAATGGTCATTCAAATCCCTAAATCAAATGCTTTGTAAAGGAATAGGAAAAATATTATAAAATACTTGCTCAACTTTGCTTATGCTTTCTGTTGATTCAGCCTCCTCTAAATAGGTGCATTGGAAGAGCTTTAGTAGAGTCAGTACTGGTTGAAGCCATTTTGTAGTGGCAGTAAATCAAGTGGTGCCCAGAAGAATTGTTATGGACTTAACAATGCCTGATCAAAAAACTTCCAGTATTTGCAGGCAGGAACTTCAGATGGCACTGGACAATAGCTCTTAAACTACTATCTATACCTTTCGACATAACTCTGAAGTTGATACTAGTGGCTTCACTGGAGGAAGAGACAGAGGAAATTATCTTGTTTGAGATCAGTATTAACAAGGAACTTTCTGATGTGATGTATTTCTGGACCTATCTTCTGTTGGAAGTCCCTGCAAATCAGCATGCATCATTAGCATATGAGAAGTTCGTTCTAGGATGACTCTCTATGTGCTTAAGGAGGAAGCTGTTTGTTGCTCCTCCCACTTTCTCTTTCTCTCTCTCTCTGCCTCCTTCCACCATCGGAGAAGCAGCATGTGGCTGCTCCTCTCCATCTTGAGGCCATGCGGCCTAGAATCAGGAGGTTTTGCCCTTTCTGCATGCAGCCTCTAGCAGCAATGAGAGCTAGGGGTGAACACACTTTAGGGAAAAAGGAGAACAAGAATCCTTCATGTAACTGGACCAAATAAACGTAAGAACTCTTTTGTACTTACTTTTTGAACCTACTTTGTCTAAGCGTGTGATTCTTTATGCTTGGGTGGGCTAAGTGTGTAATATCAATAACCTATATCTCTCTAGCATGCTCATTAATGCTATTGTTAATAATATTCCTTTCTGTGCACTTATTGTCTCACTACATTAAGCTCTGCTCCATTCAGTGGTTCCTAGCAGTCCACTAATGGCATCATCTTCAACTCTAGACAAAATAAACTGTGTCCACAGTCTTATACACCATTTTCCTTCATAACACCCTTCCTGTCCAGGCTCCAGTTTTCAAATCCTTTGCTAAATTCCTAATGGTATTATTCTATAATCAACTGAGTGGTTTGTAGATTGCATTTCACTGACTAAGCTTCTGCATCAGCAATGTACTTTGGTATTTTCTTCATACTATAATGCTACTCTATAAAGTATGTGTTTTCACAAAATTGTCCACTAAACTATAGGGGTAACAACTCTGTGTAGGAGCTGTGGATTATTTTATCCTCAGACAACAGGAAATTATGACTGCAAATCAAATTCTGCCTGAAAAATTTTCTGTGTCAGCAGTGGCCAAACCAAATCTTAGAAGGATGTGTTTTCATATTGTAGCAGGCTGGTTAACTTTACTGGTTCTCCATACCATTTTTTAAAGATATGTCTAAAAGATTCCTGGGGATGATTTTGGGGTGCAAGTATATATCTTTTAAATGTATTCACTCTTAATACACTGTTTTATCATAGTATTCAGACACATTTTATGTCAGAGTTTAGGATTTCACTGTGATTTCAGTCACACTGAAGTACTGTACACTTAGTTCCTTCCCTTCTCTGTTCTTTATGTTTCTTGGAGATGAATTAAGTCTAGTCCTCAAAGTATTGCTCAAGGTCACTTAAAATGGGAGAGCCAGTTTTGTCTAGTGGTTAAGGCAACGGGCTAGAAACCAGGAGACTGAGTGTTCTAGTCCCGCCTTAGGCATGAAAGCCAGCTGGGTGACCTTGGGCCAGTCACTCTCTCTCAGCCCAACTCACCTCACAGGGTTGTTGTTGTGGGGAAAATGGGAGGAGGAAGGAGTATTAGGTATGTTAGCTGCCTTGAGTTATTAAGATAAAGTCCTCCTGTTTTATTTCCTATTGATTTCCTATTATTTAGGATGCGATATAAAATGTATTTCATGTGACCTTGGCTGTCATGTTTATTATTGTTTGCTCTCAATTGTAGTAGATTTTAAATGCACACCTGTACCTTCAAGTTGAAGGAAAACCATAGGAAAGAGTAGTTAGATTAGCTTCATGAATTGCTCATCCTTCAGCCTACATGGATATAATCATTTCATATAAAATCAATACTTTAAATATAGTGTATATTTAGTAGACTAAAACACAAGAAATTCTTCTTATATGGCTGAGGTTATGAATCCTATGTATATTTGTCTCTACATTACCTCTGCTGAAAATGGAATTTATTTCTAATGAGAGGAATTTAACATTCAACAGTTTTAGCACTACATATGTCAAAGTCAATTATGCAATATCCCCTTTGCATGGAGTAAGAATGTGTGTTTGGGACTGTACTCATTTTCCTGAGATGGATGATACAGAAGCTATTATTTATTTCTCATCTAAAAATGGAGTTTGTTCAGATGAGTAGTTTTGTTTAGGAATTCTAATTAAGGGAAACTGTCAGGATGGCATCCTGCCATTCTGCTTTAGATCACTGGGATTTATAGCTGGATGGGATTTGTAGTACTAGTCAGCAATGTCCTGCCATTTTGCTTTAGATAGATGGGGTTTGTAGTAACTAGTTAATGCAAAGCCTGCAGTAATTAGATAGACTGCTTGCCAGACCGTTAGAGATGGGGTTGGTAGACAGGTGTTAGGGAGGGGAGAGAGGAACCAGGCTCCAAGGCCATCCATCTGGGGAGATCACAGACCAGCAGTGTAAAGTTATGGGAAGTGAGTCAGGAGGGGAGGGGTGGGCGAGGGGTGCTTGAGAGTCTGACAGGTTCTAAAATATGTTTGCATGGGGAAATTCTCAGCTTGCTCTTTGCATCGGTTCTATTCACTGGTATTAATAAAAGAACTTTTTATATCCTATTATGGCTTGTGCGAAAAGTTTCTGAATTAATATCAAAGGAGTGAGTCATCACACAAACATAGCTTTATGTTTTTAAAATGAAAGAACCCATTCCCATACACCAGCCTACGTCCCATAGAATTCAAGAGATCTTGCTGCCAGCTGGATAAATTTATACAGCATCCCAGCCTAATTCTCCTGTTTTCATTTTGTTTTGCTGTTGTTCCATTTGAAAGCCTAACCCCTTTTCACATATTATACCTTCAGGGAATGAATTTGCATATTTGAAATTTCAGTGTTTGAAACCAATCCAGGGCATTATCCAAATGAGTTGTGTTGCTTCCCTAATAATCTCACCGGGTTAGCCGTTTTGTCTACAGTTATGATTTCCCTGCCCCTGTGCATGTCCTTAAACAGCACAGGGGAACAAGATGAAGAAAAGAAATGGCGAAGCTGCCTAAACATGGGGGATAGCAATGCCAAACAGAAAGATGTTACCCTCACAAACCTGAGGGAGAGTTTCACTGTGTCTCTCCAACTTTAAATAAAGACTACTCCAAATTTCTCCCCAATAAATGGAAATATATTAGGTATTCGTGTATTTATGTATTCATGTATTCATGTATGTTTGTATTCATGTATGTATGTATGTATTTATTTAAATGTATTGGATGCCCAACTCCAGTGGACTCTGGGTGGTGTATAAAATTAGAAAAATAACATAGAAACGGCTAAAAACATTAAATCAAACCCACACTAAAATGATCTAATAAACAAAATCCACAAAACGATAAAGAGCCCTTAAACAATAATAAACATCAACCCCAGGCCTGGGACCAAAGCCAGGTTTTCAAAGCTTTCTGGAATCTTAGGATCTTTTTCCTCCTCATCAACACACACAATCTGGGAAAAAGTGGGTGTCAAAGGTTTATCCCAGCCATGCCTCCTCTCTAAATGGCATAGTCTATGTTTGTATGTGTGTATGTGTGTGTGCGTGTGTGTGTGTGTATGTATCAAACCAAACAAGATGGTGGTTGTAGCAGCACAATCAACCCCCTCCCCCTTTTCTATGTGCATTGACACCACACACATGTGCAAAGAGGAAGGGCTTTGTTGGTGCTGCTGTGACTACCGTCCTGCTTGTTTTGATCCCCTGCAGTTATTTATTTATTTATTTATTTATTTGTTTATTTATTTATTTGTCATATTTATATCCCGCCCATCTCCCCCACAAGGAGGGACCCTGGGCGGTTCACAACAAAAGTTTAAAATCAGTAAAAAATCTATAAATAACAATAATATACAATAAAATATCTAATACAGTCCGATCCAAGGAATGGTAGATCTTACTTATTGCTTTCTTATATATTACCTATATTGCTTTCTTTCTAAGCTATTTCTCTTCTGCTATTTTTTTTCTCAGCAGAAATTAAGTATAGCTCAAAGACCTAATAGAAGAACACCACAGAAACCCAGATAGAAAAAAAACAACTTGGCAGATGCTTTTTTTAAGAGGAGTGTAACACCTCTGAACTGGTGTGACAGTTCAGGATTGGTTTCCCATCTTTAATTCATTTTCACTTGACTCCATCCTTGTTCTCTTCAGATTTATCAGAGATCCACTATCAACACTGAGGTCTAATACTATTAAATCTACCAAGTCACTTGGGAGATATTTTCAGAATTTTCCAGAGTATTTCAGATTTAAAATTTTATTCAACATTTTTTCAAAGTCACTTTTAGTTGAAAAAGGAGGCTTTGCTTGGCTAGAAAAGACTGTTCATGGCTGTGCTAAGTATTAGTCAGGGAATCTCCCAGGGGTTCTCTGTCCTGAGAATTAATCCAAAGAAGAGAAAAATTCTGGGGTTCAGGAAACTTATCTCTCCTATCAGTCAGGGTTTTTTTATGAGGACCTGAAGCCTTCTTTTTCTGAGCCTGGCTTCAGAGCATATTTAGAAAACTTGCAAGATTTGAACTTTGTATTTTGTGGAAAGGCGGGTGATCATTCTCTAAATATCCAAGAGCAATGAGCACACCAGGAAAGAGGAAGAGAAGATGCTCTTATCTGACATTGCGCAATAATTTTTAAAATATGAAATATTAAAAAACTTAAACCAGCTAAGTGTTCCATTTCATACAATCTTGGAAAATCCCAGTTAATAGAAATTACTGGTCCCTAGCCTGAAGGATCCCTTATAAACTTGAAAGAAACTTCCTTTCATATAGCTAATTTTTTGTTTATTTTGCACCTGAAAATAAGTTTATTCTGAATGGATCTTTTTTAATTTGAATCCTCAAATAAATTAGATTGATTGGTAACAACGGGCCAACTCTCTTGTTAAGATCATCCATATTTGAAAAAGTACATGTTAGAGAAAATAACATATTTTGAGAAAATTCTGGATTAATGGTGCTTGCTTCTTAAAACAATACAAGTTAGTTACAGTATATGCTTCAAATATGTTTCCGGGTGGAAGACGGTCATGATGAGGGTTTGCCTGACGTGCCTTCCTCTTAGCTCGTTTCTCCCTTTCACCCTGTACTGTTGTGTGGATCCAGAATTGGCCTTTACAGCCACTTACGGATCCACTGTTAAGATTTTGCCCTTGGAAGACAATCTTACTCGGCTACGAGTGATCGCCAAGAAGAAGAATGCTTCAAATATTATCCTTTAAACTGGTTACATTTTTTACAATTGGCTCCATTTTTTCCCAAAAGATGTCAAAACAGGATCATAAATTATTTCACAAAATACTAGAATTAATATATGCTGGTCTTTGACCATAATAAAGACTTGTTTGTTTGTATGAATTAATCAATTACTAAGGTAATTCATAAAGAGAAACTGCCAAAATGTGTTTATACATACTTTTACAGTGTTTTTATTTTTTTAAAATAAAATGCAAGTAATCATTATTAGCACTCTGCAGATCTTTGAAGAAATCCTTTGCTTGCGAAAAGGCTCAAGTGAAGCATCATGTTGCTTCCTTCCCTTTGCCTACTTGGAAGGCTCCTCAGCACTTCTAATAGCCCCGAGTCTCCTCCTGCAGGAAGCCTATCCTAACCATTGGTGGAGTCAGTTGGTCCTTCAAGACAAATTGCATCACCCCTTCCCCTCAATGAGAACTGGATCTCCTCAGTGGCACAAAGCACTGCATCAAAGCAAATCAAAGCAGTCTTGCTAGGACAAGTTATGACTGTATTAGGTGAGAAAATCAATTAGATGATAGAGGTTACAGGGCACTTTATCAGGGCCCAGTAGGAAAGTAGTAGGGTTTGCACTGCAACACTGTGATGCTGCTTGCATCACTCTGACATCCCCCTTCCTCTCCAGACGTTGGTTGGTTGGTTGGTTGGTTGGTTGGTTGGTTGATTATGTACCATCAAATCATTTTTGACTCCTAGCAACCCATATAGATTTTCTCTATGATGATCTATCCCTAACCTGGTTTCTCAGGTTCCCCCAATGGTGCACTCATCGCCACTGTAACTGAGTACATCCACCTTGCTGCTGGTCATCCTCTTCTTCTCTTTCCTTCCACCTTTCCCAACATTAGATCCTTTTCCAGAGAGCTGGGTCTTCTCATGTGTCTGAAGTTGGAAAATTTGAGCCTGGTCATTTGTCCCTTGAGTGAGAACTCTGGGTTGATTTATTCAATGATTGATCCATTGGTTGCCCTGGATTAATTCTGTCATTTCAACAGGAAATACAACAGTACTTTTGAGATTTGCAAAGGCAGACATTGCCTTATCACCAGAACAGGGCAGCAACCATTTTTGTAGGCAGAAATGACAGTCTGTACTTACACAATACAAATCCAATTCTGGGTGCATTTTTCTGCTGAGCTTTTAAAGTATTCTCCTCCTTATATCACCTCAAGTTATCTTGTCAGTTTTGACGTGCTTTACTTCCTTAGAGACTAATGCTTGCAGTTCATTGGCTACTTTACTCCCCCTCAACTACCATGGTCTTTAATATTTTATTGAACTCCATTTAGCATCAATGCTACAATAGTGCAATGGTTATAATATGTGGCTAATTCTGTCCAAAATCAAGTTACAACTTTAGATTTTTTCTTAAGTTGTTTCCAATATTTCTATACTGCCACAGTTATGCAACTTTTGTCAGTTTACAAATTAAATCATCAAAATGGTAAAAACCATAAATATATAACTTTAAAAAAAATGCCAAAGTTGACTAAAGTGAGGGTTAGCCAGAAATTGGGGATGGAGCTTGTTCCAGAAAGTAAAGGAGAAATATAGAAGCAATGCTTCTGGGTCCCAGGTCCCTCTAAAGCACAATGGACAAATTTGAAATAAGATTTTGGAATTAATAATAAAGATCCTTCCCATGGGAAAATGCTTTTGTTTTGAATTTTTTAAAAAAAGCATAATAAGATAAGACTTTAAAAATTGGACACTAGAGGGAACTACAGTGAACTAAAGATTATAATTAAAGGAGAAGAACTGTCAAACTCAACTCACAATTACAGAATGAAGCAAAATATTATAATATTGGACATATTGGATGATATTTGTGGACTCAGAAGTTAATCTTAAATGTATCTGCCATTATCGATAGACTGTGTTCAGATGTTAAGGAAGAGGAACAAGTTTTACTAGACAGGACTGAATCTGATCTGAAAGTGGATTTAAAAATGACAAGCTACAAGAATGATATGGAAAAAGATGTTACACTGGATATACAAATGAAACCGGCTGATGTTTTAATAATTGAAAGGGATATACAAATGGCAAACCAAAAGACTGACTTGGATAATTTTCTTATATTGCATTTACAAAAGAGACCTGTTAAAGTTCTGAGGATTTTGTGAGAAGGAACAAAGAAAAAATGAAAAGAAAACAAGTTCTAGGACATTATTTGAAGGGATTAAAGATTAAGATTATTAAAAGGAAAAGGAAAAAATATATAAAGTGGGTTTATTTGATCAAGGTTAAAATAGATATGTTGTTATTTCTGGTAACCCTTAATGAACTTTTACTGAACAGGACTGAATGATGAGGTTTTAAGGATCTGTTTATGGGTAAGAGATGTGGTATGGGACAAAGAGATTATTTGTTGTATTTTAAGAGAAGGTGATAAATTGTTAAAATTGTTTATACTTGCTGTGACGAAGGGGTAAGTTACTTCTTTATATCTTTCTTTTCCTTTTCTTTGCTATATTATTATTTTCTTTTTTCTTTTTCTTTCTATATTATTCTTTTTTCTGCACTTCCTATTTTTTCTTTTTATTCTTTTATTTTTTGTAGTTTGTATTAGTTTTTATCTGTCTAACTGTGATGTTTAATAAAATTATTATACATTAAAAAAGCAATTGCAGAAATTTTGATATTTCCCCATGAAGTGTATGAATGTATCTTTTCATTAAATAAAAAATTGAAGGTATTTTAACTGAATCAGGTGCCTTCAAATGTTGAATGGCAAACTCAAATTGAATAATGTCTGTTTCAAATCACAAATATACAATTTGATATGAATCAGGGCCAATTTGCACAGGTCTGAATACTGGTTCATATCAACAAAGTTAAAATAACATCAATTTCATGAGTAGCAGAAAATCCATAATCCCTGCATTTTATTTTATAAAATCTCGGCAGCATGAAAGATTCCATTGATCAATTTCACTTCTCCCAGGTTAAAAAGGCTCCAAACGTTAAGTTGACACTTGCCCTTTGTTCCTGTGATGTCCAGTCTGCTGTTTCTCTTTCAGCTGCTAAAATAAAATGCACATCAGCTTTAATGACAGATGGAGAACCAGCACATTCCTCCCATTCCTAAGACAAAGTGAAGTGAAGCAGTCACTTTTATTTGTGCTGAAGCTTCATCTAGCAATTGTAATAGCTGGAAGAAGTTTCTGATACTACACATGTGCAGATGGTTTTTCCACTCATCTACAAAACTGCAAGAAAAAGGCTTTTGACCATGTGCTGCAAACGTGCAGATGCCTTTTCCTGACACTGCTAGATGAGACTTTGAAGGAACACAATACAATTTGTTAAGGAAAATCTGCCACCCATTCACCTCAGTGAAGCAAATCACATCATCTCCATAATACAAAGTGCTTCATTGAGGTAAAGCACAAACTTACTACATATCCATTACAACTGACTAAAACATGTTTACTCCAACAATGGTAAGTAGTTTTCTTATATTATTGAGACAAATCTAAGTCTTCTTGAAAGTGTGTCTTTTGAAGGCCAAATGACAAGTATTAGTATAACAGTTATCTATAGAGGAAAATGACCTAGAATATTTCAGAGGCAACAATCTATATGTCAATTTAGCAAGGGCACAATCCGAAAGTGGCTCATTTTAACAGGTAGCACTTTAAGAGGGGGTGTGTGTCTTGCCATAAATCTCCTGATACGCTTTCACACAAAGAACATAAATACATTGAGGTTTATTCCCAAAACATCCTGGTATTGTCAAGAAACAAGCCTTCTCCTCAGTAGTAGGTAAAACTGCAACCACTCAGAAAACCCTAATTTTTCCCAGGAAGTGATCTGTATCGAATCCTTCTGTGCCAAACATGACATATCACTAAAATCTTCATGGCCATTTGAGACATGTAAGTATCTACTCTGAAAATTGCCATAAACTCTCTTACTGCCTATTACAATTAGAGCTGTGAATAGAGAATAGATTCCACTCTCTTTCCTGCCCTCCCAACATACGTCCTCTTACCCGTAAACGCCGATGCTGGTCAATATAAAAACATTTGTAGGTTTAACTGAAACAGAAATCCAGACCACGGAAGAAGAAATGTCCTGCTCAATTTAACTGAGTGCAGATATAATCAATTAAAGGCTAAGGTGTAATGCAGGACTACTACCTAAGGCAAATTCAATTGCTCACTAAGCCACAAGCACGAGGCCATAAATAAACAACGATAGCACATGTTATGTAACTCTGCACTTCTGCCAAGTGGATTGGTTGGTCCTCCTGGGTATTAACAGTAAGAAGTCATAGTAATTTTATTTAGTACAGGTAAATAATTTTTTGAAAACGAAATGTAAATTAATATCAACAATAGGGCAATGCAACAATCCATGTAAGACATTTCCTAATACAGTATCAAATAACCAGTATAAAACACTTCCTAGTACTAACACAACTGCATCATAAATCTATAGCAAATAATGACAAAGAAGTTTCTTCTGGCTTCATAGAAATGATATTTGACCAAGTTTTAATGTAATTATTTCATGATACCCTACCTTTCTAGTCCAGCAAGGATTCCAGGCAGTTAATAACAGGAACAACGAGAGTTTCCCCCGCATTTTTTTCTTTTCTTTTCTTTTTTTCTTTTGTTTTCCCTAATAACTCCTTTATATCTGTAGATTTGGCTTTCTTGGGTTTGGAGGATAATTTCTTATTAAAAGCTTCCTCTTAAATTTCAGGACTGGCAAATGTTTGTCAGGTCCTGTATTTATGGGCAGGAAGATCTGGTACTGGCTTTTTATTTTCCTAGGACTAGTCTGAAGGGAGAAGCACTAAGAATTATGTGGTATGAGGAGGCTTAGCTTAACTGGTGGCAGCCTATTGCAATTGCCTTTTAGTGGAAACTCTTGGAAGAAGGAGAGAGATAGGGAGATTGTAAATTCCCCCTCCTGTTTTCTAAAAGCAATACTTTGTCAAGAAATGCATTTTATTGTCCTCTTTAAGCTTATAACCAAGGGTCTCTGCTAATGGTCTCATCCTATCAGCAGAAGTCCATCTCCATGCAAACTCTTTTTGCCAAATTGTTCACATAGGGTATTTTGTAGACAGTGCCCCTTTCATAACCCCCAGACTTAGAGAAGAAAATGTTTCATTCTCTTCTTACTGAAAAGAACAGAATATCATGAAAACAGAATCAGTGCAGATGCCCTCTTCAATCCACAATGTCAACATGTTTTAAATTCAAAACAGGGTTGAAAATCCCATTGATTCTCTGAATTGATCCTAAACCAATCTCCATGGATCTTGATCAATTCTGCAACTATTTAATGCTTTAACACCAATTATATTTTTGTGACAGATTACAATCATACCTTGATTGGTTTATTTAGGCAACTGGCTGATTTTTTTAATCTAAATATGACTAACAAATATAAATACAAATAAATATAATGCCTAAAAGTAATATACTTTTATGCAACTAAAATTTATATACAACATGATATACCTACTGTATGTTGATTCTTAACTGGGTCTATTGGCTGAGTCCATTAGATTTGTTTTTGCTCAAAGGTAACAGATAAGTTACCTAATCTTTTAAATGCCTGAACAGTCTTGTAAGTGACAGGACATCAAAAATATGCTGAGCCCACTCACCTTCGAAGAAAAGGTCATTATGCTTTCATTTCTTGGCCTGCATTGTGAACTATGTAGATAAATCACCATGACTTGGAGGCCAATAAAAATACTCCAGGTCCAAAAGGTCAAGTCAAGAATATTAAAACAATTGAATACGTGGCAGAAGAGGAATGAATTCCAAGACAGAGTCTAGTAATATAATACCATCCTTCTTGGCAAGGGTGGCAAGATTTTTTTTTCTTTTTAAAAAGACAACTGAGATGTGCACTGGATATCAACATGTTGCAATTTTTTAATTGCCCAGATGTGACATATTAACATTTTCTTAACATGTTTTGCAGAATTCTCTTTGACATGTTCAATCTTTCTTCAAGAATAAAACAATTCAACATTAGTTACTGCTGCCTATTTGGAAAAAATCTGTATTTAATTCTAAAGATAAGCCCTTAGTAAATGATAAGATATTTTCTATATTTTTATTTAGTCAATTAACACTCACATCCAAGCAAAAAGAGAACATAATTTCAAAAGAAAGAGTGCTCCCTTTGTAACACTGTGAGCAGTCTGAGGTGGACTGTTATGAACTTTGGTGAGCCCTTCAAATGAGTGGTTGCTTCTTTTAATTTGGATTTTAGCCAAGTTAAAAGAAAAAAATGAGCCAGGACTACATATTTAAAAGAAATCTGCCACAAATGTCCACAAACTGCTTTTACAGTGGTGAGATCTCTAAACCACTCCATTGCAGCATGGAGGACAATATGCACTGAAGACAGCTACACACAGCCTCCTTGTCCCAGCATGAGGACATCCCACTAGCCATTTCCACTCATCTCTGCTTGTCTTTTAGTATCATCCCACATAAGCGCACCTTATGCTGATTTTCCACTTAGTATCTTAAGCCTTCCTTAAGCCTTCCATTTCCCAAGTGGAAATGGTGCTTTCACTTATTATTTCACAATTTAATCATACAGTCTTTAACTTGTGGCTTTAACTAGGGGCGTGGTGGCTCAGCGGGTAAGACGCCAGGCTTGTCAATCGGAAGATTGCAAGTTCGGAGGTTCGAATCCCTAGCCCCGCATGACGGAGTGAGCTCCCGCACTCGCCCCAGCTCTTGCCAACCTAGCAATTCGAAAGCATGCAAATGCAAGTAGATTAATAGGTACCACTTTGGTGGGTAGGTAACAGCGTTCTGTGCTTGTCATGCCGGCCACATGACCGTGGAAGCGTCTTCGGACAACGCTGGCTCTTCGGCTAACAAACGGAGATGAGCACCGGCCCCTAGAGTCGGACACGACTGCACAAATGTGCGGGGGGAACCTTTACCTTTTTTTACTTTAACTTGTTCCTCTACCATTTCCCCTTTTAACAATAATTTATACATTTTAGCAATCAGGTGGTCATCTGTCTCACATAGTTGTATCTCAAATTCTGATTTAGTTTGTTCAAATTCAAATTTTTTAAAATCTAATTTAATTTTTTCTACAACTTGCATATAGGAAAGCCATTGAAAAGAGTATCCTTCTAAAGCAAGTTCATCTTTTGTTTTAGTTATATAATGTCCTTGTTCCTTTTTTAGAAAGTCCTTATAAGTCAGCCATTTATCTTTACTTCTTACTTCTGTTCTGTGAAATGCTTCTTGTGTTGAAATCCATAAAGGTCTCTTATAACATAAAGTTGATTTAAAGATCTTCTAATATAGTGATTTTTAAAATCCACATTGACTTTAACTTTTTCATACCACAAATATCCATGCCATCCATATCTTAATTCATGACCCTCCAAATTCAATAATTTTTCATTTTTAAGAACTATCCATTCTTTAAGCCATACCAGACAACAAGCTGCATAGTATAATTTCAAATCTGGGAGACCTAGTCCACCTCTTTCTTTTGAATCTTGCAAAACTTTATATTTTATTCTTGGTTTTTTCCCTTGCCAAATAAATTTAGAAATATCTTGCTGCCATTGTTTAAAAGGTACTTCTGATGTCAATATAGGTAGTGTTTGAAAAAGATATAGAATTCACGGCATTATGTTGTTCCAAGTACTCCGATACATCTAGTACATTTCTGACATTATCCCGGATTTGTCTCTTAGGTAAAAATCCTGCTTGATCTTGATGAATAAAGTTCTTAAGAATGTTTTTCAATCTTTCTGCCAATATCGTTGTAAATATCTTATAGTCATTGTTCAGTAAAGATATTGGCCTATAATTCTTTGTTGAAGTCAAATCTTGTTGTTCTTTTGGGATCAATGTTATATGAGCTTCTTTCCAAGTCTCCGGCATGGTTCCTGTTTCCAAAATCGAATTCATGGTTTTCTGTAAAGGTAAGCATAGTTCATCCTCAAAGCATTTATAGTAAACTGCTGATAGGCCATCCGGTCCAGGTGCTTTTCCACTATTAATTTTCTTAAGAGCCTTTACCATTTCCTCCATTGTTATAGGGTTATTTAACATTACTCTTTGTTGATCATTAAGAATAGTTAATTTTTGCTTACTCAAATATTCATCTATATCAACTGATTTAACATCTTGTTTTTTATATAATTTTGAATAATAGTCATGAAAAGCTTCTTGTATATCTATATTATTCATTAAAGCTTTCCCTTCATGTTGTATATTAGAAATTATACTTTGTTTCTGCAATTTGTAAGCTAACCATCTACCTGGTTTGTTTGCAAATTCAAAATATTTTTGCTTTGTAAATTTCATTTGAGTCTCTATCTCTTGTGTCAAAAACATTGACATTTGCTTTTGTAAAAATTTAATTTGAATCAGCAAGTATATACAAAACTACCACCTTAGTTTTTTTTTAATCCAGCTGAAATAAATTCTTCTCCAAGTTGTTTTTGAATTAGGTACTTAATGTCTTTTTTACAAATATGAGTCTCTTGTAGACAAATAATATCCAATCTCAGTATTTTCAGGAAATAAAAAGTTTTTCTCCTTTTTTGTGGAGAATTTGTGCCATTAATATTCCATGTTAAGTATTTATATTCCATAGGTATTTTGATGTTTAAAAACCTTTTTGGATTGTAAACATATTCTTACATTTCTGTATATATAAATACAAATATATTTCATATTCATATATTAGAAACATTTGCACTTGCATTATGGCTCTGAAACCATGTTGTATTTCCTTGAAGAGTTTTGTTGACACCCTTCCTTTCTAACAGGCCTTGATAGATAGCTGTGCCCATAGAAAGATAAAGTGTACTTTCCAAGGATAGCTTCTCCAGGGAAAATATATTGTTTAATAACGGTCAAGGAGCCCTAGCAAGGATGGAAGGAAGTTCCTAATATGGAGTGAAGGAAGGAAGTTCCTAATATGGAATGAGGGTAAGGTGGAGTATGGGTAACTGAGTAAGGGGTGGTCTTCTAAAGGAGGAGTTGAATGGAATCTATATAATGTGCTGTAGGAAGGGGGTCCTGCGCGGCCGCCCACCTAACAGCTTGCTGTCATTGCTTTTGCTCTTGGGTGAATAAACTCCTAACTTCATGCAATTTGTCAGTTTCTTTACTCCCGGCTCAGGAACGAACCTGGTAAGATAAAATTTACTTCTAACATTTTGGCACCCCAGATGTTTTACTGAGCTAACCTAATAGAGTGGGTCCCAGGGGGATAACACGCCCTGCCGGCACCGGGCCATTTGCCCAGAGGGTTGTGATTTTCCTGTGGGACCGCCCAGAGGGTAGTAAAGGGAACTTTGGTTTTTATGCCAGCTGATTGCATGAACCTAGGACAACTCCACAGTGGGTGAGTACCTGAAAATTTTATTCCTTTTATAAGCCCAGTGAATGTGTGTGCTTGATTCCTTTTATAAAACCCGACTGTCGACCAGGGCTGTGTGTCAAACTGGTTCAAGACGCCCCCGGGCCTCTGCTAGCTCTTTTGGGCATTGACCAGAGTAACTCGGATAGCCAGTGGGACCAGGGCGATACGCGTGCCCGGACAGGTTGCGATTGAATGCATGAATGAACTATAACTGGGCAATTACCGCTTGTGAGCTAAAAGTAGAAAAAGGTGAATAAGTAATTGAAGACTTGGAAGCGCGCAGAGGGTCGGTACTCTAATAGGGAGTCTCTGGGTGTTTAGACACACCCCAAATCCGACGGGCACCGGTGCCATGCTTAGGGACACGAGTGGTTATGGGGCATACTAAGTCGACGGTACCCCCATCTTCCCCCTTAGGGGCGTTGTTGAAGGCTTGGGATAAGGGGATTGTGCCCACCCAGCCAGGAATGAAGAAAAGACGTGCACGTGAGCTATGTATAGAATGGACTCAATATTTAGACACAAGCGGTAATGCAATCTGGCCTCCTATGGGTACATTTCACTGTGAGAAATTGAAGCTTCTTAAACTTCAGCTGAAAAGAAATAACCCTGATCAATTATCCTATTGGCATTGCTGGAATGAGCTTGCAGACCCACCCTCAATTGCCAGTGCTCCTGATTCCCAACCTTCGTTAGGAAGTCTCCAGGTGGTCAGGTGAACCCTGGTCAAGCTTGGGTACTTTCTACTATGAGAAACTTAAGACTTTTAAAACACTTACAACATGATCATGCCAGTTAAGCTCAAATATTTGTGTAAGTATCTGTAACCAAAATGTTTTCTGTTTGTTAAGTATTAGTCTGTGTACATTTGTATGTATATTTGTTGAGGGAAATGGTGCAGGTTTTATGTTTGTGTATGTCTATATATGTGTGTATAACATGAACATCTGTCGGCTGAAGAGGGAAAGTCTGTGAAAATTATGTATGTATGTATGTATGTATGTATGTATGTATGTATGTATGTATGTATGTCAGTTTGTCCCTTTAGGAGTTAAATGTGAGTCTGTCCCTTTATGGAACTAAATTTCTCCACAGTAAGGGAATGCTTCGAATTTTTGGAGATCCATAGCTCTGGCCAGGCTGTGGCTCTTCCAACTTTTTGGCTATGCAACCCTTTCTGTTATTTACTGTGAATAGTTGGACATGGGATTTGATCGTGCCATGTGTCCAGTTATTTGCACTTCCTGTAGTTGTGTAAGTTTTGTGTTTGTTTTCTAAGTTGAGTACATACAAGAAGAAAGGTGAGGTTGTTTGTTGTTTACCATATAATCTTTATTGTATGATATGTACATGCCATCTTGAATGTTTGCCATCTTTGGAAAGGGAAAGGGGGAAGAAAATTGATTTCCTGTGAAAGGTTGTGTGTGTATACATGAGAAGCTCTTTCTATCTGTGTGTGTTTCTATCTCCCCTGGTTTGGTTTTCATTATGTTTTTTTTTACTCCAACTGGGCTACACTTATGTGTGTGTAAGTTTGTATAAATCTCCTGTTTGCTGACCAGGGCTGTTCCTCTGATTTCCTAGTTGCAAATAAGGAACTGAAGACTGTATGTGCCCTGGTAGGCTGTGCTTGATGGAACTTGGGAGAAAGAGTGTGTGTTCTGACTGACATGGGATCCTAACTTTTCTCCTTTCCTTTTACAATAAGTAAAGCATGAATTAAACTGATGAATGTCATGGGAAAGGCTTGTGTGTGCCCTGATTGTGTGGTATGGTGTTTGATGTTTGAAAAAGTGTGTAAACTAATCAGTTGTAAGCTCTCTTTCACTCAGCTTGGAAATCCTTTCTGCTAACTTGAGGTGTGTCCCTTGTGAGTGGTTGGCTGGCTGCTGTCTCTCCAGAAAAGTGTTTAGAAAGAGAGGAGACCCTGCAAGGACAGCCTTCTGTTCCTGACATCTACATAGCTTTCTCCTGTCATTTTTTTTCTGTGTGCCTACTCTCCTTGAGGTTCCCCCTCCCACTGACTGTTTCACTGACTGTTTGCTACCGAAGGACAGAAGAGGCGAAGAAGAAATCAGCTCCTATGCTGTGTCTGCTGCCTGCTCCCAGACAAAACCTGATGGAGCTCTGCCAAAACACTGAAATGCTATTTCAACTTATTTTTGTTTTTTCAATTTAAAGACCGAGACTTTGGGAGGGTGTTGGAAAATAATTTGTTGTTTGCAGATCTATTGTTTGCCTCTTTGCATGTTACTTCTGCTGTAAGTAGGTAACCAATTTGATCTGTATGGAAGTAAGAGATGGGAATGTGAGGAAAGAATATTGTAAGTTGGGTAAGAGTAAGTTGACGTTGGGTGAGAGTAAGTTGAATGAAGTGAAGATGGAGATACAGGAATGTATTTGTGATGTTGAGATGGCTTGGTAGAGAGTTGATGTGGAGTGAATCACAGAGGGGAAAAAGAAAGGAAATTGTTATGTTTCCACTGTGCTTTGTTGCTGTGACCCCAACACCTGGACCAACTAATAAAGTAGCAGGATGAAAATAGGGGTGATCCTGCTGCACAAACATAAAGTTATACATTTGGGAACCACCCCATATATTTTTGTGTTTGCAAACACATATCTTAGAGCCCTTGAGAGATACGTTTTGACCCACACACCTTTCCCTCCAGAACCTTCTCATGTGTATCCAGTTTTGCCTGTCGCTGATTCTTCTCAACCAGCTGGCTCTACAAGCGACCTTACCCTTGAGTGCACTCATGTTACCTATACATTCTGGACCTGGAGGAGAACCTTTTCTTCCTTTAACTATAGGTGGTCAACAGTATCACTGCCTGGTTGATACTGGGGCCACTGCATCCTTACTAACTCACCCTCCCTCTTCCCCTACTGTTCTTTCTGGGATTTCTGATCATATTATTGGGGTTGAGGGTAGGATCATTCCTGTAAATGTTACTGACCCCTTAACAGTAGAGGTGGGTCCTCTCACTGTTGAACATGCTTTTACTGTTTGTTCTGAATCTCCTGTTTTTCTCCTAGGTCGTGATTTACTCTGTAAACTCGGGGCCACTATTAAATGTACTCCCAATGGATTGATTTTGGACTTTCCCCTTCCCACGGTGCCCAAGCCGCAGAACTCATTGCCCTGACCAAGGCTTGCAAGGCTGCCCGCACCCTCTGTGTGACGATCTACATGGACTCTAAATATGCCTTTGGGGTTTGCCATGCTACAGGAGCCCTGTGGAAACAGCGGGGCTTCCTTACTTCTTCTGGTGCCCCCATTGCTCATGCTACCCTCATAGCCTCTCTTTTCAAAGCCATTATGCTCCCTAAGGCTCTGGCTGTAGTGCACTGCCTTGCACATCAACAGGACGTCTCCCTGGTTACAAAGGGGAATGCTTTCACCGATGCTACAGCGAAATGGGCCGCCCTGCAGCCTCTATCTCTCTCTGTCACAGCTGCAGAGTTTCATCTTCAATTGTCTCTTCCGTACGACAATTTCGTTGAGAGGGGGGAGGTGGAACAGTGGCAGGCAAACTGTGAGGCAACTTTTTCTGATGGATTCTGGAGGGTAAAGGATGGAAGACCCTTAGCCCCTAGATGTTTGTTACACCTTCTTTGTCAACAGATTCATGCAAAGGGCCACTGTGGGACCAGGCCATTGTGGATATCGTGCGATGGGTATGGTATGCGCCTGGGGTTTACATGGAAGCTGAAAAAGTAGCACGAACATGTCTCACTTGCCAAGCTAACAATGCTTCCTCAAGACAAAAGATCCATAAGGGAGGGAGACCCTGGGCCCAAAGACCTTTTGAAAAATTACAGCTAAACTATATTCAATTACCCAAGGCAAATGGCTTTGAACATGTACTTGTTTGCAGAGACCAACTTACACACTGGATTGAAGCCTTCCCTTGTCGACATGCTACCGCAATTGAAACTGCAAGACACCTGCTGAAGCACATCGTTCCCCGATACGGCATCCTCTGTCTTAGATATGTACCGCGGCCAACACTTTGCGGCACACGTGATTACTCACATCCTGCAAGCTTTAGGCATCACAGAGAACTTACATGTCCCTTATCATCCTCAATCTTCGGGGGGGGGGGTGAAATGGGCTAACAGGGAACTCAAGACATTGCTAGGAAAATTATGCCAGGAGACACATTTAAAGTGGCCCCAGGTATTGCCTATCACTTTATTTCACTTATGTACCCGACCTTGAAAAGATGTGGGATTGTCTCCATTTGAGTTGCTTTTTGGCAGGCCACCAGATGTTTCAAAAGGCCTGGATCCCCACTCCCTTCACCTAGAGAGGGGGGATTCTACGTTATTTTCTTATCTCCTCTCTATGTGCAGGTACTTGCGATCTCTATGGAAATGAAGTGCTCTACTCCAGACCTTGCCATTGGAAGAAACTCTTCATCCTTTTGAACCAGGTGATTGGGTGTGGATATCCTTTTGACAACACAAACAGCAGTTCAGGTTGCTGAACGAAACACGAAACACCTGGCTTCATTGGACACACGTCAAACCAGCAGTCCAAGATCACAGCCCCCTTCCTGCCTTGGCCTCCCATCAAGCTCGTTAGGGATCCGGATTCTGACATTTGGGGTTTGAAAGAATGTCTTGGCTTATAATGCTGTGGACCCTCCTACTAGAGGTTTCTAAAGGGAATCCAGTCGCTATTCCCTTTGCTTCCTCAACCACAACTACTGACTGGACCATTCCTAGGTGTGCTATGGGAATATGCTTTCCCATGCACAGAGGGGGGATTGTTGGATTGTAAACATATTCTTACATTTCTGTATATATAAATACAAATATATTTCATATTCATATATTAGAAACATTTGCACTTGCATTATGGCTCTGAAACCATGTTGTATTTCCTTGAAGAGTTTTGTTGACACCCTTCCTTTCTAACAGGCCTTGATAGATAGCTGTGCCCATAGAAAGATAAAGTGTACTTTCCAAGGATAGCTTCTCCAGGGAAAATATATTGTTTAATAACGGTCAAGGAGCCCTAGCAAGGATGGAAGGAAGTTCCTAATATGGAGTGAAGGAAGGAAGTTCCTAATATGGAATGAGGGTAAGGTGGAGTATGGGTAACTGAGTAAGGGGTGGTCTTCTAAAGGAGGAGTTGAATGGAATCTATATAATGTGCTGTAGGAAGGGGGTCCTGCGCGGCCGCCCACCTAACAGCTTGCTGTCATTGCTTTTGCTCTTGGGTGAATAAACTCCTAACTTCATGCAATTTGTCAGTTTCTTTACTCCCGGCTCAGGAACGAACTTGGTAAGATAAAATTTACTTCTAACAGTTATAGGGTTATTTAACATTACTCTTTGTTGATCATTAAGAATAGTTAATTTTTGCTTACTCAAATATTCATCTATATCAACTGATTTAACATCTTGTTTTTTATATAATTTTGAATAATAGTCATGAAAAGCTTCTTGTATATCTATATTATTCATTAAAGCTTTCCCTTCATGTTGTATATTAGAAATTATACTTTGTTTCTGCAATTTGTAAGCTAACCATCTACCTGGTTTGTTTGCAAATTCAAAATATTTTTGCTTTGTAAATTTCATTTGAGTCTCTATCTCTTGTGTCAAAAACATTGACATTTGCTTTTGTAAAAATTTAATTTGAATCAGCAAGTATATACAAAACTACCACCTTAGTTTTTTTTTAATCCAGCTGAAATAAATTCTTCTCCAAGTTGTTTTTGAATTAGGTACTTAATGTCTTTTTTACAAATATGAGTCTCTTGTAGACAAATAATATCCAATCTCAGTATTTTCAGGAAATAAAAAGTTTTTCTCCTTTTTTGTGGAGAATTTGTGCCATTAATATTCCATGTTAAGTATTTATATTCCATAGGTATTTTGATGTTTAAAAACCTTTTTTTAAGTCCAGTCCTGCAGCTCCCGTCTCAGATAAATCTTCACTCATCTCTTTATCGTCTGATGTCTCTCCTTTTTCTTCCAAATCTCCAGATGCATCACACATTTCTGCCTTATATTTCGCTAGGAATGCTTTTGCTTTTGGAATAGAAGTTATCCTGAATCTTTGCCCTTTGAATGTGAAAGTTACACCTGCTAGTCTCTCCCATCTAAATGGGATATTATGTTGCTTTAATTTATCAGTAAGGAAAGAATAATCTTTTATTTTTCTTAATATTCTCAAAGGTATTTCTTTTAGTACAATTATTTCTTTCCCTTCTATATTTAATCTAGTATTATAATGTTTCTTCAAAATTTGCTCTTTTGTAACTTTTCTCACAAAGTGAATCAATATGTCTCTAGGTACTTTCTTTTCCCTAGCATAGCGTGAATTTACTCTAAAGATTTTATCTATTTCCAAATCTAAATCTTGTTCTCTCATCTCTAAGAATTTGGCTAAAGCAGAAACAATCCTTTCTCTTACATCTTCATTTGGTTGTTCTGCAACCGCTCTCAGTCTTAAAATATGTTCTTTCTCTCTCATTTCTGTTAGAGCAATAGCATCTAAATTATGTTCAATATCTTTAGTGGTAACTTCTGATTTAGTCTCTAATTTTTGCATCTGTCCTTGCATGTCTTTAAATTCCCCTGATAGGGTATTCACAACCTCCTTAACTTCCTGCACTTCTTTTTTAAATTCTTGTTTTATCTCCTGGGTTATATTTTTCATATCTTCCATCTGTTTATTAACTTGTTGGCCCAGGTTGGCAATTGAGTCCTCTATTTTCTTATCTAATAATGTGATTGCATCCAGGATTTTTTTCATATCTGATGGTTCTGTTGGTGTTGTGGTTGTTGCAGGGTCTGTAGACATTCTTCCAGTCTCTTTTTCCTTCTCTCTATCTCTCTTTGCTCTTAACGCCATAGTTGTCATAATGTAGATAATATTCCTGTAAAAGAAAAAAAAAACAGGAGAGAGGGAAGAGAGAAAAGGGAGGGGGAAATGGTTGTTTTAAAAAAGAGAGAGAGTAAACATTGCAAAAAATCAAAACAATCCTTTAAAGATAGTTGTCTTGACAACCAAATTGTAACCCATTAGGTACAAGGAGTCCATAAGGTATTAAAACAGAAGATAAAAAAAGGAAAAGTAGAGTTTTCTTGACTATAGACAAAACAATGGTGAAAGCAGTAAACAATTCCAAAGTTTCTCACGCCAGCTTATATCCCATCAGTCCAGCCATAAAGAAAAAAAAGGAGTAAAATAAAGGGCTGCAATAGTCCAACCAGTCTTTTCTACAAATAAACAATCTATCTCTACATAATTTCTGTAAAAAAGGAATCCAGACGAAACATAAGTATTTAAAAAGTGACTTATATAGTCCAAGTAGTATTCAAGCAATTTATATAGGAAAAAAAGGGAAGAACTCATTCATAGAAATAATAACAAAAATAGATAGAAGAAACGATGCTAAATCACTAATTCATTATTCCATAAAAATTAAAAATCCAAACAAGATGATTCCAAAAGAAAAGTACACCAATCATTAAAAAGTAGAAAAATAAACCATGAAGAAAATAAAAAAAAATGTCACTCATTTCATTTTAGGCAAAGTCAATCAAATTTTCCAATCCACCATTTATCAATCCCTTGGCAGGAAAGAGATGAAACACCAGCATTTATTAATCAAGTCCAGAGATAAATCTTAGATAATAATAAGTCAAATAATATTTAAAAAATAAAAAGTGTATCTAAAAGGTTGGGTGAGGTGCTACTTATCTTTGACAGATTGCACGGCTTCCGCAGAGCTTCTTGTTAATTCCAGTCGCCTCTCACCGCTTCAATCTCCCTTCCCCTGTGGTGGAAATACAGGGGTCGGGAGAGAGTGGCGAATCCGGTGACCCTGTGGTTGATCTTCTGCTCTCCCTCTCTTCGAGGGAGATTTTTTGGCAATTTCCCTTTTTAAAATCGCCGCAAACGGAAAGCCGCGGAATCAAGGCCAGGAGCCTCGGCTCGGCACACCATCCTCGCCAACACCCGGAAGTAAAGTCTGGTTGTAACAGTCTATTAGTAGTTTCTGAGATGTTTCTGATGTATGGCAGTGTAATCCTTTTCATAGCTTCTGTTGGTTTTGCTGTGGTGGGTTGAGTGGTCAGGCACTTTTTGATAAAGTTGCGTGGATATCCATTTTGCTGGAAGATGCTATATAAGTGGTCTATTTCCTTTTTCTGGTGTTCTGGGTTGCTGCAGTGCATTTGTGCTTGTCTGAATAGTGTTCTTACACAGCTCTTCTTGTGGGAGGTAGGGTTATTGCTTTGGTAGTGGAGCACATGGTTGGTGTGGGTAGATTTCTGGTAGAATACAAGGCTCAGAGAGCACCATGGACTCCACAGTTCAACCCTGAGCTACAAATATTCTCTTTGATTGATACCTAATACTCCTTCCTCCTCCTATTTTCCCCACAACAGCAACCCTGTGAGGTGAGTGGGGCTGACAGAGAGTGAGTGGTCCAAGGTCACCCATCCGGCTTTCATGCCTAAGGCGGGACTAGAACTCACAGACTCCTGGTTTCTAGCCCAGCACCTTTATTAGCTGAAAGCTCAAACATTCAACATATTGATCTACTGTGTGCCAATTCCTGAAATTAAATAATTCACCCCTGGCTTAAAGGGTGTAGGTAAAAGGATTCAGTTCTTAGACTTCTGGGGTTTTTTTACAGAATAACTATTATTTTTCAAAGCATAGTTAAAATACAAAATATAGAGTATAGAAAAGACAGAATATAGAACTAAAGAAAAAAGAGAAACCATAAAAGTGCAAAGTTAGAAAAAAGTAGAAAAAGAAAGTGACTTCTGACTTTCTCCAATACAGATATAAATGCAATTACAAATATAATCTCTTACCATTAGTTAAACCAGAGCTTTCCAAACTGTGTGTCACGACACAAAAGTGTGTCGCCACACACAGCGTGGTGTGTCACCACACCACCCAGAAGCGGCGGTGAGCGCGTGCACGGCGGCAGCGGCGCGGGATCAGTGCTTCCGTGTTTTAGCGGAGGCTGCTGCCGCTACCGCCGCCACCATGCACGCGTGTGCCGCTGCACCCCCCCCGCACTGCCGCCGTGCACGCACGCACTGCCGCACGCCCCCCCACACCGCCGCCATGTGCGCGCGTGCCACCGCCGCGCTGCTGCCACCACTGCCGCGCTGCCGCCACCACCGCCGCTGGTGTGTCGCCAGCGGCGGCACTTTGGAAAGCCCTGAGTTAAACCTTAGTAACATTATTTCTATAAAATCAAACCTTTTAATCGTCAAAACCCAAAATTAAAGCTTCATTTTTTTCTGAAATGAGCAAATAGTCTAAAAGTCGTTGCCAAGTAGAAACAAATCCAGAAATGGTATTTTCTCTTATCAATGCTGTTAACTTGGCCATTTGGGCTAGTTCCATCAGTTTAATAATCCAATCCTCCACTGTAGGTATTTGTTGATCTTTCCACTTTTGTGCATATAAAAGTCTTGCTGCTGTATTCATATATAAAAGCAAAGTCCCATGTTGTTGCTCAAGCTGTTTCTCCATCAGTCCCAAGAGAAACAATTCTGGGTTTTTTTGTAAGTCCAGTTTAAGAATATTTTGTATATTGACACATATTTGATCCCATAATTTTTTGGCCTTCTCACAAGTCCACCAAAGGTGATAAAAAGTTCCCTCACCATGAGAACATTTCCAACAAACATTTGTCACTTCATTATATATTTTTGACAACTTATCAGAAGTTAAATACCAATGATACATCAGTTCTTACACTTCTGTATTTGGTTGGGAACTCCTTTCTTTGTGGCTGCTGGTCCCAGGGAAGCCCAGGCTTCTTGCTTCTTTTTCTTATGTTATATGTTTAGAATAGTTCACAGCTCCCACACTGATCCTCGAAGCTAAACCCTTTTCTCAAACTCCTGCTCTTAAGAAGCACTTCTCATTGGCTGTATCTTGGCCTCACAAATCCAGACAACCAAGAGATACAAAACAACCCTCTAATGCTTTGCTGCAACCTGGTGATCATCAGGTTGAACAGTTGACCCATTGATTCATAGTTTTGAATGTTTTTTCATTTTAAATAATGATCAACAGGAAAATGGTAATATTGCAATGCATGGAGTGATGAAAGCATTGTGCTTACCTACTAGAGAGGCTTTTCATGTACTGGATAACATTGGCAGGGCTGATATTTCAGCTCTGGAGCTTCTATTCAGTCCTTAGAAAGTTGGGTGTTAAAGCTGTATGGGCAGACCTGTCCCAAATAATTGTGGGAGTGGGAGTTTGGATGGGGTGGTGTGCCTATGGGTCAGTATTGACTCCTGGTGACTGCTTGGACTACTCCCTGAAGTTTTCTTGGAAAGATTTCAGAAGTGGTTTGCCATATAAAGAGCCAGTCTGGTCTAGTGGTTAAGGTAACGGGCTAGAAACCAGGAGACTGTAAGTTCTAGTCCCGCCTTAGGCATGAAAGCCGGCTGGGTGACCTTGGGCCAGTCACTCTCTCTCAGCCTAACCCACCTCTCAGGGTTGTTGTTGTGGGGAAAATAGGAGGAGGAAGGAGTATTAGGTATGTTCGCCACCTTGAGTTATTTATAAAAATAATAAAGGCGGGATAAAAATTAAATAAATAAATAAATAAATAAATAAATAAATAAATAAATAAATAATAAACATCTTCTTCCTAGGGCTAAGAGAGAATGACTGTCCCAAGGTCACCCAGTGGGCTTTGTGCCTCAGATGGAACTAGAACTCACAGTCTCCCAGTTACTAGCCTGGTACCTTAGCCCCTACACTAAACTGGCTTTCAAATAATTGGTAGAGCTGTTCTATGTAGGGAGTAAGATTTAGAGCAAGACAACATGGTAAAACAGGTATGTGGATGTGGTCCAAGTCAACTCAAATGTCTTGATCTTAACTCAAAACAAAATAGTATATATTTGAGAATGTTGCAAACAACAAAGTATCTACTGGAGTAGTTCCATTCAAAATATGTTATAAAAAGTTGTCCATGAAAACAAACATGGGTTCTCTTGCATTTTAAAATATTGATTTATCAAACACATTTAGCTTAATGGCTGTAGGCACCTTACATAAATACAATAATGCCACCCGTAAAAACAAGCATAGATTAAAAAGTAATGGGAAAACCTACAGAGCATAGCTTAAGCAATTCTTTACAATTCCTTTAACAGCAGGGACTGTAGGAGATGCCTCTTTTCTTCCATGTAACAAAATAATGTGTTTGTATGTTTCTGCTTTCCCATTGTGTTTCATTTGCCTATGTTTGTGTGTTTCTCTGCCCTGGGAAGCATGGTAGGCTGTAAATGGTTCTCTTTAGGTTACATAGCCAGGTAGTAAAAGAAAAAGTGCCACTGCCCAACTGCCTTTCCCATAGGGATGCAAAGGGGGATTTTTTTTTTCTGGATTGTTCTTCTCTACAGCCCTAAGGCAGATCCTACACATTTTTGAACCTAATCTTTCTTTTGCTGGCTTCTTCCACCGTACCAAAATTGGTCCCATTTTGTTCAGTTTTCAGAGACCTATCCAGCGGATGGACTGACAGGCAAACAAAGCCCTAAGCTGCTTTCAACCATTCTGTTCAGTTGGCAGTGATACAAAAGTGGGTTGTCATTGCCTTTTTATGGGATTATCATTTTTTTCCTAATTACCAAGTCTAGCCTACAGCCCTGGGATTTCCTGATTGTTTCCAATCCAAATCCTAGCTAGCTAGACACTCTGCCTAGCTTTTCAAGATAGGCCAAGCTTAAGTAGATGCTGCCATCTGCTGCGGTTTAACATATATAAAACACAAATGAAAATAGTAAAATTAAAAGGCCTGGGTAAAAATAAGTGTTTTTAAGTCCACTCCTATCTGGAATAAGGAAGGATGTGCCCCAACTTTCCAGTACCATTTACTCATCATCGAGGCAAGATGAGCCAGTTCTTATTACTGTTATACTGGCACAAGAAGAATTGGAAGACTCTAGAACAAGGGTCCCCAACCTGTGGGCCACGGCCCACTAGTGGACCACAGCCTGTTAGGAACTGGGCCACGGGGCTCCCGCCTGCAAACCACGCTCCCCAGTCCACGGAAATCCCGGAAACCCCGCCCCACTGGTCCATGGAAAAATCATCTTTTGAAACTGGTCCCTGGCACCAAAAAGGTTGGGGACCCCTGCGAAGATGCTGTAAATCACTAACAGAGAAATGGCCACAGGATTTGACCTGTGACACTAATGAAGATTGAACCAAGTCTATTGAATAGTGACCAGTCACTTCTCTACATCTTCCATCTTTCCATGCAATGCTATCCTTAATCCTACTGAAAACTGCTACTTAATTATTCATTTAATGTATTTAATAAATTTATAGGTTGCCCATCTCATATACATGACTCTGGGTGGCTAACAATTAAAACAGAGTAAAAACAATAAACAATAATTATACTACTTCTGAGCCAATATACAGTGACATAAGAAATGAACAAAAAGGAAAGAATTTCTCAGCTTGGAAGCAATGTAATATAGATAATTTTAAAGAGGAGTTTTAGTTATTTATTTACTTACCTTGTTTTATATCCTTCAAGAGGGTTAAAAGTTTAAATCTAAGCATTTCATACGTTCTAAACAGCCATACCACGTGTGCAGCTTGTTTAAATTACTGTCACATTAATTGATTTTTAATTATAGTAATAGAAAATAATATCTTGCTTTAGGGAGTAACAAGAGACAATGGCTTATTCCTTGTTTGGAAAGAATAGTTTAACATGTCCATATGGGCACAAGTAGTTTAATCATTTTTTGGAGTTTTTTAGCATCTTCAGTAAAAATAAAATCATGGCTAGAAATCTTCTGTATTGTATCATTTTGTTAAAGTGAATTTTAAAAAAGAAGACGACCTTGGATTTCTACATGTTTTTCTGTATAAATCTTTACTGAAAAAAACATTTTGTCTGAAAAGAAAACAAAAAAAAATCAATAATATGTGTTGAAAAATATAACTGAAATGTTAAGGTCGCTAATCTTAACACGGATAAAATTGTTCTTCAGTTGCTTCTATTTATTTATTTATCCAACTTATATCACCGCCCATCTCCCCCCACAGAGGGGACTCTGGGCGGTATATTTATATTTAGCACTGGAAATGACTTTAGAATGCTAAAAAAAAATCATATCTATATTTGAGCTTGAGGGTGTATATTTTATATACATTATGTTTTCCAAGGAGGAGTTTATGTATGTGTGTGAGAGACACAGAATAGAGCAAGAGAAAAGAAATGCATTTCTGTTTCTTCAACACAAATGTTTCATTTAGCATCCTTAGATGTAAGGGCAGGTTCTGTCTTCCAAAGCAATCAGATTCTGCTTGCAGTCCTAAAGCTGCCTACCCTGTATTGATTGATAAAAGCCTGTGCAACATCTCCTGTTCTCTCTCTTTTTCTCTCTTCTTGCTCATAATAATGATAGACCATAAGGGAGAGGTAGTGTATGTGTTTTGCCTGCATATCATTCTAGATTTCATAAATAACATTTCTATTCTCCATTCTCATTCACTAGCTCCGGAAAAAAGCATCCTCCTCGGACACTGGGGAATCAAAGTCAATAAGAGCTGGCTGAAAGAGACAGCTTCATAAGTTTGATATGATCTCACACTTACATTATTGGATGATAATGAAAATGAGGAATTTCAATCAGATGCCAGTTGGCATCTTTGCACTTGGTGACAATAATGTGCTGCATGTGTGGATGTCTTCTTGGTCAACTTTGCTGGGCAGACAATCCAGGAAATAACCAAGCTTGTATAGAAAATGGTTCCTCTAGCATGTTGAACTAAGTTCCCTCAATTATTTTGGTTTCAGTTTGGCTGGTTTTCTAAAAGTGGATAAATAGTTTGCAGACAAGTATAGACAAGGGCTAGAAACCAGGAGACTGTGAGTTCTAGTCCCACCTTAGGAATGAAAGCCGGCTGGGTGACCTTGGACCAGTCACTCTCTACCAGCCCAACTCACCTCACAGGGTTGTTGTTGTGGGGAAAACAGGAGGACAAAGGAGTAATAGGTATGTTCGCCGCCTTGAGTTATTTATAAAAATAAATAAAGGCGGGATAAAAATTTAATCTTTGGAGGAAGATGGGCGGTAATATAAATTAATTAAATAAATAAATAAAAATATTTTTTAAAAAAAAATAGACAAGTCTCCAAAACAAATGTGTTTCCCTATATTGATTAACTAATTATGGGTGAGGTTCAGCAAAAATCTGAGCTGGAACCATACTATCAGCTATGGTAGAAGTATGTCTGGACTAGATCTGGGGCCTGCTTCTTTTCAACAATTTCTCACTCTGTTCTAATACATATATAAAATCTGAGTGGAGTAACAGCTTGGCTGTTTCCTCACCAACCTATATTCACGTCTTATGTTTTTTTTTCTTCCAAGCACTCAGAGGATAGCCATAATACCACTCTTCAGTATCATAGTAACATTAGAACAAGAATACATGGGTATGGCAATGACTTTCTAAATATTAATGGATTAAGAAGTAGGGTATATATGGATGCCATAATGAATTCTACCAGGTCTGTAGTGTGAAATGGATTTGTTTTTGTTTGTTTTTTTAAAATCAGTTATTCCAAAAACATCTAGATAAAAATAATTATGTCTATGCATCTTCATAATTAGTTTAATATCTATCTATCTATCTATCTATCTATCTATCATATAGGTTGGTAATATGTAGTTTGCATACCTTCACATAATGATGTGGCAGTAATGCAGATCACACTTTAGTGAGCAAAAGTTTATTAAATATCCTGAGAGATTAGAGAATTGGGTGGAAGATAATAGGATGAAATTTCAATGAGATAAATCAGAAGAAGCAAATATGACTTAGTTACAAGTTGAAATGCAGTAGAATAAGTTAAAATCCATCTGCATCAGGAAGGAAAGGAAGTCACTGAAATTAGATGTGATTCCTAGTCAGACCAGAATGTTAAGAGCAATGGTTTAGGTGAAGCTTTGTAAAGTTCTCTCTGTGTGAAAGAGTCTCCCATCCAACTAGTAATAGATAAGTGTACACACACACACACACACACACACACACACACACACACACAATGTTAGTTGTTATATACAGTATATGAAATTTTTCATCCATAGGACTTATTACATCAGTACACTTTACCTTGAGTCTCGTGTGGTGCAGAGTAGTAGGCGGCAGTACTGCAACTGAAACTCCACAACCTGAGTTCGATCCCAGTGGAAATTGGTTTCTCAGGTAGCTGGCTCAGGTTTGACTCAGCCTTCCATCCTTCCGAGGTCGGTAAAATGAGTACCCAGCTTGCTGGGGGAAAGGTAATCACGACTGGGGAAGGCAATGGCAAACCACCCCGCTCTATAGTCTGCCAAGAAAACATAAGTGAAAGCGGCATCCCTCCAAAGGGTCAGTAATGACTCAGTGCTTGCATAGAGGACACTTTACCTTGTACTTTCAATACCAATTAAAATATGTATTATCTGGAGGACAGAATGCAAGTGTCTAATGTTGATGGCAACATCATCTTCACCTGGCTATTCCTCAATGTTAACTTATGCTACTTAGCTTCAAATCATCTCATTCCAGGTAAGGAACCCAAAATATCTTGTTTATTTGGAAAAATAATCATTTCTTTGAAATTATAAACACACACACACTAATTAGGCATGTTGTGGTGCTCCAGATGTGGTGCTCCAAATGGCAAACACTTATTTATAATCCTAATATGCAGGTGCTGTGTTATGGTGAATAAACCTGTGTCTGTAAGAGCATCTGCCTGGGGGTGATATGGGCTAGTGTGTCCTAATTGTCCACATTAAAATGAGTTAGGTTTATCCATTTGAAATGAACCTGAGCAGCAAACAGCAATGAAATCACAAATTTACTTAAATATGAAACTCAAGCATTTCATCACAAAGTTCTGACACATGTGTGAAAAAGGATACAAAATAAATCTGTCATTGATTTCTGTTAGAACAAAGTAACATTCTTTTAAAGCCCCCATAATAATCTTGTTTGGGGACAAAAGTCGATTCAGTTAGAAGTGATAGTTGTTTATACCTGTTAATAGAGAATGTGTGCCATATTCAGCATATAAATTGAAGATTTATATATATTTATAAATATATATAAATTTATATATATATTTATACACAGTGAAGGAGTATTGGTAAGGAATGATGATGTTCCTGAATGCAGTGTAGCTGATTATCAATGCCTGATATAGAAGTATAAGGGATTAACTCACAATTTTTATAGAAAAGACCAACCAGTCTCTAGACCAAATTAGCTGGGTTACACATTAGCATAGAGACACTGAGGACAAAATTTTATAGATGAGAATGATAAAGCTAAAGATGATTGTCAAACACAAGAGCTCTTCACCTATTAGGCTGATATGAAGACCTTGCAATGAAACCATACTGATCTCATTGCAAGGATAACAAAATTTTAAGGGTATTTTTAAGTCACTGGAGCCAATAATGTTTATTAACCTAATAATTGTGTGCAAACTTTTTTGGTGCAGTTACTGTGGTGATATTGTTCACTGTGCATCAAAGCTCCAAGAACAGATTGGAATTGGGAGCTTAATGAAGGCTCAGAATCAGAGCAGAGGGGGTTCAGAGCCATCTGCTCTATTCCAGACAAATGATAATCTATTCCAAATTATGCCATTGCTCCTCAGGAGCCAAGGTTTGATCAATAAGAAAAATAATTATAGCTAACACCTCAGAAAGAAGTCCAAGATACATTCCTAATTAGCAGAAACAAGAAAGTGGAAATGTTACTATCTCTATGGATCCAAAATATCTTTCAGCTTAGAAAGGTAGTAAAAGGCAGCTCCGACTGATTCATTTATTTTTCTCAGAAGAAGGCTGTTTCTGCAGATCCAAAATACAAGTTAAACTGGACAGAAATTAATGACAGTGTCACAAGGCTGGTAAACAAGGCTTGATGTGGTCAAATAAACAAGTAGAATGAAGCAGAGATACCTGTCAAAGAGAATTTGCTAGAAAGAAGTAATAGAAGGATTGGAACAATTGAATATTTTTTCAAGGAACTTCTTTCTATCCATTGTTTTCTCTACAGTACTTCTTTGTTCCTCTTCACAATTGTATAAATTCAATGCATTAATAGGAGGACTGATTTCCTGGATATGTCACCAATGAATAACAATCCAATATGTTGCAAGCATACAATGGGTTGCATTTAGTAACTTCTCCAGAAAAATCACACTAAATTAATATGGAACCAAACAGTTTCATATCCCATCTAAAGATCTGCACTAAAATAAAGTTCACACTTTTTGTGCTACATGTTAGCTCACTGCCTTTCCAAAAGTTTTTTTTTTCACATAAAGGGCAAAACTTTGCAAAACTATTATGATAGTGAATTGAACTTATATTATAACAGTAAATTACATTTGGAAAGTTATGATTCTGATTTTACTATAGTGCTTAGTTTCATGTAGTACTTATTTATCAGGTGTGTGATAAGCTCATCAGCAATTAATTCAGCAGAACATGCATTCAAATGTTTGTTCATCTCATTGCATGGAAATATTCAAGTATTATTGGTATGTATATACCAATATTTCTGAAGACTTATACAATATTCTATTAAAATTACTTATCCTCCTAATTATGCACATTTAGTTTGATGCCTAATAGTTATCAAAAGTTCATGTGAATTTATTCACTGCCCATCTCACTCAGAGAGTGACTCTGTTTCATTTGTTGTTGTGTACAAAGAAATATGCATTAGGCTTTCACTAACAACCATCTTGAGAATAGCCCTAGAATAGGAGACTAATTTCAGAAAAAATAAATGTAAATGTTTCAGGAGGCAATGATATAGTAAAAAGGGTACAGTTATTCAACAAAGAGTCCAGTCCCCCTTGGGGGAGTTGGGCGGTGATAAATTCGATAAATAAATAAACAAAAGAATCAAAGAGATACTGGTACTTTCTTCCACTGCTCAATGAATTTGAAAACTTTTTCTTTTGACAGAGAAATTAGTACATCTAATATTAAACTTTAGATTATATAAAAGGAAACCAAGCAGCCTTCCCCATTTTCACACTCTCCAGAGATGTTGGGATTCGGAACCATAAGCTGGCTGGAAATTCTGGGAACTGCAGTCACAACAGGATTGGAAGGCACCTGATTGAAGAAAGATTGACTGCCTGAATGGACTTAACTAGGTAATGTTTTGCTACATTGAAATTTGGGCAGGAGATTTGTGGGTTTGAAAGCAATAAGCACACAAATAAGATAAAAGCTGAATTTCTTAAGCAAAGCATATCAAAAGAATAAATGATTTCAAAGTGTAATATAGACAGGAAATATCCATAAACAAGTCAGTAAAACAAGACATGTCAACATTCAATAGGGGAATGTAAATACAGGACAAACTTTCACATCTCTTCAACAGGTAGAAGCCTCTTGCCTTCAGGAAAGGGAGCTATGAATGCTGGGGAGTCTTTGGTGCTCTCTGAGCCTTGTTGTTTTCATGCAGACGTTTCATTGCCAGGCTAGGCAACATCTTCAGTGCGAAAAGGGAGTGGAACTTGCTGTCTGTTTATATACCCTGGCTTGTCCTGCCTGTGTTGGTGGGGGTCTTGTACTCTCCTTGGTAGTTCCTTGATTGGGCTGTTGTGTGCTGTTTGGGTGATTGACTGAGTTAATCGTTCCTTGGTTAAGGTCTATTGTGTTGTTTGATTGCTCCTCTGCTGCTAATCTTGCTGTTAATCTATGCATATCTTGTTGTTGATTGCTGGCCCAGAGGTGTTCTGGTCTTCTGGCTATTCTATTGTCTCTTATGAATGGTATGTAAATGTTGTTAACCTCTATGTGTCTGTTGATGGCTGCTTTGTCTGAGTGCCAAGCTTCTAGGAATTCTCTAGCATTTTTGGATTTGGCCTGGTCTAATATGCTCACAGTTTCCCAGTTGAAAGTATGGTTAAGTCTGTCCATGTGTTGTGAGATTAAGGAGTTTTCATCATGTCTTCTGACTGCTAGTTGGTGTTCGTGGATGCGTTCTGCTAGTCTTCTGCCAGTCTGTCCTACATAGTGGTTGTTACAGTCCTTACACTGTATGTTGTAGATAACTCCTGTTTTTTCTTCTTGGGCTACTGGGTCCTTTGGTTTACTTACAATATTCTGAAGGGTTTTGTTTGGTTTGTGTGCTACAGTGATGCCGTGTGGATGTAACAGTCTATTAGTAGTTTCTGAGATGTTTCTGATGTATGGCAGTGTAATCCTTTTCATAGCTTCTGTTGGTTTTGCTGTGGTGGGTTGAGTGGTCAGGCACTTTTTGATAAAGTTGTGTGAATATCCATTTTGCTGGAAGATGCTATGAATGCTTCCCAGATTATTCCAGCTAGCGTGTAGCATATCTCCTGGGTGGTTTTATCCCGAGACTCACCCCAGGTAGATTTCTGAAGACTTATACAATATTCTATTAAAATTACTTATCCTCCTAATTATGCACATTTAGTTTGATGCCTAATAGTTATCAAAAGTTCATGTGAGTTACTACCGGCTCATCTTTCCTGCCCTCCCTACCAGGTGACTGGCCTTAGCAAAGTATTTTAAAAAGAAAGGTAAAACTCTTGAGCCAAAGTGCATCAGAAAATGACCAATTAATTGTGGTCTCAGCCACAAACCAAATACAGGGGTTGGGGTAGCAGATACCTAGGTAGCCTTCAGAGGCAATAGTGTCTCTGTACTTTTGGAAACTCTAAAACTTTAACTAGCCATACTATGCATAAACATGCAGAAGAGAAGCTATTTTATTCAGGAAAGCATAGGGGAAAATAAAGCAGGGCACTAAACTTTCTCATCATTATAATAGTTGAGGTAGATTTTATTCATCATACTCTGAATGTATGAGATTATACTGCAAAAATTAGGATATTCAAGATGTTCTATTGTATCGCAAAATTCATAGAAACAGGCTTCCAGTGGGGAATGGCGGACTGAACAGCTGTGCCAGTGGGCTAAGCGGGCGGAGCTGACAACGCGGTAACTTTTTTCGGGCTCAGGCAGGTTTTCCTGAAGCCCAGAAATCTTCGTTTTCCTTCCAAATATAAAGGAGGATTGAGAGTAACAATTGTCTTCCTGTTATTATTTTTGTATTAAATCTGAAGATATTAGCATTTTCCTACATGTTGAATTGGCTGATTTGAACTTTCAGCTTTCTGTTTCTACTTTCCCTTGGGAGCTGTCTGCCACTCTCACTTGTGTAAACACACTTCGGAACTTTTCCATATCTTCGACTTTTGCTGATTAAGCTCCTAGGGGGCACCATAGTCTACTGCATGAGACATGGAAGACTAAACAGATTTTTTTCTGATTTCCACCAAGATTTTAAACAGATTTCTTCTGACTTCTACCAAGGTTTTATGCAAGTTATTCAGGACATCATGGAAAATATGAGATCTAAAATGTGCCATCAGGTTGGGGATGAGGTGGATGAAATCGAGGAATTCAACAGTGATAGAAATGTTTCTTCTAAGAGTGAGATTGGGATTTCTGTTGAGATGCTGGATGAAGATTGAATAGTGGAGTTGGAGAAATTTAAGGAAGAGAGAGATCTGCAAGCAATAAGTGAAATTGACTTCCTGGTGGAATGCCATGAAAAAGAAGGGGTCATTATGTATGGGAGGTTTTTTGAGGAGAAGCTGGAATTTTTAAAAAAGAATTTTATTAAGTTTAACACAAAAAGAAAAACTACAAAAAGAAAAAAAAACTACAAAAAGAAAAAGAAAAAAGTGAGAAAACAGAAAAAGAAAAAAGAAAAATGTCGCCTTGCAGCCTGAGAATCGCAAACAGCGAAAACCCGGTAAGAGACAACGGGAGGCTGGGAACCCATCATTTCTAACCCACATTTGTAGCCTTAAAAGGACATTAGGTTAAGCCCACACATTTCTAAATCACTCAATTTATATTTCTTTAAGTTTTCTTACCCTAAGAGAAGCTTTCTACAACAAGAAAAAGCAGACTCTCTTGGTGCCTATCGTTATTTCTGGATTAATTTTAAAAACTGTTTTTTTTTTTTAGTCTTTGGCTTACTTCCCATCTAAATATTAAGGAGGACTGAGAATAATTAATCATCTCCCCATTACTATTTTTGTATTTAATTTGAAGGACTGAACTTTTTCTACACATTGAATTTGCCGTCTTGAGTTTTCATTTTTCTGTTCACTTTCCATAGCTGCTGGTTAGCACATTTTTCTTTTGCCGATTTCACTTAATAACTTTGCAAGCCTTTCATTAACCCATTAGCTCATATCTGCATTAGTTAAGTATCCAGGGGGCGCCATAATCTACTGCCTGAAATATGGATGACCTTAAGGAAATCTTCTCAGAGCTTCATTCTCGGCTTCATTGTGATTTCAAACAGATTTTCCATGACACCCACCAAGCTATTCTGCAAGATATTTGGGATATTGCAGAAAATTTCAGTTCTAAAATGTGTCAACTGGCTGAAGTTGTTCTAGGAGGAGAGGAAGAAGTTTATCAAGAGGGGGATATTTTTCCTGACAGTGAGAATGGACTCTCTGAAGAAATGCCAGGCGACAAACACACTTTGGTGAAGAAGGAGTTAAAGTTTGACTTGCAAGATACCTAGGAGGCTCTTTTTCTGAAGGATTGTTTTGTGAACGAAGTTATGTTATGTGGGAGGTTTTCTACTGAGGAATTTGATTTATTAAGGGGGGCATTTGGGCTGATTAATTTTTTTATGAAAAATGCCCTATGCATAATATGGAGACAAGTAAATATTCTGGTATATTTCAATGTGGGATAAGAAAGTAAGAATATTTATTTGGATGGAAATTAAGGCTTATATGATTCCATTTTTTCTTTAATGATTTAAAGTTTGTTTGATCTTTTAAGATTTATAAGATGTAAGAATAAGTGTTTGGTTTTAGGTTTAATAGGGTTAAGATTGTTATAGTATTATTAAGTATAAAAATAGACAGTTTAAATGTTTTTATAATTTGATTTTTAATATAGTGGCCAGAACTATATAGAATAGTGGTAGGAAGGAAATATTTAAATAAATGGGTTCCTTTGGGGGGGTGAGGTTGATTTAGAGGTTTATATATTTGTTTATTTTTCTTTATATATAAGGGGAAGGAGCAATTGTCTTTAGTGATTTTTATAATGTGTCTATGGAATGATTTATAGAAATAATGTGATCTTGCTTAGATTTAGAGTAAGGGATAAATTATGGAAATTGTTGCATATTCTTGTTGTTGAAAGTCGGAAGTCATATTGTAATTTCTTAAAAAATCTAAGAGAAGCTGGAATTTTTGAGGGGGGCAGTTGGGCTATTTGATTTTTCCAAGAGAAAAGCTCTATGCACATGGTGGGGATATGTAAATGCTCTGGTTTATTTTGAAATGGGATAAGGGTTAAAGAATGTTTATCTGGTTTGCTTTAAGGATTTGACTGATGTTAACTATTAAGTATAATGGCAGACAATTTATGTGCTTTTCAATTTGATTTTTTATTATAGTAGACAGAAATGTGTAGAATAGTAGTAGGAAGGGAATAATTAAATATGTGTTATCTTTTTTTGAGGGGGGAGTTGTTTAGGAGGCCTATATGATTTTTTTTTAATATAAGGTGGAGGAGTAACTGTATTTAGTGATTTTTATTATGTGCTAAAATACTTATAGAAATAATGTGGTTTTGGTTTAATATAGAGTAAGAGATTGATTATGGAAATTTTTGTATATCCTTGCTGATCTTTGTCTTGAAACTTAATAAACATTTTATTTAAAAAAAAAACAAAATTCATAGAAACAGAAAGTTACATAGTAAAAAGGAAGCCTCTGCAGTAAGCATGTGGTGGAAACACCAGGAAACCAAAGGCATGGGTAGACAGATGTAATGTCATTTCCCAAAAGTCATAAATATTTTGCTTGGTGAGAATAAGGTGAGTGCTTGAACACATCACTGAAAAACAAAAAATAAAAAGACTGAATTGTGCTTTAAATGTTTTTATATTCAGTAGTTCTGTAAACACACATTTAGAATAAATAGAAAAGAGTATTTAAATTGAAATTCAATACATAGTACTGAGAGAAGAAGACTGAATCTGATGACATGATTTTTTTAAGATGACAATTGGGGAAATTTAATATGAATGGCAAGTACAGGAGAAAGTGGTGTTTTTATGGATTGTTTTTGGCCAGTGAGCAGAGAGGTTTGCTTGAAATGGACAGCAGAGTATTTGTGGTAGCTGTAGTGCTGCAATATGATCCAGCTGGGATTGGTCGATTGGCACAGTGAATTCTCACTGGTCCTGACCTCCAACTGTTGCTGCTAAATGCCATGTTGGTTGCAACAAGTCTCCCTTCATCTGTTATCTTATGGATGAAGTGGCTGCCCTGGCATGTATACAAATGAGACCAAAGTAGATCCAGTAGGTGGTGTTATCCTCTCAGAAATGTACCCACCTGGATTTCAAGTGTGGTCTCAGCCACAAACGAAATATAGGGGTTTGGGGTAGCAGATACCTGGGTAGTCTTAATGGCTTCAGAGGCACTAGTGCTACAGATAGCTGGAAGTGAGAACCTGTTATTTAAGATATGGCCTCTATGGATATGGTGGATTTATTGCTGGTGTACTGGCCTCACTGCTACCCAGCAACAGTGTTGTTTGACTGCTCAACTCAATGGTTCTGATTTCCTTCACTTTAAATCCATTATTACAGCATTATGAGGCAATGAATGGGAACAGGTCTTTGACCTTTTTCTGACACCTTTGAGATATTTGATGTTTGCTACATTATCTGGCTCAACCATCTTGAGCATACCTGTCTTCAGAGGACTTAATTTATAGTCACCTGATTATCCTTATAGCCTTTTCTGAACCTTCTTAAAATGTGGTGTCCAGAAATGTGATCTCACTAATTTAGAGTAAAGTTAATGATTAACTTTAAAAGTTTTAAAAAAAGCTTTCAAAAAAGTTTTAAAGTTAATGGGGCGTGGTGGCTCAGCGGGTGAGACGCCAGGCTTGTCGATCGGAAGATTGCAAGTTCGGAGGTTCGAATCCCTAGCCGTGCGTGCGGAGTGAGCTCCCGCACTAGCTCCAGCTCTTGCCAACCTAGCAATTTGAAAGCATGAAAATGCAAGTAGATGAATAGGTACCATTTCGGTGGGTAGGTAACAGCATTCCACGCGCGTGTCATGCGGCCACATGACCGTGGAAGCGTCTTCGGACAACGCTGGCTCTTCGGCTAACAAACGGAGATGAGCACCGGCCCCTAGAGTTGGACACGACTGCACAAATGTGTGGGGGGAACCTTTACCTTTACCTTTTAATGATTATTTCTCATGAGTTGGGAATATGAAAATACATTTGTGTTGATACAGCCTAAAATTGTATTTGTCTGTTTTGCACTGCTGGCTCATACTCAGTTTACAATCAACTCACTACTCCAAAATCTTTGTCACAAGAATTACTGTATATCCAAGCCAGGTAGCCTGCACTTGATTTGTATTTCCTAAGTGAAGATCTTTGCACTTGCCTGCATTCTGTAACTTTGGAGTGGTTAGCAGTGACTGTCCATTAGGTCATTGCAACCCCATTGTCTTTACCATTCTACAGCACAAGTATTGGATGTCATACCCAACGTTTAGAAGCAGAGCTACTATGGATCATCATTTTGGTCTTCAAATTTGTAGCTCTGGTCAAGATCCAGGTACCACCATTAAGATTAAAATAGCACCTTTCAAGGTTGCCTCCCAGACCCACTCTGTGTTCCACTCTTTTTATCAAGATATGGCAACTAAAATCGAAATACCTGTTATCACGAAAAATCTTTTTATTGATTTGGCCAAGCGCATTGCTAAATCTTTAAGTGTTACTAACTGTTTTGTTTGTGGGGGAACCAATATGGGGGAACAATGGCCCTGGGAAGCAAAGGAAATAGATTATACTACCCTCTCCAACTTTACTTTGAATTGGACTTCACCTAGTCGCCCACTTGGATGGGCTCTCCAAACCAGCATTATTGGTGATTTGTGTTTTAGCCGTGCCAATTTTACTAAGGGCTCCACTCACCTTGGTGTCTTGGTGTGTAAACAATCTTTAGCCTTTAATGGTTCTCACACAGTTTGGTGGAGTGGTCGTAATGCCAGTAAACCAGAGAATCCATTTGCCAGCATTAGTCAACTAAGGGAGCTATGTACTTCTCTTCATGAGTCCCGTCCATGGCAGGCTCCCGATGGCCTGTCCTAGATTTGTGGCAAGTATGCATACGACACCCTACCCACCAATTGGAATGGAGCCTGTGTTCTAGGATCTATCAAGCCCAGTTTTTTCCTCCTTCCCATTGCAAAAGGTCAGAAATTAGGGATACTCGTTTATGAAGAATTGGGCAAAAGATTTACAAGGGACCTGACCTTAGGAGTAAACCAGTTGAGGATTGGGAATTGGAAAGAGGATGAATGGCCCCCAGAGAGGATTATTCAGTATTATGGTCCCGCTACCTGGGCTGAGGATGGTATGTATGGGTATCGCACTCCCATTTATATGCTTAATCGCATCATTAGACTGCAAGCTGTTTTAGAAATCATTACTAATGAAAGTGCTACTGCGCTTAATCTTTTAGCTAAACAGACTACACAGTTGCGCACTGCTGTTTTCCAAAATTGCCTTGCTTTGGACTACCTTCTTGCTGAGGAAGGAGGAGTTTGTGGCAAGTTTAACCTTACCAGCTGCTGTTTGCAAATAGATGACCAAGGCAAGGCTATTGAGGACATTGCAGACCGCATGAGGAAGATTGCTCATGTCCCTGTCCAAACATGGAACAATTCCATTAATTTGGACTGGTTCAGTAATATTTTCACTGATTGGAAACGGATTGTTTTTCTGGTTTTGCTTGTTTTAGGGTGTCTTCTTTTTCTTCCTTGTCTAATACCCCTAATCAAATGGTTTGTTGTGTCTTCCATTGATGGGATGACTGTTATTGCCTCAGCTCGCCAGGTTAACACTGACACCCAACCTTCCAAAGTGATGGTACTCAGGCATGTTCCTTCTGAGTACACCCCTTTGGTGGGATAGCCTCTAGCGAAAAGCATTTCGCCTGGTAAAGTAAAGGGAGGGATGTAAGGGTTAGCTTAACCAACGCCATTCTGCTTTTGGAAACTGCTTGCAAAAGGGAACTAGGTAAAAGGAGATGCAGAGACCTTGCTGTTGTCTTTAGGAGAGAGTTCGTTTGGATAACACATGGCAAGGTTGTTTAACATACCAGGCGACAGAAAGCCGGCTAGAAATGCAGATACAGAGAGCCTTGCCCTCTTATCAGGAGAGAGTTCATGCATGCTTCTTTACTAGCTTTGCAAACCCTATATAATAATTGAGCTTGTAATGTGTGTGTGTGGTTTTCTCACTGGACGCTCATTGTTTCAGTGTCCGGAGAGAATCGCCCAGCCTTTTGTCTTGGCCAAAATAAATGCTGTTTACTCTGAACCCAAGCCTCGACTCAAGCTTCTATTTGGGATTCTGAAACTTGGGTAAAATCTGAACCTTACAGAAGAATGATACAGATTTCAGAAAGGTATCTTCAATGCAAGTTTGAGATAAATACAGAATCTTGAAAATGGTAGGGTAAATTCCCAGCCTTGGTTATAATGAGTTAATTAAGGCAAAGCCTCTTTAAAATGATTTCTTTCCACTTCTCTTTTATCTGGACAAGATTGCCTCTTCTCAGATAAACTTTCAAATGCCTTGTCTCCTGCTTTATTACAATCTCTCACCCCTATGAAGTTCATTTTGAATGTTATTTCAGTGTCATTTGAAAATCTAATAAAGATCCCCTCTATCAGGGAAGCTTCTAGGTGTTGGGGATATATAATTTAAGAAAATAATAAGTGGAATTTGATATGGATACATGAAAATATGCACAGCGTGAATAAAATTGGTAGAGAGAACTTACTCAGGGGCCATCTAATGAGGTTGAATGGTAGAAGTTTTGGGATAGAGAAATGTTTTTCACACAGCACACAGTTGAGTTGTAGAACTTTCCTTAAGAGGATTGGTGACAGATGCCAGTTTGGGTGACTTAAAATGGAATTAAACAACTAGGTAGTCTCATACTCTCTCTGTGATAGGAACCTGATGGATTCCAAGTGCTGAAGAACTGCAAGCAAGAGCTTCCTACAGTCCCTCATAGATCTGTGTCCTTGGATGAAGGGATAAACAACAATGCTCTCCTAGATCTCTCAGCGGCTTTCGATACCATCAACCATGGTATCCTTTTGGGGTGGCTCAGGGAGTTAGGGGTGGGCAGCATAGTTCTGCCCTGGTTCACCTCCTCCTTCCAGGGCCATTCCCAATCAGTGGTGATAGGAAAGGAGAGATCTGACCCGTGACCCCTCCTGTGTGGGGTGCCACAGGGTTCGGTGCTCTCTCCTCTCCTATTTAACATCTACATGAAGCCACTGGGTGAGATCATCCGTCACCACGGTATGAGGTATCATCAATATGCGGATGATACTCAATTGTATATCACCATCCCATGTGAAGGAAGTGATGCGGTCACTGCCCTGTCTCAGTGCCTGGGGGCTGTGGGGGTCTGGATGGGGAACAACAGGGGAACAACAGGCTTCGGCTGAACCTTGGTAAGATGGAGTGGCTGTGGATTGATGGCCTCTCGGGATCCAGGATGTTGTCATCTTTGGTCCTGGATGGGGTGGCACTGCCCCATTTGGAGCCAGTGCAGAACTTGGGGGTCCTCCTGGACTCACGACTCCTGCTTGAAGAGCAGGTGGCAGTCGTCACCAGGAGGGCCTTTGTGCAGCTTTGGGTTGTGCTCCAGCTACACCCATTCCTAGATCGAGAGGCCCTCTGAACAGTCACTCATGCCCTTGTCATCTCCCATATAGACTATTGCAATGCGCTCTACATGGGGCTACCCTTGAAGAGTATCCAGAAGCTTCAGCTGGTCCAGAATGTGGCCACATGGACAGTTATTGGTGCTGTAAAATCATCACATGTGACACCTCTGCTGCGTGAACTGCATTGGGTACCAGTTTGCTTCCGGGTCCAATTCAAGGTTTTGGTTATCAATTTTAAAACCCTTCATGGCATGGGACCAGGTTACCTGAAGGACCATCTCATCCCCAGAACATCGACCTGCCCTACCTGGTCATGCAGAGAGGGCATGCTACGGACCACATTAACAAAAGAATTCCATCTAGCGGGGTCCGGGAGGTGGGCCTTCTCTGCAGTAGCACCCACCCTTTGGAATATCTTGCCCCCAGAGCTGATGTGGCTTTCCTCGCTCCCAACCTTCAGGAAAAACTTGAAGACATGGTTCTGCCACCTTGCTTGGGATTGGAATGCCAACAGTTCCTCCTGGGGGTGGCTGGTGCCATGAATCCCCGCTATTATTAACATCTATTGCACTTGGATTTTATATTTATTTGTTGATATTGTAATTTTATATTTATATTTTTAACTTTGCTTTTATTGTGAACTGCCCAGAGTCCCCCGGTTGGGGGAGATGGGCTGTGATACAAATTTAAATAATAAATAAATAAGTAAATAAATAAATAAATGCTTCTCTTGTGCCTTATATTTTAATGTAGGCCAGAGAAAATTCTATGATTCTTTGAAAAAGATCACAAGTTTAAGATGGACCAGCAGTGCAATACAATAAAAACTGGGAGAGTTGATTATGTTGTGGAGAAGAAAGTGGCTAGCTATCTCTCCCAGGGATAGTACAAAGTGCTGACATAGAGTAGTAGCACCATGGAAGACTGGTGAGAAGATAATGGTGTGGACCCCTTTCCCCCTTTGTTCATATAAGGTATAATTTTGTAGAAAGAATTACTTATCCTGCAGAGGAATATGTGTATAATCTAACAAGCTTTGAATTGTAAATTCTTCCACATTCACACTTAAGTTACTTAGCAAGCAGATTGCATCATTGTGCTATAAATCCCTCTCACCTTTGAGCCTTTGATCTGTATTCCTACTTGTAAAAATTAAGATAAAGATAACAGCATGAGCAACCGAATCTAAGCAGTGGCAGCAGCGGCTGAAAACCAGAAACAATATTTCCCATAAAATATTCTTAGCAAACGGTCAACTGTATGAGCTCCCAAGTATTTGTAATTCCTTATTTAATGTATTGTAGGGCAGAGGGCCAATTCTATGGGCTCCCAAACTATTGACAAGATATGTCATAGATAATCCCCAGGTGTTATCTGTCTTACTTAAAAGTATCCCTGGCGGGTCAACTGCCTGAGTTGTTATGAAGTCATTGATAAGATTTGCTATCAAGCCATCTACTGGTGTTATTGGTTGCACTCCCTGTGTCTTAAGAAAATTATTAAAAGGTGGCAAAAGCCCCCAGATATTTTGAACCTTAGTGTTGACCAAAGTCCTAGGAGGAAGATGCACAACTGCTGGCTTCAGGAGTCCATCTGCTGCTGTCGGCCTTATGAAGTAGACCAGACAGGAAACATGACCAGATGAGCTAATTCCACTATATTGTAAGGTTACAATTAACAGAATCTTGCAAGTCTAAATGTACTTCTCTCCCCCCATCCCCTTTATAGCTCTAAAACTAGGGAGGGTCTCTTCTGAGCCTCTTCCCCCACCCACATTCGTGCAGTGGGCTAAGCTGCCTTTTATCTGATTGTTCCTTTAGTTGCATCTCATTGCCCTGTCTCTCAAGGTCATTCCCACATACCATTACATCTGCCATTTCTAGGATTTCTAGCAAGTTGAAGAGATTATTCGTATATGTTTCTTTCTCTGTAATTTTTTTAACATTTATTCAACACATAGGTTTTGGCATTTCACTTGGTCTATTGTCACTGAATCAAAAAGAACCTATTGGCTCCTGGCTGGCCAGGGGTGGCCAAACACACATCTTGATACAAATGCACATAAATACAAATCTAGCAGCAATCATTTTGCTATTTTGCTATTGTTAACCAGCTGTGTAATATTAATATCTCAGAATTAGGATTTGTGCTTCTTATACTGCTCCAGTTCTTAGCAATGATGAATTTTGGAAGATGGAATCCTGCACACATATAGTTTAGAAGATGATTTAAACATTTCTTTTCACATCATTTTTGGTTCAAGAATCGAGCAGTTCTAAATTCTGCATGATTATCACAGCAAGCATTCAAGTTAGATTTTAACTGTTCATAAGGATGTATTTCCTTACAAATAGTCAAAGGCAGCAGTCTTCCCCATTGTTTTGTTTATGTACTTTCTGTTTAAAATCTACTGAGAATTTTTATTTTGGACTTTAGGTTAGCCTTAAAAAATCAGATCTTGTAGGATGCAGGGAATTGACTACAGCCTTCCTATCTCTATGTCTCTAAGATAATAACAGCTCTCAAAACCTACATCTAGGTCCAAGATCAAAAAGACTGGCCAGTATTTCCCCAATTCTTAACAGACTGTGTGTGCTCTGTTTTAAGCAATTAACTCACTAATCCTCAAATGTAAACTAAATCCTGCAGTAATCTTCAATTTTACAAATTTGTATAAGGGCATATTTCTTTTACTAAATTTATTTATTTATTTATTTGTCTTATTTATACCCCGCCTATCCCCTCCCTACTGGAGGACTCTAGGCGGCTTACAGTATTATATATCTCCAATCCAATTATACAACATCATTATTACAATTTATTCCCGCGCGACAGGGAGAGAGGAAGGGAACCGGCTCTTCCGCTGCAGGCATTGGACTGCAAGTCCCAGAATGCCTCGCTCCGCGCCGGCTGCTGACGTCCAGGAAGCTGGTGTCTCCGGATCCGTCGTCCTCCGCCGACATTGCCGCTCTTCCGAGGTCTTTCTTTGGAATCGAGGACGACCCTCCGCTGGATGCCCGCAAATTGCCCCACGTGAGTGGTACCCATTAATCTACTTGCTAAATAGCTTTCGAATCGCTGGGTTGGCAGAGAGCTAGGGCAAGTGACGAGAGCTCACCTCGTCACGCGGTTTCGAACTGCCAACCTTATGGTCGGCAGTCTAACGGCTCAGTGGTTTAACCCGCTGAGCCACCGCGCCCCTTTTTAAATATCTTCTTTAACTTAGCAAGCATATATCTTGTTTAAACCCAAGATTTCTGAACGTCCGGGAGTGGAGGCTAGTGGGCCAAGAAACTCTGGGGGCCGTAGGGCGGGCTATCCAATCGAAGTGGTGATGGGTCGGGGATGTTACAATGGGACCTGGAGGGCAGGCCATCTTCAGGGAAGATGCTCCTGGTGTTTGTTACTGGTGGCGTTTTCCAGCCCTCCAAGTTCAAACCCAGGCCCTGGACAGCAGATCCTTGAGAGCCCTGGTCTCTGGCTGCTTCTTCTTAACGCCATGTTAGTGAGCAACAAGGCCCCCCTCATATGTGATTTGATCACAGAGGAGGGGGCAGACCTGGCATGTATCACTGAGACCTGGCTGGGCTCAGAAGGGGTTAGCCCTTTCGGAAATGTGCCGTGCTGGGTTTCAGGTGTGGCACCAGTTGAGACACTGGGGCAGGGGAGGAGGGGTGGCAGTTGTCATCTGAAAGTCTCTAGTGGCCTTCAGGGTCTCTGCTCCAGAAGTGGCTGGTTGTGAGACCCTGTTTTTCAAGCTGTTCGGAGGAGTTTTCTGAGCATCTGCAGGATAAATTTAAATGGTATTTTATTACGGTTTTTATTGTGAACTGCCCAGAGTCCTCCATTCGAGGAGATGGGCGGTAATATAAATCTAAATAATAATAATAATAATAATAATAATAATAATAATAATAATAATATCACTCAGATTCATTCCAAGTTGGACTCTAAGCGTGAGGCACAGTATGAGGAGATGCCAAGGGATGGTACTTGCCTTGTTATCTGAGAACAGTTTGACCCTGTTGGACCTGAGGAAGTGGACAGGATTCTCTGGATTGTAAATGCCACCACATGTCATCTAGACCTTTGCCCGAACTGGCTGGCAAAAGCAGCCCGGGAAGTGACTTGTGGTTGGGTCCAGGCAATGGTTAATACATCCTTGAGAGAGGGGGTATTTCCGGCTGCCTTTAAGGAGGCACTGGTGTGCCTCCTCCTCAAGAAACCATCCCTGGACCCTACGGTGTTGGACAATTTTCATCCTGTCTCCCACCTTCCCTTTCTGGGAAAGGTGGTTGAGAAAGTGGTGGCACTGCAACTCCAGAGGATTCTGGATGAAACGGATTATCTAGATCCCTTTCAGTCAGGTTTAAGGCCAGAATATGGGACAGAGACTGCATTGGTCGTGCTTATGGATGATCTCTGGTGAGAGTGGGATGGAGGGAGTGCATCCATCCTGGCTCTCTTGGAGCTCTCAGTGGCTTTCGATACCATCGACCATGGTATCCTTTTGGGGTGGCTCAGGGAGTTGGGGGTGGGTGGCGTAGTCCTGCTCTGGTTCACCTCCTTCCTCCAGGGCCGATCCAATCAGTGGTGATAGGGGAGGAGAGATCCGACCCGCAACCCCTCTTGTGTGGGGTGCCGCAGTGATTGGTTCGCTCTCCTCTCCTATTTAACATCTACATGAAACCACTGGATGAGATCATCCATCACCATGGGATACGGTACCATCAATATGCTGATGATACTCAAGTATATATCTCCATCCCAGGTGAAGTAAGTGATATGGTTGCCGCCCTATCTCAGTGCCTGGGGGCTGTGGGGGTCTGGATGGGGAACAACAGGCTTCAAGTGAACCCTGGTAAGACCAAGTGGCTGTGGATTGATGCCCCCTCTGTATCCAGGAAGTTGTCATCTTTGGTTCTGGATGGGGTGGCACTGCCCCATTCAGAGCCAGTGCAGAACCTCGAAGAGCAGGTGACAGTCGTGGCCAGCAGCTTTGGGTTGTGCAACAGCTACGCCCATTCCTAGATCAAGAGGCCCTCTGAACAGTCACTCATGCCCTTGTCATCTCCCATATAGACTATTGCAATGCGCTCTACATGGGGCTACCCTTGAAGAGTATCCAGAAGCTTCAGCTGGTCCAGAATGTGGCTGCGCGGGCAGTTACTGGTGCCTTAAGATCGGCATATGTGACACCACTGCTGTGTGAGCTGCATTGGGTACCGGTTTGCTTCCAGGTCAAATTCAAGGTGTTGGTTATCACCTTTAAAGCCCTACATGGTATGGGGCCAGGTTATCTGAGGGACCGTCTCATCCACAAAGCATCAACCCGTCCCACCTGGTCATGCAGAAAGGGCATGCTACAGGCCCCATCGGCAAAGGAGTTTCATCTAGTGGGGTCCAGGAGGTAGGCCTTCTCTGCAGTGGTGCCCACCCTTTGGAATATTCTGCCCTCAGAGTTGAGGTGGGCTCCCTCACTCCCAGCCTTCCGGAAAAATCTGAAGACCTGGTTCTGCCTCCTTGCTTGGGATGGGAAAGGTAACAGCTCCTCCAGGGGGTGGCTAGTGCCATAGTATCCTCCCTACTATATGATATCATATTTCCACTTGGGTTTTATATTTATATTTATTTATTTGTACTTATAATAGCTGATTTTATATTTATATGTTTTTTAATTGTTGATTTTATTGTAAACCGTCCAGAGTCCCCTGTCTTGGGAGATGGGCGGTGATAGAAATATGAATAATAAATAAGTATGTGAAATAAACAAACAATGCTTTATTGTAGAAATGCTGCTCCAGATATTCAGCATCACTGAGAACCTGCACCAATAATCCAATCTTTTCACATGTATAGATTTATTTAGTTTGCCACAGTGGCAGTAAAATTGCAGTGTTGCTTTTCCACATAAATTAGCCACATATTTACCATTTGAATTCATTAAGCTGAACTCATTAAATTACTGGTACAATATATCACATAATTATTGAATTAACACTGGGAGTAATTTTGTTAATTGGCAGGCATCATTTCATAAAGAATGAAGTATATATTTCCTAACCAAAAACAAAAAGCAAACAGAAATAATTCCTTTTCTTGATGTATTAAGGGAGATTTGGGTGGGGGGGGACTTTACTTAAACTGTTTTATTCAGCTGATGTCAATTGTTTTCAGTAACTTTTAATCAGGTCTCACAAGCTTGGATTAAACCATTATATTACAAATTAATAGGATAGCAGTATCCTCTGGGACAGGACTATGGCATTAGTGTAGTAACCAAGCGCTCTATCACTGACACAGATAGAGCAAATTGGCATGTGATTGGCATACACATTTGTGGCTTCAGAAACTCTGTAAAACTGTCTCAGGGGAAATTAATCTACTTGCTGAACCATTGACTTAGCCCTGATTAATGACTTTAGTATCTGTTGTCAATATTTGTTTATTTGTTCTTTACTGGTATGAACAAATAGGAGATGATTAACAAATCACAGCTACTTTAGCTTGGGCAGCTAGGTCACATACTTTGCCTGTGACCTGATCATAATCAAAACATTTTGTAAAACTGTCTACCCCAGAATGTATGCTTTGGGAGATCCAACTTTTCCCCAGTGACTCCAACTGGGGTAAGATTATTCATTCATTCATTCATTCATTCATTGGCGATCACTCATAGCCGAGTAAGATTGTCTTCCAAAGGTAAAATTTTCATGTGTTTTTTACGACCGCTAGATGGTGACCCCACTGGTCGCGGTAATCCAGTCAGGGAGAAAATGAGGCAGACTATGTTTAGGGCACCTTTTCTAGCCCCCTCCCCATATGGGGTGAGCAAAAGAGACAATAAAAAAGCTAAGATGGAAACAAAAAGACCAGAACACATGTCTCCAGCAGCCAACACCCAGATAAGCAGGGATTAACACCAGACAATCAATCAAGCATAAAACAATACCCTAATCAAGGAACTACCAAAGACAAAACCACACCCCCACCAACACTGGCAAGCTACTGTATATAAACAGGGAGCAAACCTCATACTCAATAGCACGGATGATGTTACCTAGTTGGGTAATGTCTGCAAGCAATCAATCAAGCTTAGAGAGCACCAAGGACTCCACAGTTTAGCCCTGAGCCACATAAATTCTCTTCTATTGGGGTAAGATTGGAATAGAGAAGGAAGACCAAGAATCATACAAAGATGTGAGAGCAGTTGTTGGAACTCACTCGATCTGTTTTAAGTCTTAGCTTCATCCTCTTACTTCCAAGGCCAGGAACATCAATGTTAGAAAGCTCCCAATGGGAATGAGCATTTCATAGCTGGTCCTCCAGATCCTAGGCATCCCGTGCTCCAGTATATGCCAATAGCCTTTAACATTTACACCAGCTACAATATTTGTGTCTACTGGGAGAACTGTATTTAATATATACCTTACCAATTTTCAAATCCAAGTCTGGTAGAAGAATTGGATTGTTCTACATGTAATTCTAAGGAGGCAGTCTTGCACAGTGTTGAGTTGACTAATGAGCTGTATCGATGAAAAAACTGGGATCACATCCAGACAAAATGGAAGTGCTATATGTAAGCAGAAATACTGGCAGTTCTGGGACTGAGTTTTAATTTGTTCTAAAAGGGACTGTTTGACAGTGTGTCATAATTCTTCAAAATCTCTGAATTCTTCTGTGGAAACGGTAGCAAGAACTGCATTTGCACCAATAGCTTTAATGTGCCACCTTTTGTTAGCCAGTCTGATTTAGCAGCGGGTGGTTCATAGCTTGGTGAAATACAGTGGTTTGAGTTAATTATGATTTATTTCTTTATAAGGTTGCTTATGAACTCTATATTTGTAGATATCAGGATGGAGTACTGAATTATGTTGATCTTTTGAAACAATACCATAACACACCAATAATAACAAATACAACAATAACAAAAACACAGTTTTTAAAAAATATAATCAATAAAAACAAGACTCTGGGTAACTACCTAAGTCTTGGTACCAAAATAGAATAAACAGGAGGAAGACATTCCTCATCAGGAATGCTTGGAAGCTTCGGTCGGTACACTATACAGCAGCTAGGCTGCTAACCATTGTATGATATGAGAAAAGTATCACAACAATTACATCAAAAGGTCTGTATCGATTGTAATTTGTTTTCTGGGCTTGATTAAAAGAGTTGGTTTTATCACTTAAAGCCAAAACATGCCCAGACTTTTAAAGGATCTATTTATCTCATTATTACCTGTCAGATTATTGTGATACACAGAAGGGAACCTTTTGAGATCAACATGCCTCACAATAATCTCCTTGTTGGCATTTAAGAAAGATTTTATTTTATTTTTCCTACATTGCTCTTAAATTATGGCATGCATTGCCTCCAGAAAGGTAATTGGCACCTACTATTTTTGCTTCTGAAAATTTGTTAAGACCTTCTTTTTTTACCATGGCTTTATAAAAGTTTGTAATCATTTTCTTGTTTCATGTTTTGAATTGTTATTGGATTTTTTAACGGTTAGAATATTTTATTTTAGATGTGTTCTGCACCACTTTGATGACTTTGATCAAAAAGTTGACATAAAAACATTAATAATAAATATATCCTATAACTGCTGACATATAAATTTGATGCCTTCTACTAGAACGTTTTTCTGTTTGGGGACAGGCTATCTAAGTTACAGTAGGTTGGATATTCTTTCCTCAAATAAGGGAGACTTCTACATTATGAGTCTTGCCATTGTGTTATTTGCACATTGGCTCTTTAAAAAGAGAGAGAGAAAGAAACAAAAGAGACTTTGCAGCTATTTTTCAATGGCTTCACACTATATGCCCCCCCTGTAGTTTTAGCATTTGTAATAAACTTCCCCTTTTGTAATATAGTATCCTGCATTTTTAATAAGTCCCTTTTTTTAGTTTGTTTCACTCTAACACAAACATGTACTCTATTTCATCCTAACACAGTTTCCTAGATGGGATTGTAAATGTCTTGTTTGTCTAAAGAAGAAAGGGGCCCCACTGTAGCCATGGGCCATAAAGAAGGGAGATAAATGTTGCTTTTTGCTAACAGGAATGGAATGTGTTAAAGAACAGGATGACCCAAGGTCTTCTAACTTTCTTGAAAGACCAAAGCATGGCCATTTCGGGAGGATTGCTCTCTGCTTTTCTCTTTGCTTTTGATAAAGGCATGTTCATTATATCTTGCTAAACCTGCTTGCACATAGAAATGCCAAGGGAGAAAATACACATGAGTTAACACAGAAGGGAGGAGGGAGAAGAAGGAGGTGGTAATAAAATTCAAAGCTATTGCCTGTAAATTGTGTGATTGGTTACTATATGAGTGTTGTATACACCTTTGTTCCCTGCCCTATATAATGCTTTGATTGAACTCTATGAGTTTGTCGACCTGCCCTAGCTTCTTTTACTTGGCCAAATAAAAAGCTGTTTTTCTTTTGAAACCTCCATCTGAGTCTCTGTTTGGTAGTTTGGGATCTCAGATTCTTCCAGGAATCCAGGGGTTGGCCATACAACACCAGCATGTTTTATTTTAAAGAGAAGGAAAAGAAAATGCATTGTGGTAAATTTATCACAGAGGACATCTTATTCTAATTCATTTGTTATTATACTGTATATACTTTTTAAAATCCCTTCTCACCCCTATGGGTGGTATGTGTCTTCCTCAACCTCAGGTCCTCTGCCAGAGGTCTGGGCATTTGAGTATCTTAGCTGTTCCTGGCACTGCACTCTTCTGTAAAGAGGGCTCTGATGTTGCTCCTGGGATCTGTTAGAGCCACTCTCCCAGCTTAGGAGTCACAGCCCTGAGTACCCCTACCACCACTGGGCCCACTTTGGCCTTCACTTTCCACATCCTCTCTAGTTCCTCCTTCAGGCCCTGGTACTTCTCCAGCTTCTCATACTCCTTCCTGATATTGCTGTCACTTAGCACCACTACATCTATCACCACCACTGTATTCTGGTCCTTGTCTACTACCACAATGTCTGGTTGATTAGCCAGTACCTGCCTGTCCATCTGAATCTGGAAGTCTCACAGGATCTTAGCCCTGTTATTCTCCACAACCTTCTGTGGAATCTCCCATCTGGACTTGGGAGGGTCTAGCCCATATGCTGTGCAGATGTTCCTGTACACACTATGTATACAGTATAAAATATACTAACAAATATACGTGGGAATGACTACTTTGCCACTTGTGTGACAGTAAAGGCACAATTAATATGTCTTAGACTTTGGAGTGAAACAGCTGAAATCCCATTTGAAAACTATCAGTTTTCACCCATCATTTATATCTTCTGAACACAGTGGAGAAGGTAATGCTATCTCTTGTATGTATCTCCCTGCTGATGAACTGACTATTTTTAAACTAGTTTAGGGTCTTTGTCCCTGTGGAGCCCACTAACCACAGAAAACTGTTTGATGCACTTCAACAACTACATAGGTCTGTTGCTTCAAAATCACAATACAATGGCTTCTTTAATTCATTTCTCAGCTCCTACAGATACTACTTAGAAATATCCACAGCTGATCAACATTGCTTTCTCTCTATGGGAAACAGAGAGCTTCCAATCTATTAGCTATACAGTTACCAGAAACTTGTCTTGTTGCACCTTAGTCACAGATGTATTTGTATGCTCAGAGTAGCAAGGGACAAGGGAAAATAAAAGGGATAAAACAAAAGAACAATAAAGACCAACAGATAGAACTGAATCAATGAGCCCTTTTTCTTCACTCCTTTTATACTACCTGGATGAACAATGTGTTTTATATGTCTCTGAATCTAAATGTTATTATAATTTTACAGCCTTTTCAGAAGGGAGATATTGGGATAAATTGGCTTCTTCTGATCTCTGGAGTGCTATCTTCTGATAACAATATTCCATAAGATCATTCTCCATGAGAATGAGCATTTGGCTTTTAACCACATGTCATCCTAACCAGTTTATGCACACCTTTGATGCAACATCACTGGGCTGCAACAGAATGTTCTCCTGTTCATTCTAACACGACGTTTTTCATCAAGCCAATCATTAGTCAAGTCTGCAAATGAAGTAATCATTCTGGCATGACTTTTCCATTAAACTGATCATTTCTGATGTAGCAAACAACCATTTAATATGTTCAAAATGACTGTTTTCTGCTTTGGCACAGACATTCTGTATCTGATCAAGCTCTATATTTTCTCCCATATTTTGTGTCATGGTTGTTGAGGTATTAGCCAAGACCTGCAATATTGACACAAGGCTTTCCATTTCATTGCAGTGATATAGTCCTCCATTTGTGTAAGCAGTACAAGGCTTCAGTTGCAGCTATGAAGATAACAGTTTAAAAGATTTGTGCTGTTCTCTGGGCTATTTTTAAAAAGCCATCCACATCAAAAATCAGTGCTAGAATATAGAAAAGTTAATTTGCATATCAAGAAGTTTGTGCAAAAAATCCAGATAGTGTGTGTATTAAATGTATTGTAAGTTTAGAAATTACGTCTCATCATTAGCCACACGGCAATATTTAAAATGTAGAACGCATATGTAGATATGTCTATTTGCTGAGCTTACTATAACTGTGACATTGTGTTTGTATGTGTATGCACCATTTCTATTAAAAATTATCATTGTGCCCACACTCAGTTTGGGCCAAAAGCCTGATGAAATAAAATTAACTTGCTTGCAGAAAGGTAGGAGAAGGAGAGTTGCATGTATTACCAAGGGGAGAGAAATCCTGAAAGCTGGGGCTACTACTGAGTAGGCTGGCTGCCATGTCCATACCCCATGTATCTCAGAAATGGGGGCACTGTCAGCAGGCCATCTTACAATGATGAACTGGGTAGACAGATTATATTCTGGCAATGTATTGCCTAATGTAACCTGGTGTTGTGCAATATAGGATTTAAAGTAGGCTGACCATACGTCCAGACAGTCCCGTTTTTTAAACAATTCCTGACTGTCCCGTCGTTTTAAGAAAAATATCCATTTTGTCCTGTTTTTGAAAGTTCCCACAGCGAAGCGCGTGTGCGCGCACGCACACATGCCACCCGCACACCCGCATGCCTGCACGCGCACCCACTTCGTCCGGCGAGCCGTGGGTAGGTTAGGGACCTGCTTTTCTCTCAAGGAAATATGGTCAGCCTATTTTAAAGGTAACATCTGGCATTTTGAATTGGGCCCAGAAGACTACTGGTAACCAATGCCACAACTTTGTTATTTGGCACAGGTGAGATTGATCTGCCATCATTGTAGCTAATACCTTTGGTATCAGATGTAGCTTCCAGGTGATCTTCAAAGGCAGCCTCACATACAGTGTATTGCACTAATCCACGTGAGTGATGATTAAGGTATGAGTTGCTGTCATCAAGGCATCCTGGTCCAAATAGAACCATAACTGCCACATCAGTCAAAGTCCTCAACCCCAGCTGTATCTTTTACTTGCTGTCTAAGCCAGATCCAAGAGCACCCCTGTCATGGACCAACTCTTTTATGGGGAACCCACCCTATCCAGAGTAGCTATTCAGACCAATGATGTTAGTATGGCATTTGATCTACCAACAATCAGCAACTCCATCTTAGATTTAGTCTAAGCTTGTTTTGCCCCATCCCAATCTCCACAGCCCTCCAAGCACCAATTCAGAACTTCCAGAGTATCTCCAGTTCAACCTGGGGTAACAGTGCACAGCTGGGTATCCTCAGGATATTGATGACATCCCATCCTAAACTGATGGATGACCTTCTCTAGCAGTTTCATCTAGATGTTAAATATCATAGGGAGGAGCCCTGAATAATCATATTCTCCTTCTCCTCTCTAATTCCAGCAACTGTCTTCCTACCTACTCCTTAGCCCATTTCAACTTCCTCTCTCCCTCTCAGCAACAGTAACTCCATCTATTCTCAAACTGATTTTACCACCTCCAGGGTAGTGCTCTGTCAATGCAAGGGTAGCATACACAGTCATGGCCCTTCCTCTATGGCCTTGATGTTTCAGCTGGTGCAGAACCTCATCATTCAAAGACAGTCAAGAACTTCATATTGGTTGGGATAGTCTGTGGCTTGAATCATGTCAACTGGATTTCTATTTTCTCAGTAGAAACGTTTCACTCCTTATCCAAGGAGCTTCTTCAGTCTGAGTAAAGTTAGTAAGGGAATCCTTAAATATGTTTCTAGGGTGGCTGTGTGACCTTGCACCTGGGGCTAGGTCATGGTTATTTTGAGATGTTTATTTCTAAGTCCCATTATCATCTAAAGGAGGATCGTTAAGATTACCCTGCTGCTGTTGAGCTTGCGAAATGGTCTTAATCTTCCTAGGCACAGAAGACAAAGCAGGAAGGAAGATAGGGGAAAGGTTGTGCCTGAGGCCCCCACCTCTATTCAAGGAAGGATTTTCCAAGTTGGCATAAATGGATTCCTTGACCCCTCTCTCAAACCACCTATCTTCTCTGTCTAAAATGTGAACATTAATGTCCTCAAATGAGTGTCCTTTTTCCTTTAGATGAAGATAAACTGCTGACTCTGGTCCTGTGGTGTTACTTCTCCTGTGTTGGGCCATCCTCCTGTACAAAGGTTGTTTGGTTTCTCCAATGTAGAGTTCAGAGCACTCCTCACTGCACTGGATTGCATACACTACATTGCGTTCCTTGTGTTTTGGAGTTTGATCTTTGGGGTGTACAAGCCTCTGTCTCAGTGTGTTGGTGGGTTTGAAATATACAGGTATGTGGTGTTTGCCAAATATCCGTTTTATCTTTTCAGACACGCCAGCCATGTAAGGAATGACCAGGTTCTTCCGTTTACTCTGAGTAAAGTAAAGACACTCATTTGAGGACATTAATGTTCACATTTTAGACAGAGAAGATAGGTGGTTTGAGAGAGGGGTCAAGGAATCCATTTATGCCAACTTGGAAAATCCTTCCTTGAATAGAGGTGGGGGCCTCAGGCACAACCTTTCCCCTATCTTCCTTCCTGCTTTGTCTTCTGTGCCTAGGAAGATTAAGACCATTTCGCAAGCTCAACAGCAGCAGGGTAATCTTAATGATCCTCCTTTAGATGATAATGAGACTTAGAAATAAACATCTGAAAATAACCATGACCTAGCCCCAGGTGCAAGGTCACACAGCCACCCTAGAAACATATTTAAGGATTCCCTTACTAACTTTACTCAGACTGAAGAAGCTCCTTGGATAAGGAGTGAAACATTTCTACTGAGAAAATAGAAATCCAGTTGACATGATTCAAGCCACAGACTGTTCCACCTGGATGACTGAGAACCTTCATCAACATACTGGTTGGGATAGTGTTCCTATTCTATGATTCTATGTTTCCTTGCATACATGTCATGGGGGATGTGTGGGAGTTCTTAGGATTGGACAGACGAAATGACAGTGCCCAGAATCTCCTTGTGAACCAGTTACGTTTTACTCATTTCACTCATATAATTGCAAGACATAAAGATTTTAGTTTCTCTGAGAGCTTTATTTTTACAATTAGATAGCTATGTAAGTCACATGCACTAGAGCAAATAAACAAACAGATCCTCAAATCCCCCCTCCATTCTTCTGACTTAAAAGCCATTAAAAGGTTAGAATGCAATAAATGTATGAACTCAAAACTCTCAATGTTCTGCCATTCAGAAATTATTTCCCTGTCTGCAAATAATGCTTCTTCGAAAGTCAGGGTGTTTAAGCTACTATAATGTACATAGCTGTACTAAATCCCCCTTAGAGTTAATTAAAGGCTTCAGATAAATCTAACTGGCTGTAATAGGCAGTAGGAATAGCCTTGAGGAAGAGGAGGAGGAACCACAATCAGGACAAGAGGCAGATAAAAGGAATTTGGCTCCAAGCCAGAGATATAATTTGAGAAAGCATCTCAGACTTGACCCTCCCAAGTTCTCATGAAGATAAAGCTGGGGGGGGGGGGGGCGTATTTAGACCTTGCAAGATTCTGTTACTGTAACCTTATAATAAAAGTAGCATTTCTATTCATAACTTTGGTTTCCTAGTCTGGTCTACCAAGAAGGGCTGACACTGGCAGAATATTACTCTTCAAGTTCTCTTCTCCTTTTCTCTACACTGAATAGACTTGAATGTCAAAGCATAACACATCCAACTTAGTGATCTTCCCTTTACCTAGGACACCTCTTCAATGGTCTTCAGTCCACCTAGAACCAGTTTTTCTTCAACTAAAATGGCTAAATCCAACTTGGTTTGCCAGTGAACTACTACTTCTCCATCCCCAAGTCCAACCATAACTTCCTCCTGCCACCTTCTTAGCCCATTTCAACTTTGTTGAACTCCCTACCATGGGACACTTTCTCCATATGTAAAAACCTTATCTGTTTCTCTCCCAGCTATTTCCTAACCTCAGATTATCATCTACAAGTACATAATCAAGTACAATCTACAAGTACAAAACAATCTACATTTGTACAATCTACAATCTACAAAGTACAATCTACAAAGTACAATCTACAAGTACAAAACATTACATTCTACCCCTGTGTACTGGTTACCAGTACCCAGCAATATTATACCACCCCATATCAGAAGACAACAAGCCCTCGCCAGGTTATGGTCAAGGATACTGAACAATAACCTATTCACCAGGATATTGCACAGATCACAAGATTGAAATCTCGAAGGCCAGCTTGGAAAACAGCCATACACTTAACATCTACCCAGTTCAAACCTAAGAATGTTTGGAGAGAGGAATGGTCCAAGTTGCTCCCCCATGGCTTGGTCATTAGTGATCCCTCTTCCAAACCTCCCGGTTTTAACCTGCCTCGCTCTGTCTGGACGAAATTGAATAGAATCAGATGTGACACTGGTAGGAGTGCCTCTGCTCTGTATCAATGAGGCTGGAAGAATTCTCCTTTTTGCGATTGTGGTGCTGAAATGCAGACTATTAAACACATTGTGCAAGACTGCCCATGACATGCATTCCCTGGCTCCTTAGAAGATCTGCACGAAGTAACACCGGAAGCGATCACTTGGTTAGCTGAACTGGACATCCAGTTATGAGACTACTCTGTATCCCTGCAGAAGTTTACATAAAATTGTGTGGACTGTGTGTATTTATTTGCTTTCTCTTCTGTCATGTATTCATCATATGATATATATATATATATATATATATATATATATCATGTCTGGGTAATAACATGACAAGATGGTAAAATGTGTTTACCTGCTCCATCTATCACAATACCAATACTTTATCAGAAAATGTCAAGTTTCTCTTTTTTTTTTTTAAGTTTTATTAGGTTTTTAAATATACAAAGCTAAAAGATAAAGATGAAACGGAAAAAGAAATACAAATTAAAAGAAAAGAAAAAGAAAAGTGCAGTAAAGAAAAAGAAAAAAAGAATAAAGAAAAAGACATACATAGAAATTAGATAACCTCCGATCCGTCTATGGTCATAAGAATAAAATAGATAGTTTGTTTTAACATGCTGGCTATTCATATAACATTCATATATTTTTCCTTGTCTATTATGTACTATTTATCTATAATCTAATCAACAAATACACCATATTTAGCTTTACTCCTCCTGCTTTTTGCAAATAGTCCATCAAAGATTTCCACTCATTAAAGAATAATAATTAAAATTTTCTTTTAGTAGGCAAATCAATTTGTCATTTTCTGCCATTTCTAGTAGTTTCCTGTATTGTTGGTACACTTTAATTTTCCGAAAACTATACATATATAAGTAAAAAGAAATTTTTTTTTCTTTCTATTTGTGCATCCCAAATTCCGAATAATAAGAAAAAATTCTAATTTAGGTCTTTTAATTTATACCCAACTATACTATTATACTATGCATATAGAATTAAAAAGAAAATAATTTTTCTATTTATACAACCCAGATTCCAAACAAAAAGAAAAAATTCTGATTTAATTCTTTTAAGTTATACCCAACCGTACTATTTTTGATCTCTCGCTTTAATATTTCTTCAGATTTTGCTTTTTTATAACTTTTCTCACAAAATATCTTGACAGTTTCTTATCTCTAACATAACGTGAGTCAACTCTAAAATTTTTATCTATCTCAGAGTCTATGTCTTCTTCTTCTGTCTCTAAATATTGAACTAAAGTATCAACTATATATTTTCTCATATTCTCATCTAATTTTTCCAGAGCTCCTATCAGACTCAAAATACATTCTTCTTCTCTCATTTCTGCTAATACAATAGCATCTAAATTATATTCCATAGTAATAAAATCTGATTTAATCTCCAATTTCTTAACCTGGCCTTGCGTCTCTTTAAAATCCCCTGGAAGAATATTTGCAATTTCTTTGACAGTCTGTATTTCATTTCTAAATTCTTTTTCTGAGTCTTCCTTCATCACTTCCATTTTCTCTTCTACTTGTTGATCTAGAATATTGTCCATCTTTTTATCTATTTTTATATCAAAAGAAGTAATTAAGTCATCCATCTTTTTCTCCAAGGTAACAGTTAAAATAACCATCTTTTCCTCCAAGGCAGTAGTTAAATCATCTATTTTTGGATTCAGTGCTGTAATCGCATCCAATATTTTTCCCATATCTGATGTTGGTACTTCTGAAGGTGCAGCCATGGACTCCATTTCCTTGTATCTATCCCTCTTCACTCTTGCAAGTAACCAGGTTGTATAGAATATTCCTGTAAAGAGAAAAGAAAAATAACAAAAGACAAAGGAGAACCACTATAAACAATAATAAAAAAAAAAAAGGGAAGAGGAGGGATAAAAAATTATTAAGGATTAAAAAGAAAAAAGGAGGGAAGAGAGGAGAGAAAAAAATCCAAATACAATAAAAAATTAAAAAATAAAACTAATACTGCTTTTTCTTAATAGATATTGCATAAAAAAAAGGGCAAAATGTACTTTGGTAAAATCAACAATTCTCACATAAAAGAAAAATAAAAGATAAGAGTACAACGGGTAAGTCCTTTAGCTGTAGTCAAAATATCCTTGAAAATGTAATAACAATCCAGTTCTCAGGCAAGCTTATAATCACAAGTCCCAAAGAGGAGAGAGAGAAGAAAAAAAAAAAGAGAAGGGGGGGGGGGGAATAGGAAAAAGCCCCAACTCCAAATGTCTTCACTCTCCAAGACAAAAAGCAACAAGAAAGTCCACTAAAATCCCAGATAATAAAAAAATTCCCAAAACTGTTTAAAACAAAAATATTCCAAAAATACCCATTATAATCCAAATAATTTCCAAATGTATTACAGAAAAAAGAAGGAAAAAAAAATACCATCTCAAGATGAAAAGCAGAAAAGCAAAGAAATAAGATAAAAGGCAGACATTGACCCATTTGAATTCAAAATCCAGAGAGGAAAATAGATTAGTCCCACTTCAGTAAATAAGCCATTCATCAATAGTCAATGTCACTCCATTTCACTTCCAAGTAAAGTCATTGTTCTTTAAGCTCCCACCATTTCTCAAGTCGTCTTTAGCAAGAAAGTTACACAATCACCAGCAGCATCGGTCATGTCCATAGAAGGATCTTAGCAGATAATATGTAAAGTTAAAATAAACACAAATATAAAACAGTGACTAAAAGTGCTGAATTTAGGTGCTACTCATCTGAAAAGATTTCACTGTTCCCTGTAGAGCAATAACGATGGTCCTTCCAGTCGCTTTCGTCGCTTCAATTTCCTTTTTCCCGTGGTGGAGAAACGGGAATTGGGAAAGAGCGACGATTCCAGCGACCCTTGTGGTTTATCTTCTGATCCCCTTTTCTTCAAAGGGGAGATTTCAGCAGTTTTATTTCTTTAAAAACCGCTGCAAGCAGGAAAACAGCTGAGCCGAGCCAGGAGCGCTCGGTTCAACGCACCGGCGTCTTCAGCACCCGGAAGCGCTCTCCAGAAAATGTCAAGTTTCTCAGCAACAACTTGTGCTATGAAGGAACTTCTCATTAATTTAGGATTGGCTAATGCATGGGTTTTATATTTTTATATGTTTTTATCATTTTAATGTTGTAAGCCACCCAGAGCCATATATTTGAGATGGGCAGCTATCTAAATTTAGGAAGTCAATAAAATAAATAAAGGTGATAAACTCGACAGAGAACAAGAAAGGGAATGTATTCCAGTTGACCCTTGTAAGTATCAGGAGCTTTAGCTTTTTAGGGTTGTCACCTGCATATAACTGAATAGTAACTTTTAAAGAAATATGATCAATTCCGTTAGGGTATTAAACATGCCAGTTTACATTTCCAATAGTTTGTAATCTCATACATTAATCTAATTTAGAATTACACTTTTGGATCAATCTAGAAAGCAAGTACCACACTCCATTTAGAACATAATAGGAAGTGCAAACATAAATGAACTGGGTTATTCAAATACATTTACCTGTAGGGAATAATTATTTGGTTAATTTCTTTGCTAGTTAAGTAGAGGCTCAGAAAATTATGTTCACCAAAATTTTGAAACTAACTGTTCATTCTAAATTCCAACTGTAATTGGACCCTGCAGTGTTAGGAAAAGAGGTATGGAGGACCTTACTATCTTCTCCGGCTTAAATTAAATTTGGAGAGAAGGAAGAACTTTTGGTGTTGCAGTGCTGTGCATCTCGTATTTTAGCTGAACATTACAAGTGATGTAATGTTCATGTTTGGCAATATGAAACTCGGCACCATTGCTTGTTAAGGCTATAATTAAAATTGCACAAGAGTTAATATTTGCACCAACAATTTATTGGTTTGATGTTCAGGATGTGTATCATAAAGAGATACTGTATTCATATCATCTGAACAATATTTTTATAGCAAAGTCACAAGTGATGTTTTATTTTAATTCTAACATCACAATTGGCATGCAAGATTATACAGTGAATGTATTATGTTCACAATTTAGATTTTTCTCTCTCCTTTTTTTTTCATGCTGCTGCATGTAATGGAACTATCTATTTTCTATTTTGACAGTCTAGGCTAGAGTTTTTTTTTCAAGGACTCTATAATTATCTCCTCTATAATTATGCATTTAAAATAGATGTTTAGCTAAAGCATGCTTGGAACTGGATGCTTGTTTCAAATACCAAAGTCATGTGAGGTGCTGATTTACCTATTATTGAAAAAAAAACTGTGACACAATCACATTGTATTGCTGTAAATTAAGCACAATGGCTTATTTTGTTTGAACTTTAAAATGTGACATTTAACTTTCCTGATTACAAAACCAGCCGGCTGTCAGTCATCCAGGAGGAGTTCATGTCATTTTCTTTAAACCAGCATTTTAAAATTATCACAGTCATCTTAAATCTTCATTAAAAGTAGCTCTGCTTATGTCCCAGTTCCAAAAAGGTGTTATTGGGAGGGATGAGCAATGTTGGGGGTGTATGCCAGGAGTATATACAGTATTCCCAGCAGGGTCACCCAAGGCATGAAGGTCATCCCAGCTGCCCAGCTAAAGCAAGCAGGCAGCTATATTGGGCAGCAGCAATATAGGAAGATCCTGGTGGCAGATCATCACTTAGTTACAACGGCAAAGGCATCAATTCATACTCCGTGGAAGAAGGCAATGGTAAACCACTCCTATACTTTCTCCAAGAAAACCACATGAATAGAAAATAAAATATCAATGTGGTATATAGCTTCAACCTTTTAAGATTAACCATCAACAGTAAAGGAACAAACAGTCAAGAAATATACCACAGACTAGCACTTGGTAGAGCAGCCATGAAGGCCTTGGAAAAGATGTTCAGATGCCATGATGTGTCTACATCTGTGCAAGGACCAGAATAGTTCAAGCAATGGTATTCTCTGTGACACACTACAGAAATGGAAGTTGGACTTTGAAGAAGCAAGATACAAAGAGTATTAGTGCTTTTGAATATGGAATATTATGAATATTACTACGAATACAGTAGAAGACTCTTGAGAATGCCATGCACAGCCAAGAAGACAAACCAAATCAACCCAGAGTTATCACTCAAGGCGCAAATGACCAGGCTCAAATTATCCTACTTCAGACACATTATGTGAAGACCCAGCTCTCTAGAGAAGCCTCTAATGCTGGGAAAGGTGGAAGGAAACAGAAGAAGAGGATGACCAGCAGCAAGATGGATGGACTCATTTACAGTGGTGATGGGTGCATCATAGGACTGAAGAACCAGGTTAGGGACAGATCATAATGGAGAAAATCTATCTATGTGGTTACTAAGAGTTGACATCAATTTGATGACACATAATTAATCAATTAATAAACCACAAAAGTCCTAAAAGCACTGCCTTTCTTTCCATTATGTCAAAATATAATTAGTTTGTATTATCTGTATACCATCATTATATAATTACCTAATTCTGTTCTTGATTCCTAAATGGCTAGATTATTGTTCTACATAATCTAGGAACTATCACCTTTCTGTGACATGCAGGAGCAAATTGCATTCTCCAAAGCTCTTTTTTGTGGGCACCAGAGCCCTTTTTTGACCAATTTACCAAATGACACCAACATTACAGCCAAACATAAAGCACTTCGCACAATTCTAATGGATAAATTATTAACTTTGCTGAATTTAGGTTAGGTTTTATATGTATATAAAAAAGAATAACATAAAAAATATGTATATAAAAAAGATAACATTACTACAACTTCTAAGGAATTAATTTCAAGTTTCATAGTCATGACTATGCCTTTGACTATGACTATGTATACAGCCTTGTCGTACTCCTTTCCCAATTTTGAACCAATTGGTTGTTCCATGACCGGTTCTAACTGCTGCTTTTTGACCCACATACAGGTTTCTCAGGAGACAGGTAAGGTGGTCTGGTACTCCCATCTCTTTAAGAATTTGCCACAGTTTGTTGTGATCCACACAATCAAAGGCTTTAGCGTAGTCAATGAAGCAGAAGTAGTTTTTTTTTTAAAAGGGATGCTAATAAAGACACAATTGCGGTACAATCATCCAAATTTTCATCCTGGTACCACAATTATAAAAAACATAGAAGCCTCTCCCAGTACCTGGTTAACATAACCAGTGCGTCACTGAGAAGGGCTTTAACATCCCTTTGCCTGCAGGCCATGCCATCCGCATATCTTGAAGGGAGGTTTTGTAAGCTCCCTGTCGAACAACGCCTCTGTCCTTGTGGTGTTGGTCAAGTGGAGGATGTTATCCATTATGTCCTCCACTGCCCCATTTATAATGAGATCAGGGCTAAATTATTAATGACTGATGAACTCAAGGGCTCTGATGTTGAAAAACTGATTTATCTTCTTGCAGATGTGTTCCCAACTGTTAGCAACCAAGTTGCTACTTTTGCTCTGCTCTCACTTAAACTTAGGAAGAAATATTTAAGCTCTTAGTTGTAGCTCTGGCTCTGTTTTGCTGTAACCTTTTTCTTATATATTTAATGCTTCTTTTATTATTTTATTTTATAATTTCATTTTATTGTTTTAATGTTATTATATTTTATTGTATTTTATTGCATTCTTATGTTATGACCTGTGGTTACAACAATAAACTTTACTTTACTTTAGTCATGACTAGCTCAGGCATCATTCCCTGCATGCTCTCTGGGTAACCAGTGCTTTGGCATTTGCTTTGCATACAGAAACAATCCCTAGCCTTTCCAAATAGGACTGAGTTCATATAGTCACTACCTCTTAGTGTAAGGAATTCTAGAATAATTGAATCAATGATTACTCAGTAGAAGACATCTTTCACTCCCCCTGATTTGTTTTTTAACTTACTTATTAAATTTACAGACATAGACTAGAAGAGCAATAAGAATTTATATAAGTCAGAGGAAGGGAATTAAAACATAGATTTAAGAGGCAAAAAGAAAGAAAATGAAAACACAGTAACAAAATAACAAAAATAACAATGTTTAAAAGAGGGCCTGTCAAGCTACTTAAGCATAAGAACTGTGGTTCAGTCTTGTCAGACCCACCCAGCATCTTCTATTGTGATCACTATGGCACAGAATGTCACAATTTTCATGGAAATTTTGCTGGACTAATACCTCAAAAGGAAAAACATAATTTTGATTGCCTCTGTCAGGTTTCTACTATGTGAGAAATTGATGTACATAAAGGTGTTTTCATATAGCATCATTTTCATTGGGAAGAAGAGGTGATAATTATATGAGGTTAATTTCCTTCATAGCCTTGAGTCAAAAGCCATCTTCAGATCAAGGAAGGCAACATAGCATGATCCCTGAGGGAAGCTAGAGTTTTTTCTCTATCAAGTGGTCTGGTGTAAGACACTGGTCAGCAGTTGAATGACCTGGTTGAAGCCAGCTTATACTATGGCTAAGTCTTTCTCTTGGATCATCTAGTTACACGTTTATGATATACATGTTTAGAGTATAGCTTGCTTGTGATCTTTAGCACACTTATAGGAAGGTAATTGCCCAAACTGGACTTGTCAACTTTTTATTGATTGGAATTACTATGGAACAGCACCAGTTTTTGGGCATGCAAGTAAATAGAGATATTAGCATGGTAGCCCATCATTCAGGGTTTTCTTTTAATAATCTTGGGAGGATCAGATCCCTTCTGGCCACTTTTCTTTTTTCACTTGGGCACTAAGCTTCTCTGAAGTGTTCCTGATGGACTGGCAATACTCAAGGGAGAAGAAGAAAAACCTTAGCATGAGATCACAGTAAAAGAAGATGAGAAAATGTTTTGTTATCCTAACAAATATGTCCTTTCCTCCTCTGTTGAAAAACAAACAAACAAATGCCAATGTGGAATAATGTTTGATGCAGTCATATTTCATTGATGTCATATGCATATGGGGAGCAAGCAGCTATTTCTGTGATTGCATCTCATGGGGAAAAATACAGAGAAAAATCAGAGAAATGACAGATGCTTTTTCTGTATACAGCTAGTCACCTCTACATGCCTGCCTTCTCATACCAAAATATGAAAGCATTGTCAGTGCAAACTGGTTTTAACAACAGAATAAACCAGCAATGAGAAGTCAAATGATTTTTTGAGCGTGTAAAAATAGGAGCATGATGAGTATTCTGATTGTGAAATCTTTGTGACTCAATTCAACTCTCTTTAATTTGACCAGAGGTGGCCACAATTGTAATCCTCATTTCTTTGAACTCAATTTATTCAAGCAACTGCAATTCTAAACAAAGTGTAAGTCGGCATAGAATTGTGCTGGTGGTGCTTAACTCAATCAATCGTAGAACTATTTTTTTTCCCAGTAACCATATAGATTTTTTAAAAAGTAAATTGAGGTCACTGTTGTTGATTCAGAGTTTTTCACATTTAGAAATCTCATTGTCCTGCTATACATGAAAAGAAGGTCTAAGTCTGCTTCAGTCTCTTGCCTCAGTCCTGTCCATTTTAAAGAGAGCTTTGTCCTATAAATGGCATGGTATCTATATACTACTAAAACTCTCGTGTCTGTCTGTAATCTTCAATTGGGTGAAACAGTGCATCAAAGGGCAACAAGGAAGGGAGGGAGGGAGGGAGGGAGGGAGGGAGGGAGGGAGGGAGGGAGGGAGGAAGGAAGGAAGGAAGGAAGGAAGGAAGGAAGGAAGGAAGGAAGGAAAATTTCCAACACTCCCTGCCAGCTTTGCACAAGGAAAGTCATTGGGGAAGTCAGCAGGAAGTCAGAAGTCCCTCCTGCTCCCACTGCTTTTTTGCCTGCCCATGGTCATTCTGTTTCTCTGTTTAGGTAAGGAAATATCCCTTAAATGATGGGTCACCCAATGGGTCACAGGTTGTCTAGTAAATATATATAAGTTAGTGACAAACAAAAGCCTACTTCAAGAAGTAAATGAAAGCAACACCCATTTGTAACTATGTTCACTGTAATTCACCTCTGTCAGTCTACAAAATATAGCTAGGCACTATTGATATGCTCTAAAGAGTTGGGTAAATGTCTATAAACACAAAGGCCACATTCCATTTATTTATCTTTTCCTTTTTGCTGTTAAACTGGAAACAATGTCCTGGCTGTCAGGTCAATTCTTTGATCGAAAAGAAATTATTTAGTAAATAGAGCCATATTGATTTGTTCGGATAATCATGCATGGATTGAGATGGTCCTTCACTTTATACAGGATGAGTGACTGCAAAATGAAAAACAACTGTAAACAAACTTTTGTTTTAAGCTTTACTTGGGAAACTCTAACATCATGTGACAGGATCACACTTCTTTGAAAGGCTTAACACACATGAGTGCACAATTGTGTCTGGGAGTTGTGATTCCCTTAGCCTTTGAATGGCATATCAAAGGGTACATTTTAAAAGTTGTGAGTATGGCCTGGATAGATTATAAATTTGATTTTCAATTTATAGATATTTATATTTACTTAAAATGTCATTACAGCCAGTTTGGTGTGGTAGTTAAGGCACCAGGCTAGAAACCAGAAGTTCTAGTCCTGCCTTAGGCACAAAGCCAGTTGGGTGACCTTGAATTAGTCACTCTCTCAGCCCTAGGAAGGAGGCAATGGCAAGCCACTTCTGAAAAACCTTGCCAAGAAAACTGCATGGATTGTCCAGGCAGTCACCAGGAGTCAACACTGACTCGAAGGCACAAAAAAGAAAAAGAAAAAGAAAAAAGTCATTAAGCCAGTTCATGCTAAATACAAAATATCACTCTGATTCCACTTAACAAAAGAAGACACCATAGCCATCACTAAGTTGTTGATGGCACAATTTGCTTCTTATCTACTTGTCCTATCTGAACCTCTCTGATAATCTAGATGACATGTGGTTCTTGCATCCATGCAGATGCTGAGATCTGCAGGATGACTCTAAGAGGTTGCTTCTCCATTATAGATAGTGAACTTCATTCTGCTCAGGAGCTTTGCTGTCTTCCTCTTTATTTTCTTATCTTCCTAAGTTATAACAGATGCATCACTGTCTCCTTGGGGCACTACTTTTTACAGCCCTAGTCAAGTTACCATGTGCTAGGTTGGGATAGCTCTGTCAGCTAAAAGAAAGTAAGTCATTTGATCTAATGACCCAGTTGGAATGAAGACGCCTGAGAATCATCTTGTAAGGATTCCATATCACCCCAAAAATGAATTGTAGAGATTGATACTATCCTCAGGGACTTTGGGGATGAAATCAGTGTGCCAGCATAAAGTAAAATTATTTTACCATTACTGACCTTACAATAGCTTATAGTTTAAAAAAAAACAGGTTTAAAACTATAGTTGCAATAACTCGAGTGTAGAATCGGTGGAGCATACAGTCTTGGTCTGTGGCTTGTATACTGATCTGAGATAAACCTTTATTTCCCCTTTATTGATTTTCCAACCAGGCTCTTTAAACCATATATATACACATTTTCTCTTATCCGACTCCAGGCCCAATGTGACTCTCACAGTAACCATTTTTTTTTACTGCCATGATGAGATGTAGGAAAACTTTTCTGAATGATTTGTTTTCCATGAACAACATGTATGCTATTATCTTTCCTTGTTATTATGTTGTTCTTGGGCACTTTGGCCATAATAAACTTTTAATTCAATTCAATATAGTTTAAAAACAGTGTATTTAGAACATATGTGTGCACACAAGCTAAAAGTAGGATTGCCTCAAGTTACATTGCCTCTTTAAACATTCATTCGAGATGCCAAAGGAATCTGATAAAAAGCTTGAATGTTCAAGCCACATCCTTCCTGGCAGTTTAAAGTCAGTTAGGAAGGACCAGTTTGTCCAATTACTGTGATAATTAATTTTTTACTTTGAGAGGCAATTTTTTGAGACATTTTGAAAATTAAACTCTATAAGATTTCCTTGCAGGTTAGAATCTCGTAAAATGGCTAAATCACTTCTTGACCACAGTTAACTTGAAGAAAGAGTCAGTATAATAGCATTGCCCTTCCCCAAGGCCAAGATGCTTCTGTAATGTCTCCTTCGGATACTTATTCTGCTAAGGCCTTTGCTAATGCTATTTACAAGCCTGTTCTTTGTAAATTCAGCTGATTTTATCATGTCCTGGGTCAATGCAGCTGGAGAATAGTTTCCCCTTAACTGACCTATACTTAGTTACATTTTCCTTCTCAGAACTGTGTGCATGAAAGTATAATTTTCTTATTTTATTTTTATTTTAGGGTGAGAATGCAGTGGATTTAGTATTCTTTTAGTCCTGTCTGCAAAGACTGGGAGGCAATGCTTCCTGTCTGGATTCAAAAGAGAACCATTTTAGATTTGCTCCTCCATGGTGGCTGTTCCTCGTACTCTGTCCACAATGCTACTCACATTCCAGTGTCCTTTTTAAAAGACAATTGGAAATAATGGATGATTATTCGTTATGTGATTGCATTTGGCTGCACAGGATTGCTGAATCCTGACAAGTTTGTCCTCATACTACTCAATTGTGACATCAAAGCTAATTATAGCAACGAAGGCAAGCATCTCAAAGGACAGGGATAATTGGAATGTTTTTCTAATTCTAAACCAGAATTTCTTTTAAATAGCTTGGCATTGTTTAACTTATGCATTAAGAATGCTCTACTGTCCATTGTTCATTTGTTTCAGGTCCAGGTTTTCTAAGTCTGTGCAGTTAATTCAGCTTTTATTTAAATTGTGTTTTCCTCATCCTATCTCTAGTTTTTACAATTAGTATTTTGTTCTTCTTTTATCTTTCCAATGCCAGTTTCCTCAGAGATAGGAACCTGGACAGAACCTGGATTCCTTTTTCTGTGCAATTATCTGTTCCCTGATCAATGTACAGGCATAATTTCAAAGAGTATACATGATATATACAATATCTATGAAAGAATGAATGGGTGCCCAATTCCTATAGTGACCAAAATACTGAGATCCTTATTTTCTTATTATTTTTTCTTTCTTTCTTTCTTTCTTTCTTTCTTTCTTTCTTTCTTTCTTTCTTTCTTTCTTTCTTTCTTTCGATTTTTATCACCGCCGCATCTCCCCCAAAGGGGACTCTGGGTGGTTTGTTGCTTTACATTAATTTTCTCCTCATCTTTACGCATTTCAGATCAATAGGCCAAAATCAAATTTGAAAACAAATATTCCTATTTTCAGTTTGCAAACAAACAAATTAATATATTTATCAATTAAAATGAATAAATGGGTGACCCTATTGGGATTTCCCCTATATTCACATTTCCTATCTCTGGGTATGAGTCCTTCAAAGTCTTCTATATTTGATGTCACTGGAGGTTCACATAACTTTGAAAGTCTCTCGGATACAGAACAGGCTTTAGTCCTGCTCAGTTGATAGTCAGTGACTGTATACAGTTCAAGATACCCAGATCTGTGAACAGATCCTCCCTTCTCCAAGCCACACTGGAAGCATTAGTAAAGAGGCAATCTCCCACAAATAAAATACAAAGACTTCCCCATTAGCTGGAACACTGATCATGAATCATCTCAGGGTATCACCAAAAGAGTACTATTTTCTATACCCATCTGCAAAGGAATTACTAAAGCAACCTCAGTTATCAACATCCAGGCTCTTCCTTCTACAGATTAAAATCCTCCCTCTCCTCTTATTTGGGAGTATATTTTTAAAAAAATAATTCTAAAACAGGATCTTACTTGCCACATTACATACTCTGTGATTCTCCAACTTGAGAAATGAAAAAATGCCCAACAACTTTCTTAATGGCAGGGACACCAAATACCAAGATAAAAACAGACCTACCAATACATGCTTCTAACTGCAAATTTTGCAGCTAAAGTTCATTGGATCTGGTGCATGGACCCTAAATATTACATTTTCTATGAAAGCTGGATAAAAACTGACAGGTTATTGAGCAACAAGAATGTCTTTCTCCCCCTCCTGGCAATTTTTCAAATGCTACTGAGGCATTACATTCTATCATTCATTCTATGTTGTGATACATGATTGACCTAAGTCAATTATGAATAGCCTCATGGATGCCTGATAGTAACTATAGAAGGCTAGTATTGGTGTAGGTTTGTATAAAAGTTCACTTTTTTGAGCCATTTTCATTTTGAATAAAAACACAGTAAAAAAAAACCTTCCCTATTTGGTATATGCATATTCAATAATATAAACATTAGAGTGATGCTGGCTGGGGAATTCTGGGGGTTAAAGGACACACATCTTGAAGTTGCTGAGGCAGAGAAACACTGCTCTGTGCTCTACTGCTGCTTGTGGTCACTGGGGTTTAAGGTCCTGAAGAGTCTGTGCCTCTGAAGTCACATTTCTAACAGCTGATTCTTCAGGTAGGGGGCCGCGATGGCTCAGCAGGTAAGACACCAGGCTTGTCGATCAGAAGGTTGCAAGTTTGGAGATTCAAGACTGTATCCCCGCATGATGGAGTGAGCTCCCACACTCGCCCCAGCTCTTGCCAACCTAACAATTTGAAAGCATGCAAATGCAAGTAGATAAATAGGTACCACTTTGGTGGGTAGGTAACAGCGTTCCGCGCATGTCATGCCGGCCACATGACCATGGAAGCGTCTTCGGACAACGCTGGCTCTTTGGCTAATAAACGGAGATGAGCATCAACCCCTAGAGTAGGACACAACTGTGCAGGGGAACCTTTACCTTTTATTCTTCAGGTCTTTCAATCTTTCCTGAACATCAGTCCACAGTTGACCAATGTTAAGAAGTGAATGGATTAATTCCCTTTTAAAAAGCACCCTCCTTCAACCCGCTAAATATAGTATTGAATAAATAGATTCTTTGTCTTTAAATTGTGTGATTTAAGTTGCTCAGTATTATCTAATTAACTCTGGACTTCTAAAATTGTCTATGTTATCTTGTGTCTCTTAACATTTAGGTTTACACATTTTTTTTTAAAAAAATCAGAAGTTAAATTTATTTTGATGGTATTTTTAAAGTAATAATGGTAAAGTTGAAACTAAAACTTATATTCATATTCTGAAAGTATAAATTATCTTGCTAAGTGAATCATATTCTGATGCAAAAGGAAAGGCTGCTCAGGAAAAAAAACACCTTAGGAGACAGAAGTGAAAATACTGAAAATATATATGAAGATTTAAATAAAAAGTGGTTATGAAATACTTTTTGAGTCCATGAAATGAGCTTTAAAATCACATCTCTTTTATGTGATACGAATCAGTCTCTGGAAAATCTCTTCCATCTTGGAAAAAGACAATCTTTCAAGCAATTTAACAGAACATCATTTAATTAAGATCTATTTTTGTTGCATTGATTTTTAATGATATAGCTGAAAATATTAAGTTCAAGGATGAGCAAGGCTTTTACCATGCCATTTTCAACTGAGTCTAAGCCACACCTCCACTTGACTTCTAACAAAATGTTTGTCATGGAAAGCAAACAATCAACCTTACCAAGTTTTTCATGGAGGGGGGTGAATGATTCACCTTGAGGGTGAAGGAGGTGTGAATCTGGCCTAATAATTATTGATTACTAGCTGAAAGGAATGAGACTGGATGGCCCCAGGAGAGGATATGCCTGCCTATATGGATTGTTTTCCTGCTGCAATGCTGTCAATAGAATGGATGTTTTAAATTCTAACAGGAGCCTCTGTTTAAAGACAAATGTCTGGAAGGTGCATCTAATACTTGCTCTCTGATAGTGTCAATCTTCTCAACCTCATCCCACTTTCCTAACCCCCCACCCCCATCACCAAGTTTATAGCCCAATCTTCTGGTTCATAGTGCATTTTCCAATTTTTTTCCTTTCAACAATATTGATTTGGTGGGAACTTCTCTCAACTCCAGCTCTAGTAGATCCTTACCATTAATAAGAGGAATCAGTAGGGGACAACTGTTGGTTTGGTAATCTTCACCAACAATTTCCTGCCTTGAAATAGAAGTTTTGCAGGGAGAGGATATTACTGCTTTCTATAGGCAAGATCCTAGGTTTGCTAGACACTTGGTAGTAAAACACAGATCCTTTATTCCTTCATGTGGGAATAAGTCTCAGGGCAGTAGACATGGATAGCATTGTAAGGTAGGAGCCAGCAAAAACCATGTGGGCTTGTTCCTAGTTCTTATCTTTCTTCTTGGTGATCACTCGTAGCCGAGTAAGATTGTCTTCCAAGGGTAAAATCTTAACAGTGGATCTGTAAGTGGCTGTAAAGGCCAATTCTGGATCTGCAAAACCTCCCACAATGAGGGCATAGGTTTCCGGGTGGAAGACAGTCATGATGAGGGTTTGCTTGACGTGCCTTCCTCTTAGCTCATTTCTCCCTTTCGCCCTGTACTCGTGCTTCTTAAAAGTCCGTAGCGCCTTTAATAAAGGCTGACCTCCAATTGAAATGCTCATGAGTTAGGGCTTCCCAGTTCTCAATGCTAATATTACATATTTTAAAATTAGCTTTGAGAGTATCTTTGAATCTCTTTTGCTGTCCACCAATATTCCATTCTCCATTCTTAAGGTAAAGGTAAAGGTTCCCCCCGCACATTTGTGCAGTCGTGTCCGACTCTAGGGGCCGGTGCTCATCTCCGTTTGTTAGCCGAAGAGCCAGCGTTGTCCGAAGACGCTTCCATGGTCATGTGGCCACATGACGTGCGTGGAATGCTGTTACCTACCCACCGAAGTGGTACCTATTCATCTACTTGCATTTTCATGCTTTCGAATTGCTAGGTTGGCAAGAGCTGGAGCTAGTGCGGGAGCTCACTCCGCACACACGGCTAGGGATTCGAACCTTCGAACTTGCAATCGGCAAGCCTGGCGTCTTACCCGCTGAGCCACCACGCCCCTTTTCCATTCTTAAGTTGGGAGTAAAGTAGCTGCTTTGGAAGATGATGGTCAGGCATTCGAACAACATGGCTGTTCCAGCGAAGTTGATGTTGGATGATCATTGTTTCAATGCCGGTGGTTTTCGCTTCTTCTAATACGCTAACATTAGTCCGCCTATCTTCCCAAGTAATTTGCAGAATTTTTTGGAGGCAGCATTGATGGAATCTTTTAAGAACTTGGAGGTGGCATTTGTAGAGGGTCCATGTTTCACAGACGTACAAAAGGGTTGGTAGTACAATGTCTTTGTAAACAAGCATTTTGGTCTCCCTGCGAATGTCCCGATCCTCAAACACTCTACGCTTCATTCGGGAGAAAGCTACACTCTCAGAGCTCAGACGATGCTGAATTTCAGCGTCGATGTCAGCTTTTGTAGATAAATGGCTGCCTAGATAAGAAAAGTGGTCGACATTTTCTAGTAACACACCTTTAAGTTGGATTGATGGCGCTGCAGATGGATTGGTTCAAACTTGCTGGTAAAGCACTTTGGTTTTTTTAATGTTAATCGAGAGGCCAAGCTTTTCATATGCTTCTGCAAAGATGTTTAGGATAGTTTGAAGATCTTCCTCTGAGTGTGCACAAACTACATTATCATCAGCATATTGAAGTTCTATAACAGAAGTTGTAATTACCTTATTTTTTGCTTTCAGCCTACTAAGATTAAAAAGCTTTCCATCCGTTCGATATATAATTTCTATACCAGTAGGAAGTTTCTCTTCAACAAGGTGTATAATCATAGCGATGAAGATAGTGAATAAGGTTGGAGCAATAACACATCCCTGCTTAACGCCGGATTCCACTTTAAATGGATCGCTTTGAGAGCCATTGTTATTCAGGATTGTTGCCATCATGTTGTCATGGAGTAGCCGCAAGGTGTTCACAAATTTATCTGGGCATCTGATTTTCAGAAGGATTGTCCAGAGAGCAGTACAATTTGCAGTATCAAAAGCTTTAGTCAGATCAATAAACACCATGTACAGAGGGTGGTTTTGCTCCTTGCATTTTTCTTGAAGCTGTCATGCAGTGAAGATCATATCCACTGTTCCCCTGGAAGGGCGGAAGCCATTTTGCGTTTCAGGGAGGATGTCTTCTGATATCGATAGGAGACGGTTTGCGAGGATCCTTGCGAGGATTTTGCCATAGGTAGAAGGGAGATGCCTCGATAATTTCCACAGTCTGTTCTATCACCCTTTTTAAAGAGAGTGATAATTATGGCATCCCTAAAGTCTGCTGGAATCTCCTCCCTCATCCAGATTTTTTCGATGAGCTTATGAAGTTGTTGTGTAAGTTCAGGCCCACCTTCTTTAAAGACTTCAGCAAGTATCCCATCAGGTCCACTAGCTTTGTAATTTTTCATTTGATTGGTGGCTTTACTGACTTCCTCCAAACTAGGGGGTAATGCAAGCTCATCTCTTATTTGTTTTTGCGGGATTTGCAAGAAGACTTCATCAGCCACAGTAGAGTGACGATTAAGAAGATTGTAGTAATGCTCTTTCCAGCACAGTACAATAGACTCTTTGTCCTTTAGAAGTTTGACACCATCTATTAAGTGTAAGGGATTTGTACCATAGTTTGTTGGTCCATAGATGGCCTTTATGGCATTTAAACAGCCCCGTGCATCATGAGCATCTGCAAAATGTTGGGTTTCTTGGGCTTTTTTTCCCCACCATATGTTCTTAAGTTCTCTAGTTCTTCTTTGGACTTCTGCCTTTGCACTGGCGTAGATTTTTTTCTTAACGGCACATTTAATAACTTTTTGCCATATCTGGAAGGCTTTCCTTTTCTTGTCAATAATATGTTCAATCTCACTATTGTTCTCGTCAAACCAGTCCTGATGTCTCTTAGTTTGGTATCCGATAGTTTATTCACAGGCTGAGATAATAGAAGTCTTCAATTTAATCCAGAAATGAATGTTGTTCCTAGTATTCACCTTGGAATTCAGCATATAGATTCATGCATTCTAAGGGTCTGCAGACTTGTTTTGTTTTTTTTTTTGTGCCACTACACTAGTTCCTTTGTACTATGCACAGTCATATTTCAGATTAAAATTGTAGTTTGAGCTTGAATACCAATCTGCAGGTGGGAAAAAAATGTTTCTTTTTTACTCATTAAACTGAAACAACCTGCAAAATTCCTGGGAAATGTTTCCACTGAGTTCCTCTGGGGCTCTCACAGTTAAAGAAACTAAATCCTGGACACATTCCTATTCCTGTTTTGTTCCTATTTTCTCTTCTCTTCTTATTTTAAATTAGCTGTGTTCACAATATTTTGTGTTTTTTTGTGTTTACAGAGTTAGATGGGGCTATTTAGACTGTTGCATTCAACTCCATACTCAATGCAAAATCCAATTTAAAGCAACCCAGGCTATGTAACTTCTACTTTATGTACATTTCTATATGTCTGTCTGTCTGTCTGTCTGTCTGTCTGTCTGTCTGTCTGTCTGTCTGTCTGTCTGTCTCTATCATCCATCCATCCATCCATCCATCCATCCATCCATCCATCCATCCATCCATCTCACTACCATGATTTTGGGTGGCATACAGATGATGAAAAGCAATGAACTGTAATATAAAAGGAACCTAAAGTCGTCATTGTCATTGTCATCTTCTTCATCATCCTTGTAGTAGTATAAGCATGGCATATTTTCTAGTCCAAAACATTATGTTTTAATCCCTATAGATCATACCAAGTAATCCACCAGCCTCCTGACCCAAGTGTCTGGTTGAACTTCCAAGTCTTCAATGCCTTACGAAAGGCCAGGAGGGCCAGGGGACACAGAGCAAAAGAAACCATTTTCTTCCATCAGTCTTCAAAGTTTACAATATCATCTTCTTGCCCTTTTGTGAATCATTTCCAGTCTATCTAAATCTTTCTTAAGCTATTATGATGACAACTGGATACAATATTAGAGGTAGAATCTGACAAAATCAGTGGAACTATCTCCCATAATTTGAAAACTACGGCTCTGTTGATGCAACTTATAATTGCAATTATCTTTCTTGCAGCCAGATCTCACTGTTGGCTCATATGGAACATGTGACTGAACTTCCAACAGGCATTTGATTTCTTTTTCCTACATGAAAAACTTTATGCTTATCTCTAAATTCATTTTTTTCTCTCCAGTTTTTTTAAAAAATAAAATTGTTTTAATTTTTATTTTAACTGCTAGGGAATTAGCTGCTACTTCATCTGATTTTGTGTCAAATGCAATTTTGATAAATATTTTCATCCATTAAAAACGTAAGAAGGACACTGCTGGACCAGGTAAATAGTGTATCTATTCCAACAGAACACTAGGGGTTCCCTGGGAAATCACAATTTATTTAAAAAAATATTTCCAATTTGGGCAACTTCACATTAAAGAGGTGCATAAGTTTCATTCTTTATTTTTAGTTTAAGAACACCATTAATGCATATATACAGGCCTATAAAAAAAAGGTAAAGGTTCCCACTGCACATTTGTGCAGTCCTGTCCGACTCTAGGGACCGTTACTCATCTCCGTTTGTTAGCCGAGGAGCCATTATTGTCCGAAGATGCTTCCACGGTCATGTGGCCGGCATGACGCACGTGGAACGCTGTTACCTACCCACCGGTGGTACCTATTAATCTACTTGCATTTTGCATGCTTTCAAATTGCTAGGTTGGCAAGAGCTGGGGCGAGTGCGGGAGCTCACTCCGTCATCCAGGGCTAGGGATTCGAACCTCTGAATTTGCAATCTTCTGATCAACAAACCTGGCGTCTTACCCGCTGAGCTACCACGCCCCTTATACAGGCCTATATATGAAACAAATATAATAATTTTGTAACTTCTGGCCTATATTTGAGCATGAATGTGCAGGGGTTCCCCAAGGCCTGAAAAATGTTTCAAGGGATCCTCCAGGTTCAAAAGATTGAGAAAGGCTGCTCTATATCATTAATAAAAATGTTGAAGAATGGAGGTCCTTCAACTATCAGCATATGAAAATATATACATTGCTATTAAGTCATTATTTTAATAAGCCTCATACATTTAATGTACATTACTCATTGAAAAATGTACTTTTCTTAGTTGTTTCATTATATAGAGTACATTTCCTAATTAGAAATGCAAACAGTTACATTAGTACTTTTTTAAAAAAAATATCTGCTTTTGCCATATAAAAATGGGCATAGTCTTTCTTTTCCTTCTCTTTATTTTCCAACCAGTTTATAAAGATAATATGGTATTTACTTATGCAGTGATGGCATAAGTAAATACCAGGATGTATACAATGCAAGTCTTGTAGTTTAGCCATCAGCAATATGAAGGTGATGGTGCTAGGAATGCGAGAGAGAGAGAGAGAGAGAGAGAGAGAGAGAGAGAGAGAACACAAACTAATGAATAATTCAGAAACTTGACTTAAAATACTTGGTTATAGTCTCTTTGTTCCCTTTTTTACTTTTACATGCCAATTTGGAATAACAATTACCTGAGTTTTAAAAATTGCTGAATAGCTCTTTAAAAAAAAAGCAGTGATCAAGAAGATTGTATAATAAAAACCTGTTCATTAAAGTTCTTCTGCAGAAAGCTAATGGAGGTCAAGATACCAACCAGGCTGAAGGAGTAGAACTATATTTTCAGAAGAAGACCTTAAAGAGAATGAAGAGTGCCCCAAAGCAGCAAGCTGCCTTACTGTGTTTTGACATAAGTGAGCTACTACATGTGATCCTCTAAAGAGCATCCCCCCCCTGCAATGTAAGTAATTTAGAGTCTACATACATTAATTTCTCTTGAACTATATGCTTTATTTTTATGGACAGTGCTAGTCTGCAGCATATATCTTGGCTGTTGGTTCCTTTAGTGTTGATAGTCAATCCTAAAAGGCAGAAGCTATCCACCACTTCAGTATCTTCATTCTCAGTTCTAAGGTTGGTCACTGTATCTGTTATCATGAGTTTGGTCTTCTTTATATTTAACCTTAGTCCAATTTTTTCATTGACTTACATTACTAGAGATTGCAGATTATTTACATTTTCAATTATCAGAGTAGTGTCATCAGCATAGTGCAGGTTACTGAAGTTTCTTTCTCCAGTTTGAAAGCCATGGTCATCTTCTTCCCATCCAGCTTCCCTTAATATACAGTTTATTCAGCATCCATGTTGAATAAATAAGGGAGGTATACAGCCTTGTCTCAGTCCTTTGCTGACCTGGAGCCATTCTGGAGCCATTTGCCATGTTCTCCCTGGGCTGTGGCTTCCTGATGTATCTGTAGGTTTTGCATGAGGGCATTGAGATATTCTGGGATTCCATTTTCCTAAGCACATTCCACAGCTTGGCATGGCAGACAGAATTGAAGACCTTTTATATAGTCAATGAAGCCCATATTGAATCTTTTTGTTTTTGTATTCAAGCATACCCTTCCTGACTATGAAAGCAACACCATTCTTTCTTTGCTTTTCATGTCCTGAGTAATAAATAGTATGATCTTCTGACTGAAAATGTCCAACTCCAGTCTATTTCAATTTGCTTATGCCTAAGATGTCAGTGTGTAGTCAATTAACTTCATCTTTTGTTGTGTTAAGCTTTCCCATGTTTAGACTTCTGATGTTCTACATTCCCACTGTAATTCTGCCTTTGCAGATTTGGATTTTCTTTTCCTGCATCAGGAACAAGACATCCCAAAGGCTTTAATTTAGCCATGTCATAAACACCAGTAGTATTCCAAAAGATCCTCAGCTCTTCTTCAGTAGTATGTTAAAGGCATCTGCCTTTAAAGGGCCCATCATGCAGCACTGTATTGTCAGTCATTTTATATTGTCTATTCATGTGGTTTTCTTGGTAAGATTGCATTGGTAAGTAGCATTTACTTGGTAAGTAGCATTGCCTTCTCCCATGCAGTATGAAACAGTTGCTGCTGTCACTAAAGTGATCATCTGCCTCCAGCATCTTGCTATATCACTGCTACCCAAAGTACATTAGGTTTCTGTTTGCTTTAGCTGGACAGCTGGGATGACTTTCACACCTTGGGTGGCCCTTCTGGGGACATATACCCTTGGCATAAACTCCCGGCATTCTTTGCTCATTTGTTCCAGGAAACCTAAATACTGATATTTTTATATATTGTGTATTTTATAATATATATAATAAAAATAATATGCATACACAAAAGGGTATATATCTGGAATGGGTGTTGATGGCATGGGTTTTTCCACTATGAATGCCTGAGTGAAGCCACTTAACACCCATCTTCCTCCTGCCTGCTTTTGCAAATGTAATTGTCATGAATGTTTATTCCAGAGGAAGTCCCATTCCAAGGGATTGGAGGCACACCTGCAGCTGAGCACTGCATCCTAAATTTCTTTATTAATTCCCACACAGCTCAATGGGGCTCACTACTAAGTAGATGTGCATAGGAAGCCACCTTGATGATTAAGTAGACTTCCTGGGTTTATGCGCATGCATCTGCACAAATACTCTCTGCAGTGTGGAAAGTGGATGGGAGGGACTCACTGTGATTGATCTTGCAGAATTAGAAGGTTTTTAGGAGTTTGGGGCAGGCAGGGAGTTGGGCTTTGTGTCTCTGTGTGTCTGCAGGTAGCAAGGGAAAGATGGTTGTCTCCTGTGTGGAACACTTCCGGTGCAGGTGACGTAACCATTCAAGTCCCAGTTGGAAAATCCCAATTTAAAGGCTTGTTTTGAAGGCAGTTTGATTGAATTTCTGAACTGAATCAATTTTCTGGATTGAAACAATTATTCCGAAGTTCCTTGCACATGTGCAAAAAACTTTTTCTTCAGATTTAAAAAAAAACAATTTGAATCAGCCCAATTTTACAGCTGAAACCCAAGCTTCAAACTGAATCAACTTTCCGAATAGATTCAAAGTGTTGAAACGGTCAAATAAACAATCAATAATCTGCATCTGATTGGAGCCAATTCACAGAGCTACAAAATAGCATTGAGCATCTGTACGTTTTTAAATTCTCTAGAAGTCTTCAGGGGACAGTGGCTGTAAAAATCAGAGATGAGGAAGAAACAAGAAAGTTCAGGTGTTTTAGCCATGGGGCCAGCAGTTCAAAGTCAGCCTCTGGATGGAAGTTTTAGACTGAATGCAGTTGTAGACAGATGCTCCCCATGCAGATCTGAAAACACAAATGCTATTAGTCCTTAGTCCCAGAGGAAAAGAACTGCAATTTTGAAAGATTTGTGAGTTCAGCAATAACCGCTGAAGTACTGACAAAGAAAAGAAAAGGGCCTTGGAGCACTAGGAAGAACCTCATAATTGCATGCAAAGAAGTCTTCTAGGCTATTCCTTTTCATTTTGCTATAAAATACTCTTCACTTCCGGGTCTAGAGCTGAGTGGAGCAGAGAAATGAAGCTCTGAGCTTCGTTTCCACGGCTTCCAAATAGCGGCGATTAACAAAGAAGAAAATCGCCGAAAAATCACCCTTGGAGAAAGGGGGAACAGAAGATTTACCACAAGGGCTGCCGGATTTGCTGCTCTCTGCAGATTCCCGTATCCACCACGGGAAAATGCAGATTGAAGCGGCAAAGGTGGCTGGGATTGTCAATAAGCTCTCTGGAAGCAACGAAGCTGAAAAAGTTAAGTAGCTCCCTACTCGACCTTTTAGTTGCACCTTTTAGTTTTCTTTTAAACATTAATTGCCTAATTAAGCGCTAAGGTTTATCTCTGGACTTGTTAAATAACTGCTAGTAGTGATTTTCACTTTCCTGTCAAAGACTGTCAAAAGGTGGGAAGGAAAAGTTAATTGACTTTACCATGAAGAAAAGTGATTTGCCTATTACTCTTACTTTTATTTGGATTTAAAGTTTCTACATATTGGTTATTATATATATTTTCACTTTGGGAATATTTTGTTTTAACTTTGTTTCTATATGAAATAATTATTACTTTGCCTTCTATTTTTTCTTGGTGAAGATTGTTGGGAATGAAAAATATTCTCTTTTCTCTTTTCTTTTACAAGCCTTGTTTTAATTTTTTATATACTGTTTGGATTTATTATATAGAACTGGACTTTTTAATAGGTAATTTGGGAGAAGAAGTGATTTGGATTATTATTGCTTCCTCTTTTCTTTTTATATATTGCAAATAACTCTATCATAATTTTTTTTTTACTTCAGTAACTTTTGGCTGGACTGAAGAGTACTAATGGGTGTGAGAAACCTTGGAACTGTTTACTTTACTTAGGACTGTTTTGACTATAGTGAAGGCAGAAAAAAAAAAGCTGCCATCTGTTGTTTTACTTCTTACTTTTGAGATTATATAGACTTATCTACCTAATGGATTATAAATGAACTTTGTAGACAATTATTTTTAAAGGATTGTTTTTATTTTTAGGGGAAAATTTTTCTTTTTCTTTTTTTAGTTCCTATTTTGCTGGAACGACTGCCTTTTTTATTTTTTATTTTTTTGGTATTTTTTATTTTCTCTCCTCCTTCCCCTTTTTCCCCTCTTCCCCTCTCTTTTTTTTTCTCTCTCTTACAGGAAAACTGTCTACACCATGGCATCTGTGGTATTGAAGAGGAGAGATAAAGATAAGGAAAAAGAGACTGGAAGAGCATCTACTGAATCTGCGTCATCTGCTTCAACAACAGAAACTTCACTATTGGAAACAAAAAAAATTCTTGAAGCAATTGCAGCATTAAACAAGAAAGTGGAAGATTCATCAACTAATCTGGGCCAGCAAAATAAGCAGATGGAAGAACAAATTGCATCCTTAGATAAAAAGATATACCAAAAGATGGAAGATATGAAAAAAGAAATCACCCAAGAAATAAAGCTGGAGTTCAAAAGAGAAATAAAAACTGTTATGGAAGTGGTGAGCTCTCTGTCAGGAGAACTTAAAGATACACAAGGTCAGATGCAAAAATTAGAGATTAAATCAGAATATGTTACCAAAGAAATTGAACACAATTTAGACATCACAGCATTAGCGGAAATGAGAGAGAAGGAACATATTTTGAGATTGAGAGCAGTTCCTGAGCAAGTAAATGAAGATGTAAGAGAAAGGATTATAACTGAATTGGCTAAATTTCTAGAGATAAAAGAACAAGATCTAGATTTGGAAATAGATAAAATCTTTAGAGTGAACTCACGATATGCAAGAGAAAATAAAGTTCCTAGAGATATATTAATATATTTTGTGAGAAAAGTGGTAAAAGAACAAGTTTTGAAGAAACATTATAATAATAGATTAAACACAGAAGGGAAAGAAATAATTATATTACAAGAAATACCTTTGAGAATATTAAGGAAAAGAAGAGATTATTCCTTCCTTACAGACAAATTAAAACAACATAATATTGCATTTAGATGGGAGAAATTAGAAGGTGTATCTTTTAGGGGCAGAAGTTCAGAATAACTTCCATCTTAAAAGCAAAAGCATTTTAAGAAAAATACAAGACAGAAATGGGTGTGCCAACTGAAGATTTAGAAGAGGGAGGAGTGACATCTAAAGACAAGAAGAAGAAAGAAGACTTATCTGAGATGGGAGCTGCAGGTTTGGACTTGAAAAAGGGACTTTAACTACCAATACAATTATGGATTATAAATATCTGACATGGAATATAAATGGTGCCAACGCGCCACAGAAAAGAAGGAAGATCTTTCATTTTTTGAAAAAACTGAAATTGGATATAATTTGCTTACAAGAAACTCATATTTGCAAAAAAGACACTAAATACCTGATTCAAAAACAACTTGGAGAGGAATATATTTCAGCTGGAAATAAAAAAACAAAGGGGGTAGTTTTGTATATACAACCAAAGTTAAATCCAAAATTGATATTAAAGGATGATGAAGGACGTTATGTCGCAGTTGAAATAAACATACAAGGAACCAAAACATTGGTTGTTGGACTTTATGCACGGAATATGGATAAAGGAGTATTTTATAAAAATTTGATGGACAAACTTTTGGACCAAAACTATGAAAATTGGTGTTTTATGGGTGATTGGAATGGAGTAATCTACCCTAAGATGGATAAACAATCACAAAAAGAAGTGAAGAGTACACAGGGAAAATTGCCACAAACATTTTTTGATTTAAAAGAGATGTTGGACTTACAAGATATATGGAGACTTATGAATGGGACTTCTAGAGAATATACCTACTACTCAGAAAGATTTAAATCACATTCTAGAATAGATATGATTTTGATATCTAAAAGCCTAATGATGGACATTAGTAAAGTTGAAATATTACCTAAGACTCTTTCAGATCATAATCCAGTAATGTTGACTGCTAAAGGAAAAAGGAATGTATTCAGATGGAGATTAAATGAGTCAATATTTTGGAAAAATGATATAGTTGAGGCATGCAAAAAAAAATTAAGGGAATATTTCCAATTGAATTCAAACAAAGGCACCAATACTCAGATTGTATGGGATGCCAGTAAAGCATATATGAGGGGTTACTTTATTCAATATAATGCTCAAATGAGGAGAAAGAAACAAGAGAGAATCCAACTGATTTTAGATGAAATAAAAAAATAAAGAGATATGTTTAAGAGATAAGCCAATGGATGATATTTTACCTACTCAAATTAATTTTTTACAAAAACAGATATTGATGATATTGACACAAGAGATAGAGACTCAAATGAAATTTACAAAGCAAAAATATTTTGAACATGCTAATAAACCAGGTAGATGGTTGGCTTATAAATTACAGAAACAAAGACAAAAAAATTTAATTTCCAAAATACAACATGAAGGAAAAGTTATGGTGAATAATATAGATATACAAGAAGCTTTTTATGATTATTATTCAAGACTATATAAAAAACAAGAAGTTAATTTGATAGATATTGAAGAATACCTGAGTAAACAGAAACTAACTGTTCTTGATGACCAACAAAGATTAATGCTTAACAATCCTATAACAACAGAGGAAATGGTAAAGGCTTTTAAGAAAATTAGCAGTGGAAAAGCGCCAGGACCGGATGGCCTGTCAGCAGCTTATTATAAATGTTTTGAAGATGAATTATGTTTACCTTTACATATGACTATGAATTCGATTTTGGAAACAGGAACAATGCCAGAGACTTGGAAAGAAGCACATATAACATTGATCCCTAAAGAACAACAAGATTTGACTTTAACTATATTAGAGGTATTAGAGGTCTTATTGCGAGATGTTAGACAAGATGAAGGTATTCATGGTATTAAGGTTAAAAAAGAAGTTTATAAATTAAAAATGGGAAAGTGGGGAAAAAAAGTGGGAAAAATTACAATTATCATTATTAGGTAGAATTTCAGCAATTAAAATGAATATCTTGCCAAGAATTTTATATCTTTTTCAAACATTACCTATATTGGCATCAGAAGAACCTTTCAAACAATGGCAGCGAGATATTTCTAAGTTTATTTGGCAAGGGAAAAAACCAAGAATAAAATATAAAGTGCTGCAAGATTCAAAGGAAAGAGGTGGATTGGGTTTACTGGATCTGAAATTATATTACGCGGCTTGCTGTTTGGTATGGATAAAAGCAGGGCTTTCCAAAGTGCTGCCGTTGGCGACACACCCAGCGGCGGCGGCGGCGGCAACATGCGCGCGCACGGTGACGGCACGGGGGGGCGTGCGGAAGGGCGCGCGCATGGCGGCGGCGTGGGAGGGGCGTGCGGCGGCGCGCGCGCGCGCGGCGGCGGCACAGGGGCACACGGCGGCGCGCGCACGCACGGTGGCGGCGCGGGAGGGGCATGCGGCGGTGCGGGGGGTGTGCGGCGGCGTGCGCGCATGGCGGCCGCCATGCACGCACGCGCCGCTGCTTCCGGGTGGTGTGGCGACACACTTTTGTGTCGCGACACACAGTTTGGAAAGCTCTGGATAAAAGAGTGGATAGTTTTGAAAAATGAAAAATTACTGAACTTGGAGGGTCATGAATTAAAATATGGATGGCATGGTTATTTGTGGTATGACAAAGTGAAAGTTAACGTGGATTTTAAAAATCATTACATCAGAAGATCTTTGTTAAGAATTTGGAATAAATATAAACTAACTTTATGTTATAGAAGACCTTTATGGATTTCTACACAAGAAGCATTTTATAGAACAGAAGTAAGAGTTAAAGATAAATGGTTGACTTAGAAAGACTTTTTAAAAAAAGAACAAGGACAATATAAAAGTAAATCAAAAGAAGAACTGGCCTTTGAAGGATACAATTTCCAATGGCTTTCATATATGCAACTTGTAGAAAAATTTAAATCAGACAAAATGGACCTTGAATTTGAACAAAATAAATCAGAATTTGAGATACAATTATGTGAGACAGATGACCATTTAATTGCTAAAATGTATAAATTATTGTTAAAAGGTGAAATGGTAGAGGAACAAGTTAAAGATTGCATGATTAAGTCGGCAAAAAATATTGGTCATAATATTCAAATGCAACAATGGGAATATATGTGGATTAAAGGATTAAAATTTACTTTGTGCTATAATTTGAAGGAAAATTTCTACAAGATGATGTACAGATGGTATATGACCCCACAAAAGTTAGCTAAAATGTATGGGAATGTTTCCAACTTATGTTGGAAATGTAAAAAAAAAGAGGGGTCATTTTATCATATGTGGTGGACTTGTGAAATTGCTAAGAAATTTTGGACTCCGATACATTCATTGATGCAAAATATTTTACAAATTCAAGTTCCATATAAACCAGAACTATTTTTATTGGGAATAACAGAAGAACAAATAGGAAAGAAATTTACAAGAATCATGCAATATATGGTTACAGCAGCAAGACTTGTATATGCACAAAATTGGAAAAATCAGACTATACCTACGATACAGGATTGGATGTTAAAAGTAATAGAAATGGCAGAAAATGATAAATTGACATGTTTATTAAAAGAAAATACAAATTATTATTTTCTTAAAGAGTGGAAACCATTAATGGACTATTTGCAAAATGCAGGAGGGGTAAAGCTTACATGGGGTTTTGAAGATTAAAATATATATAAATTGATATATTAGACAGGAAATGTTTTACAATGTTATATATAGACCTAGCATGTAAGAGACTATTTGTTAAATTACTATGACCAGAGATAAATCGGAAGTTGACTAACTTCTATGTTTCATCTTTCTCTTTTTCTAATTACTTTACTACACTTTTTTTTCTTTCTTTCTTTCTTTCTTTCTTTGATTTGTATTTCTATTTCTTTTTCAAACTTTTATCTATGTATATTTAAAATTCAATAAAATATATTAAAAAAAAATACTACAGAGGAGTTCCACTGGTGTCTCTCTGCAAGTGAGCATCTTGTGGCATATATATTTTAACGGCATCAAACTAGCACTTGGTAAGGGATCAGTTTTGTTCACTTGAACTGGAAATCGATTAAATCCCACTGTATGTATGAGTTGAAAACGAAGGGCATGAAACCTGGAGAGAACTGGCTGTAACATACAAATACCTGCCTGGAATAAAACACCTTGATGATTTCTCTAACTCTGCAAATCTCTGGGCATAGACCAATTCATTAATGTCACTCTGAATAATGATTTACGACTGTGCCTTTAGCAGGAAGACCCTTCTGAAACTGCAAGCTGCTTCTGTGGCAACTGAGCTTCCCCCCCCTCCCCCACTAGTTTGCTGACATGCAGGGTGGTTTCTTCAAGATGGTACACCATCTGGTTTCCCTAACATGCAAAACAATCATGAACAAAGGGGAAATTGGCAATGACAAATAGAAATGAAGCCTCTAATAACAGCAGCAGGGACAGCTGGTGAAGCAGGTCAGTTCCAAAAAACCGCCAGCAGATGTATTAGAGCAATTGACCTATTAAAAACATATGTAATATGGCAAACAGAACTCCACCAATAGCCTAACATATGGAGGGTCAAACACAAGATTATGCATTATTCAATACATTCAGGTAACTTCAATCTGAAATTATCTGGCATTTTTTTTTATAGTTATCTATAGGGTTGGTTGCACAGTCAGCCAGATGTTTAGACTGGATTTGGCATTTTTATCCACCTATCAAGTCCTTCCCAAGGACCTGGGATAGGCAGATGTTGTTGTTTGATGGTGTTAAAGGTATTGTCGCAGGATGTAACCTGTTCCAAGTAAAGCTGCCTTTTGCAAATGACTGGTGGTGATTTTGTCAGTGCTGATGGTGTTCAAGTGGTGCTCCAGATGTTTTGGGATTGCACCCAAGGTGCCTATTACTATTGGTACTATCTATATTATTATTGTATTGTCGATGGCTGTTGTGGGTCTTCCGGGCTGTGTGGCCGTGTTCTGGAAGTTGTGGTTCCTAACGTTTCGCCAGCATCTGTGGCCGGCATCTTCATATAACAGTTATATGAATATAACAGTTATAACAGTTGCAGGCTTGAGCAACACAGTGCATACACACTCTTTCTTGATGGGATCCTAAATAAGGAACCCTGCCACGAATGGGAAGCTCTTCGATCCAGCAGAAGCTGTTCCTAATGGATGGGAGACGTTTTATGCAGGCTCTCTCCTTTCCACCCCCTGTGCCATGTGGAGAGTGCCCTTTTCACTCCACTGTGGGAAGACAATTGTCCAATCCTATTCATCAGATAGATACAGTAGGTATAATTTCTACTTCTTTGCTTTGATATCAGGTATATGATAGAAGAAGCTATTAATGGTGCTTCAAAGTTATGACTTCAGATTCCTTTGGAAAATGGGTGAGAATTACTTTAGACCCCCAGATACATTAGTCATGATGTGTTGCCCTTAAAAGCCAAATTCATATAGCAAGATGTCAGATGTAGTAGAAAATGTCTGTGTGCTGAACTGTTTCACCTGCAGGATTATTACAAAAGCTTTGCTTTTTATTGTACTTTCAAAAATGATGTGATAGAGGTTTATAAAACCTCTTATGTGCATTCTTTTGAATACCCCTTCCTTTTAGTTGAGGTAAAAGGCATTTCTGTAAAATTCAGCTATGGCTTTCCTAGCTATTAGCACGCATTTTCATTCCTCGTTAACTTTTTTTTTCTCTTCTGTTAAGAAATTATGTTCGCTTTCCTGAATTTTTTCACCTGGTTTTTTTCTTTAAGTTGTTGACAGTCACTCATCTGACAGGGCTTCAGGGTTCACGGTTTGCTCCTACATTAGTTTTTGGGTTGATCATCCATGCTGATGACTCACAAACATCATTTTTTCCCCTCTTGTTCCAAACTACCAAATGCCTTTCTAACTCATCCATATCATCTGACACTTCTATAATTTTCTCCCATTTATTCAAAATGTCAGTGTTAAAATTATTGTTACACTGATTTTTTATACTGCCTGTATACCACCAACTACACCAACTACAGAAATTTGGTCTATCTTATCATGCATCAATCCTGGCACAATTTTCATATCACCCATTTTTGGTCTTCATTAGTTTGTCCTTTCAGGTTAATGATACATATCTTCTATAATTTTGTTCTCTTTTTATGCTCATTAAATAACATTTTTTTTGGCACAGTACAAAATTTTTACAGCTGCTCCAAATCTCAGTTGGATAGGGAAATACATGCTACCACAATCCAATCTGAATTTCTGATTTGATGAAAAACTGTAGTACAGTTCCAAGATTTGAGTCAATTCCATTATAATTTTTAAATTATTGAATCAATTCAATTTGTTTCAAAGATTCAGTTCAGTTTGATAGAAATGCATGTGCACTTGCAGAAAATCCATTGAATCTTCACATCTATTTGAAGGCACCTGATACAGTTCTATGCACTGAATTAGATTCTGATCAAAGATTTGTTTTGAAGGGGTGGTTCAGTAGAATCTCCTTTGAACTGAAGCTTCTAACCAAAACTTTATATTTCTCTCCTATTGGTGTAGAACTCTACCAGTTTTACAAAATACAACTGAAGCTGATATTTCACCACTGGATCCTGTTGTATCGTATAAAAAAGAATGTGGCCATTTTTATAAGTACAGTATTAAATAGTAGTCATTTCATTTAATTATGAAGATCTATTTATCCAGAGTTTCAGTTATTTTAGCATTGATGCTTTAATGTATGTTTCTGGTTTCTGGTTTCTGGTTTTTAGTTTTTTCTTGTATTTTTATGTTGCTTTTAAGAGTAAATTGTCTGGTTTCTTTTGAACAGAAAGGCAGCATAAAGATCAAATAAACAAACAAATGTAGGACAATGTTTTAAACAAATATTTACATTTGTGCATTATTAACACCAAACAATTGCTAGAATATAATGGTTGGTAATATAGCAATTCTGCCAATTAAAAATACCATATGTGATCACGATATGGGAACAGATTAAGAAAAAACATATTTGGGGTTTAACACAGTATTTTTGAAGTTAATCTGTTATGACAATAAGGCAACTCTCTTGTGAAGAATTACTTGGTTGAAATTAAATAAAAATTAATCTTTGTTTTGTGAGATCTTGTAATATTTTGTACAGCTGTGTGAATTTATTTGAAAATTTGATTCAAATAAATTCATTAAATTGCCAAATTGCTTCAAATTGTCTACCTGAAATGGATATTTTTGAATCAGTTCAATAATCTGATAAATTCACCCTTTTCTGATTTGACAATGAAATCACATGACTTGATTCCATCTGCCTTGATTCATTAAATCAACTAGCAATTCAGATTGGTTCAGCTTGATTCATCAAGTCAAATTTGCATCAGATTTTGTGTCATTTGTTCATTTATAGCATTTTCACATGGAATTTCACAAGGAAATTGCTAATCTAAAGGTTTTTCATCAATCTGGTGAGATTCCAACTACTACTGGGTCATTGAGAAAGGTCTTACATTAGTGCCCAAGACCTAATCTAAAGAAACATATACAACTATGATTCTCATTGACATTTTTGGCTCAATTATTTTCTTCCTTAATCAGCAGAGCAGAAGCTCCAGTTACAAGCACTGATCTACACTGCTAAAAAGTCCATTGTAATAATTATCTGAATTCCTATGTGGGCCATTTAAAGCAATATAATAGACAACAAAGTCATCTCACAAAAGGCCATTCCAATTAAAATTGAATCCACAGTCAGTACATTTAATCTGCTTTCATTAGTTGAGTTTTTGTAATTTATATGTATGAATGCAAATCTTGATATTAAAATATATTTCCGTCCCATACAATATCAAGGCATGTGTTGGAGTATAATATGATAAAATAAAAAGCCTATGAATATTCTCTCCAGCCAGCTGAAGACAACCAAAATGAATATTCTAGCAAAAAAATAGAGATTAATTTAAGGGCTGAAACGTTATTCTGGCTGGGTTTGGTATAGATTTACTGGTGCTCCTCATAAGTTTTATGTTTTCATAAATTATGGTATCTGTTTGGGTAAGTGAGTATGTGCCTGTTGTACTTGTGTCTACAATCTAGAGACAAAATAAGCACAATCCCATTGTATTTCCAGGTCTGTTTGACAGCTATCTGAACTGGGCAGAAACACAATCCTGCTATGAAGTGAGAAATGGAGCAGACTCTACCAATATTAAAAATAGCTTTCATTCAAAATGATATCCTTTCTTAGTTAAAAATTTTAGTCTATGTAAATTGAAATAGGGATTTTTTCAGAACACAGGCTGGTTATGACAAATATGTTTTTTTGTATCAAGCAATATTTTATCCACATCCTATTTGCCCACATTACTAGAATGATTTCAAAAATCTCAATTTGTTTTATAAGATTTCTGTTGTCAGTTGTGTTTATATTATAACAGGAAAAACACATGTATATTTGACTTGAACAGCCTATTTGAATTTGAAGTGTAGATAGTAAAACATTTTCTGCTTTAAATATACATAGACATATAAAAATAAGAAGATTCCATACTTTCTATACTTGCCAACTTTTAGGAAGCCTACAAATATGGTCAGAAGTTCTTTGCAGCTTCCCAATGACTGAGAGAGTTAGTGCCATATACTGTATACATTAAAATTAGACATTCATGGAAGGAAAATGAGTACAAATAAGACTACATTGTATCAAGATTTATCATGTCAAGTTTGCAAATTAAGTTTGCAAGATAATTAAATTGTTTTTTTACCTTATAAAGATTTTATGGACTAATCTCAAATGGGGTGTGATCTGGAATATTATACTGGATATACTTGTCACCTGTGCTGAAAGCTAGTTGGGATAAGTGTGACCCTACATGTTCTCCTGAACCTCTCAGTCGTTTTCAGTAGCATCAACTTTCATGTCCTTTTGAACTGTCCTTTCTGTCAGGATACTCCAAAGAGGGTTGCTGTACTGAACAACTTTTACAGGCTACCCATTGCCTTCTAGGCACAATTTAAAATGCTGGTATTCACCTTTTGAGCCTTTAATGGTTTTGGTCTCATTATCTATGGAACTATCTCTCTGCTATGGACCTGCCCAGCTATTTCAGTGAGCAGGAGAACCTGTTTTGAAGATCCCTTCCATTGCCAGAAGCTTGATTACCTGGTATGTGGGAAAGGTTTGTTCCCTCCACTCATGGGGAAATAACTCTAGGGAGATGCATTTGAGCCGCATCGCCCAATATTTAGGGAGATGATGGCAAAACATCCTCTGCCAAGCTTTTAGTTTTTTTAATTTATTCCAATATTTAGTGTTAATCCCAATAATGTTAATAATGTAGTTTTAGTTTACAGTTTGTATTTTTTTAATTGTTGTAGGCCACCATCATTGCTGAAAGGAGGGTAGAAATTCATTTTACACAACAACACACCTCTTTTTGCCATAAAGGCTTAAAAAGAATCAGTGAAAGCAAAATAAGACTTTTGTCCTTGTGGGGAGGGGTGCAGAAAATTCTGTGCCAAGCAGAGATGGAGCAAAGAAGCCAAACCATGTGGGCCTGAACCAAATCAAACCAATATATCTGTCAGGGGGTAACTAATTCTATTACATGAACCTTGAGATTGCAAGAATCCAGGCAACATGGAACTTTACTGTAGCCCAGATTAAAAAAAAATAGAGATGACCTTGTAATACATGACCTATAATTACAATTTACTATCTTAATGGCTACTCATGTGAGTTCTTCTTCCTGTCATTCCCTTCTTGCATGTAGTTTATAACAAATTTGATGACTGGGGATGGAGAGTCGGTGAGTTCTGGATTTGCTCTGTCTTGGAATACAATTGGAGTTATTTCTAGCTTAGCAAAAACCACACAACAACAAAATAATAATTTATATGCCACCTCCTGATTCCCAATGTCTCTGGGCTATCCTATTTGGGTTAGGAAAAAAAGCCACTGACATTATGCCTATACAAAATCCTATTTGGAAAAGGTCTTTTCAGAGATATGTGGCTTAATCCTTAATGCATCTGAAACAGGACAAGTATGTACAGTATTATCACCCCAAAACATTAATGACTTACTACTAATTGTAGAGGATTCAAAGGAAACCATACTACAGAGCAATAGTAAAATGAAGAATTGATACCTTGATGCTTGGGCAAGACATCAGTTTGATGCTGTGTGTCCCCGTCCAACCCTCCTGATCTTTCTTTCCATTAAAAAAATAAAAGTAAAATATTGGTATAGAAAATCTCATTTCCGATTCTTGGTTAATAAAACCGAGGCTGTCAAGAGTTCTAAACGTGAGATATTTTTATGAAGGAAATTCAATAATTCATGAATATCTTGAGAAAGTGTTTCTCTACCTGGCCTAATAAAAAGAGAGAGAGGGAAAAAATGTTTTACTACTTGAGAATATTTGAAAAAGTTTCAAAAGAGGAGGAGGAGGAGGGGGAGGGGGAGGAGGAGGACCACCAGTGGGATATATTTACAGTACAAAATATGCTGACATGCTTTGAGAATATTAAACAAGTAAAAAAGGAAACCCCCCAAACCCACACATGATTAGCATTATAAGTAAGCTTTGAACTTAATCCCCAGAGTAGTATTATTATATGGAAATACTAATTGAACATTTTTTATGGATTGATCTTCGTATTATTTGAAAATTATAAATAATAGTAATAGGAGAAACAAAAGCTTAAGAGAAACTGTATTATGACCAATCTGTAGCTTGAATCATGTCAACTGGACTTCTATTTTCTCAGTGGAAACGTTTCGCTCCACTGAGAAAATAGAAATCCAGTTGACATGATTCAAGCTACAGACTGTTCCACCTGGATGACTGAGAACCTTCATTGACATGTATATGACCAATGTGTATTTGGAGAACTCTATTATGTAAACCAAGTGATCATGCATATTTTCATTTGGTTAAGAGAGTTTTGACTATTTACTAGTGCCACATGGCTGGCATTAGAGCTAGATACTGACCCCAAGTTTTGGTTTGGGAGTCCAATTCAATGCTTCTGAATAGTGTCCAATTCAACTTGGACCAAATCAAAAGCTGTCAAATTTGTCTCAAGGCTTGATGCAAAGCAAGATTTGTGCCTCCCACTTACCAGCACACATATGCACACACATAAAAGGAAAACTTAAAACATCAGCACCTCCCCCAAATGTTTATCAACAGAAATTTGTGAGAATATTAGACACTTTTGAAAAAAATGAATGTTAGAAAATATTAGCAAAATAGATGCAAGAGATTAATTGAGAGTTTTTTAAAATCTGATTTTGTTTTTGTTTGTTTTTAATGGCTATAATTTTGGACAAAATTAGATGACATTTGCAAGTAAAATTGCTCCTATAGTGGGGATATATCTTTAAAAAAAACAGACTGGTTGAGGATTTGGGAGGGGAAGCAGAAGAAATTTTAGAAATTGAGGTTGGGGAATGATTAATTGAACTGCATCAGACTCACTAAAGCAAGAAGTATAGCAGCAAGCTTCAGAGGACTCCAGAGGGTGGAAAAGGTGGTTATTCAAGGCATCAGTGAAGGTGGTCAAGGGAGGGACATATGATGACATATGTGATTATGCGATCTTGTAAATGATGTGCTTCATATATTTGCATCAGATGTCTTGACACTAGTGTCATCATTTTGATGACATCCTGGCTTGTTACAGATGTTGCTGTGTATGTCTGCAGAAGGCCACATTACATGAAGAAACTGATGTGAGACAATAATACATGTGGTTCAGTGCCACACCATCAGTTCTCTTCCAGGTCAAGGAGTATTCTGTGAGCTGGGACTGGATGATGTACTCCCATTACTTCAAAGGTATTCCTCTCAACCACACCCTCCCTTCTATAAAGTCTGTATCCCTCCTATAGTGAAATAGGAAAAATATAGCCATTTCTGTAAAGAGAGGGTTTCGTTTTCACAAGACCTTAGTGATGAGTTTGGGTTGCCTCTTCAGAATCCTGTTTCACCTTGGACAGCCACAGAGACACTCTACGTCTGCTTGCCATCATCATCTCTGCCCCTCATAATCTGTTAATATTTGAAAGATTCTCCAAATCTCACTTTTTAAAATAAAAATCCATGTCCATCCATATTACTGAAGAGTACTTTGAAAATTATTAGCCCAAAAACAAGTGTCATAGGGTAACAATTATTTTGCAAAGCCCATTCTTTGTTTTCTCAGTTTTATGGAGCATCTACATGGCACTCTCAGAAAATTTGAACCACATTTCACTGATAACATCCTTTTTAGTGGTCGGACAAAGAGTGCTGCAGAGCGGGTGATTTTGAATTATCTGCAGTTTTCATTTAATTCAGTCCTTCTGTGTTTCCTTCCAAAGCCTGAATAGGGTGCCAGGATGTGAAATGAAGGATAACAATTTGATAAGGGGAAAAAAAGTATTTCTTTCTCTCCTAAAATTAAACTTCATAGCAAGTGGGCTGAATTGATCTTTTTTTTTAAAAAAAAAGTAACCAGGATAATATTTGGAAATCTAAGGGCTGTAGGCTGGATTGGGAAGTAGAAAAAATGTCAAAAGAAAGCAAATCATTTCCATAAAGTTGCCATGATAATGCATAATTGAAGATATTATGTATTATATTGTATCTATGTAGTTACTAGAAGTTGAGCTTGACTCAAAGAACTTTATCCAAGATACATACTTAAAACACTTTGGCCATCTACTCACAGAGCATGCTTGTAAAGAAAATAACACATGTAAAGCCCAGAAAATGATTGCAATTACAGCTGCCCGAAGTGGGTAGGATTGCTGTGACATCTAGGTTAACACTGGAGAAAAGAGATGTCAGGAGTACCACAAGTGAGTTCTGATAGAAGGTAAATTATAAAAAAAAAACCCTCCAAAACTGAGACTAAAGGATTTTTCAGTCAATGTGAGAAAAAAAATATTCTCTTTTCATAACATTTGTTTATATTTAATTGTTTAGAATTGTATGTAAATAGTTCCCTTGGTAGAAAGGCAGCATATATAATCCCTAAACAGACCTCTGGGGCTGAGGCAAGAATAACTTGTCAAGCAGAGAAGGAGAAACTAAGCTTCGGAGCTGTTCAGAGAGAGAGAGAAAAAAAGACTTCCCAGGAACAGAGAAAAATCAGAGTCATTTGGAGATAGCATAGCATTATTTTTTGACGTAATTTATTTATTTACAGGACTTATATGTCCACCTATCTCATACAATGACTCTAGGCAGCTCACAACAATCCATAAAAACATGGCTAACAACAAAAGTACACTTTCTCCCAGGCGCCACACCAAACATCCTCCCAGCTCAACCCCCATCCTAGCCCAATGCTTGGGGGGAAGAGCCAGTGTGGAGCTGCAGCTGCAAGTTTGTTTACCAGCTCATTGTGCAAGATACACCCTAGTTTCAGAAGCCAATCATCTGTTTGAAAGAAGCCAATCGTTTATTTGAAAAGCCACTGAGTCTAAGTCTTGTTTAAAAAAGAAAGGACTATTAAAAGGGAATGCAGAAGCCTTGAACTTGCCCGTCAGGCAGTGGAACAGCTGGGCAGGCTCACAGTCTTCCCTGCAACTCTGAAAAATAATCAGAGGGTATTTCTTGTTCCAAAAGATACATCCATAATATACATTACCAGATGAAAATATTTACGAAAACCGGTCTTCTGTAGACTCCCTAAGAGCAACAGCTTACCAGTGCTAAGTGTCCTTTCAGAAAGTGTCAGCATAATTTTCCCATGACCAGGTAGCTACTGTTATCAAACCATGGCCTTCAGATTATGCAACCCAGGAGAAGTCATCTCAGAGACAGGTTGCTCCTGCACTCTATTTCCATGATGCAGAAAGCTTACAGCCTGGTTTCAAATCATGCCATTAAGCTGCTGAATCATTATGAAGGCTCTCAGTGGTTCAGCATCTCCAGTAGAGTCCTGCCCTTTTGTTTCAACTAACCATGATGGCCACTAATAGAGGGCCTTCTACCGATTCCTTAACTGTCATCCTCCTGACGTACCAGGTCATCTCCATTATATTTGTGTAATGCTGTCAACCAAGTTATGCTTTCAACCAGTCCCAGTTCTATTTTAGAACAATGCAGCAGTTATAGAAATATACAAGCCTTTTCTTCCATCTCTGCTCCACAAAGGATTCCATGGTTTTTGTGCTCTCCTGAAGTTGCAGCTTCCCCTTCCCTGGCAATTGCTGGTTTGTTTGTATTTTCCTTTTGCTCGCAGGTATCTTATTTCATCTCTGTCTAAAACTTGCTATTCTTTGGGCAAAAGACAAAAGCATTTGCTGCTTCCAAATAAATCTGTTTCCTTGACTAGCTCCCAGAAAAGAAAGGCTTTGTTTGTTTGTTTTACTGCTTAACACATATCTTTCCTGACAGCATTGCTTTTCTCGCATGTACACATTTTTTCTTTCTATTTAGTGTGGATTTTAACTGCCAGGAACTGTTGCAGGTTCTAATAACTATGGCTTCTCAGTGATTTTACTTCATTTGGAAAGATAATTCCCCTTAAAAGATAAAAATAATAGAGCCAATCCCATCTGAGCAACAGCAACATTACTTTTCTCTGAGTGCACAACCTAATAGCACTTCTCTGATTTAAGCTCTATTTCAGAGGAGGGCCTGAAAAAAAAAACCCAATAAGGGAAGGCAACTTGTTGACCCAAAGCCTCCTTTTATGCAGCCCACAGAGCCCCCATTGAGCACTGTGTGGCTGAAAATCAGCCTTTGGGTCTCTAACCCTTTTGAGCCAGGGAACATAGGAAAGCAGCAGGGTAACCCCACAAATGGGCTTAAAATAGTCTAAGAACTAAACTATTTGTTTCCTCTAAAGTCCAGGGAAAAAATATGAATGAACCAATTCTGACTGCTTCATCCAATGTCAGCCTCCCCCGTTTGCACTGTTGTCCATGACAAAAAGAAGCTAACTATGCCCCTGGCCATCAAATGGCAGTCTATTCCTTCTTTATAACTTAACAGGAAAATGCAGATGCAGTCAGGCCATCTTCAGAAAGACCTATCCTGGTTACCCACAGAGGTTTTCCCCTTCGGTAACTATGCAAGCCTGGGAAAAAGGATTGGTTCTGATCTTCTGCACAGCTCCCTAGAAGCCCAAAGAGGTTGTTTCCCATTTAGCTGTTTCCCATCTTTCAATCCTTCCTTCCCACTTGGTTTTCTTCACATGCTTTTTGGGGATGACCCAATTCTTCCAGGGGCATCTGCCACACATCACTCTATGCCAGAGCTTTCCAAACTTTTCATGTTGGTGACACACTTTTTAGACATGCATCATTTCACGACACACTCTTACAGCAGGGCATCATTTCGCGACACACTCTTACAGCAGGGCACAAGGCAGGCACTAGGACCTGCGCGGAATCCTGGTACGGCTCGGAGGCGGCAGCAGCCGCAACACACCCAGACACTGCAGCCGACACACTAATGTGTCCCGACACACAGTTTGGAAAGCTCTGCTCTATGCATTCTTAACCTTTTGTCTATTTAATGGACTGACTTACAAGTTAGGGATGCTGAGCAATTTCAGAAGAGACACAAGTAGGTTGTACCAGAATCCTCAAGTCACTGAATCACTTATGACATGGAAATAGCCCTGTTTTTCAGTTTGCTCTATCTTTATTTTGTTTTAAACTAATGTTAAGAGATTGTATTAGCTACTTTATACTTCCAGTTATTTTTTGAAAAAAGGAGAAGTTACATGACATTTTAAGGGGTTAAAAACAGAGCTATGGCAGATCCCTCAGCTGCCTTGTACATTTAATAAAGTAAATGCAACTCACCAGCTGTAAGGATTTATTTCAAGAATCTTCTACACTGTATGAAAGAGGCAGGGAATGAATTATTTTGTGAACAGAAAAGAGGGTTTAGGACAGCACTAGCACACAAATCCGTTTCCATCTACTTCTGTATAGGTTTTAGTTGTGAATCCACTTTAGCTGATGTGCAATCATGAAGGGCTAAACTGCTAATCATATCCAGACAGCATGGCCAAATTACTTTGTGTGTGTGTGTGTATGCTTGTGTGCTTTGCTTCAATGAATTTTAATTATATTTGATTGACTATTTTCAGCAAAATAAAAAACATTTTCTGCTGCTGCACTGCAATTTTGTTCTGAGGATTTTATCATGACGTCCAGATGGAATAGATGGGATGGGGGAATAGATTTGGGGGAATTATAATAAGAGAGGAATAACATGTCCCTTTTTTTTAAGTAATAGTCATAGAAAGTAAATCAAACACTTACGCCTTTCTTAACCATACCCATTCCATGAAAAAAGAATTATCAGGAGATGCATGTGTGGATAATAGCCTTTCAATATAAATCAAGAACCATTGCCAAATTCCCTTCTCATCAATGCATCAGCATCTCTCACAAGACCTTTCTTTTGAAGTTATCTCAATTCTATAAGCAGTTATTGTCAAGTAAAGGTACCAATAGACCACTTGTGCCATCTGTAAGGACAATTACTGTGGTATATGTAAGCAAACCTTATATTCCGGAGGGTAAGATCCTTGCTAATAGCTGATTCTGGAAGTACTTATTTCCTTTCGCCTTTCCCAAGTGGGTAGTTTTAAGGAGTGTATTATGGAAGAAAAGTAATCTAAACCCTTTACTTGAGATACAGTATAGATTGCACAGATTAAATCAATGCTTCTTATATTCCACTGCATTACAAATCTCTACAATGCAATAGAACCTCATTTTTTTAAAAAAAGGAAGAAATTCTATTGACACTGTGCATATTATTCTCTTTCTTTTTTATTACTTGCCAGATGTTTTGTGAGTGTATTTGGAGGTTAGAAAACAATATAAAGAGATCTTTATTGTTCTTTACAAACTATCCTAATTTCTTGTGTTACATTGTCTCATTGGAGAATGCTGAAAGGCTTCCAAAAGCAGCCCCATTTGTTTTAGTTCTGATGTGCCTAGTAAAGGTAAAGGTTCCCCCCGCACATTTGTGCAGTCATGTATGACTCTAGGGGCCGGTGGTCATCTCCGTTTGTTAGCCAAAGAGCCAGCGCTGTCCGAAGACGCTTCCGTGGTCATGTGGCCAGCATGATGTGCGCAGAACGCTGTTACCATCCCACCGAAGTGGTACCTATTCATCTACTTGCATTTGTATGCTTTCAAATTGCTAGGTTGGCAAGAGCTGGGGTGAGTGCGGGAGCTCACTCCATCATGCGGGGCTAGGGATTCGAACCTCCGAACTTGCGATCTTACGATCAACAAGCTTGGCGTCTTACCCGGTGAGCCACCGTGCCCCTTCCTGATGTGCCTACACTGCTGCATATATCAATGGCATTAATCATATTTACACTTTAAGGTACACATAATCAGCTGGTCCTTTCTGAACTTATTTGTGAACCCAAACAGTTACACTGTATACTGCAGTGCTTTCTAAAGTGCTGCCATTGGCGACACACCAATGGCGGCAGCAGCGGCGCACGCGGGGGTGGGGGCATGCATGGCGGCGGTGCGGGGGGTGCGCGGGGGTGTGGGTGTGTATGGCGGCAGCAGCAGCGGCGGTGGCCTCTGCTAAAACGTGGAAGCGCTGATGGCGCACCGCTGCCACCGCCGCCATGCATGCCCCCGCTGCCACTTCCAGGTTGTGTGGCGACACACCAGACTCTGTGTTGCGACACACTAAAGTGTCATGACACACAGTTTGGAAAGCTGTGGTATACTGCATGTTATTTGCATGTTGATGCAGGCAACAACTAAAATCAAGTACATATAAAAAATACATACATTAAATAACTTGAAGTAGAACCCAAAAAAGGTGTTTCATATTGACTGTTTCCATTTACATGTAGTCCTATGTAAGTTTCTTCTACCAAGAATCTACATATTTTTTCTCTATAAGCTTTATAAAAAAGTACACATATTTTCATATGGAACTGTCCCTAACATACAGTATGCATATTATGTCCTTCTATCTGAAATATATTTCTCATGTATGTATGTATGTATGTATGTAATATTGGGAAAACAGCTCCTTCACCCAGCCAAATTGTAAGGCAAAGTAGTCGCCCCATTTCTAAATGTTGTAGTTGCCTGTGTGCAGATACCACTTCCTTTGAGAGGGGACTGTTGAATGCAGTGTTTTACAGTACAGTGCCATTGCCTGTTTCCCACAAATAATACCAACAAGGCAGAATGTGCCTGCTTTACATATCTAGGGTGACCATACGTCCTGTTTTGAACGGGACACTCCCGTTATTTTAGCATTTTTCAACCGTCCCGTTGTTTTGATCAAAATCTCAATTTTGTCCCTTTTTTAAACCCGGCGGGAAGGAGGACAGGAAGACAGGAAGGAGGACTGGAGCTGGACTTGCCATTGGAGGCAGCCCAGAAGCGGCCCTATCAGCACGGCAACTGGAAGCCCAGTTGCCACGTGCGAGCCCAGCAGCAGACACAGCACCACAGTCCAGGTTCCTGCCTCCTTACCTGATCCTGAGCTTCTCTGCCCAGCAGTGGTGAGGCCAGGCAAAGCAGGCACGGGAAGGTTGTGGAAAGAGGGTGTGTGTGTGTGTGTGTGTACGCGCGAGTGCGCAGATTACTTGCTCAGAGTAATCGCGCACACACACACACACACGCACCCCACACCCTCTTTCTCCAGCCTCCCCATGACCAAATGCACCCGCACCTGTTGCAGGGAGGCTGGAGAAAGAGGGTGTGGGGTGCATGCATGTGTGTGCGTGTGTGTGCACGCGTGGATTACTTGCTCAGCATAATCGCGCATACACACACACACACGGACGCACCCCACACACTCTTTCTCCAGCCTTTCTGCAACAGGTGCGGGTGCATTTGTTCATGGGGAGGCTGGAGAAAGAAGGTGTGGGGTGCATGCGTGTGTGTGTGTGTGTGTGTGTGTGTGTGTGTGTGTGTGCATCTGATCGGGCTTGGCCAAGGGAGGAGAGTTGTCGGGCCGCCGAGCAGGAGAAGCAGGAGCCGGCCACCCTGGGGAGCTTCTGCGGACAGCAAGGGGCGGAGTGGTCGACAACTCTCCTCCCTCAGCCAAGTCCGATCAGATGCACACACACACACACACACTCACAGGACATACTGCCCTCGGCAGGAGCTGGCCATGCTGGGGGGCTTCAGCGGGTGGCGAGGGGCGGAGTGGTGTCACTGAAGCCTCCCAGCATGGCCGGCTCCTGCCAAGGTCAGTCTGTCCTGTGAGTGTGTGAGTGTGTTTATGTGCATCTGATTGGGCTTGGCCAGGGGAGGAGAGTTGTCAGGCCGCCGAGCAGGAGAAGCAGGAGCCGGCCACCCTGGGGAGCTTCAGTGGGCAGCAAGGGGCGGAGTGGTGTGGCTGAAGCAGCCGAGCGCAGCCGGCTCCTCCTGCTTCTCCTGCTCTGCGGTGGTGGCAGCAGCAGCGACTCTCCTCCCTCCCTCGGCCAAGCCTGAGGGGGATGGGGCAGTGGTGGGCCTCCATCCCCTCCATCCCTGCCCCTTGTTCCCCGGCTGGTGATGGTGCTGTGTGCACAGTGTGTGTACTACGGCCTCCCCCAAACACACCAGCTCTGATGCACCATTTACTGCTAGAAGAAAAAAAAACCTTTAAAAATTAAAATTAAAATTAAAATCCGAGCCAATCACGCTGATGGGGGTGGGGTTTGCAGGCGGGAGCCAATTGCATGGACTGGGGGGCGGGGTTTGGAGGCCGGCATGGTGGCATAAGACCCTGTCCCGTTTTGCCATCCCAAAAGTTCCATTTTTGTCTGAAGGAAATATAGTCAGCCTATACATATCCCTAATAGTTATCACAATTGAAACACAATTTACCATTTTTCCAGATTTCACAAGGCAGGGATAGTTACATATGTAAATATGTGCACCTTTTCATGAAGCCTATGGAGAAAAAATATGCAAAAAATATTGATTGAAGAAACCTATGCAGGAATACATGCAAAATGGAAACAGCCAAGATGTAGACTGAGCCTTACATCTTAGGGAGCAATGTTTATAATAATTAGTAAATCAGAGTGCATATCAAACAGCATATAAAGAAATACTTACATACCCAAAAAATGGAATCTTAAAATAAATGCTTTCTGATGATAATGATTGTATGATGATCTCTGGTAAATCTATGGCAAGATGCATGCAGGCTGGACAGATGTTTCTTCCTAGAAGAAAAAAAAGGCTTTGCTTTTTAAACTTTGTGAGATTTTTGTTTTTTGTTTCTTTGAACACTAGACTTTTTGAAGAGTGCAAACTTCTTTCCCAGAATTTCTGGGGATTGTCTATGTCATAACATAATGTTGTATGATCAAATAATCCTTCTAGGAAGTACCAAGTAAAGGCCTTTGTCTGTCTTTGGTCAGGTCAGCAAATAATCTGTATGGAATTCTTTTTAATGAAACTATTAGAAAAAATTGCCAAACATTTGCCAGAATTTAACTGAAATGTTAAATAGAGCAGAGCTACCCTAGTCAATTAATCCTGTATATCTGTCTGTGTGCATAAAGGGTATCATGTGAACAATTATGTGGGTAAATCATAACCACTGCTTAATTGAAATGGCCTTTATTTCTGTGTAAAGGTGTTTATGATGGAAAAATAAGCCTTGAAGGGAAAGAAAATCCTAAGAAACTGAGAAAATTATCATGCTGTGGGACTTTGCAATGCCAGGTGTTCAATTATGTATTTATAACCAGTAGCCAATTCCAAGTGTCTGTTACAGGATATACGTATTATTTTCTTACAAATACAGCTGATCTTGTACACCAGCTGACTGTAAACCTGACTTATTTTGTCTGATATAATGAGAACTGAATGAAAGTGGCTGTCTTCATCCTTGGATGTACCTGTCCAGCTGAGGATGGACAAATATGCTGTTACTATGCTTCCCTGGGAGATGTGTCTTATTATCCATCTGCAAACTCTTATTGTATGTCTTATATTCAAGAAATGACACACAAATAATTGGGAAGGAAATTTAGCTCAAATGCTATGACAACCTTTTCCCACTACAACCTGGGTTCTTCTCCTGATGGAGTCCTGAGTACTTCTATTACTGATAGAAACAGCCAATAAACTGGTATATTGGGTTGGAATATTAGCTACCGCAGTTGTATTTTGAAAAGAGCAATTGGTCAACAGTGGCATGGGGACTAAAGGGGAAAAATAGGATAGTTAAAATGAGATGGACAAACCTTTAGGATTTTCCTGTGTTGCTCCTATCAGAGTACATTTGTGAGAGCCAGTATTGCGACCAAACATACATTCTTCCTACCAGTTCTCTTTCCATCTACTGAAATAAGAAATTCTTATTTAATAATAATAGTCAATTGATTGCTGTAGAAATTCTTTAAATAATAATAGTTAATCGATTAGCCATATGGCCATATCAGAGTACAAAATACAGAACAATAATAAGACCATGTGAAACAAAATAGAATAAAAGGCAGAACTAAAAGGGAATACAAATCATATTTCCATATCACCCCTACATATACCCCAATCAGATTCACATATGCAGTTCTCAATTGTACTGTTTTGTTCAGAGAAAGGGCAGTGCTATATCATTTGGGTTCTGACCACCCATGAAATATGTTGTTTTAATGTATAGATACCAACAGTCCATTCATTGAATGTGTGATCCAAGATACTGATCTGGCTTTTTCTTATACAGTTGACATTCAAATAATATATGAGCTATGTCCTCTATCTCTTTAGAATTCTTTTAAATCGGATAAGTTTTGGAGAAATTCACATGGGTGATATTCTTGCTCTTATTTAGTTACCAGACAGCAAAGGTTTTTGTGCAAATATTGTACTATCATCTAGAGAGAGTATGCAGTTTCCCCGATGTCCCCCATTTTAATTCCCTATGAAGGGAAAACATGGGGGATATCATCCCACCGAATGCTACTATCACAGTTAGGGAGAGCCCACATGATTTCTCTGCCTACAGGTTTAACAGAAAATGTCAAGATGTCACTTGTGCAACGGATTTGCCAGATTTGCACTTGATAAGGCAAATGTGCATAATCAATATATAAAGGTAAGTGAATCACCATCTGTATCTGCCTCTCCCATCACCTTGATGATGGTCCCCACCCACCCAGGTTCAGGCTCAAGCAAAAAAGGTCCAATATGGAAATACTTATAATTAATGTAGGCAGTACAAACTTCTCTCAGAACTGATGGGTCAAGGGAAGAGTTACTCAGAGAGAGAGAGAGAGAGAGAGAGAAATCACAGAGTACAGAAAATTAAATCTGTGTCATTTGAGATAAGGAAAAAAAATTAAAAAGAGCAAGAATGGTAAAGATAATGAGGGAGGGGCGGGGAAATCCAGATCTTTCCTAGCCAGGGATATGAAATGACAGCTATAAATGCCTGGTGTTTCTTCTCCAGACTTCAGTTTTGCTCTCCCCATGACACATGACACATGAATTACATGTGACACATGAATGTACCGTATGCTCTAAAGCAGAGCCAATGCATTCAAATAGCACTAACGGGCACTGGAATACTAGAAGCAAAATAAAATGCTTAATTAAAGTTTCTTTTAAAATGTATGGTGAATCCATGAATTTATGGAAATGTAAGGTAACAGGTTAACAAAACTATGTGAAGCACCATCAGTATGTGAAACACGCTCAGTTACCAACTGTCATTTTATTTTAGAAAGCTGTAGACCAGGATCCAGAGGCCCTACATTTGCTAGATCCTGTTGTTGGCTCCTATAAAAATAATGCTTTCCAAAAAGAGTATTTCATGTAATGCAAAGGAAAGGTCACATGTTCTATGCCCAAAACACTGTTGGTGTATTATTCTTTTGAGGAGTACGTCACAGCAACATAGCCTTATTAGGTAATCACCTGTAAACTTTGAAAGGTCAGGTGGCACGTGATTCAAGCTGAAGAGTATAAAAGAGCCTGCCTGCCCCACCCTGCTCCCTCTGTTTCTGTTTACTCCTGTTTGCTTGTTACTACTATCTGGTATGTGGAATTGTAATACTTCCAGGGATCTGGAAGAAGACTGTAATTATCTGTTTGAATGAGAAGCTAATATAACTGCAACTAATTTACTACAATGACTGGTGTCTTTATTGGTGTCTACTGCTAAAGCTTCTGCTACTCTGCATGTGCAAGAAAACACACCTCCAACAGGTTATGGGCCAGATGGCATGAAGAGAGACCAGCGGCAGCTTGTCTACATTTGAAGACAAGTAAACAAGGCAAGTGAAGTGCTTTCCTTTGAAGTTTACCAGGAGTTCTACTAGCAGCTAGCTGTTTACAGAAAAGCTAAGCTGAGGAATTTACAAGGTGCTGTGTAAAGATAGAGCCACGGCCGCTTCTCAGTATTTAGGAATGCTGCTCCAGCGTTTATCAGATACTATTTATTTAAACTCGAGTTTGAAAATGGAAATGTATCTTCGGAGGGAAGATTTATGGTCCCCCATCGCTGAACCAACTCCAGCAAATCCCTCCAATGCATGGATGAGGCTGGATGAGTGTGCCAAAGCATCCATTATTTTGGGAGTGGAAGACAATCAGTTAGTAAATGTATGTGGTTTACAATCTGCCAAGCAGCTGTGGAAAGCATTAAGATATTTGCATATCAAAGCAACAGCTGGCAGTAAGGTTTCTCTAACTAGAAAGCTGTATAAGGTTTATCTGTTGGAAGAAAGGAGCCTGCCTGAACATTTAAACCACATTCAGCAGCTTTTTGTAGAACTGCAAGAGAGAGGAATGGAGTTTACACCTCTAACAAAAGCATACATTATTTTATCCTCACTGAATGAAACATGGGATATGTTGATTTGTACCCTAGAAGCAATGCCCGAGGCTGAACTTACTCCTTTGTTTGTTTCGGGATGGCTACTTGCTGAGTGGGAGAAGTGAAAGAAACGGCACTCAGCTCCACCCATTTTTTTTGATAAGCTACATCGTGCAAAAGCCAGAGCAGGGAACAGCAACCAAACTGAGGCAACAGCATTAGCCAGTCACAGATCTTTTAATTGTGGGTCAGCTACTTATTTACAGAAAGACTGTAATTTACTGCCCAAAGAGCAAAAGACGGAAAAAAGAACAAAGAGGCAGCGCGGAAGAAGGTTCTTCAAACAACACTTATTGCACGAGTTCATGAAAAAAAATTATTCTGATTTCTGGGTGTTAGATTCTGGTGCTAATTGTCATTTGTCAAACTGTAAACATTCTTTTGTTTCACTGTCTAAAATTTATAGACAAAGTGTTTCTATAGCTGATGGATCTACAATAGAAATTATGGGTCAAGGTGACATCTATCTATCTTGTTTAGGAGAAACTGTTAAAAATGTGCTGTTTGCTCCTAAATTGCAAACTAACCCTTTATCTGTATCCTAATTAGTAGCAGCTGGATATGACATAATATTTAAGAAAGATGGCTGAGAGATATGTAAGAATGGTAAGTTGTGTGCAAATGGTGTACAGAGATTCATTGTACATAGTACAGAATGCTAAAAGGCATGCAAAATCTGTAATTGGAAACATTCCAATTCATGATCAGTGCATACACTTAATACATAGGAGATTTGGTCATGCAAATTACAGATACAAAGCACAAATGCCAAAGCTATATGCTGACCTGAAGTTAAAACCTTATGATAAATATCTAGACTGTGTAGTTTGCAAGGAATGCAAAACACAGAAGGCTCCTGTGAGTAAGCACAGAGACAGAGTTACTACTAGACCTCTTGAAACTGTTCATTGTGATATAATTGGTCCTTTTTCTTCAAGTTTGGGACAAGCAAGATTCATAATGAGCATAATTGATTATTTTTCAAGGTATACATTTATCTATCTGTTGAAACATAAAGATGAGGCATTTGATAAATTTAAAAGTTTTGTAACATGGGCAAATGGAAAATTTCCAAAACCTGTGTCTGCCTTACAATGTGATAGAGGAGGGGAGTTTCTTTCTAATGCTTTTAGAAAGGCATCTTTATTGGTCTCTACTGCTAAACTTCTGCTAGTCTGCATGTGCAAGAAAACACACCTCCAACAAACACATCCAAGTATTATATGGAAACAATGCAGAGTCATCTTTAGATCATGGTCATTAGCACGTGTTGTCCTAGTCAGAGTAATTGTACTAATTCATTAAAGGTCCTTCTCTCTGTCCTTATTTAGAATTACATGATTATTTATTGTTAGAGATTTATTACTATTCTCCCTGGATAACAGCTATCTATGCAAATACTGGTAGATTTGTGTTTCTTTATGTGTCCCTATGTAAAAGCAGCTTGAAGCTTATTAACCAGGGATCTGTCAATTAAACTGTATACTGTATATAACTGTGGATTGACTTTTATACTCTCTGTTTTGGAAATGCTTTCACATCTGACTCTCCCATCGGTGTCAACATTGCATAAATCATTTTTATGAAAATATAGTTATAGAGATAAGGTTCTCCACTGAGTCTTTCTATCTGCTACTTGAGAAGCTTACCACACATCCCAAACATCCATACCCACCTGCCAATTTCTTTACATCTGCAAACCTACCTACTTATGGATTGGGGCTGTAAGATGATATTCACCTACCAGAGATCAAACTCCATTGGTCTCTAAAGAATTGAGAGTGATTCACACTTTCTGCTTGGCCCTGCATCAATACAGGCCACCCTGTGCTTCCCAGGTACAGGAATGAAAGAGGTTTACCCATGCTTTCCAGCTTCAATTCAGAACTGTTTTCTGATCCAAGCCATCTTAAGACCTACGGACCTACAGAAGAGTTTAGGGATAAAAGCATAACCTGCTTCAAATTGCTTTGATTATTAGAGCAACAGAGCAAGGCAGGAGCCATACAGGGGAAAAAAGAAAGAGTCCACATTAGTGTCAAAGGAGATAGTGTGGGAAGAGGGGTTGGAGGCATCCATATTTCCAAACGTCTGTGAAAGCAAAGGAAAGGCACGAGGACTAGTGAGGAGGGAACAATCCTCACAAGGGAAAAGTAGGCATTGATTGACAGAGGAGCCACACAGGAGCCAACCAATGAGACTTGCCTTCCCTGCATGGATGGGAAGAGCAAGAAGCAGGGGAATGACCAATCATGTCTTGTGGTGGCTCTAGTCAGGACTGAACACCTGCCCAGCCCTCTTGCCAACACACTGCAATCTGGACTGGAATGTCTGAAGACGGTTTAAGAAAGAGCTGGGAGCAGCATGGGAGATGAGCAGCCCTGATTCCTGACTAAATATTGTAGGAATCATGTATTAAATGCTTTGGTACTTCAGCTAAGCATCATATTAAGAGCTCACTTGGAAGCTCATTTGTGGGAGACAGGGAAACTTTCCAAAATGAAGTATATACTGGCAAACATACATTTCTTACCTTTACATCAGACATGCCAACTGAATCCCAATGCAAAACATATTCTACAAAACATCAGAAGTAAGAATACATAAATTTAAGTTTGGCACTTTTAAATATTTTTTAAATGTCTGGCACTGCCTTGCACATTAACATCTGCTAGGTCATTACTTAATTAAATAACTTTGTTCAAAACATTTAAATGTCAAATAATAATAAAGTTTGACTATGAAATTACTTCATGTTGCTGACTTCTGTTGCTAAGGGAACTGCTTCTCTGTTATGGCCACATTCCTGTACCCTGATTTGGGCTATAGACCACACATGGAGCAGATGTTTGCTAAAGTATGCCATACAGTTCCATAGAAACATTCGGTTGCATTCAACAGGATTTTTCCGCTAACAGAATGGCATACCAAATTGTCCTACCCCTCATAGAGAATCCAATTTATCCACCCTCCTCAATCAGACTTGAAAGTGGTTTCAGATGGGAGGAAGTGAAAAGAAAAAATCTTGTTGCAGCAACAGAAACAGACTTGTATAATTATAATGTTAGATGTGATATAGAGTACACTAGCAATACAAATGTATATCGTAGTCAAGGTTTGCCACATAAAATATGTATGACCTTCCCCTAGGGGAAAAAAATCTATCTATCATCTATCTATCTATCATCTATCTATCTATCTATCTATCTATCTATCTATCTATCTATCTATCTATCTATCTATCTATCTATCTGATATCCATTTCCTCATCCCATTCTTTTCCCTTCCAACTCCCACTTTCTGTGGTGAAATTTGTTGCATTTTTCCTTCATAGGAAACTTCCTTACAGACTCTATCTAATTTTGCAGTTTTATCAAAATATCCATAACCATTGTCACGTTTCAGAGAACATAATTTTTTGTCACGCAAATTGCTCAAGTCCAGATAAATCTTGATTCTTGAAAACTGGTGAACATGGAAATAATAAAAACTGAAAACCAAGAAACCTTCATTTGTAACTTGATTGTAAAATGGTTTGCATCTTGAATATATTGGCTGCCATGTTTTTCTCTGCAATAAATAGTAGGTAGAATATCACTAAAATAATGAAAATGGAGATTTCTATAATTCCAATATGTGTCACTAAACCACCCAAACATATCTTAAGTGGGTTCAGTACAATGAGATAGATTTAGATGAGCCTTCTCCTCTACTTTTATCATGAGATGAACCTGAAATAAACGTTCATATCAAATCGTTAAATAATGATAATTTTAGATACATCATCTATATTTTATGCTTTGTGATTTTCTCTTTCTGAAAATAGAGAAACAAATCTCTGCAAATTAAGGTTAAGCAACACTAAATCTATGCTAGTATATAAATAACATACCAAAATAAAGTATATATTGTACATGTGGTTCAAAAACTATATTTGTTTATGGCTCATGTAATGTATTCTAGCTACGTGGTCATGGCAATTTAGAAACTTAATGGAAGTACTGCAACACAAGTTTTGCTTGAATTACTTCTTAGAGAGAGACTGATTTTAAAAATTGCAGAAGTAGACCATGGAAATTCAGCATTGCATTATGCACAATGAATTCATGACATGCTTATACTGTAGCAACTGTATTAGAAATTCATTAAGACTTAAAATTGAAGATTATCCTGTAAAAGAAACCCTGGATGTGGCCAGATGTTTTCCTTAGCTTATTGTGAAAGGAATCCTCTTTCTGAATAACAACTGTACCTTTTTCATTCTCTTCTTTAAAAGAATTGCATTATTCCATCACAGCAAACAACAATCAGATTAGGAGTCATATTTGTTGCATTAAAAGTGGACATTTCAATTCTGCATAAAGGAATTGTCCAATGGATTTTTTTAAGGGAACTCATGGCATAAGCTGCAATTTATTTTTTAAAAAATATTTTTTATTGAAAATTTAATTACAATAGTAAAAATAAATACAAACTAAACTCAGAGAGAAAAAGAGAGATAGAAAGAATAAAAGGTGCAAGGAAGGAAAAAGAAAAAGAAAAAAAGGAAGAAAAAGAAAAGGAGAGAAATGTTTAAAGAAGTGACTTCCGATCCTCATCACAACAAATATAAACAAACTTAATAACTCTTCACCCCCTATAAGGTTACCAGAAATATCTCTTCTTCCCATAACCCATCCCTTATCCACATGCAAATCCATAAATCATCAACTTTTCAGTCATGGTGTCAGCAAAAATCTGCAAAGGGTTACTAGAGCTTTATAAAAACATGTCTTATTTTAACTTTGGTCAAACCAACCAACTTTATATTCCTTCCTTTTACTTCTAACAATCTTGATCTTTAATTCATTCAGATGTTATCATAAGATACAATCTCTCTTCAATTGTTCTTTTTCCCCATCCCAAAGGCTTATTTGAGACCTCTTTTGTAAATCCAATAAAAAGTGATTGAGAGCATGATGGCTTCTCTTCATCTACCAGTGTTCAAACTCACAGAAAATCTCTGTCCTGTCATCTCCTCACAAGAAGCAACCATCCAGAGCACATGTTGGCAATCTCCCGTCCTCTCCTTAGCCAGAGAGTTTACATAGGTCTAGTCTACTCGCCAGTTCCTCGGTCTTTGCTGTGGTTGTTGTCTCTGCTCATTCAGAGACATGCTTGTTCGCCATTCCTCCCCCGCAAGTCTCGTCATAAGCTGCAATTTCCATCATGTTCACAAATAACTTGAATTCAGAATAAGCCATAGAGCTGCTGCTGCCGCCTCCTCCTGAAAAATTCAACAATAAACAACAATAACCACCAAATCTGCATGGAAGAAACAACATTTTAAAGCAATCCATGCATAATGAACCCCAAAAGCAAGAATTAAAATCTGTACTAAACTTTGTACATCCCCCTACAAAGGAAAGTACCATTTGGAAGAATCAGGTTATTACACTGTGTTGCTGTTTGAGCATTTTTGAAGACTCACCACCCCGTCCTCAACAGTAAAATCAGTGTATCATAAAAGCTAAGGAAACTTGGTACTGTGGGTTAATGGTAGAAGGTATTTTTGCATGAAAAATGTGTAGTCTCTGGCATTTAATAAACCATGGAGAGTAGTTACATATTAGGCACTAAACACTCAAACTAAGTAGGAAGGTGAGTTATTAATTTAAAGTTGATTATAAATTGAAACAATAACAATGATTCAATGTTGAGCTAAATGAGTTAGAATGAGCACTGAAGAGTTCAGCTTATCAGTGACCATAATAAGTATTATTTGTCTTTAGATAACAAAAGATACTCCATTAAGTTAGGATGATATCATATTTTTTCTTGAATATTATGCTTTAATTACTTTTGAGGATTTTGTCAAGCAAATAAAATTTGAAATTCCACTAAAATATTGTGGTAAAGTATATAATTAGCTCATTAAACATTGTGGTTTAAATTCCTAGCATCTTCAAGTAAAAACTCCCTCTGACTGAAAATTAGGAGTGGGGTTATCTGCTAGGAAAATGTTGGAGGTTGGAGCACTCTGTGTGTGAGAGAGAGCTTGCCTGAAAGTGGGAATCTAACGAGCAGTGATTAGTGAACCAGGCATTGTAACTTATAATAGAATTTTTTTTTAACAGGGAACATATTTTAGGGATCGACAAAGCCTATCATCTAATTAGATGAAATTAGATTAAATCCCTCCAGGAGTAAAATCAAACAACCCTATGTACAGTACATGTGCCTGGAAAACAATGGTAGAAGGAAATGACCTCAGTTAACAATCCCTTAGAGAAATAGCAAGCAAAGTGATGGTCACAGAGGGAACAGAGGGGACACTGTGTCTATATCTTACTGCCCTCTTCCATTTTGTAGGTAATAAGATGTTGAAGAATCAGTACCACTGGATTTGGACCTCCAAAAGCAAGTACACAAAAATACAATAAAGCTCTAGAGTAGAGCTGGCATAGAAAATTAACTGCAGAAGAAGGGAGGAACCCTGAACTCTCCAGCCCCATCTACATATGCTATTCTTCCCCACCCACTTTCATCCTTACCAATCTGGAAAAAAACACCAAACTCACAGAGCTTTGCACTATACCAATATTGAGCTGAAATGGGGGGAGGCAGGGATGCTCCCCATGGACATTTTTCCTTCCACAAGTGTTTCTCGCATCACATTTGGGAGAATCCTTTCACTGATCTGAAGAATGAAATACATGCTTCATTGGGAAGGCAGTGTGGTTAACATGGAGACAAGAGCAACCCACACTTTTCTTTAAAATCATTTGACACTTAGGTAAGGCCAATAAAACATTGGTTTATGTGTCCCCCACCCAAAGTTCCCTCCTCTTAAAGTCATCAAACACATTCCTGTTCTCAGTAAGAATAACCAAAACTTCCACAATCTGGAATTATTTGATCCTTGAACATGAAGATACCACAATTAAATTTTTAATATATGTTTGATTTGAATGTTTGATCACAATAGTGACTCTACAACCATTTTTTAAAAGATAGAAATGAAAATGAAATGACACAATGTATTATAATGCCCTCTGAATATTCTCAACATGGACCACATGTATCTAGGAATGAGTCCAACTATAATTTTCCAGCTACTTATAGACTCTCAACAACAGTAATGTATTTGTCATCCTATACAGGCAGTTCATTAACATAATAGTTCATGTCTTCATCAAGCTGAAATTTCTATTAATGTAGAGTAAACTAAATGTCAGTAGCTACCAATGATAACAAATGAGAGAAATCAAAGTCTGAGCATAATTTTAAAAATGCTGTGTCTCTGCTGCTTCACAGAAAGTATAATATAACTGTGTATCAATGCCAGCAATCATTCAGGATAGCAAAGTTGTGAATTATTTCATTCTGTTCAAGACCACAAGCAATCATAAAAAGTCATTTTTAAGATAAGGTTCAAAGGATGCTATAAAGGCTTATCCTTCTCAGCACCAGTCAAACTTCTGTACCCCCCTCCCCAACCTAAAAGTCTAAGCCAGAAAGAGGAGAAGCCCCTTGTCCGTTTCCAATTCCTTTGGGAAATAAGGAAGAGCTTTTCTCTTCTCTATCTCTTATTTTGCTACATTCGACAAATCACAAAGGCTAGAAATTGCTGGCTAGGACAATTTTACAGCCCGCACAACTGAATATAAGTTGAGAAAATGTATACCCATACAATTCCTTTTTGCTATTATTGGGATTGACATGCTTGTTTTCACCCTGTCAATAATTTACCCTTTTGATTCAGAAGGGGTTCACCCACTTTCTTTTGGGGAATTACTGATCAGTTTCTGTATGGTCCACTGAAAAGTATAAATACAGTACATGCAAAAGCACATGAAGTGAGTTGCCCTTAAATAACATGTCATACTCAATTCTGGCTGTTGTGGTTGCTGATGATTATCATGGTTTGACACTGTATGGAAAACTCTCTAGCTTTGCACAGGAGAAACACATGGGTAAGGAGAAATAAGGCACTGAAATACTTTTAATTGAATCAAAGAACTTGTATAGGATTTATTGAGAAGAAAGTGCTGTTTATCTAGTTTACATGCCCACATTATCTGTAAAGTGGTGAGTAAGGAGGAATGGGATCTAGTCCAAAGAAATCACAGAAGCGAAAAAGAGAGAAGAGATGTGGTGAATGACAAGCTAACCCAGAGCTATAAAACACATTTAAGCCTCACTTTAAAAAAAGCCAATGAACAAAATTTTGCTAAATAAAATATGGAAGCATCAGGAGTCTCTTTCTTGTTATAAAACACTCCTCAACATCCAGACACAGGTTGATCTCCAAAAGTTCCTCAATCCAGTGATTAATAGAATGAAGGTAGGAAGACTTCAGTATGGAATTAATAAGGTCATGGCTACCATCAAATCAAAAAAGCCCATTGACCCCATTCAGGCTTTTATGAAGATTGTTGTTGTTGTTCAGTCGTTCAGCCATGTCTGACTCTTCGTGACCTCATGGACCACAGCACGCCAGGCCTTCCTGTCCTCCACTGTCTCTCAGACTTTACTCAAATTCACGTTCATTACATCGGTGATGCTATCTAACCATCTCATCCTCTGCCGTCCCCTTCTCCTTTTGCCTTCAGTCTTTCCCAGCATCAGGGTCTTTTCCAGTGAGTCCTCTCTTTGCATTAGGTGGCCAAAGTATTTGAGCTTCAGCTTCAGCATCTGTCCTTCCAATGAGCAGTCAGGGTTGATTTCCTTTAGGATTGACTGGTTTGACCTCCTTGCAGTCCAAGGGACTCTCAAGAGTCTTCTCCAGCACCACAGTTCGAAAGCATCAATTCTTCGGCGCTCAGCCTTCCTTATGGTCCAACTCTCACAGCCATACATTACTACTGGAAAAACCATAGCTTTAACTATACGGACCTTTGTCGGCAATTTATGAAGATATTAGTGCCCATATAGATAGAAATATAAATAATATAAATATAAATATATATTCCAACTAGTAATACCAATTACCACTAAGGTAATACAAACTAGTAATTCAATTCAGTGAAGCCACCAATGATAAGGCAACTTTTTCTGTATACTGTGTTGATTGATTGATTGATTGATTGATTGATTGCCATCAAGTCAGGTCAACTCATACTGAGCACATAGATAATTTTTCTCCATGACAATCTGTTCCTAACCTGGTCCTTCAGGTCTAATGGTGCAACCAACAGTGTATACTATGTTACATAGTGGGGGGAAAAGGCTAGCCTACATCTTGATGAAGGCTGCATGTGTTGCAATTCACAGAAGGACCAGTACCAAAATCAGAGGAGCGCTCTGTGTATATCCACTGATTGGCCATACCTGCTGATTGTCACTGAATCTCATCGCCAGAATCTCAGAGGTGCCACGTGAGCAGTTTTGATGACTGTGGTAGCTCTACACATATCATCACTTGGGCTGTCAGTTGGCTTGACACAGCACCACAACAATCAATTGGGTAGGATTGAGAAGGTTAAATTCAAAGTCTTATTCAGGTGGCTATCACAGAATTGTTAAGAATAATGCGGGTGTCATTTGAGGAGGTACTGTATATTCTGCTTTGAACTGCTGGAAGAAACCTGGCATACCAATGTCACAAATTATTAAAATGAATGTAGATAGCTCAAATACTTTGGCCACCTAATGCGAAGAGAGGACTCACAGAAAAAGACCCTGATGCTGGGAAAGACTGAAGGCAAAAGGAGAAGGGGACGGCAGAGGATGAGATGGTTAGATAGCATCACCGATGTAATGAACGTGAATTTGAGTAAACTCCGAGAGACAGTGGAGGACAGGAAGGCCTGGTGTGCTATGGTCCATGAGGTCACAAAGAGTCGGACATGACTAAACAACTGAACAACAACAACAAAAAGACTGCATTACTAGATACCCAACAATGCAATCTAGTGTGCGAGGTTTTGTAGTTTGGGGCATAAAATGTATCTTGGCTCTAATATACTTGATTTTGGTACAGTTGATGCCAGGTAAACCAATCAACCCATCCAGGGAGCTCAGAAGATAATGGTGGGCATTTTCAGGATACATACTGTAGTCAGCCAGTAACAATGAGTGAGGATGCTGAGCTTGTCCCCCAGTAGCAAAAATGTGGGGAGGGGGAATCAGTTCTCCTCTCATTCTGTATCTGTCAAATTAAGGGCTGTCTCCACCTCTTTCTCCAGACCACTTGCAACTTCTTTTTAGTAATCAGTGTAGTAGAGATGAGAGACTTATCCCCATATAAATCCCTACCAATTATAGTTTATTGCTGGTTTAATTCTATGATTGTGGGAATAGGTAGAAAAGAAGAATATGAAGTTATATTAGATGTTCCAAGATTTTGAACATCTAATGATTCCTATATTTGAAATTGTTTTTATGAACACTGTCACTGGCTAATTATAGTGCAGATAATCTGATCATTTAGAGAGCTGCTGTGTGAACATTCTTATACAAAGTTCAGTGGGGAAGACCTGATGGAGGGAGAGCCCACCTAAGTTAGACCACTACCATCCTTCTGCTAACTACAATTTTTTTCCTGTCTGTTAACATTTTCAGTGTAAACCATGAAGAGGAATTTAAAGCCCCATGATTCTATCAAGAAAATATATTCCCAGCACCGTTTCTATCCAGTGAGAGTCAAATGGGCCTCTCCTCCAGTGGAAATGACATTGTGAGCCAATTGCTTCTGGATTTTGAGGTCTAAGTGCATTGTTCCCAGTTGGAAAAGACATCCCGGGTGCTATTTCCCATGGAAAAGCAGGTCTGCAAGAACTCTCCCATCTGAATGTTTGAGTTATAATATACCCCATCTTCTAATGGAGAGATGATGAAGGTGGCTCACAACATAGCAATTAAAAATCATAATAAACTAAGCAAATAATAAACATCAGTAAATTACACAAGCAGATGTTAACATCATACTAAACGTTAAAATCAACCTAGCATTTAAAGATGCTTAGGCCCTTTGCCACCTACTATCTCAATCCCCTGGAGGTTTTTTTGTTTTTTTCTTTCTCTCCCTTAGGATGGGCAAGGCAGATTAGTCAGTCATTACACCCCTTAAGAGTTTACACTGAACACTTCTCAATGGATTTGGAACATTCAGCAATAGTGCAGGAAGGGCACAATTGATTTTCAGAGCACGCCTGTTGATTGCTTACCTACCCTTATTGGTTTGGTAAAGGCTTCTGAACAGAGTAAATAGGTTTGGCAGTCTAATGTTTCCAAACCAAGTAAACATTAGGGAGTTGCTTGCCTGAAGTGCAGGATGGCTCAGTGGTTAAGACGTCAGGCTTGTCGATCGGAAGGTTGCAAGTTCAGCGGTTTGAGACCCTAGTCCTGCGTGATGGAGTGAGCTCCCGCACTCGCCCCAGCTCTTGCCAACCTAGCAATTCGAAAGCATGCAAATGCAAGTAGATTAATAGGTACCACTTCGGTGGGAAGGTAACAGAGTTCCACGTGCGTCACGCCGGCCACATGACTGCGGAAACATCTTCAGACAACGCTGGCTCTTCGGCTAACAAACGGAGATGAGCACCACCCCCTAGTGTCAGACATGACTGTGCAGGGGAAACCTTTACCTTTACTTTTGCCTGAACAAAGGAAAACTGTTGTGTTCATATTCACTAAGCAATACAAAAGCAATTAGTACAAAGTTCCCAGAGAATGAGAAAAATGGTGCAGATAAGAGAGGTGCTTTTTACTTGTTATTTCAGTCTTCAAAATGACAGACTAATAAAATGCATTTGATTTCCTTCTATGACTGTCTGGTATACAGTTTAAGGAATAAATTAAAATCAAGATCTATATTATTCCTATCAGTTAAACCAAGAAATGCTGAAAAGGGCTACTGCAATATTGAAAAGCCCCTAGATGCTTGTCCAGCCTTACATGTTTTGTATCTGATGTGAACTATCAAAATTACATGTCCCATCTTCTCATGTCCCAAAAGATGGTCACTGGAGGCAGTAACATGCTACCTTTTTTATAACTTGAAGACCAACTACTCAGATACACAAGGTGATGTCTGTGAAAACGAAGATGTTCTGCAAAAACCTCCCTTGTGGAATGGCAGCTTCTCTGACCCTCCTGATTTTTTAAAGAAGAATTATTTTTAAAAATAAATATCTTGTCTAAATTACCTCTGAGTCTTGTCAGTTCAAATCTGTGAAATTAATATTGGAACAACAACAGCACACTATTTCAGAAAAAGTGTCTATATTTTGGAGCTTAGAATCCCCTACTTTATACGCAGGGTCTTGGACAAAGGTTCCACCCACCCCACCCTCAGAGAAATAAGCATTTTACTACTAGCCATACCTCTTGTGACAACCATGTTTTTAATGTAAAAGCCTCTCCCTCATGATAATCATTTGGTGGGGATGGCCAGGAGATGCTCTGAAGGACCCAGAAGTCCCACTCATCCAAAACTTTGGGGATCCAATGGAAACAAAGCTGCCTCTGTCCCACTGCCAGAACCCTCCTCAGTTCTGATGACTGTTGATGATAGCAAATTTACAGATGTGGATATTTCTCTGGATTATATGATGTCCCCCATTTGTGAGTCCTTTGGTAACATTGGGCTGATATCTACATCACCATTCTAGCCTTTATCATCTATCAAATGTAGGATTTAGGATTCCTCAGACCAACAAGTGCATTGTTGAGATATCATGTGTATGAAGATGTTTTTAAATGCTAAGTACAACACACAGAAGGACTTTGGGAAGCTTCAGGTGTAGAATGTTACATTAAAATTGCTTGTAGAACCTGGTGAAGAAAAATACTGTTCTCAAGATGAGTAAGCTATAACTTTTCTAAACATATCACATATAAACATCTAAGTGCCTAACACTTTTCGATAAAAATCACCAAACAACCTCATTAATCAATTTGCTCTGCACTGTAATTTCATGATGCTCACTGGGTACCAGCTTCAACAGTAGGATTTTCTATCATTGCTTCATGCAGAGAATCTATTATGGTCCCTGGTAACTAAACTGATAACCCAGTTTAGTTTCATATGCTGCACAGTTAAGCATTTTCCCTGATTGCTGAGATAAAAACAAAGGATAGAATCTTTCATTTTGGGTGATAAAAAATACCATCATGACCTTAGATAAACATAGTTTATAGCCTTTGTTTAAAATTTGTTATCCTTAGAGAAAGACAGTAAATATCTCATAAATCTTTACTCTGAAAGAAATCTGTACTCATAATAAGCTTTGCTGTTGCTCAGAGCTTTCTGGACTGTTTGCATGGCAAGAACTGGTTCCACACGGCCTTTACTCATAAGCTGACTTTTATGCTTTCTACCTTCAAGGTCAGGATAATTCAAAGACAGAATTATTTTACTTCCCACTGTATATAACACCACCCCGAAATGGGTTCCATTCCAGTTTATTCACCATCATAGTAAGGCAAGCTTCTGACCTGTGGTGTTTTTGTTTTGTTTTGTTTTAAAAAAAAAGGTCAGCAAAGAACTTTTATTGCATCCATTTCCATTCACAACTTATGTCAACATGGGAGACTTCAGGGAGTGATGAGATTATACAGAGAGGGCCATGTAGAATAGAGAGGGAGGGAGAGGCCAATGACATATGGAAGGTAGGGAGTGAGATTGTGGTGACTAGGAAGAAGAACATTTAGAGAAAGTGCATGGGGGAAGTGTGTCTGCAGGGGGGAATGGTGAAGCTAAATGTTTAAGCAGTTGGAGGATGGACAAGAATTTCACAGCCTAACGAGGCTGCAGCAAAAAAAGAAACAGGCTGATCATAAATCAGGAAGATACTTACAGCTGTAAATGCATGTAGAGCTGTAGATCTGGCTTCAGCCTTTCATCTAAGTTGTAAGAGGACAGGCAATAGTAGCTTCTTAGGGAGAGAGTGAAAGCACAAATAAGCAGTCTGAATAAACTTGTCAAGTTTCAAGGAGGAGTTGATCACAGTTGTTGGGTCCAGCCTGGAGGTCAGGAACTTACATGCTATGTACAAGACATTGCTTCAAGTTTGAGCTGTGACACAAGTTGTTTTAATGTCTTCTAAGGGCTGTACCCGCTGGATAATGGAGAAAGCCAGGGAGTTTCAGAAAAACATCTATTTTTGTTTCATTGACTATTCTAAAGCCTTTGACTGTGTGGATTATAACAAATTGTGGCAAGTTCTTGGTGGTATGGGGATACCAAGTCATCTTGTCTGCCTCCTGAGGAATCTGTATAACGACCAAGTAGCAACGGTAAGAACAGAGCACGGAACAACGGACTGGTTTAAGATTGGGAAAGGAATATGGCAGGGCTGTATACTCTCACCCTACCTATTCAACCTGTACGCAGAACACATCATGCGACATGCTGGGCTTGAGGAATCCAAGGCTGGAGTTAAAATCGCTGGAAGAAACATTAACAATCTTAGATATGCAGATGATACCACTTTGATGGCTGAAAGCGAGGAGGAGTTGAGGAGCCTTATGACGAAGGTGAAAGAAGAAAGTGCAAAAGCTGGGTTGCAGTTAAACCTCAAAAAAACCAAGATTATGGCAACGAGCTTGATTGATGACTGGCAAATAGAGGGAGAAAAAGTGGAGGCAGTGACAGACTTTGTATTTCTAGGCGCAAAGATTACTGCAGACGCTGACTGCAGCCAGGAAATCAGAAGACGTCTACTTCTTGGGAGGAGAGCAATGGTAAATCTTGATAAAATAGTTAAGAGCAGAGACATCACACTGACAACAAAGGTCCCCATAGTTAAAGCAATGGTATTCCCTGTAGTAACCTATGGCTGTGAGAGCTGGACCATAAGGAAGGCTGAGCGAAGGAAGATAGATGCTTTTGAACTGTGGTGTTGGAGGAAAATTCTGAGAGTGCCTTGGACTGCAAGAAGATCAAACCAGTCCATACTCCAGGAAATAAAGCCAGACTGCTCACTTGAGGGACTGATATGAAAGGCAAAACTGAAGTACTTTGGCCACATAATGAGAAGACAGAATACCCTGGAGAAGAAGCTGATGCTAGGGAAAGTGGAAGGCAAAAGGAAGAGGGGCCGACCAAGGGCAAGATGGATGGATGATATTCTGGAGGTGACAGACTCAACCATGGGGGAGCTGGGGATGGAGACGGCCGACAGGAAGCTCTGGCGTGGGCTGGTCCATGAAGTCACAAAGAGTCGGAAGCGACTGAACGAATAAACAACAACACAAAGGGCTGTACGAAGAAGCCCTCAAAGCCTTTTTGGGAAACAACAGTGTTCCCTTCATTTCTAAGAGAGAAGGGAAACATACACATAGATGAATTTTCATATGCTTCCTGCTCCCTCTCAGCCTTCCTTCTCCAAGCTTGTGCTGTGGGAGAAGACTGAGATAAACCTGAGGGATCTCTCAGATTAGGGCTGTGGCATGTCAGATAAACCAGACAAGGGATCCCTTGGCACATGCTGAATGGCTGCAGGTCAGACTGTGGAGGAGCTTCCAGATCAGTCACCCAGCTGGGAGAACTCTGACTGCAGTGCCGGTCACAGTACTTTCAGGCTGGGTGGTACAGAAGGCACTCAGTTTAAGACCCCTGGCCATGAAGATCATTCAGTGGCCTGTTAGAACCAGTGAATGGAGCAGAGCTTAACATTGTGTAAACTCGTGCATAGAAAATCCTTCTGGGTGGTGCCATTTCCGCACCTTAGGAGAGCACAGCCCTCTCCTTCCACAGGGATAGTGGTTCCATCTGCTAAGCTGATTTCTTCCTTTGAACTCGGGTTCAATTCAATGAAGAAAGAAGGATCATTAATCATATGCATATTGTAGCCACTGTCTAAGATGAAAGATAAGCAGTTTATATTTATGGCTGAAAATGCAAGAAGACTCGCATCTGGAGCTTTCTCTCTGTTGGTTTTCTGATCTGCCTTCCTGGCCCAACAATTTTTCTTTAAGTGACCATTCTTGCCACAAAAATGGCACTTGATGGGCCTCTTTGTTATTGAAAGGCTCCTCTGCTGCAGACCACCATTTTTGCCCTGAGGCGGTTTTGAAAAATAGCCTGCCTCATTGTGGGTCTGCTTGGCATTTCTATGGGAGTCCTGCCTGCTATATTCAGACTTTAATTCCTGATTTAAATTTGAAAGAGGTTGTCTTGCTCCCCTACAGCTTGCAGCAAAACTAGAAATATTTTGAGGCAGTGATCCCAACAAAAATCCAACTTGGATCCTATTATCCAAAATTACATCATTATAAGTAAGCTTGTGCAGCAATGATTGAAAATTAGAAATATGCTCATCTATGTCTCCATTTGTCTCGACTTTTAAATTGGACAACTCTCTCACCAGATTAACAACTTGGGAATCTCCTCCTTCCCCATAGAGTTTAAACAATTCTTCCATCATTCCTCTTACATTATCTCTGTGCCGGATTTGTACCAGCATTTGTGCACTTAAGGAATTCATGATCAAGCCTTGGAGCTTAAGATCATTGGCCATCCAGTCTGCATATGCTGCTTAATCTGGACTAGGAGGATCTTCATTCAAAATATTATGCAGATTAAAAATCCTTGCCTGCCTTTCCACCCATATCTTCCAGGGATAAAACTCTCCAGGTTTTAGTTTAAAAATCACTGGATTGTGAGGCAGAGTACACTGGCCATCTTGTCTAAGCAAAAAGGGTTTAAAAATCACTTCAAAAAGAAAAATAAATTCTTCCATTTATGCTTAAGGCTATTTCCTTGTGTAAGAAACCTCTTCAGTAGCTAGACTGAGTATTCTCTCAAAAACAACAATGCTCATGCAAAACCAGCAAAAAAGAAAATTTCTGCTCAAAAATAAAACAAGGCAAAAAGGAACATTCCTGCTGTTTAAAAACAAAACCTCTTTCTATAGAATCCTGGGCCCATAACCCTTTGAAGATCATTCAGTGGCCTGTTACAACCAGTGAATGGAGCAGAGCTTAATGTTGTGTAAACTCATGCATATAAAAAGTAATATTGTTTAAAAACTCAGCCTGTGAGCATGTTAGAGAGATTCGGGTTCTTATTCTTACACTTTTAGCCCACCCAAGCATAAAGAAACACACGTTTAAACATTGCAGGTAAAAAAAGTAAGTACAAAAGAGTTCTTACATTTATTTTGTCCAGGTACAGCCATTTCAGTAGAAAATTGGTTTCAGTTCTTCTTTCTGTTCCCTAAACTGCATATCTGTTTGCTGCCAGAGGCTGCGTGGAGAAAGGGGCTTGAGGCCTGGCACATGTTCTCTCCATGGAGGAGCTCAGTCATGTGCTTCCTACCACAATGGAGGAAGAATCAGAGAGAGAGAAGAGGAAGTGGGAGGAGCAACAAGCAGCTTCCTCTAGTAGCACAGAGTTTGCCTCCTAGAGCAATCACCCATATGCTAATGAGGCATGCTTGATTTGCTGAATTCCAACAGGCCATACCCTGAGTCCTGAAAACTAATATGCATCGTATCATAATTTTTGGAATTCTTGTACTTTTAAAAGTATTACAGTTGAAACAAACAACACTGAGACTTGTTGGAGTTACTTCACTGAGTTGGTATATATAGGAACAGCACAATAGAGTGATATAATGATAGAGAGGGAGAGAAATTGTTCCCACGGTACATCTCAGCTGGGTTCCTTTCAAGACAGCCCATATTCACCAACGCCTAAGAGCCTTGGCTCTTAATTTAGGACATTTGAGATTCCTGTACTAGATCCCATTACTTCTTGTGATAGAGGAACAGCTTCTGAAGATTCATCTTCTCCATGCTTCTCTGTTTTGACACAGGTTCCCTGCAGCCAAGATCATTCCCATCAGTAGAGCTACCACTGCTCTAGGATGGATTCCTTCATCTTATCTTCTAATGCTTGGCAAAGTCCAAAGTCAAATTTCTGTAAACAGTCTCCAAAGCATCATAAAGTAAAGCAGAGTCCTATTTTTGAAAAATGAATAAATGTTACACTTTTAGGACATCTTTTTAATATCACAGTCTTCCTTAGAATAGCATATATTTTATGAATGTGTTTTAAAACATTGTTTAAATTGCCAGGAAACACCGCCCCTTCCCTGAATATTGAATAGTTGAGGATGCTCATATTTTTTAATGTTCTGAGAAATTTACACAAATTATCATTTCATAATTCTTGAAATTAAAACACCATTTGTTTAATTGCTCTATTTAATTAAACACTATGTATTCCAGCAGATTGTGATCCAATTGCGAATTAACCAAGAATTTGTAATGAAATTTGATTTGCTTATTACACAGCTGCCAAAGGCTTAATTATTTCTGAAAGATTTCCTTATTTTAATTCCCGTATAGTATAAGAATCCCTTGAAAGGAGTGATTTTCCCTGTTTCTTTAAAACTTCACTTGCCTAAATTGGTAGAGAATTTTATGGATCTAGTTCTTAATTCTTAGGTGGCATACAGTATCTGGAGTAAAAAGTATCTATATCATTAATGCCTTAGGGATGTAAGAATTCAGCTATCTTCTTGGCAAGTTACTTGTCAGAGAACTCATAACAGTTCTATTTTGCTTTGTGCAACCAAGCATTGCCTTCTCTGGCTCCTGGAATACTGCATACAATTAAAAAAAGATTGGCCATTCAGAGAAGAATGACCACTCAAAAAAGAATGGCCTTTGGGATGAGATTTACAAATAACACATAAAAGGTTTCATTCCCTGCATCCTTTAAGTGTTATGTTTACAATTGAAGCACCATTTTGACATTATTCCACCTTCACTTACTTCACTTCTAAATTCTACCTTCACTTCTCAAGCTTTAGGAATCTCAGTCTTGAAGAAAATATATATATGCGTGTATGTGCATGTACAGTATAACCATGAGAAAATGTTTTGTGGTATAGTGTGAAAGTGTGTATGAGTGTATGTATGTATGTATGTATGTATGTATGTATGTATGTATGTATGTATGTATGTATGTACAGTATGTCTGTGTGGATAGATGATAGATAGATAGATAGATAGATAGATAGATAGATAGATAGATAGATAGATAGATAGATAGATAGATAGATAGATACCAGAATATAGAAGTATCTAAGAGCTTGAGTCAGTAGCTCCCCACAAGTGAGTTATGCTCCAAATATGTTGACCAGGTCCGATCATTCTCAGCCTGACATTTGACATATTGACTGGGGCACTGGGAACTATAGCTCAAGATACAGTGTTTTCCCTTCTTGCATTAAAACCAAATTCTGGGAACACCTTTTTTCTCCCATGCCCCCATCATCTCATTTCCAGCCCATGAGAGAGAAAGAGAGAGAGAGAAAGAGAATGACTGAGTTAAGTCAGCCTTAGCTGTACTGGTATAGCACTTTACAAACACAATTCAAGGGTATAGTAGGTGACTTGAAATAATGTAGAGGCAGCAGAGTAGGAAGCAGAGTATGGACCAGCAATGGGCACCAAAAAAAAAATCATGCTGCAAACCAAGTGACTAGCACTTCAACTTAATCGTGGGAAATACCAAAAATCCATTGGCTTCTGTTTAGCTCCCCCTTTCCTCAAACACATCAATAGACCCCAAAAATTGTGTGACTTCCAAATTTGAGATGATGGGACCCTTCTGATAGAAGAATTGACACATTGTATCACCTCATGGTGCCAGTCAACTGATCAACTATGATGAAGATTAAAACCTCCTGTCCATTAGAAACATTGTACTCTAATTTCCACTTCTCCACAACTTCTCGGGAAGTGTTTAGCATTGATGACAGCTGCAGCTCTTCTCCAATCTTCAGGATTTCCACTGCCCTTTCTTTCCTAATGATACGATGGGAAGAATATGATCAAAACTGGTTTATAGTCCTGTTTTATAAACCAAACTTTTCTGTTTCCTGATTCACTCACATGAAGAGAGTCTAAGTTTATTGTAAACCGCCCAGAGTTCCCCGTTGGGGGAGATGGGCGGTCATATAAATTGAATAAATAATAATAAATAATAATAATAAATATCTTGCCTTATCATTATGTCCTCCAGTTAGAGGATTTTGACGAGTCTATTAAATGGCTATTATCACAGGAAAAACTATTTATATTGAACAGATCCACATGGAGATTAAGTGTATTGGGATTGTCCTCAGGATGGTCTATACAGTATGTGCTGATGACATTACATCAGTCTAGAGTGGCTTTGGACATGATATAATGTGGTCCTTCCCATCCCCCCCCTCCTTCTTTTCCTTTTACCGGCACATCTGGGTAAGCATGGCAGTTCTACCATTGGAAGGAGCTATTCTCCTCTGGCTAGTGTATATTTGACTTACAACATGATTTATTATTATTATTATTACTATTATTATTATTATTATTATTATTATTTTCATCATTACGTAGCACAGTTAATAGTGCTACATGTTAACATGTAAAACCAACATATCTATGCAAAACTCTCTTTTAATATAAGTTTTATTTCTATGCTTCCCAATAACTAACATATTCTGGGTGGTTTGCAAAATAAAGTTTAGAGTCATAAAACATAGAAACATTAAAAAAACAGTAAAACCAAAATAAAGGTAAAGGTAAAAAAGCACAGTATTATTTTAAAAACTAAAGGACTAAAATATGTCTATGAAGGTTCTCAGTCATCCAGGTGGAATTGTCTGTAGCTTGAATCATGTCAACTGGATTTCTATTTTCTCAGTGGAAACGTTTCGCTCCTTATCCAAGGAGCTTCTTCAGTCTGAGCAAAGTTAGTAAGGGAATCCTTAAATATGTTTCTAGGTGGCTGTGTGACCTTACACCTGGGGCTAGTTCATGGTTATTTTGAGATGTTATTTCTAAGTCCCTTTATCATCTAAAGGAGGATCGTTAAGATCACCATGCTGCTGTTGAGCTTCCGAAATGGTCTTAATCCTCCTAGGCACAGAAGACAAAGCAGGGAGGAAAATAGGGGAAAGATTGTGCCTGAGGCCTCCACCTCTATTCAAGGAAGGATTTTCCAAGTTGGCATAAATGGATTCCTTGACCCCTCTCTCAAACCACCTATCTTCTCTGTCTAAAATGTGAACATTAATGTCCTCAAATGAGTGTCCTTTTTCCTTTAGATGAAGATAAACTGCTGACTCTGGTCCTGTGGTGTTGCTCCTCCTGTGCTGGGCCATCCTCCTGTACAAAGATTGTTTGGTTTCTCCAATGTAGAGTTCAGAGCACTCCTCACTGCACTGGGTTGCATAAACTACATTGCTTTTCTTGTGTTTAGGAGTTTGATCTTTGGGGTGTACAAGCCTCTGTCTCAGTGTGTTGGTGGGTTTGAAATATACAGGTATGTGGTGTTTGCCAAATATCCGTTTTATCTTTTCAGACACTCCAGCCATGTAAGGAATGACCAGGTTCTTCCGTTTACTCTGAGTCTCAGCCCTATCTGTCGCTGTTTTAGGTCTGGTAGATTTAGATTTAGTGAAGGCCCAATTTGGATATCCACAGGCCTAAATGGCTGACGAAAATGCATTGGCTTTTGCTTAGTGCTGAAAAGAGCATAGAGTACGTCTCAGTGGCTTATGTAGAGCCAAGTGTAACCACCTAAAATGTCCTATCCTTTGCTATAAATATGTACACCATGCTTTAGTTAATAGTGACATTATTATTGAGCAAGGCTGTGCAATAAGACCTTTACTTCTCTTGACCTGGGAGATCTGTACAATTATAGTCCAATCTCAAATGTTCCATTTCAGGGAAAAGTAATCAAGAAGGTGTGGCCTTTCAGCTCCAAGCACATTTGGAAGAAATTGATTTTTGTCTCCATTTCATTTAGGCATTCAGCAAGGCTATGTTCCTGAAATTGCTTGGTGCCACTGGAAAACAACCAATACTGGAAAGTGCATAGGGAGGTGCTGTCCTGATAGTTCACCTGGACTTCCTCATGGCTTTCATTACCATTGGTGGGATTGGACCTTGGGGGGACCATTTCTTAGTGGTTCTGATCCTTTCTAAGGTCATCTCCAAAATATGGTACTTAAAATCTAGGTCCTTGTAAGGCCCCTTGGATCAGGACTTGGCTGTAAATGATAGTCTCCTGACTTTGCAATTTGCAATCAGCAATTTAACTTGCTGATAGACCCCAGCTCAGCAAAACTCTCTCAGATACACAATATGGTACAGCTAGATAAGAATCTTTATTGCAAACTAGAATTAATATATAGGAAACATTGTTTTGTGTCAGGGTGAAATTTCTTCTCATACTCAGGGAAATTTAACTCTGTTGTTCTCATCTTTCCCATGTTCCAGTGGATACTTTGCTCTGTGCTTGTGGGTTGTTGATATAACTGCCATCCTCACTGACCTGAGAACCATTCAGCTTAATTCCCACAACCTTTGGACTACACTGTGTCATAGGGTTCCAGCTTGTCCCCCATGTTCTTCAACATCTCGTAAAACAATGGGAAGCAGTAAAAACTAAGAAAAAGTAATGATTATTAATTTTTTGTTAGTTTTTATCTTTTTACCTTGAAAATCTAATAAAGTTTAATAATAAAAAATGGGAAGAGGTAACCCAGAGCCTCATCTGTCACTAGATTTGCAGGTGACAACTCTGGTGAGAAGCATAAGTACATAATTACCCCTAGTATTCTAGCTGTATCTCTTCCTGAGTGGGTTGGATTTGAGGTGAGTTTTCCATGCCTTGGTTACATTCCATCTTAACTACTGCAATACACTCTACATGTTGCTACCTTAAGTGTACGGAAGTTGTAGTTGTAGTAGTAGCTATAGTTGTAATTGTTGCTGGTGCCTGAAATATAGAGTTGGCGCAAAACATGATAGTTAGGTTGCTACCCAGTGCAAAGTTAAGGGATATTATGAGCATATGAAAGATCAGTGCTGGTTTCCAATTGCTAACATTTCATTCAGGGAACAAGAATATAAGAGCTCTGATTACTGGGTGTTTATGAGAAGAAAACTTAAGGTTATAAGAAAAGTATTCTACTTTCCAATAAGGCACTTATACATAGGAGTCTATGGCAGCCAAACTCCTGTTTTTCCCTCTTGTTCACTGTAGAAGAGAGGAGGTTTATCTTTTTGAGAAAGGTGTGGCAGCCTGTGTCTGTTCATGGTTTAGTTACTGCTTCTTTTTATCAATATAAGAAATACCTCTCACAATCATCATCCTCAGGAGAAGCCCTCATGAAGATGCCCCATCTTTCAGACCCACAGTAGAAGGAACTCCTCCCTGGGGAATCTATATATGTAGATTATCTCTTTCGCCAGGCCTGTAACTGTTAGATTATTATTTATTTCACTATTAAGGTGTAATTATTTATTTCACTGTTAAGGTGTACAGAGAAGTGTTAATTTAATGAACCAGTTGGAGGAAGAGGTATACATTATTCCCATTTGTCCATTAAATCAGCGAGGATGTCATCCACCATGGCATTAGATGCAAATGGTGTTATTTGCTTAGTTTTACATTATTATACAAATAATAAAAGTGGCATGAATGATGTAAAATGATGCATATACAATAAGCATTTCATATAAAATCCATTGAACTGAGGTCTGCTAAATTAAAATTTTACTGTATTTTAAACGTTTTACATGTGATCTTAGAACTGGGGCAGGTAAACATGTGAAGATCAAAAGCAAGCCAAAGAAACTTGTTTGGAACAACAGTTTTTAGATCAGATGTTAATGCAACCTGGCTGCTTGACAATCATAAGTCAAAAATAGGGACAGTGATATCTAACCAAAAACTATGCTTTCCATAGACAGAGGTAGACAACAGTTTTGAATCTTTTTGGATTAATAGAGCTAAAATGAGGTGCCAGGTCCAGAAAAGGGGAGAATTTTCATTTGAGTCAACACTTCTCCAAGGAGAGAGGCACTGAGGTGGTTTTGTGGAAGTGAAATTCTTTGAAAAGTTCATAGGGAAGAACTATCAGCCTTCTGCTGCTTGTAAAATATTATTTCACCAATTTGTTGGCTCACAATACGCCAGAGTAATTTCTGAGCATTTAGGGAAAAAATGCCACCCATGTCTATGAAGGTTCTCAGTCATCCAGGTGGAATTGTCTGTAGCTTGAATCATGTCAACTGGATTTCTATTTTCTTAGTGGAAACGTTTCACTCCTTATCCAAGGAGCTTCTTCAGTCTGAGTAAAGTTAGTAAGGGAATCCTTAAATATGTTTCTAGGCTGGCTGTGTGACCTTGCACCTGGGGCTAGGTCATGGTTATTTTTGAGATGTTTGTTTCTAAATCCCTTTATCATCTAAAGGAGGATCATTAAGATTACCCTGCTGCTGTTGAGCTTGCGAAATGGTCTTAATCTTCCTAGGCACAGAAGACAAAGCAGGAAGGAAGATAGGGGAAAGGTTATGCCTGAGGCCCCCACCTCTATTCAAGGAAGGATTTTCCAAGTTGGCATGAATGGATTCCTTGACCCCTCTCTCAAACCACCTATCTTCTCTGTCTAAAATGTGAACATTAATGTCCTCAAATGAGTGTCCTTTTTCCTTTAGATGAAGATAAACTGCTGACTCTGGTCCTGTGGTGTTACTTCTCCTGTGTTGGGCCATCCTCCTGTACAAAGGTTGTTTGGTTTCTCCAATGTAGAGTTCAGAGCACTCCTCACTGCACTGGATTGCATACACTACATTGTTTTCCTTGTGTTTTGGAGTTTGATCTTTGGGGTGTACAAGCCTCTGTCTCAGTGTGTTGGTGGGTTTGAAATATACAGGTATGTGGTGTTTGCCAAACACCACATACCTGTATATTTCAAACCCACCAACACACTGAGACAGAGGCTTGTACACCCCAAAGATCAAACTCCAAAACACAAGGAAAACAATGTAGTGTATGCAATCCAGTGCAGTGAGGAGTGCTCTGAACTCTACATTGGAGAAACCAAACAACCTTTGTACAGGAGGATGGCCCAACACAGGAGAAGTAACACCACAGGACCAGAGTCAGCAGTTTATCTTCATCTAAAGGAAAAAGGACACTCATTTGAGGACATTAATGTTCACATTTTAGACAGAGAAGATAGGTGGTTTGAGAGAGGGGTCAAGGAATCCATTCATGCCAACTTGGAAAATCCTTCCTTGAATAGAGGTGGGGGCCTCAGGCATAACCTTTCCCCTATCTTCCTTCCTGCTTTGTCTTCTGTGCCTAGGAGGATTAAGACCATTTCGCAAGCTCAACAGCAGCAGGGTAATCTTAATGATCCTCCTTTAGATGATAAAGGGATTTAGAAACAAACATCTCAAAAATAACCATGACCTAGCCCCAGGTGCAAGGTCACACAGCCAGCCTAGAAACATATTTAAGGATTCCCTTACTAACTTTACTCAGACTGAAGAAGCTCCTTGGATAAGGAGTGAAACGTTTCCACTAAGAAAATAGAAATCCAGTTGACATGATTCAAGCTACAGACAATGCCACCCATGATTTATTTATTTATTTGTTTGTTTATGCAGTAATTCAGAAGTTCAGAATTTTGAGTTATGATCTCTATAATATGAATAGAGAAGGAGTAGAATTGGTTTATAACTTTTCCTCTCCTCAGGGGAGTTTGCTTTTTAAAAGTTTATACATGCTTATGCTTTACAGAATACTGCCTTAACAAGTGTTTTTCTTCTTTTAAAAACATGTTTTTGAAATAATCTCTTTCTGTAACACACACACACAATATAGGAAAATAAATATTTATGCGCTCTCTCTCTCTCTCTCTCTCTCTCTCTCTCTCTCTCTCTCTCTCATCTTTCCCTAAGTTTAATTACCAAGAAAAATGCTGCAATCCACTTATAAAAGGGCAGGAGAGAAATATGAATACATTAAATTGACAATTATGTATCCACTACTCCAGATGTTTTGATATTATCTCAATCTCATTGGACTGTTTTATCAGTTGATTCTAGGCTCTGGTTTCACAACTATTAGAACATGTATTCATATCTTATGAATGTCAAAATTATTCTCTTTTTTAGCATTTCATTTTTTTAAAAAAGTCCCATTTTAATTGATCTGAAATTATTGTTATCCTGCAGTTTTGGAAATACTATTCAAACAAGTATGTTTTTAATGCCTGGGATTACAGCATCATGATATGCTGACCAGTAACAGCTCATCTTAATCAACTGGTTTATTCCCATTGAATTCAAGAAGGCTCAGTTCATGAGGCATTAACTTATTGGCTCTTTTCTTATAGGCTTATTGTTTCCTTTCTATGTAGGAGCAATGAAACATAAAAGAGTGGGGGATTAGCCTACAATATTTACAACAACTGTACACATCTTACCAACAAACTAAAGTTTTTCTCCTCCCACTTTTGGGTGTTGAACTTCATATGAGACTCTGGAAAATACCACACACCACCCCAACTAATATGAGTTCCATCTGCTGCTTGTCTTTACCTGTTCACCTTAAGAAATGTGTTGAAAAGTCAATTACTGTACCATGATTGAAAAGGTCTGACTCAAAAAAAGTTGCCCTCTGATGCATAGAACCAGATAGACCCCACCTACAAAGAGTAAGGAAGATGACCCTGATGGAGATATTTTATTTTATTTTATTTTATTTTATTTTATTTTATTATTTTATTTTATTTTATTTTATTTTATTTATTTTATTTTATTTTATTATTTTATTTTATTTTATTTTATTTTATTTTATTTTATTTTATTTTATTTTATTTTATTATTTTATTTATTTTATTTTATTATTTTATTTTATTTTATTTTATTTTATTATTTTATTTTTATTTTATTTTTATTTTATTTTATTTTATTTTATTTTATTTTATTTTATTATTTTATTTATTTTATTTTATTTTATTTTATTTTATTTTATTTTATTTATTTTATTTTATTTTATTATTTTATTTTATTTTATTTTATTTTATTTTATTTTATTTTATTTATTTTATTTTATTTTATTTTATTTTATTTTATTTTATTTATTTTATTATTTTATTTTATTTTATTTTATTTTATTTTATTTTATTTTATTTTATTTTATTTTATTTTTTTATTTTATTTTATTTTATTTATCAAATTTATCACCGTCCAACTCCCCCAAGGGGGACTCTGGGTGATTTACAACAAAATTAAAATCATTAATATACAGTTATAAATAGAGTAAAATACATAATATTCAAGTTCCATTGCCAAGGCGACAAAGGATAAAACATATCTTAACTCCACAACAGCCAGATAACATTTGAAAGTGGCTCCGGCAGCCATCTCCCTAATTCACTGAAGTATAAGAAGGAGGAAGAGTTACAACATAATCAGACTTGCAGGATTCTGTTATTATAGCCAATCTCAATAAAAATAAGTTTAGCCTTTCTGTGGAGTTGATTTCCTGATCTGATCTACCCCTAATACCACCCCTCCATTCCATGTAAAGAAACAAAGTGAACAGGCACCTGAATCTTATTTCAAAACTGGCAAGAAAATAGGGTTTTTTGCCTCCCCTGAATACAGCAGGATACTTTAGGGTTTGTACAACAAAATATTTTGCACAGAGATTGGAAATGCTGGGAGCTCAGGAACACTGGCAAGAAGATGTCAGCTCTTCTCATACTTCTTGCAACCTATTTATTTATTCATTCATTAATTTCTCTATTCTCTTTTGCACTAGGAGCTCAAGACAATATATGTAGGGGTCTTCCCTCATTGTATTCCCTCAACACTGACTTAGGTTTGACAGAGAATGAAAGACTGGCCACACTCTATAAGTTCCATTGTTGAATGGGCACTTGAACCTGTGTCTCTTCAGTGAAGTCTAACATATCAAATATGAGGGCTATGTATGACTAAAATGATTCAGAACACACAAGAACATGAACATAATACCTCTTTAAAGTAGTCTGATATTTTTCAGTCTTTCCTGCCTGAAAAAAAATGCATTTATGGGTTGACTTAATACAACTCATTGAGGCAGCCTTGTCTTTTTTCAGGCTTATGTGGAATTCTGAAAAAGACCTAACTGCTTTAAAGAGATGCTGCACTTGCATTCCCACACATTCTGGAGCACCTCTTTCAAATAATTTTTGAAACATGCACAACCCTATTAACTGCTATGCTGTAAAGTTGCTGGGAAAGACTGAAGGCAAAAGGAGAAGGGGACGGCAGAGGATGAGATGGTTAGATAGCATCACCAATGTAATGAACATGAATTTGAGTAAAATCCAGGAGACAGTGGAGGACAGGAAGGCCTGGTGTGCTATGGTCCATGAGGTCACAAAGAGTCGGACACGACTAAACAACTGAACAACAAAAGTTGCTGTGGGTAACTACCCTGTCAATTTAACTCATCTTGTAATCTTGTTGTACACCACCCAGAATCACTTTTTGTGAGATGGGTGGCCTTATAAATTAAATAAATAAATAAATAAATAAATAAATAAATAAATAAATAAATAAATAAATAAATAGTCCAATGTTAGTTGGATAAGTGTCCCTTGGCTTTTAGTATAGGAATGGCTCTCCTAAATTTCCATTGTTTCTCTTTCATTCTACCAACTATTGTAGGCTGACTATCTTAACCTGAGTCAACAGGTTCTCTTCCAAGTGACAGAAAAGAGATTCTAGAATGCTGAAGAATCACTCTATGAATCAACAAGACTAGTCTAGAGAAACATTCTGATCCTAAATGAGGCAGTTTTAGTATGCCTGTGAGTTTAACGTGCAAAGCATTTTTGCAATGTCCTTAAAAGATTTTATCTAAATTGTAGGTCTCTTCAATATACCCAGAATCTACAGTAAATTAAAATGGTACTCCTGGCATATATAATTTAAAAATCATTTGTTTAAGCATCCTTTTTTAAAGTGAACAATAGATATTCTAGCAAATTGTGAACAATTTTACATTTAACTGTACCTTGCAAATGTAGAACAGATAATTCGATATAATGTGATTAATGTGATTAACCTCTTCCTCGGTTTCTTAAAGCAATTATTAAAAAGTAATTATAAAAAGTATTATTGTTCTCTCTTTAAACAAAAGAGAGATTTAGATTTATGTGACTTAACTCAAATATGATCAACACAATTAAACTTTCTATCATGACTCTGCAGCTTTGTTTCCTTTAGATATGTCTATTTAACTCCAATTAATGTTAATTGGAGTTACAGGCATGCAATCAGATATAACCATTAACAATTTTTGCCTTGCCAGTGCACATTAAATAACTCAGGTGGAAAAGTTCTCTTTGTCTCAAATAATATTTCATTCGGTGACTTTAAGGGAAAAAAAGTGTTTCCAGGAATTGGAGATTCATTCACTGAGTAGTCATTCATTTATGGACTCAGTTACAGTGGTGATGGGTGCATCATTGGAAGACCAGGTTAGGGACAGATTGTCATGGAGGAAATCTGTCTAGGTGGTCTCTAAGAGTTGACACTGACTTGATGGCATATAATCAATCAAATCAATTTATATTTATATTTATATTTATATATATAAGCATTTATGTATGTGTGTGTATGTGTATGTATGTTTGTGTAGATACGTAGATAGGTAGATAGATGATAGATAAATTCTAGGTTTGGCATAATGAGTAGGAAAGGTATAAAAATGTGCTTGCTAGAATGTAATATCACATGGATTATCCTATCCAATTGTATTTAAGTATTAAACAAGGATTTTTATGCAAATAATTCTCTCTGAAGCTTCTAGGGAAGCCAGCATGTATGCATCAATATGTATGCACCTTTCTGAGTTTTGCAATGCTGTTGGTAACCTGAGAATGCACACTAATATGTGTAGCCTCCATTTACATGGCATTACAGGTTTATTGGTTGTTTTTCTGCAACAACCTAATCCATATGCATGATTTTTGTGTGTATGGAAATTTTCTGAAATTCACACAACTATGAAATCAAGCACAACTCGACAGACCTAGAGGAGATTTGTCTCTCCTTTGCCATAAAGAGAGTTACACACATATACATACACCTTAATTATTAAATAATAGACAAATTATTTAAACAGATTGAGTTTGTAAGGTTACTATGGTAAGGCAGATACAGCAGCTTCTACATCTGGCAGAAGTTATCTCTCTACTTAAGACTTTCTGACAAGCTCTCAATTTGTTCACCTTTTGGATTAGTATTTAAGTCCATCTTTCAGGCACAAATGCTGGAAGCTGAATCACTAAAGACAATCACAACTGCAACATTTTTAAAGCCAGTCTTGCTCCACTGTGGTTCCATGAACAACAGCTACACTTCTTTGTCCCAAGATCTCTTCCACATGGGCTTACATCTTCTAGCATAGTACAACACCTCTGCATCTGATGAAATAGCCTGTAGTTTAGTTATGCTGTCATAATGAAGTTGTTAGACTGTAAGGTGCAGAAGACTGTTGTTTTTCCTGCAAGAGACTAATTCAGTTACCCCTTGGAATATTAATTTCTGTGTGAATATGGATTGAAGAAAGCATCAAGCATAGGTTTGATATGCAAAACCCAGGAATCAAAACCAATGTAATGTCATATGTTTAGCATATACCATAACTGGCCATAGTTTTAGCACCTTTCCCTATTAAGAAAGACAGTAATGGTGGCAAGAGATCAAATCTACATGACCCTTCTTTTCCTTCAAGTAGCTGCTACATATAGGCACTGCTTGCTACCATTCTGCTGGGCCTTTTGCCATGTCCACCTCCTCCAGTATGAACTCTTCTTCCTGTTTTTTGGTCTCAGACTTATTCTAAACTTTCTTTTAAGTTGTGTGATGGATATTACTTCATATCCTCTAACTAGGCTGTGCCTGACCTTTTATTACCTTCAGCCAACACTCCATCTAATCACAAATTACACTCAAGCAGATCGATAATCCATTCACCTATTGTTAAAGACTAATGTCTGGAGATAAGATTTCATTCTTGGACCTTTCAGTATCTGACCTTTGCTGCCTTCCTTTTTATTTCCTGTCCAATATATATAAAGGCACGTTAATTTGTTTAATTCTTTTTTTTTACTTATTTTCACCCAGAAAAGATCCCAAAGTGGTTTACAAGGTTCAGTAATGATTATTCAGTCCAGGTTTATCATTTACATGACATGACCCTAAAGGAAAGTGATTTGGAGGGAGGAGGAACCAAGAAAACTCAGACAACTCATTATAAATTATAAAGTACCTAAGGCAAGCTGAAACAAATGATTCAGGCCTCTTAGAAAGAAGTATTAAAGTATCATTAATCCCCAGCATTTCCTCTGAATGGTTGATGGTGTTGCTTCTATTCGATGAACGGCTGAGAAGTCAATTCCCTCCATCATGACCTGACTTGCTTTCCATCTTTCAATATCTCTGCCCAAGCCTGATGAAAAGAATAAAATAATAAACTACAAGCAACATGTATTATCTTCTATACAATTCTGTTTCTCATCAGACTGGCATTCATAAACCGTATCGAAACTGGAAACCTCAGGTTAGAGTGAGCAACCAACTTTTTATCCTCAGCATTTTATTTATTTAATTAATTAATTAAATTAATTAATAGATAAATTTAATTTATTTATTTATTTATTTATTTATTTTTGTTTGTTTATTTATTTATTTATTTAAATTTATTGGCTGCCCAACTCCAGTGGCTCTACATCTTAATTGATTCCACATCACAGAAAATGTTTCTTTTTATACATTGAATATACTCTCCATTTACCTCAGGGTTATTCTGATTATTGAGAGAATTTCGGGAACAATGTGAAAAGGGTTAGGGATTGACTGCTTTGCCCCAAAACTGGACAAAGATCAGTCCATCTGGCAAAGGGACCTTTCTTACCTCCCTAGTCCATAGACTTCTAAGGAGCCTTTTTGGAGGGTGTTGTATGTACGTTCTTTCGATTCTTTCATTTAAATCCACTTGTTTTGGGATCAATGACAGTGGGTTCATAATGCTTGAAGTAGATATGTTGAAAAAAATGGGACTTAAACTTTAAGAACAACTAACTCGGTCCCAAAGTCCTGAAATAAGAAATCTCATGAGTCTAAATAGAACTCATTCTTAAGATACTCTTTACTGTGTGAATTAAATAAATATGATTATTCTCAAAATCCTACAAGCTAGGCTTCAGCAGTATGTGAACCAAGAAGTACCAGAAGTGCAAGCTGAGTTTCGAAGAGGCCGAGGAACTAGAGATCAGATTGCCAACATTCGCTGGATCATGGAAAAAGCAAGAGAGTTCCAGAAAAACATTTACTTCTGCTTCATTGACTACGCTAAAGCCTTTGATTGTGTGGATCACAACAAACTGTGGCAAATTCTTAAAGATATGGGAGTACCAGACCATCTTACCTGTCTCCTGAGAAACCTGTATGTGGGTCAAGAAGCAACAGTTAGAACCGGACATGGAACAACCGATCGGTTCAAAATTGGGAAAGGAGTACAACAAGGCTGTATATTATCACCCTGCTTATTTAACTTATATGCAGAGTACATCATGAGAAATGCCGGGCTGGATGAATCACAAGCCAGAGTTAAGATTGCCGGGAGAAATATCAACAACCTCAGATATGCAAACGATACCACCCTAATGGCAGAAAGTGAAGAGGAACTAAAGAGCCTCTTGATGTGGGTGAAAGAGTAGAGTGGAAAAGCTGGCTTGAAACTCAACATTAAAAAAACTCAGATCATGGCATCTGGTCCCATCACTTCCTGGCAAATAGAAGGGGAAGAAATGGAAGCAGTGACAGATTTTATTTTCTTGGGCTCCAAGATCACCACAGACGGTGACTGCAGCCATGAATTAAAAGACGCTTGCTCCTTGGGAGGAAAGCTATGGCAAACCTAGACAGCATATTAAAAAGCAGAGACATCACCTTGCCGACAAAGGTCCGTATAGTTAAAGCTATGGTTTTCCCAGTAGTAATGTATGCTGTGAGAGTTGGACCATAAGGAAGGCTGAGCGCCAAAGAATTGATGCTTTCGAGCTGTGGTGCTGGAGAAGACTCTTGAGAGTCCCTTGGACTGCAAGGAGGTCAAATCAGTCAATCCTAAAGGAAATCAACCCTGACTGCTCATTGGAAGGACAGATACTGAAGCTGAAGCTCAAATACTTTGGCCACTTAATGTGAAGAGAGGACTCACTGGAAAAGACCCTGATGCTGGGAAAGACTGAAGGCAAAAGGAGAAGGGGATGGCAGAGGATGAGATGGTTAGATAGCATCACCGATGTAATGAACATGAATTTGCATAAACTCCAGGAGACAGTGGAGGACAGAAAGGCCTGGCATGCTGTGGTCCATCAGGTCACGAAGAGTCGGACATGACTAAACAACTGAACAACAACAAGAAGAAGACTATTGGGATTGTAATAGATGTTGAAAAATATTTAGAGGGGTAAGTAAGGCTTACTGTTGTATAACACATTGGAGTGATCATTCTATTGAAGGGTGTATGGAATGTTTCATCAGGTTGTTTATAATTGGTACTTTTATAGTTTTATGCTTAAAAGACTTTATGATTTGGGAAAGCTTTAGAGATTTCATTTTCAGAGATGGGTTATAGCCCATGTGATTACTAGGAGAATTTCTTTCTTTTTCTTCTTTTACTTGACATTTTTTAAAAAAAGAATATCATCCATTTAACCATGTTGAAATTGGGTAGAAGTGGACATTCTTAGAAGAAATTAAGTAGAGACTATAATAAGATTGTATAATATTGCAGTGAATTGTACCTTCAACTTCCCCATGTTTCCCTTGGACATATTCTGAGCCAATGTTCCTTTATTACATTTAAGAGGACAGTTGTTTCCCTGGTGTAGCTTAGAGGAATGGCGTAGCTTAGAGGCCCTGGGATCACTAGAGGGATGCTGGTGGGCCATACACAGCTCTGTTTTAAAACATGGGGGAAATGTGTTGTCAACATGCCCATTGGCAAGAGGTAGTAGTCCTGCTATATCCTGTTTTTTTTAAAGAAGCAAAATGACATTTGAGTCAATCTACGGACACGAGTGTGCAGGGGAAAACCTTTACATTAAGCAGAAAACATGAAAGTTGCATTTGGAGTACACATTATGTTCCCATTGTGACACCATGAAAAATAGCTGTCTTCCAATTAATTATGTCAGGATTGCCCCAGTGCAAATCCTGTCATGAGAACTTAGAGACTTGGGGGCAGATGCGTGTCAGCGAGATGGAGCGGTGTGTGGGGGGAGAGCATTCCAGTGTAGACAGTTGGAAACTGTTTTGCAGCTAGTCAAGGTCATCCACCTGGGATTGTCTCAGAGACCAGTACCACCGGGAGGGGGACTGAGAATGAGTGGGAAAGGGAGAGGGGTTGACCTCATTGGACAGAGGGGGCTGGCGTAGCGGTGGGGGAAAGGAAAGTTCAACTTTTGAGCAGGAACTCTCATTTGGGACTTTGGCTATGCTTTGATTTGTATATCTCCAATAAAGCTTTTACTGCATTTCAAATGAAGTGGATTGAGAAGACTGATTTGGGGATTTAGAATCAGAGACATCACAAATCATCTCTTGTCAACGTTGCAATCTGGGGTGGTTATGTATGATATGAATGGGTGAAACCTTATTAATAGTATTTAGCATGATATGAAGAAGCTCATGTTGTTATTGCTGTTGTTGTTTTTATCAGTAGTAGTATCTTTCCCAACTTTTCTGCCATCCTGGTACTGGGAACAATGGAACAGTTGAATTACACTGTAGCTCCCTTGGGTGTTATCTATGAAGAAGTTTCTTGTGCATGGTCATCCTTAGAGTAACTATAGCAGATAACTGCAGTTAGAGTGAGATTTCCTTTCTTCCTGGTACATATCTTTAAGATCTCAGCAAAACACTAATTCACTTAGCTGTGCTGTAGCAGAGCAGAACTCACAGCCATCACCAAAAACCACACTTTGCTCAGTTTTTATTTCTTCTCTTCAGCCTGGATTCCCTTGACTGCCAGCCTATGAAAGAAAAGAGGGAACAGAAAACAAAGGATTCTTCATCCGGCACCTTCCATTTCTGGTGGTTTGGGAACATTAATCACATAGTCTAGTACTTAAAGTGCTGCTGCTCCCAACACATCTGCTGCTGTTGGACTTAGCGCCACAAAGGTACAGTAAAAGTCAAGATAATGGTATTCCTAAGGAAAGAAGCAGAGTGTCAGCACTGAAATGTGTGTGTGGGTATGTATAGGTGGGGAGGAGGAAGGAGGGAGAGATTGAAATGTCTTAATGCAGCACATTTTGGCTCTATCAAACCCCTTTCGACTTGCAGTAAGTTGTCAAATTATTTGGAAAGCCAACAAAATACGACTCATTCATTTATATTTCTTACATCCTCAGAGAGGTCTGTACATAAAGCTCTATTCAGGTCTTATGTCAAACAAGAGTGTATAGGAGGCACAGCTGGTGCTGCTTTCCATATTCATGTCCTGATGTGTGCTGGTCCTGCCCTGTGATTTCCAGACTTGCTGAAAGAGAAGACTAAAGAAACTTTTCTCTCATATTTGTGTGAACTCAAGAAACATCCACACAACCAGTAGTCCTGCTTTACCCAGGTCTCTGATTATACAAAGGATTATACCTGAAAGCTCCTGTAAATTTCCACTATCACGGGAAGATCAAGGAGACTGGGACAGGATTGGATGTGCACTTCCATCTTTCTTGCAGACACTCTTATTTCCTATAGTAATTTTAGAACAGGCCTTGAAAAAATTATTATCTATCTATCTATCTATCTATCTATCTATCTATCTATCTATCTATCTATCATCTATCCCCCCTCACACACAGAGACACTACTTGACAAAAAGCATAGGCTTTTAGGAAGTTTCAGGATATAATATGGATATGATAACCTAAAGATATGAATTATGGGATGGAAAAGAAATTTTCTCAGGCCTATTTTTTAATTCAAGTTTATTTCATTTCCTAAATTGTCCACAAACTGGATGTACCAAAACTCATATTTTTCAGAATTCTTCAAGGGATCTTCAAACTCAAAAATGTTCACAAAATATCTCTAGCAGGGGAAAGGGATGTACAGAAAGTATGTTACAGTAGGGAAATTAGCTTACTAAAATGTGAATACTAATAAAAATGTGTCTCCACATTTTTGTCTCCAAAGGAAAAAATGTTCTTAAATACAAGCTTTGACTAATCTCAAATGTTCAAAACAATGAAAATCTGAATAAAACCAAATGTACAGACTCACCCATCTCTATGAATTTTATTAAAAAATGTTTTTTTAAATAAGAAATTTATTAAGTTTCAAGACAAAGATAAAAGCTACAAAAAAAAACTACAAAGCTACAAAAAAGAAGAAAAACTAAAAAGATATGAAAAAACAAGGTAATTTTTTTTTAAATTACAGAAAGATGTGACTTCCAACTTTTACCAGCAAGGATATACAAAAATTTTCCATAATTTTTATGGAATAATTTTTTTTCCATATTAAACCAAGTCCACATTATTTCTATAAATCATTCCACTTTGGCACATTATAAAAAATAAGTACAGTTACTCCCTCCCTTTACATTGAAAAAAGAAAAACAAATCATATAAACCTCCTAAACAACTTCCCCCCCAAAAGATAACACTTATTTAATTATTCCCTTCCTACTACTATTCTATACATTTCTGTCTACTGTAATAAAAATCAAACTTAAAAGCATATAAATTATCTGCCATTATACTTAATAAAACAACAATTTTTATAATCTTAATCTTAATAAACCCAAAACCATCCAAATAAACATTTTTTACCCTAATCTTTATCCAAATCCTTAAAAACAAATCTTGTTGTTTATTCGTTCAGTCGCTTCCGACTCTTTGTGACTGCATGGACCAGCCCATGCCAGAGCTTCCTGTCGGCCGTCGCCATCCCCAGCTCCCCCATGGTCGAGTCCATCACCTCCAGAATATCATCCATCCATCTTGCCCTTGGTCGGCCCCTCTTCCTTTTGTCTTCCACTATCCTTAGCATCAGCAGGGTATTATAAAAACAAATAACATCAGCCAAACCCTAAAAGCAATCCAGATAAACTTTCTTTAAGGTTTTTTCTTATTCATGTTTTTTGTATTCATGTTTTTTGTATTATTAATTATAATGGTAGACAATTTACATGCTTTTTTATTTTTGATCTTTATTATAGTAGACAGGAAAGTATAGAATATTAGTAGGAAGGGAATAATTAAATAATTGTTAATTTAAGGGGGGATGTTAATTAGGTGATTTATACTTTTTCTTTTCTTTTTTAAAGGGAGGGAGTGATGGTATTTAGTGAGTTTTATAACGTGCTAAGGGGTTGACTTGTAGAAATAATGTGATTTTGGTTTAATATAGAGTAAGGGATTGATTATGGGAAATTGCTGTATATCCTTGATGTTTAAAGTCAGAAGTCACTTATTTTTGTAATCTATCTAAACAATTTTTCCTGTGTTTTCACACTTTTTAGTTCTTTTTTGTAGTTTTTTGTTTTTCTGTATCTTTTATCTGTTTCTGAAATTTAATAAAATTCTTTAAAAAAAATACCCACTACATCCCCAACCAGATGACACAGTTTAGACCACATATTTTCCATGATGTCCTGAATGTCTTGCATAAAAGCTTGATAGGAGTCAGAAAGAATCTGTTTAAAATCTTGGTGAAGTCAGAAATAATCTGTTTAAAATCCTCCATGTCTCAAGCAGTAGATTATGGCACCTCCTAGGGGCTTAACCAGCGAAAGTCAAAGATATAGAAAAGTTCCAAAATGTGTTTACAGAAAGTGAAAGTGAGATAAGCAGACAGTTACCAAGGAACAGTAGAAGCAGAAAGCTGAAGGTTCAAATCAGCCAATTCAACATCTAGGAAAATGCTAATATCTTCAAATTTAGTACAAAATAATAACAGGAAAACAATTGTTTACTCTCAATTCTCCTTAATATTTGGAAGGAAAACGAAGTCCAAAACGTAAATAAAGTTTTTATAAAAGTAATCGCAAAAATAACGATAAGCACCAAGAGAGCCAGCTTCTCTTCGCTGTAGAAAGCCTCTCTTAGGGTAAGGTAAAGGTTCCCCCCGCACATTTGTGCAGTTGTGTCCGAATCTAGGGGCTGGTGCTCATCTCTGTTTGTTAGCCGAAGAGCCAGCATTGTCTGAAGACGCTTCCATGGTCATGTGGCCGCATGATGCACGCGGAACGCTGTTACCTACCCACCGAAATGGTACCTATTAATCTACTTGCATTTGCATGCTTTCGAATTGCTAGATTGGCAAGAGCTGGAGCTAGTGCGGGAGCTCACTCCGCATGCAGGGCTAGGGATTCGAATCTCCGAACTTGCAATCTTCTGATCGACAAGCCTGGTGTCTTACCTGCTGAGCCACCACACCCCTTTCTCTTAGGGTACGCGTGCTTAAAAGATAGAGAGAGAGAGAGAGATAGATAGATAGATAGATAGATAGATAGATAGATAGATAGATAGATAGATTTAGAAATGGGGTGTTAATGTCTTAATGTCCCTTTAAGGCTACAGCGGGGCTTGGAAAATGCTGACGTCCCAGCCTCCCGGCTAGCTCTTACCAGTCGAATGCAAAATGCATTTACAGAGGGCTACAAGCAGCTGTCCAGAGGACAGATGGGGTGATTCCAGGGGTTTTCCTTTATCCGGAGAGAGAACGCTCCTGGGATTCAGGAAAACCTGTCTGAGCCCGAAAAAAATTGCCGCGTTGTCAGCTCCGCCTGCTAAGCCCACAGGCACAACTGTTCATTCCGCCATGTCCCCACCACAAGTCTAAATTTTATTAAAAATATTAAGGACATTACTTTTCAAGAAAATCAGGTATTGTGGCATGTCACAGCTATATCACTGACATAACTGATGTTAATTTTATGTCATTTAATTCACAAATTTCTGATATGCACTAAACAATTAGACTCAGTAGAATTTACTCTGAAACAATGTACATAGAATTTCCATTGCAAATAAGTCTGATTTATAAATATGATATCTTGTTTGTCTAAAATGGTTTAAATATACACTGCTCAAAAAAATAAAGGGAACACTGAAACAACACAATGTAAGTCCAAGTCAATCACACTTCTGTGAAATCAAACTGTCCACTTAGGTAGCAACACTGATTGACAATCAATTTCACATGCTGTTGTGCACATGGAATAGACAACAGGCGGAAAGCATAGGCAGTTAGCAAGACATCCCCAATAAAGGAGTGGATCTGCAGGTGGTGACCACAGACCACTTCTCAGTTCCTATGCTTTCTGGCTGATGGTTTGGTCACTTTTGAATGCTGGCGGTGCTTCCACTCTAGTGGTAGCATGAGACGGAGTCTACAACCCACACAAGTGGCTCAGGTAGTGCAGCTCATCCAGGATGGCACATCAATGCGAGCTGTGGCAAGAAGGTTTGCTGTGTCTGTCAGCGTAGTGTCCAGAGCATGGAGGCGCTACCAGGAGACAGGTCAGTACATCAGGAGACGTGGAGGAGGCCATAGGAGGGCAACAACCCAGCAGCAGGACCGCTACCTCCGCCTTTGTGCAAGGAGGGGCAGGAGGAGCACTGCCAGAGCCCTGCAAAATGACCTCCAGTGGGCCACAAATGTGCGTGTGGCTGCTCAAACGGTCAGAAACAGACTCCATGAGGGTGGTATGAGGGCCCGATGTCCACAGGTGGGGGTTGTGCTTACAGCCCAACACCGTGCAGGACGTTTGGCATTTGCCAGAGAACACAAGATTGGCAACTTCGCCACTGGCGCCCTGTGCTCTTCACAGATGAAAGCAGGTTCACACTGAGCACATGTGACAGACGTGACAGGGTCTGGAGACGCCGTGGAGAACGTTCTGCTGCCTGCAACATCCTCCAGCATGACCGGTTTGGCAGTGGGTCAGTAATGGTGTGGGGTGGCATTTCTTTAGGGGGCCGCACAGCCCTCCATGTGCTCGCCAGAGGTAGCCTGACTGCCATTAGGTACCGAGATGAGATCCTCAGACCCCTTGTGAGACCATATGCTGGTGCGGTTGGCCCTGGGTTCCTCCTAATGCAAGACAATGCTAGACCTCATGTGGCTGGAGTGTGCCAGCAGTTCCTGCAAGGCGAAGGCATTGATGCTATGGACTGGCCCGCCCGTTCCCCAGACCTGAATCCAATTGAGCACATCTGGGACATCATGTCACGCTCCATCCACCAACGCCACGTTGCACCACAGACTGTCCAGGAGTTGGGGGATGCTTTAGTCCAGGTGTGGGAGGAGATCCCTCAGGAGACCATCCGCCACCTCATCAGGAGCATGCCCAGGTGTTGTAGGGAGGTCATACAGTCACGTGGAGGCCACACACACTACTGAGCCTCATTTTGACTTGTTTTAAGGACATTACATCAACGTTGGATCAGCCTGTAGTGTTCTTTTCCACTTTAATTTTTGAGTGTAACTCCACATCCAGACCTCCAGGGGTTGCTTACATTTGATTTCCATTGCTTTTTGTGTGATGTTGTTGTCAGCACATTCAACTATGTAATGAACAAAGTAATTAATACGAATATTTCATTCATTCAGATCTAGGATGTCTTATTTCAGTGTTCCCTTTATTTTTTTGAGCAGCTTATTTATAAACCCATTTGTAAAACACTAATTATGTACCTAGGCAATAGGGGGAAAAGCCCTTTTAGAATGGAAATATTTCCATGCAAAAGAAAGTCTCAAAAGAATATGCAGAACGATTTTTCACTGTTAACTGTTTTGTTTTATAATGTTCACTTTAGTTCATCTGGGTATTTCTAAAAGATGTACCAAGGAAAGAAAAGTGTGCATGCTTAAAAGTTTCAAATCTGAATCTCTTATGCTGGATTGTTGCAAAACACTATTTTAAAAAGCTCTCTAATTCTTTTTGGTTGGTTGACTGGTGGTTGGGAATGGAATCAGCTTTGTTTTAATCAACCAACGCCTCCTTAGAAACCTCCAATCACCAAGAAACTCAACAAAATACAAATTCGACAAAGATTACAAATACTACCAAGAACATCCTCACTTCTGGACCATTGTACTGAAAAGTCACACTGGAATGTGAGATTAAATTTCTACAAAAAAAATGATCTGTACATTGGTATAGATCTTCTTAAAAGTATGTACAACAAATCTGGGTTACCATGTTCCCAAGAAACCCTTATGGTTGGTCTAGGTAAAAGAAAACTAAAACAACTGTATTAAAGCTGCAATTATGGATTGACACATTTCTGTCCATGTTTTCATCTTCAATCAATTTCAAACTTGCTTCAAAACAGATATAAATATGTTTCACATTTTTTAAAAGTCCAGAGAAACTTATGCTAATGTTCATGTCCATTTTATCTAACACATTTTTGCAAACCATTTTAAGTATTTTAAGAATGCATTGATTTTTGTGTGTGCTTTTACCAAAATATGTCTATATGTTATTTTTTTAAAAGAAATGATAAACAATTACAAAATCTGACCAAAAAGATACCACATGTGGGGTTCTTTTGTATTGATTTTAAGAAATGTAAATCTGTACTGAAATGTGAACTGAACACATTTCCATCCCTAGAAATCCTATGAAACAAATCCTATGAAACAAATGATCCTATGAAATAAATTTAATAATGAATGAAATTGCACAGCAATGCTGAACGTTATATTATATATCCTATGAGTCATCCAAGCGCAGTTTGGAGTGCTACCTCTTATTTCTAAAGCCTTAAAAATAAGGCTTCACCCATATCAACATGTTGACTCTATATGATCTCGTTAGAAGTATTCCTCTCTTATCTTTTTTTGAAGGAACTTTTCTGACCTGGCACCACGTTTTTGGAATGCCTTTCCATCTGAAGTTCATTAGGGCCATCACTGCCAGCTTTTAAAGATCAATTAATTAATTCAAACATTAGTCATTCTTTCTGAAGCCACAATTGGAACTAGAGTTGGTTTTGCTGTGTTGGAAAGGTGTTTAAACTTTTGTGCGAATCCTCATTTATAGAGGTAAGCCACCTGGGTCAAACTGTCCCTTTGAAGGTGTTTATTAAATGAGGATAACTACAATAATAATAGCAACAGCAGCACCAACAACAAAATTGGTATCCTATGAAGCAGCTCTATGATCTGAATTCATGTGTACTGACCCAAGTGATCTTATTTCAGTTCTGAATCAGTGTGGGCATTTTTATTTAAACCTCAGTGAAAATTAGAGCATGAAGCCAGATTGTGTACAGATGGAACTGATTCTATCAGCACAGTGATCACCTCTCCCTCTGTAACCTGATGTGCATGAGGACTGAGTAAGAGGAAGTCCTACAATAAGAACAGATACAAAGTGGTTGATTTCACCAAGTTTATTTATTTATTTAATTTATATAACCGCCCATCTCCCCCAACGGGGAACTCAAAGTTATGGTTCAAATGATAATCTAAATGTATTAGATTAGTCAAGTTAAATCAAAAACTTTATTAAGGCCAGTGAAAGGAAAACAACAACAAATGCAAAAAAAAAAAGACAAGTAATTAATATAGGAGGGATTTATTTAATCAATCAGTCAGTCAGTCAGTCAGTCAGTCAATCAATCAATCAATCAATCAATCAATCAGATGTGACTCTGGGCAGATAACAACACATTAAAAACAATAGAGGAAACAATTTCAACAGAATAAGAAACCCTATAATTTTTTCTAATAATCAACCCAGGAAACATTCAGCAGAACAACGACATCTCAGGAGCCATTTAACTTCCCAATTTAGTCTTCGGAATCTGCCACATTCTGCAAGCTAGGTGACAGAACTTGGTGACGTTAAAAGTGACCTGAAAGTTCTTGTTGGCTGGTAGGATAATCCTCTGACTGCCCTGGTATTATTACTAAAAAATATTGCATTTTAACATAAGACCAAATAAAATGTACAATATAAAAGTGCATGTGTAATTGTTTCGATTTCTTCCATACCACCAGGGTAACAGCAGCAAGTGATAGCAGTTTTGTGATATCTTCCCTGCAATAGCAGAGAAGGTATTAGATTAGTAGATTTACACCCTCACTTCTTAAGATATTGCTGTACTTTTCAATGTATATATTCAGCATTTCAGTCTTTGCTGGAAAAACGGAAAAAAAAACCTTTTCGTTTATAAAGAACACCTGATACTTAAAAAGTCTGAGGTGAATAGAAATACAGAAATTAGTTTACTCTCAAATGAGATTTTGAGCTACAATGGTGATTGGCTTGCCATAAATATTCAGCGTAATTTTTGTGTGCATTCACTAAGGGCAAATAATTTCATTTATCTACGTGGAATTAAAAACAGTGTGGGTTTATAACCACATCTTTGCAGAAAGTCATATATTTTAATTATCCCTCTTCTTCTTGTAGATTAAATAAGAAATAAAATAAACTGTTAGGATTTGCATTTACGTGTTGTGTGATGAAATTGCATTTCAAAATAATGCAAAACTAGCTGAATGTTTAAAATAACTTCTCAATTTTTAAAGCTAAATATGCATATAAAAACATGAAAATTAAGGCAAAATTGTTAAATGCAATGGACAATAACTCCTTGAATTAATTGTCACAAAAGTTATGATATAACACAATATTGTGGGCAATTATTGGGGTGTTTTTTTTTGTGCTTATAATACAAAAAATACATAACAAAATGTAGGATATTGTATGTTGTAGAACAGAGATTGTTTATTTGTTTGTTTATTAATTTATAAACACTTGAATTAAAGTGACTCTAAGCAGTGTATGGAAACAACACCTACAGCCAATGTAATTCTAGCAATAACATATAATAATATACTGTAAAAGAAATACAGTATATAACATTGGGTTAAAAAATAAAAAAAAAGAATTAATATGACATTCCTGGCAATGGAGCTCTTCAGTTTTTACGAACTTATTCTAGATGGCCATGAAGGAGGATCTATCCTTGCCTTGAGGAGCAAGTTGTTGCAGAGAAGTGGAGCAGCACAGGGAATGCCAGCTCCCATTGCAACTCTTAATAGGTAGGGACCTTCAGAAGGTATTATCTGTGCCCTTGGATTGGGTAGGCAGAAACTATATGGGTAGATGGTCTTGAAGTCAGTCTTACCAGGTAGACCACACTGGAAAGATGGCCAAATAAGCTAATTCTATTGTAAAGCTACATTAACAGAATCTTGCAAGTCTGAAAGTACAATTCTCCTGCTGTCAACTTTACAGCCTGAGAACTTAGGGAGGGTCACTCCTGAGCCTCCTGCTCCACCCACTATGCAGTCATGGACTATTCTCCCTCTTGTCTGCCTGCTCGCTAGGCAGCATATCTTTGCCCAGTCTCCCAAGGTCATTCCCACATACCATTACACAAAGATACCGATTCCCTGAGCCATATAGATCTTTATAGATGATCATCATCAGCATGATTTGCACTCTCAAGCATACTGGTAGCCAGTACAGTTCCCACAACAGTGGTGTTACACAGCAATAATAAGACTATCCAGTAAGCAAACAGTCTGCCACATTTCTGGTGCTTTTAAAGGGCATCCTCATATAAAGTGAATTACAATAACCTGTGCAGGAGATGCAAGGGTGGAAGTGACCCATCTTCAGCACCTCCTGTTTTAGATGAAGCCACAACTGGCTCAACAGCCAAAGCTGGGCAAAAGTCCTCTTTGTTATGGCCTCCATCTGCTGTTCCAGCAGGTGCCATGAGAACCCCATATTGTGGCCTACTCTCCATGGGAGAGCACCATCCATGAAGGAGTACCATCTCCAAGAGTCAAAGATGGTAGAATATCAGAATCAGTGGACTTCTGAATGAACAGACAGCCTTGTTTGGGTTGAATATGAGTTTGTTCCTTCCCATCCAAACCTGACGGCCTCCAAACACTGGGTCAGGGCTTCTACTGGATCTCCTATTAGGTCCAGGGTAGAGATGTATCATCTGCAAGTGATGATATCTCACTCTGAATTGGGGATAACCTCTCAGGCATCGCATAATGGAGCTCCTAAGGACCTGACCTCTCCCCCATTCCATGGCAACCAACCAGAACCTTCCATTCAGGAAAGAATGGAACCACCATAAAGTACTGCCTCCAACTTCCAACCTTCATACGTGATCCAAAAAGATACTGTGATCAATAGGCTTAAAAATCTCCAGGAAACACTGAAAGATACCTCCTTTATCTCATTCGATCCTATCCAGCTGGCTTCCAACTTGGAACAGAGAGGAGTGGTTTTGTCCATGAGATAATCAGCCAGATGACTGCATCTTGCACTGACCGTTTCTTTCAGACTATTTCTCCCAAGAAGGGAGTGGGTCACCTTAAAAAGTGGAACTGGTTATACAGAGTTCAAGTTGTGTACTGGGAAATCGTAACAGGAACACATCCATGCAACACTACTACATAAAATACTGTATATTTTCTATATTATACCCAAGAATGGGAAGAAAATATTGCATTGTGGCCCCTCATCTGTATAGGCTTCCACGTAAGCATACTACTGCTCTTGTCACTTACTTACATCACTTCTAGCTGATCAAACTAAGAGACTGGATAAGGATCCCAAACATCAATGTGTACCAGTCTATAAGCTACACATGCATGGATGTAAGCTGCTAAGTACTGTCTGTGTATGTGTGTGTAGGGAGAAATCATCTTAAACCAGCCCTCCCACAACCCATTTCCAGCATTTCAGCTTCTCAGGAGGCCACACATATTAAACTTCAGGGAAAATAAGCAAAAGCCATTCAAGCCTTGCCCACCTCCTGAAAACTGTCAAAGCCAAGCAAGCCACCTCAGGATCTTCTGTGATTATATAGTTCAGCCATATGAGCAGCTCTTTGCTTATTCTTTGGCTTCTTTCCTTGACAGATACCCATAGATACTGATCCTTGGATGTCTTTCAGTCAACATTTATCTCTAAATCCTTCCCCCATCTATGTTTAGTTTGATACTTGACTAGTATCAAAGGCTAGGCTCTGTATATAGCCTGTGATCCTTACCTGCAGAGCTTTCCAAACTGTGTGTCGGGACACGTTAGTGTGTCAGCTGCAGTGTCTGGGTGTGTCCTGACTGCTGCTGCCTCCAAGCCTTGCCAGGATTCCGCACAGGTCCTAGTGCCTGCCTTGTGCCTTGCTGCCTCCAAACCTGCCCTGCCAGGATTCTGCGCAGGTCCTAGTGCCTGCCTTGTGCCTTGCTGCCTCCAAACCTGCTGTGATTCTGCGCAGGTCCTAGTGCCTGCCTTGTGCCTTGCTGCCTCCAAACCTGCCCTGCCAGGATTACGCGCAGGTCCTAGTACCTGCCTTGTGCCTTGTGCCTTGCTGCCTCCAAACCTGCTGTGATTCCGCGCAGGTCCTAGTGCCTGCCTTGTGCCTTCTGTAAGAGTGTGTCGCAAAATGATGTATGTCTAAAAAGTGTGTCACCAACATGAAAAGTTTGGAAAGCTTTGCTTACCTGTATCTATATCTGTAAGGGGCGTGGTGGCTCAGCGGGTAAGACGCCAGGCTTGTCGATCGGAAGATCGCAAGTTCGGAGGTTCGAATCCCTAGCCCTGCGTGAGGAGTGAGCTCCCGCACTAGCTCCAGCTCTTGCCAACCTAGCAATTCGAAAGCATGCAAATGCAAGTAGATGAATAGGTACCACTTCGGTGGGTAGGTAACAGCGTTCCACACGCGTCATGCCGGCCACATGACCGTGGAAGTGTCTCCGGACAACGCTGGCTCTTCGGCTAACAAACAGAGATGAGCAACGGCCCCTAGAGTCGGACACGACTGCACAAATGTGTGGGGGGAACCTTTACCTTTACCTTTTTATCTATATCTGTTGTCATTCTAAGTCTTGCCTACCATCACCTTACTAAATCCTTATCTCAGAGCTAGAACAGAGCCCAATAGTTGTTGTTGTTGTTCAGTCATTTAGTCGTGTCCGACTCTTCGTGACCTCATGGAGCATAGCACGCCAGGCCTTCCTGTCCTCCACTGTCTCTTGGAGTTTACTCAAATTCATGTTCATTACATCGGTGATGCTATCTAACCATCTCATCCTCTGCCGTCCCCTTCTCCTTTTGCCTTCAGTCTTTCCCAGCATCAGGGTCTTTTCCAGGGAGTCCTCTCTTCGCATTAGGTGGCCAAAGTATTTGAGCTTCAGCTTCAGCATCTGTCCTTCCAATGAGCAGTCAGGGTTGATTTCCTTTAGGATTGACTGGTTTGACCTCCTTGCAGTCCAAGGGACTCTCAAGAGTCTTCTCCAGCACCACAGTTCGAAAGCATCAATTCTTCGGCGCTCAGCCTTCCTTATGGTCCAACTCTCACAGCCATACATTGCTACTGGAAAAACCATAGCTTTAACTATACGGACCTTTGTCGGCATGGTGATGTCTCTGTTTTTTAATATGCTGTCTAGGTTTGCCATAGCTTTCCTTCCAAGGAGCAAGCATCTTTTAATTTCATGGCTGCAGTCACCGTCTGCGGTGATCTTGGAGCCCAAGAAAATAAAATCTGTCACTGCTTCCATTTCTTCCCCTTCTATTTGCCAGGAAGTGATGGGACCAGATGCCATGATCTGGGTTTTTTTAATGTTGATTTTCAAGGCATGTTAATATAGCTTTGCAGCAATGATAGAAGGGAGGAGCCCACCACTTGTGGGGAGTTCCATTATCATGTAGACCTTCTCCTGATTACTGATGCCATCCTGTGTGACTTTGGTTAGTTCATTTAAGATGCACTCCTGCTGATATTGCCAGCAGCTTGAATTTTCAGATTTAGCACTATGAAGGGATAGTGTTACTACCATGAAAATGAATAATCCCTAGTGCATTTCTTCGAGCTATGGCCATAATTTCTAAATACATCAGTAGACCTGCTATATAATTCTGTACAAAATGCTACATCAATAATGTAATCAATAGAAGTCGAATGATGAAATTCAATACTGCACAAGTCTCTTGCTCAGAGGAGGACAATTTAACAGGAGCTGAATGTTCAAATGTTGTCTGGAAGCAAAAGCGTCCTGCAGGATAAATAAGGTGATGAAATAGCACTCTCCCTGTAGATCCACTGAAAGTACGTTTTCAAGGTAAAAGGCAAGAAACAGTTTTGTCTAGAGTAAAATTTATTTTAACTTGACACAGTAAGAAATGTCTTCCACAATATTTACTTTATAGTGCATGAGAACAGATCTACCTGGGAAAATTAATGTAAAATCAATGGAAAGCTGGTTGTGTTTTCTTATATCCCTGTATATACAATGCTGGTCATGTATATTTACCCTTCAAACTACAGGTGGTGACATACTATATGTTTTTGTATGCATACTTGGCTTTTCCTACTCCCCAAACACACACAAATTACCTCTTTCCACATTTCTGGTGGTCACCATCTTCAAAAGGCAAACTGTTACTATATCTATAGTATGCTGTTATTATAACACAGTTGTTGGACTTGTAAATTTCCATTCCCTATTCATCCTTCATCTGAACGTTCAACTATGGAAGTGAGGGCAATCTGGCTGCAACATCTGTCACCCCATTGATTGCCAGGGTGGATTCGGCTGATCTGGCTGACAAGGTGGGTGCCCCTTCTTCCCTCACTGCTCTGTGTGTGTCCTCCTGAAGCTGCATGCTTGGTGGAAGAGGAACACCATCCCAAACAGAAGGAGTGTACTGATCTTCAGTCAAAGATATACAACAGTTGCCTTTCTCTGCTAGAACTTCCAAACAACAAACACCTACTTCTATGGGTCAGTGTAAGAGAATAAGGACTGCCTTCTCATTCACCAGCTTAGAGAAAGATTTAATAGGTTCTACAACCAGAACATTTTTGGATCATGGCTAGATGATGGATTTTCCCAACATACAGAATCCCTTCTGCTTGCAGTGTGGGCCAAACTGTTTTATCTGTTTTTTGTGTGCACTGACTTCTACTTGTAGAAGAGAGCCACTTATACTGTATATAAATCTAATGGCTTATGCATTTTTGACTCCTGTGGTTTAAAAAAAGAAGAAAACAGAAATCAGTGGGAATACTTTGATTGCCCTCTATGATATATGCTTTTAGACTGGTCAATTCTATGTAAACATAATAAGCCTTTATACTGAATTTTTTAAAAAAATGTATAAGGTATCATTATATGGTTTGCTGAAGCTTTTGTACAGCATTATAATCGGAAATGTACCCAGCCATGTGCACTTGTTCATCCAGGTGTGCATGCCAGTCCTAAGCGCAGGTAAATGGGGAGGGTCAAGGAAAGACCTGGCAACCTTCCTTGTAAAAAAATTTGCCAAGAAAATTCCATGAAAAGGCACTCAAATTATTTCGATATGGTGCCCAATGGTGAGACCCTCAGGACAGAAGGTACCCAACAAATTACTGGGGAAGAGCAAGGACCTATAGCAAGTAGATCTGGATTTTATGACATGCCTGGGGCAAATCCAGTAGGAACCTCAGGTGCTGATGCTACCAATAGTGAAAGCAAGGGTCTGCGCTGCACACAAATACAATGAATAGCAACTTAGAATGTCAGAGGAATGAGCCAAGGTAAATTAGATATTGTAAAATGAGAAATTGTCAGGTTAAAAATTGACCTCCTTGGCATTAGTGAATTACACTGGACAGACGGCTATTTTCAGCCCGAGGAATATACCATCTATTACTCAGGACATGACAACACGCATAGGAGCGGAGTGGCATTCATTGCAAGCAAACGATTGGCCCAAGCAGCAGAAGGCTTTTCCACAGTAAACGATCACATAATTGATGGAATTTTGAAGGTTAATAAAAGAACTCCCAGCAGCTAACAACAATCATGCAAAGTAGAAGAATGAACCAGCAGGGACTTGCACTTTAAGGTTAATTATGTTCAGAAATAAATTCAGTCTTCACACATTAGTTAGATGAAGAAAAATAGAGATAGCTTACATTTATTCAGTAGATCTGGATACAAGTAGATTCATAGTAGATCTGGGTGCAAGTGAGATGTAATGGACGAGAAATGCATTGTGCAGCACCTCCTGCTTGCAGGTGTGCCCAAAGCGTAATGGAGGTTGTTAAACCCCCAAACTCAAGAAGAAGGAGGTGGAAATCAGGTGACCCATGTGACATCCCACAAGCACAATAGAGATGTGTTTTATTAGAAAAGACCCCCCCTTATGCTTATGATTCCAACACCCCTTCTCAAGTTAGCATGTCTCAGAGTCCACAAGGTTCAACTTCTTCTGCAGTTCTTGGTAATTGCTCCCCGGCAACAGGTTCATGAAAATGTCTGCAGTCATGTTCCTTGTGGGACAATAGTCTAGTCTGAGTATTCCTTGCTCTTGCAAGTCTTTAACTACGTGATACTTAACATCAATGTGTTTAGTTCTCCCATTAATCTTTTCTGACTATGAGAGCCTAATACAACTTTAGTTGTCTTCATAGACTTGAATAGGGGTAGATTCCTCTATCCCTATGTCTTCAAGCAGTAGCTTGAGCCATGAAACCTCTTTCCATGTTTCTGCTGCTGACACATACTCCGCCTCTGTGGAGGAATGTGCAACTGTATCTTGCTTACGGCTTCCCCAGCTTACTGCTCCACCCCGATAGAAAAATACATGCCCACTAGTGGATTTACAGTCAGTAATGTCTTCTGCCCAATCCGTATCTGTAAACCCCACTAGTTTTGGATTGTCAGTGGCTGGTAGCTTTAGTTTTAGGTGTATGGTGCCCTTTAGGTACCTTCTCACCCACTTAACACCAGTCCAGTCTCTCTGTGTGGGTATGCTAGTCTTTCTACATAGAATGTTTACTGCAGCTGCTATGTCTGGCCTAGTGGTAGTGGCTAGATACAATAGCTTACCTATGGCACTTTTATAGCTATTGTTCTCTGGTAAGAGTTCACTAGGTTCCTGTTGCTTGTGGAAACCTGCTTCCATTGGTTTTGGCATAGGATTGGCATTTTGCAGTCCTAAGCTTTCCAACAGTTCTAGGATCTTTGATAGTGATATAAGATAAAAGTGATATAAGTTGGAAATAAATAAATAAATAAATAATAAATAAATCTTTTGCTTCTGGCTTAGAAGAAAGCTTCCATCTTCTTCCTTTTCAATCTGTATCCCCAAGTAGTAGCTGGTATTGCCCAGATGCTTGACTTCTACTTCTTTGTTCAGGTTGAACACAATTTCATCAAAGTCTCTTTTGTTATTATGGCAAATCATCAAATCATCCACATAACAAAGAATGTACACCTCTCTGCCATTTCTGTGTCTTGTGTAGAGACAGGGATCAGCTTTGCCTTGGACAAAGCCTTGTTTAAGAAGTACTTGATTCAACTTCTTATTCCATGCTCTTGCTGCTTGCTTCAGGCCATCAATCCCCTTCTAAAGTTTGCAAACGAGTTCTGTGTCTTAGGATCAGTGAAGCCTGGAGGTTGTAACATGTACAGTTTTTCCTCTATCACTCAATGTAGAAATGCAGTTTTTACATCTAGGTGTTCAATACTCATGTTCCTGAAAGCTGCTAGACTCAGGAGCATTCTAATTGTGGTATGTTTCACCACAGGAGCAAAACATTCATCATAAGTCCATATTTTTGTGAAAATCCTTTTGCAACTAGTCTGGCTTTGTATCTTTGTACTTCTCCATTTTCATCTTGTTTGGCTTTGAAAACCCATCTGCATCCTATGGCTTTCTTGCCTTTTGGTAGTTTTGTCAAAGTCCATGTTTTGTTCTTCTGTAGAGCTTCTAGCTCTTCTTGTGCTGCTTTCTTCCACTTGCTTACTTCAACTGATGGCATTTTCTGCACTTCATGATCTCTCTCTCTTTTTGGTATGTGTGCATAAGCTTTGGATCCAAACTCTCTCAGATGCTTTAGACTTGGTTTGCATTCATGCCATAGCTCAAAAGGTGTTACCTCTTTGGCTTTGGTTGGCAGTCTATTCTGTGAGTATGTAGCTGTTAAAACAGCATCTGCCCAGTATTCGTCAGGGAGATCTGCTTCTAAAAGCATACATCTTACCATGTCCATTAGTGAGCGATTTTTCCTTTCTGCAACTCCATTTTGTTCAGTCGTGTCTGGAGTGGTTAGTCTGTGTTCTATGCCTAGCTATGTTAGGTATGTTTGCATGGTTTGTGAAATAAACTCACTTCCTTGATTGCTCTGGAGGGCTTGAGGGGTTCTGTTGAACTTGTTGGTCACCATGGCTACATACGCTTTCAGCATGTCCACTGTTTGGAATTTCTCCTTCATTAGGTAGGCCACACAGTATCTGGAAAAATTGTCTATAAAGCATAAAACATTTATTTCTTCCCTCTGATGCTTGAACAGGTCCACACAAATCAGTGTGGATAAGTTCAAGTGGCTTAGTTACCCGCCTTTCCCTTTGTTTGGATATGGCTGGTCTTGTTTCTTTTCCTTTGATGCATATCACATATTTTGATTGGCATTTATCATGGTTGCTTATTTCAAAATCTCTTACAGTGTCTTCAGTTTTCCTTCTTAAAATTGCGTTAAAATCACGATGCACAAAACGTCTGTGCCAGGTGGTGGCGCTGTTGTCCTTTTGCTGCCAATAGGCGAGGCTTTGTTGATCGGAAGATCACAAGTTCGGAGGTTTGAATCCCTAGCCCTGAGTGCGGAGTGGGCTCCCGCACTAGCTCCAGCTCTTGCCAACCTAGCAATTCGAAAGGTAACAGCGTTCCGCGTGCGTCATGCGGCCACATGACCGTGGAAGCGTCTTCGGACAGCACTGGCTCTTCGGCTAACAAACGGAGATGAGCACCGGCCCCTAGAGTCGGACACAACTGCACAAATGTGCGGGGGGAACCTTTACCTTTTTTTTTTTAGGCGAGGCTGAAATTTGGTGGCGGTTGTTCGCAGTGCACCTGGTAAAGGCCATCCTTTTGAAAATATGTAACATAAATCTTTTCTCCACTGGTGACTTTACATTGTCCATTAGCATTAAAAATCACATCAAAGCCTTTGTTGTTCAATGTTGAGACACTCAGTAAATTGTCTTCTAAGTCTGGTACATAGAAAACATCTGTTGCCATAAGATCTTTGTGTTCATTTCCATTGATCCATCACAATGGCACACTTCCTTTTCCTTGAATCAAAATTGAACTGCCATCTGCTAATGTTATGCTTCCTTCTGTGTTTCACTTAACTCACAAAAGTCACGTTTATTCCCACATAGATGTCTGCTGGCCCTTGAATCAATTACCCATCATCTAGGACTTTTATTAGTATCAGCTATATAAGCAGTGTATAAAGCCTTCTCATGCTTAAAAATTTTCTCTTTGGAAAAAACTTTCTTGTCTTTATTTCTGCAGAATCTTGCGATGTGACCTGGCCTCACATCATGGCCTCAATTCATGTGACATGAATTACAGACAGTGGCCTTTTTGGGTTTTTGATGAGTCACTAATTGCTCTAGCTCATGTTTACCCTTCGTTGATAGGTAACCAATGTCTCTGCCAGGCACTTTATCATTATGCAAATTATCTTGCCTTTGACATTCCGATCTAATGGTTCCTAGAAGCTGAGAAAAATTCTTGCCTTCTAAATTCATGCCAGGAACGAATGGAAAAAATCTATTTGGTAACGTAGCAAAAAAGACATCTTAAGTTTTTCATTCATGAGTTGGATAGAAGGAAAATTGATTCTTTTGAACTATGGTGTTGGAGGAGGCTCTTGCAAATCCCTTGGACTGCAAAGATAACGAATAAAGAAGTGTTGAAGTGCATAAAACCAGATGTGTCACTAGAAGGAAAAATAACAAAACTTCGACTTAGTTACTTCGGTCATGTCATGAGATCGACATTGTTGGAGAAAGACGTTATGCTTGGAATGGTCAGTGGCAAAAGACGACGAGGATGCCAAAGAATGCGCTGGTTGGATGTAATCAAAGCAGACACAGGACAAAATTTAAAGCAACTGAAAGAAGCTGTACAAGATCGGAAATCATGGAGAGAGCTTTCTTATGGAATCGCCACAGGTCAGATACGACTGAATGGATAATTTGATTCGATAATCAGAAATGGATTTTATAATTTTCCTATTTATGTATTGTTCTGTTTTACAATTTTTTTAAAAAAATCTCCATCTCAAGATATAGCACTGAAAAATTCTGAGATGAAACACTTGGTGTTAGCTGTTTCCTAAGCAATTAGAAGTAAATGATAACAGAAAATGCATCTCATCCATTTTCTTAATGTGATCCCTCATCTCACTCTGAGCCTGGTCAAGCACTTAATGAAACTGATGTTGCAACTGTAGATCAGCACGCTGAACATAAGTGGTTGATATACTCAGCTAAAATATTTGATATGGCTATTATTTATTTTTAAGTAATTCATCCATCACTTTTAATCATCTAGCATGGTTATTTATTGATCTTGATAATAACTGGACTTGGACAATCCTGTGGGGCTTGGCTATTTTGGTTCCCATTTGGGAGACAGAGAGCTGTAGCAGATGAAAACTGATCAAAGAGATGTATCTGCTGCTATAATTTCTGTCTCTACTTCCTCCTCCTTAACTTCTCTAAACAGCTTCAGAATCATTGACCTCTGCATGGTTAGAGCTTCTTAGTATTTCCACCATGGGAATATGTAGTGTTTCTACCAAACTCATCATGATATGGTTTAGTTCTATTTACATCAGGGTAAAATGTGATTTTTAGATGTTAAATCATTTAGCCCTAGCTAGCACAGTTAATTGTGAGAAATGATTCATGTTGCAGATCAACAACACTTGGATGGCCAAATGTTGCTCACCCTTTATTTACAGTGTTCAGTAGAGTAATCTGACCTTTTATCAGTCCCTTTACTTCTTCTTGGCCCTCTTTCTGAACTCCCTTATTGTTGTTCACCCCATAAGTCATTTCTGGAGTCTTGTTAATTCTTCTGATGGATAAGCTGGAGGGTTTGTGCTCACTAGCTGAAGCTTTCCATTCTTTCAATGCAAATTATTTTCCATGAAAATTATTTTATTCTGCACTGAAGACTCTCAACTTTAATCATTTTTTTTTCTTTTAAGGACTTTAAAGGCTGTAAGAGATGGCTTTTATGAATAATATAACCTATTTAGTAATCCCAGAAGAAATGCAGCATATATTACAACATTTGCCAATTTAAATATCCATTCGTACAATAACTGCTACTTTTTTGTATTATTGGCATAGTGATTTACTCTCCATTGTGACATGGAAAAATGAGAGTTGGAAGGCAAATGAATTATTTCAATAGCATGTAAGCTCTTCCAGGGAGATGGCAAAAATAATGGAATTGGAACAATCTTGTCTTACCCTGCTATATTTTTATGTTAAATATGAGTTGTGTTGCTTGCAATAAACCAGCTGATTCACTAGCAGATACCATCCTTCTAGGATTTGCAGATCTTTAGAAAGTCAATCTGTGTTTTGTTCCAAGTTTTGAGACCAGGATAAGTGTCCTGAGAAACAATGAATTTTCAATTGTGTTGTTTGGAGATATGTTCCTGCAGAATGAGATGTATTCTGAAAGTTCTTCCAGGAAACCACAGCAAATTTACATGGATGTACCCTTGCCAAATCCATTTTTAATATAAATAATATTTTCTGAAATATCTACCTATCTATAAATATTATATACACTAGGTTAAACAAATTTGTTTGGTATATTGTTTGGTTTCCAATAAGGAAAATACCTTCCTCCTCTATAACCCACCCTCTGTAAATGGCATTCAGTGACATATTTCTTCTGAACATACAGGCTAATATTGCTATTATGGTCAGTAGCCACTGGCAGAACAATGCAGAGCTGTTGGTGGAAGAGACCAAAGATTCTTGTAGTTCTGCCACTTCAGAATGGAAGATAGGAAATAGGAAGAAACAGCATTTGCTATCTTCTCAGTAGTTAGTGAGATGGTAGGTTAGTTTATTATGAGCAAACAGGAATAGGCTTAGGATCCTGTAGATGTTCAGCTCCTCACACTGTTTCCCCCTAACCTACATCATGAGTCCATTTAGGGCTTTCTGAGATCAGGATTTACTAGCCTTGGAGATAATCAGTACTCAGAGGAAAGGATGGGTGTATAATGTCAGATTTCTCCAGCAACATCAGAACCCATGTTCAGGGACCATAAGTATGTCCTTAGGTACAATCTTAAAAAACATTTTCCTATAAAAGTCTGAATGGACTCTACCTTTGGATAAATGCATATGTATTGTTATCTTCCATCGAGATATTTAATTATTTTGAAAGCCATTGATAGTCATACTTCCTATTAGTGATAATAATACCAGTGTAAATTAACTTTTGCCTGTTCTCTGTCCTGCATGTATTGTTAATCAATTTTATTAGAAAGGCTGGCCCTACCATTAGGCAGAACAACACAGCCACCTTGGAGAATAGGATTTGGCAGAAATGAGACACTGGAGAATAGTGTCGCCATGGGGAAGATAGCCAGTAGTTGAAAAGTTATTGAACTGTCCGGGTGCTCATTTCTGCATCCGAATTACAGATGGAGCTGTGCTTGATCACAAATATAGAAAATCTTCTCTCCTCTTTTTTTTTTAAAGCCATGTTCCCTGCCTGTCTTCTAAACAAGCCTACACACTTAACTTTTTCTTGCAGATGAAGTCCAGTTCTTTGTTAAGCTTGATTGCTCTTTCCTTCTTGGCTTGTAAGATATCAAGAGCACAGATTCATAATCTGTTAATTGCAGCAAACTTATACTGTCTGAAGTGACTGAGCAAACATTCTGGTTTAAGATTAGTCTTAAGAACTGAATAACGGTTCTAAAAGGTCCACCATGTCCTGAAATAAGGGCAGATCTTCTGAAATGAGACACATCTCTTAATATGAAAAGTGGTATGGAAAGAATGTGACACACTCAGGCTTAGAGGAGACTATGATTACAGAAAGCATGCTTGCAACAGACAGGAATAAAATTTGAGATCACCAGAGTGACATTAATAACATGAAGGTAGATTCCTTATAGTTTCTTACAGCATTTGTAGAATGTGTGTTTTCTTATCTTGTCTGACATGAAGAATTATTTATGCCAGCAGATGAACTGAACAACTCTGCCCCTGCTGGCTAAAATACTATAAATATAATGCTACTTTTATTACCGTTTTAAACAAAGTGGTAGGCATCCTTCATTTTGTATGTTTTATAGTCTGTTGTATTGTTGCAGAACAAGCTTTGCGAACATACCAGAAGTATGAATTTAGTTTGCCTAGGGCAATTCTGTGGCATTTCTTTGGTCAATAGAATGTCTTATTACTTCCTACCACTAAGCACTGATTTAAAGTGGCTTTTAAAAAATCCAGGTTCCTTTATACTTTCTGTAACACTGATTGCCTGGTATTTCAGAGCTGAAACAAACCCATTTTCAGTGAAACATATAAATGAATTCAGCATGCCTTTTTAGAGTAACATGCTTTACAGAAGAATCTGTAAGAGCACAAAAGTGGTGATCAGCATCAGCATCAGCAAAACAACAACAAACTGAGAAAGAAAAGCCAGGCAATAATATGGTAACATTAATTTTCTTTCCAGAAAAAAAGGGGGGATATATCCATCTCTCAAGTTAATGGCTGGAAGATCACAAGATTGTGCCTCTTTGCTGGATCCCTATATGCCTAGGTGGGAGGAAAGCTGTAGTTGGGGATACTCATGCCACAAAAAGCCCAAAATGCAAGCATGGTATCTGAAGTGAGATGTGGGGACAAGGAAGAAATACTTACAGGGTGGACAATCTTTTGCTAGAGAGCCAGTTTGGTGTAGTACTTATGGCTAGAAATGGGGAGACTGTGATTGACCTTGGGCCAGTCACTCTCTCTCAGCCCTAGGAAGAAGTCCATGGGAAGCTGCTTCTGAAATCTTGCCAAGAAAACTGCAGGGACTAGTCCAGGCAGTCACCAGAAGTCAAAAACTGACTCAAAGGCAAAAAAAAAACCACCTAACCCTTTTACTAGCTTGAGATCATACTTAATATGGTTGATGAGGTTATGAAGGTTGCACTGTGCATGACAGTGATGCCTTGTAAAGTTTGAGAAAGCTTCTTTGCTTTTTAAAACAATGCTAAGCCTGTATTTTACTATGGGTCTTACTGTTTTCATGTGCTTCCTGCCTCAACATTCCTGTAGGAGAACTTCCCTTCTGTGGTACACAAAGCCTTACAGCTGATGTGTTTTAGGCATCTTTTTCAAAACCCTCCTCTTCATGTTTGCTTTTCCTAGCTATTAACTTAAAGTAAATGAAAGTTTCAATAAGATACCTCTCAGGAGGAGAGATTAATTTAGGAGATACAAAGCTAATTCAGCTCACTTCAGAACAGGTAGTAAGAACATCTTGGTAGCAGATTTATAGCCACAGAACATTCTACATGTGTTCATGGGTCCTTGGGATTGTATTTCCCCAATTACTAGAATAGAATGTCTTCCCCACCCTGACTTCTTGTGGTCAGCTCTCCATTTTGTGCTTGTTCTTCCTGTTAAGTATCTTTAAATCCAATAACATTCTGCAAAGATGAAGCTCTCCTGTCACTACACAACTGTATGAATTTACTAATGTCTATTTCAAATGCCAAATTCTTTTGGTGCACTTCTCTAAAAAGTTTGCATAGACTTTTTAAAAATAATTTTACAAACCACAACTTTTCTGTTCAGGATAAGGGTGAAGGAAATATGCATAAGTCTTACAGAAACAAGGCAATGGTTGCCAGTGAAACACACATTAACTTTCTTGTACGAGGAGAACTGCATTAGCCCATGGTGGCAAAAAATCAGGGGTCTGGTAGCACTTTTTTTTTTGAGTAATACATTTTATTAAAAGGCAGGAAGGCTTATGCCGTTTAATAACATTTGTCAGTTGGAAAAGTTGCTACCAGACTCCTGATTTTTACATTAACCTTATTTAGAGGCTTACAAAGAAAATGATGTACCATTGAGATATGCCAATCGGTCAAGCTTATTTGGCAAGAGCAGATCAGTGGAATGATGTGCTAGGATTTGTACTAATTAAAATGTGGCATGTTAAGAGAAGCAAATGAATGCATTGCCATTCTCTGTGGGACTAGGAAGAGAAATGCCTCTCTCCAACTTCCATGCATTCAAGATTGAATATGAGCATTCTCTGTGGGACTAGGAAGAGAAAGTAGTTGGAGCAGAGTGGCAAAACCAGTCTGCACAATACAGCACTTCCCGTTCATGGCTACAGGGAATGGAAGTGAATAATGATGCCTATATTCAGAGTATTTTCATTTTTAAAATTATACTGCTTTAATTATATTTGCATTAAAAAGGGTTTCTTCTTTGGCTAATAGCTGTCACTACTCATGCTACATTAAGGGATTGTACATCTGTTCAGGAAGAGAACGTAACCCATTCAGTTGAAGTAGTGACAATTCATTCTTTATACTGTTCCCAATGGTTTGTAGGGAGTTTATGGGCAGAGGACATATTTAAGAGGAATAAATGGGCCCTGTCATACTGTGGGTTTGTTTTTTTTTCTATCCCTGCTGCTCTGCTATTGTTGTCGTCCTGCCAGACTGTGAAGTTATATTTTGAACGGCTTTGAAATATTTTCAGAATTGTACACTTACTATTTTACAGGTGAGACTGCAGCATGTTTTTTCCCCCAATAATTGCCAGTAATTAATCTGAATTTAGGAAGCGATGGAGGTGGACATTTACCAGAAACTGTGATTCTATTTTAAAAATGGCTGTGCATCCATTATAATGTTCTGTTTCTTTTGGTGCCAAAGAAGAAATACAGGAAAAAGAAATTATAATACTATTTGGGTACTCGCTTGACTGTATGAAATGGTCAAACTAGAGAGAGAAAGGGTCAAATATCAATATAATCAATGTATAAAAGATAAAAGAATAAAGGGAAGACAAATAAAACAGATAGAACAAATAAAAAGTAAAAGGATAAAACTGTATGGAGAACTGAGGTTCAGAGCTGTTTATCCACGCTATCTTAGCTCCACCCCAAAGGGCAATATACTCAGCCTTTCTGTGCCTCTCTCCAACTACTATGCATTCAAGCTTGAATATGAACATAGCTGTCGGTGATCTGGAACTCTGTTTGGATCAGGTGGACAACTGTCATCACATTCCAGCAAACTCAGGTACAACTTCCCTTCAGACCTTCTGCCTGAATTCATGAAGCTTAGAAAAAGGCAGGGCTGTGTGCATGACCCAATTCTTACCCCAATTTGCACTGTCTCCATATTAAGCAAATGTCTACTTGATAAATAGGTTCTTCTCTAGCAGGGATGCATGGATCACCTCATGAGTGATGGCTCTTTATCATGTCCATGGACTCAGAATCAGAGTTCCCACTCAGTCCCTCTGCTGGATACAGAAAAAATGTTTGCCTTTGTTAAAGAGAGAGAGAGAGAGAGAGAGTCTATAGAGAGTGGCTACATAAAGAACTTCTGAAGTTTCTATTGTCCCCAGCAGCCTTTGATTAACACTGGGAATCTAGAAGCTGGAGGGGAAATTGAAGCAGGGGACCATTTGCTTCTTTCTGTACAAATAGATCAATACATAGAGCCAAGAATTGGTACTATGTTTTGATTGCTGTTTTATGTATTATGCTAAATCTCGTTTCTTCTCTTTTCATACAAGTTATGGCACTGGGTATTTAATTTCAGCCTTCATTTGTATTTCACATAGATACATACATACTTACATACAAAAATAAATTCCCTTCTCACCCCTATGGTTGGGATGTGTCTTCCTCAACCTCGGGTCCTCTACCAGAGGCCTGGGAGTTTGAGGGTTCTGTGCAGTATCTTTGCTGTTCCTAGCACTGTACTCTTCTGGACAGAGAGCTCTGATGTTGTTCCTGGGATCTGTTGGAGCCACTCTCCCAGCTTAGGAGTCACAGCCCCTAGTGCCCCTACCACCATTGGGACCACTTTGGCCTTCACTTTCTACATCCTCCCTAGTTCCTCCTTCAGACCCTGGTACTTCTCCAGCTTCTCATATTCCTTCTTCCTGATGTTGCTGTCACTTGGCAGCGCTACATCTATCACCACTGCTGTCTTCTGGTCCTTGTCTACTACCATGATGTCTGGTTGATTGACCAGTACCTGCCTGTCCATCTGGACCTGGAAGTCCCACAGGATCTTAGCCCTGTTATTCTCCATGACCTTCTGTGGAATCTCCCATCTGGACTTGGGAGGGTCTTGCCCATACGCTGTGCAGATGTTCCTGTACACAATGCCAGCTACTTGGTTGTGCTGTTCAGTGTATGCTGTTCCTGCCTGCATCTTACACCCTGCTACTTTGTGTTGGACTGTCTCTGAGGCCTCTCTGCACAGTCTGCACCTCAGGTCCTGTCTAGTGTGGTAGACCCCTGCTTCTATGGGTCGGGTGCTTAGTGCCTGTTCTTGTGCTGCTATGATCAGTGCCTCAGTGCTGTCTTTTAGTCCAGCCCTTTCCAGCCACTGGTAGGATTTCCCAAGGTCATCCACCTCAGCTATCTGTCGATGGTGCATCCCATGCAGCGTCTTGTCTTGCCATGCCAGTTTCTCTGCTTGATCTTTTTTCCATGTCAGCTGCTGCCTCAGGCATTCTCTCAGCACCTCAGTATATATACACACATACCTACCTACCTACACAATCTTCTGATGATCCATAATATTTTGAACTCTTACCAGCCTGCCCAGAGATTATAGGCAAAAGGCTCTTAGCTTGTAGCAGATAATCACTACCCTGTGATTCTTTCTTTCTTTCTTTCTTTCTTTCTTTCTTTCTTTCTTTCTTTCTTTCTTTCTTTCTTTCTTTCTTTCTTTCTTTCTTTCTTTCTTTTCTTTCCAACCTTCTGTATTACTGTGATCTGGACAGCTCTGTTAATCTGCCATTCCGATTGAATGTCTGCACTTTAACACTTAAAGTCAAAAAGGGTCTCTCTTTCTTTCACTTTCAATCTCTTTCAATTTTGTTTATCTCCTGTGAAATTGATTCAATTCCCTATACTATGTACCCAGAAGGTGGTGCTATGAAAATTATTAAGCGTGGCATATTTATTTATTTGATTACATAAATTTATATGGTCATCCATTTCATAGATGCAACTCTTGGTAGTTAACAAAGATTAAAAACAATACAAAGAACAATATCAACAAAGCATAAAAAATCTACTATGATTGCCAAGAGTAAACCCATTAAACTCTTAGCACAACAATAACATCTCATGGGCCATATAACCTCTAAGCTCCTTGCTCTGGAGCTCATCCAGATATTCAGTGCTTTGCAAAAGGCTGGCAGGGGCGAAGCCAATCTAATCTTGGGGGTACAATATTCCAGAGACCAGGCACTGTGACAGAAAATCCAGCTTTTCATTGCCAGAAAGGCAGCACAGGCTATGAGAGATTTATCTTTTTACGTAACTAGGTTAGGGGGTGGACACTAGGTGAGGCATCCCCTGCAGAATAGGGGGTGGAAGCAAGAACTACATTTGATTGCCACAAAGCAGGGGGAAGGGCAAGAGCATGAAGACCCAAAGCCTTCTGGAAAAGGAGGTTTGGGACCTCCAGTCTGTTGGAATTTGGCAAATCAAGCATGCCTCATTAGCATATGGGTGATTGCTCTAGGAGGCAAACTCTGTGCTTGGAGGAAGCTGCTTGATGCCCCTCCCACTTCCTCTTCTCTCTCTCTGATTCTCCACCAATGGGGTAGGACGCAGGTGCCTTCGCTCCTCCATGAAGAGGCCATGTGCTAGGCCTCAACTCCAGAGGCTTTCCCCCCTTTTTCTTGCAGCAAACAGGGTAAGAGGTATGCAGTTTAGGGAACAGAAAGAACAACTGAAACCAAGTTTCTACTGAAATGGCTGTACCTGGACAAAATAAATGTAAGAACTCTTTTGTACTTACTTTTTGTATCTGCAATGTCTAAGCGTGTGTTTCTTTATGCTTGGGTGGGCTAAAAGTGTAAGAATAAGAACCTGAATCTCTCTAACGTGCTCACAGGCTGTGTTTTTAAACAATATTCTTTTTCTATGCACGAGTTTACACTATGTTAAACTCTGCTCCATTCACTGGTCCTAACAGGCCACTGCTGAATGATCTTCACAGCCTTCAATCCAGCAGGCCTCAGCATCACTGCAACGCTAAACCGTATCCATTTTACTATCTGCTTTGCAAGCCTGATAGCTGGACTGGAATTTTTTTAAAAATAGTGAAAATTGTCTGGCAAATTAGAGGTAGAATATATATGATGAGTTGGGCTCCTGAATTTTAAAATGCCAAGAGCAGTCACAACAGTATGAAGCTCGGTGTAGAAATGTCCTCTTCTTCTGCAGTACTTAAATTCTTCTTCATTACTATCTGACAATGCCATAATAACCATGAGTGGTCACAAGAAAAGTCCAGGGAGCATTGCAAAGAAATAGCAATGATTCCTTTCAGAGAATTCCCATTACTGTGAGTGCAGAAGGCTTATTTGGGAAAGGTGGATTTTTGTTAAGGGAAAGATGGAAATTAACTTTGTTGCTGGTAACATTCATTCTACTATGGATTTGCTGGAACTGAAACCTTCAAATTTATTTCAGCCAGATCTCTAGCAGAATTCTTTTATGTCCCTAAACATTAATGCACAAGTGGTGACTTTAGGAATAATTTCCTCACGTAAGCTGATATTTTATGGTTCATTTGTTCAGTTTCTTTTCTCCTTTGCATTTCATGAATCCCATAACAACAACAACAACAACAACTATAATACTGTTATTACAGTAAGCCACCAGCTTTCAGTTAAATAAAAGACAAATATAATATAAAACTATATGATGAAATTCTAAAGTAGATTTTGAAGTCCAGTGAGTGGTGAATGACACAGAGGCACAACATTTACCAACTCAAGAGGTGATATCAGGATAACAACAAGCTAATATAAATAATAATCAGTCTCCATGCTTGGAATTCCATGAAAAATAGGATAAATCAGCAAGGTCAGCCAATCCTTATACTGTAAAATGAATAGTGAAGCATTATGTGACTAAGCATTTCTACAGTACATGACCCACAAGGGATGTCTTCTTGATTGCTTTGTCATAAGTCATGATGTTTCTTTGGTATATGATGAGTATACAGTATTATATGCCACAATTGTAAATAAACACATAAGTAGATTTCTATGGCAGCAGTGTCTACTATAACAGTGATCATGACATCACCAAAATGGTACAAGGTGACCAACAGCATGCCAGCAGGATTTATTTCTCTATGGTTTCCACCCATATTACTCTGGCAATGCGTGAGCAAGACCCAGTGATGGTCCTTCCAAATACAAATACTGTCAATCAGATGGAAATACATATTAATACGGGAAGGAAATATGCTATTGACTTTTACCCACATTTTGCCTTCATATACCCAGTTGTATCTATCTGTCCTGTTTAATGTGACAGGAGAGGTATGCTCTGGGCCCTGTCTGTTAGGGAGTGTCATCTGGTGGGATCCTGGAGGAGAGCCTTTTCTGTCATGGTTCCTGCCCTCTGGAACATCGTTCCCCCAGAGAGCAGATTTGTCCAACCCTGCTGGCCTTTTGTAAGGCCTTGAAAACCTGGTTTTGTTATTGAGCCTGGGGCCATGGATGTGTGGGTGAGCCTGTACCATGGCTGCGTTAATTGTTGTTGTTCGTTTTTTTCTTGGCTGCTGTATATTATTTATAATTTTATTATATTGTTTTTATCTTGTATTTAAGCATTATTAACCACCAAGAATCATGTATTTGAGATAGGCCGCCATATAAATTAAATAAATAAATACAGGTAGTCCTCACTTAACAACCCTAATTGGGACTGGCAACTCCATTGCTAAATGAAGCAGTCATTAAGCAAAACATCACATGACCACACTGACTTACAACAGCAGTTCCAGCAGTCCCAGATGCGGTCATGAAGCAAATCTCTGCAGGTCATTAAGCATGACATCACATGACCATGACTTGTGACCTCCCGCCGGCTTCCCCATTGACTTGGTGGCTGGTTGGAAGCTGGCTGGGAATGTCGCAAATGGTGATCATGTGACCGTGGGATGCTCCAACCATTGTAAATGCGTGACACTTGCCAATGCCCGAATCACGAGACTGCAGGGACACTTTGATGGTTGTAAGTGCAAGGACCGTTCGTAAGTCACTTTTTTCAGTGCCATTGTAACTTCGAACAGTCGCTAAATGAATTATCATTAAGTGAGGACTACCTGTATACACATTCCCAGAGCAGGATGAAGGAAGCCACTTTCACATAGCTCCCAGGAAATGCGAAATGGCCTATTGCCTCTATTGCTACAGATTGCAGCACATTATATTTTTTTTGGGATCTTGTTTGGTAATTCTAAATTCTATTATACATAATTTAAGCAACTGGAAGGTCTGGAAATGACTATCCTTGAGTGCCATTAGGATAGTTGAGGGTACCTCTTGTTTTTTGATAATACAACTGGAGAGAGAAATCACTGCAAAATTCTTTGAAACAGGATTCTCTCTCTCTCTCTTTCTCTGTAGAATAATCATGGGGAAGAAAGGCCATAGTGATAAAATTAAATGGCATGATGATCAATGTCAGTTAATCAGAAAAGGGATTGTAGGAAGAACTTTTAATAAGGGGAAAAAAGAAACAGGTTTAAAGTTTGGCAGGTCTGAGCTGTACAGGAGAATGTTGAGACCTTCAAGAGAATGCGTTTAATATAAAAAAGTCTTTGAAAGGGAAAGTTAAATAGTTTTTGAGCAATGACCACAGGGGCATGTTTTAAGTGTTTTCGTTTCTCTCTCTGTCTCTCTGTAGGTTGGAAATGGAAGTTTACAGTGGTCAAGGTGGGTCAAATATTATTTGCCATTATCAGCTAGCCTTCATTTTATGGGCCATAACATATGTGAAAGAGAATTATAATGGTGCACCACAGAGTGCCAGAAACACCTGTGTTTTCATATCTATGGCTGAGACTCTGTGGATAAGATAGTTATGTTTGCTATTGTACTAAAAAGAAATGCTTTCTGGCAGCTATAAAAGGAAGACAGATGATTGTATTGATTAGTCGTTCATCCAGAGGGAAATCTGGGATCTCTTTCTTTCAAACATTTGTTTGGATTGATCTCTGTCATTTTACAAGAAAAATATTTGCTTACAGTGTCACTCACAATCACTATTTCTGCAATGGCAGAATAATAATGCATATACAGTAGTACTGAAATCCACCCAGTTGCTTAGGTGCAACATTAAAGAATATCATTCCCTAGAGAATTCTTGCCATGCATTTCATTTGACCTATTTTTCTGTTTGAGCTAGGATGTGCCTAGGATATTCTTGTGAAAGTGAGGCTAACAACTAACTTGTGAAAAACTGGAATTCATCAGACCTTGCTTTCTGATGACACCATTGTAAGAATTAAGTACAAGAACAATTGCTTCTTGTGTAAACTTTGTTTCCAAGGAAATAGACTTAACACTGGATTTTGGAACTTCAGCTAAAGTTCTAACTTACTTATTGGTACAGATAATTTGACAGTTGATTGCAAGATGCTATGGTTCCTGATAACTGGGTTTCATAGCCAACTTTGTTTTGATCCTGCTGATTTATCATATATTTATGGTTAAGTCTTATTTGCAAACACTTTCTTTTAAAATGCAAACCAGAAAGCCCTATGCCATATCTTGTCAGCCCTTTGGCATTTTATCATTCATTTTTCCAGTTTAAGTCATCCCAGCTTCCTCTTTTATATTTGTGATTATACTCTGAGTGTGGGGAAAAAATATCAAGCCTGAGCTTGCTTGAGTTTCTAAAGTAACACATTGCTTGTTTGTGGGATTACAATTTCTTAGGAATTTAGGCATTCCGTGTCTCGTTAAAGATACTGTCTCAAGGAAACCTCTTGAAGTATCTATTGAAGATGGAGGGTCTTTGCCTGAATGCAAGATTTAACGCATGCATGGAGTGTAAATATTGTTGCATTTCATGGCAACAATTCCTAGTATAAAACTGGAACATTCTCTTCTGTTACTGCAAATGATGTAGCTGCCGAAAGTTACCTTTAGGTACAGACTGTGGGGGGAAATGAAGGTTCTGATGGCAACAAATATACAGGTTCATTCTTCTTTCTGCCCCTTTTCTCACTCCATTTCCCCTTTGTATGGCATGACCATAAAAAATTGGGTACAGTCACCATCCAGCAGGAAGACTGCTCTTGGCACACATGTGCAGGGTGTTCTCTTTATTGTCTGGCTTTCATCATAGACTCACATTTCCTACCTGTCACCACAAGGGGTATCCGGGACACATTATGAACGGGAAGCTTCAGTAACCAAACTGTACAGGGCAGCCTAGCAGTTTAGCTCTGAGTGATTCTGTGAAATTAGAGATCCGTGCAGCTGCTCTCTGGGGATTGCTGTTGTTAGGAGGAAAAGAGCAGATCTTGTGCGGTATGTGTGGCTGCCTGTGTGAGAGAGAGAAGATGCAGAGTGTGTTTGACTGAACCATTTGGCTACTGGGAAGCCCTAAAACACAGAGAGGAGGGAGAAAGGAAAACAGAGGAAGCCGGAGCAGGACTGAAGTGCAGAGCAGCCGTGTCTGTCTCCTGATACTCTGACACTTTGGGGTGCCTCGTTCAATGAGACCATGGATTCTTGTACTGAAATCTTCTTCAGGCTGTTGTTTCTGGTCCCTCTCCATCCTTGGAATATATTAGCAGCAGGAGACATCTGTGAGTATGACAAACGGATATTAAACTTGGACCAGGCTGTTCTGCAAACTTAGGATGTATTGTAATGAAATCTGGACTTTAGAAAGGGAGTTTTCCAAATAAATCAAGTCAGCTGCAATCTGAACTGCAGATAGATGGGATGAAAAGGTTTTGGATGCTGAAAATGTGTCATGTCCTTGTGTTTTTCATTTGTTGATTTGACCAGACTCTGATCAGAGCAGTTTAGCAGTTTAACATAGCCTCTGGGGAATTCACATTTCACCAACAACTGCATGCTCTGCTATATTTCTTTCCTCCCCCCCACCTGTCTTTTATTCTGTCTCCCACCCTCCTCCCACTTTTAAATGTTTACTATACAGCAGCACAATATTTAGCAAGGAGTTAAGTCTTTCATGGGGGACTACTGGCATGCTAATACTCTCTGCTGCATCAGCTTTGCATTTAGTAATGTACAGTTTTATGGACAAGTATGCTTCTCTTGAGTGAAGGAAGAGTAACTCTCTGTATAGTACAACAACACAGCAAATGCAGAGGACAAGATTTTATGGGATGTTCATTGATTAGGGAGAGAGTAATGGTCATGTGTGACCAGGCAGTAGAAGGTTAGCAGCAGTGTGAAGATGGTGCTTCTTTCTTTTTTGAAAAGACAATAATTTGTAAAGGAAAGCTCAGTGTAACTCTGGAACTTAAGAGAGTCACTACCTAAGTAATCGGTATTTGTTGTAGATATGGGATAAATAGGTCCCAACCCGACTCAAACATAACTATATGTACAAAGTATATTATAGACAAATATATGATTGCACTCATTTTAATATCCATGATGATTGATCTTAAATGCCCCATTTAAAAAAGGCTTAATTTTGCATTAAACATCTTAACTGGTGTTCCAGTCCATGTATTCAGATTTGCAGTTCATTTGATGGAACTTTATGTGATGGGAGAAGAAAGGAAGCAAGGAAGGGGGACTAGAGTTAGAGGAACTGGGAGTAGAAGGGATTCATAAATAACCCAGTCACACCATTAAAAAGGAAGCTGTCAGGAATGCTGAAGAAATAGATTAGGAAAGTGGAAGTTGTATGATGTCACTGGATACTTTATGCTTTAAAGGCTGAAATACAGTCATTAAAATGCCCATTCTCTGCAGTGGTAAACTCCGTGTGTGTGTGTGTGTGTGTGTGTGTGTGTGTGTGTGTGTGTGTGTTTCATTCATGTTAGTTCATTTGACATTCAAGTGCATGGAACAAGTTTTTTTCTGTAAGCTCCCTGCTGCAATTTATCTAGATGCAGTTTTTAAATTTATCATTGTTCTGCTTCTTCATCTCATGATTCCATCCCTTTTTCAGAAGAATATTGAAACTGAATTGCACTATTTGGTAGATGCATCTTCAATCTATAGTAAAATAGGACTCCGGGAACTATAACAGAGCAGCAAAGCACTAGAGGTCACTCTTACAATTTAGGAAGCAATGCTGGGAGTAAATTATAGCAAACATCTTTTTTTTCTCCGCAGAATTATGATGAATAAAAACATCAAAGATCACTGCAGCGATTACTGCTTTTACTCTGTGACACATTTTTGAATTACACATCGCTTAGGTACTATAAGGGCATTATTTTTGAACAGTAGTTAATTTAGTGAGAACCCAAAATTAAAATACCTTGGCAATATAATGAATTCTGTAGCCATTTTTGAGATTCTTTATTCCTGCAGATAAGGAATATAAAATTAAAAGATCTTGCAGACTTTAAAACAGTTTAGAATATTGATATAAATCAATTTAAGTACAATGGAGTTGCATAGTATTATTTTGGTTATCTATCTAATTTTCAATAACATTAGGTTTTATCCAGATTTAGTCAGACTTAAGCCCCACTAATATTGATGGGACTTAAAATACTAATTGCTAGTCTGGCTTAAGCCCCACTAATATTGATGGGACTTAAAATACTAATTGCTAACTTACCCCAACTGATTTCAGTGGGACTGATGCCTATCTAAATTAGTCTGGATCCATTCCAATGTTTTTAAAGCATTTCCCTAAAATTGCAATTATTCATTGGTGTTACATTATATATTTATTGGTGTGCCATATCTTTAAGAGTGGATGCATCCCATTGATCTTAAATAAAATTTGTCAGGAAAATTTGTTTGTTGATTAATGCATCACTGTTTTTATAATTTATAATTAACATTTTTCCTTGAGTGTCTGTATAACTTCATCTATTACCTGTATAGTGGAATCAACAGACACTAAAAGTATCACTCCAAACGCTTTTGTATTTTTATAGGCTTATTTCAATCATCTTACGCAGACATAAGCTTCACTATAGTCAGTAGTGTTTCCTGCAGACTCAGTAGGCATAGGGGCTCATAAAACTAGGGTATAGTTCTTCTTACCAGTTCTTACAGTTCTTAACTTTTCACATAAATGCATATGTGAAAGGATGTAAATGGTGAGAACTAAGTCTTAAAGCTTTCATGTTCAATCTGTTTCCTTAGTTCTCAATATTTCTATTAGGGATTCTAATGCTAGACCTTCAAGTCCAATCTAATCTTTTCTATGATTTCCATCCTTGCTTGGGACAGTATCTGTGAGAAATTAGAGCTCTCTCTTCTGTTGACAACTGTTGACTTGTACATACAGTAACTGCATCAATGTAACGGTGTTTTGCTCCTTACACTCAGCAACGTTATTACAGAGTTAACTACACAAGCCAGAGATAACCTCCTACAATTCTTATTTAAGTTACTGGACAAGGACAAGCCTTATCAGATGAACAATTTAGGAGACCTCATATATTATTAATTTTCCTTCCAGATGATTATTGCTATATATTTTCCATAGGTGGAATTGGTTTCCCTTGGAATATTTTCATTCTAAACAGTGCAAACAATTCAGTTCCAAAAGCTGTCTCTTCCTAAAGAATTAAAACTTCCAAAGCAACTGGAAGATTTATGCAGCCATAGATATGAAACAATAAAAGGACATTATTAGCATTAAAGTACAACTGAAATCCTTAAAAGGATACAGATGGATTATACAGATCTTTTAAGTGTATGTTTTACCTTTTAAACCTACCAATTTTTTTGAAGACGATTCCATAACTTTTTCCTAGTTCACTGTCTGAAATGGAGACTTGAAATTGTTATCTATATGACACTGCCTTTCAAACTTTGTGGGGAAGAGATGCTGCAGAAACCATAATTAACCCTTATGTGGATTTCACTGCTTTAAAGAAGTAATAGTAATTAATCAAGATGTGGGAAGTAGTCCTGCAAATAAGTTCTCAAAACAATTTTTGTTTCAGTAGGAGAAAACTTAGTATTAAGAACAGTTTTATTTTTTTATATTAAACTTTACATCTTCACATCAACAAATCTAATTGAAGTTAACTAGCTGACAACCACTGGTACCGTTTCATAGGATAGGGATGTTGGCTTGCTGTTCAGAAAAATATGAAAGAGTTTTCATGGCACCTTTGAGTCCAATGAATTAATTGTGGCATGGAAATTTCAAGGAACAAAATTAATTTAATAGAGTTGAAATGTTATGCAGTCCTGTATATAGGTGCTCAGAAGTAAGCCTCATTAAATTCAGTGGGGCTGATTCAAATGGATTTAAGCTTCCTGGTGGACTTTTTGTTGTTCCAGTACAACATAGAAGGTCTTGGAGCATTCTAGTAGGAGATAATGGATATGCTGACAGCACAGTTCTATATGCATCTCCATAGAAGAAAGTTTAATGACTGTTAAGAAAAAGAGTATAGAATTCCAGCTGTAGCATAAGAGTAAATCCTATTAAACTCACTAAGAGTTTAGATTGTATGCTGAGAAATCTTGTATGCTCAATTGCCTTTAATCTTGAAAATATCTATAGAGCTCCAGCACTGAAATTACATGAGTATCATTTCCAGATCTGACACAGACCAGCATTAAATTATATGAGGATTCATCATAATCTTTCATGAAAGCTGGCTCCTGCTGGAAGAGAAAGGTCATATTTTCTATCACTTGACTGTTGGTATTTAAAAAACAGAATTATCATGATTATGTATCAATTTACAAATTGCTTTCACTACTGACCTGATAGAACTGTGTTTGTGCAAATAAAATAATCTCAATTTATTATGGATTAAGCAATTATTATGATAGCTTTATTATAAATAAGCAACTGATTTGCATACTTCAGAAAATATAATTAGAAACAAACAAACAAAAATCAGAATTCCAAGGAATCTGCAATCTAAAGTTGTAAGTCTAAGAGACAGTGTATGGAAGAAAGGAGAGATAACCAATAGAGGGAAAGAATGGAGAGGGTAAGGAATTAATCTGAATTGCTTTGAACTTTAAATATGTTTTATTTGAAGAAAGAGGTGACAAATCTTCAATCTGTACTTCTTCCAATGTATTGGGACTACAGTTCCCAGGATTCCCTGCTAGTGATTGCAGTCCCTTCATATTAGAGGAGAATGTCAGATTGGAGAAGGCTGGTTTAGGGAATGCTTCACAGAAAAGAAAAAAATAATATCATTACTGTTTTGAAACATAGGTCAAGAGGATAAAATGAGAGAAAGAGACATGTTAAAGGAAACTGGGAATTTTTTAGCAATCAGAGAAGATAAAAAGAAGGAATAAAGGCTTAAGGTAAAGGTAAAGGTTCCCCCCGCACATTTGTGCAGTCGTGTCCGACTCTAGGGGCAGGTGCTCATCTCCGTTTGTTAGCCAAAGAGCCAGCATTGTCCGAAGACGCTTCCACGGTCATGTGGCCGCATGACACATGTGGAACGCTGTTACCTACCCACCGAAGTGGTACCTATTCATCTACTTGCATTTGCATGCTTTCAAATTGCTAGGTTGGCAAGAGTTGGAGCTAGTGCAGGAGCTCACTCCGCACGCAGGGCTAGGGATTCGAACCTCTGAACTTGCAATCTTCCGATCGACAAGCCTGGCGTCTTACCCGCTGAGCCACCACGCCCCTGGAATAAAGGCTTACTTTAATATAATATAGATTGTTTGGAATTGTCTCAACCTACAAACCAAGACTGGAATTCACAACTAATGATCTTGACTGTAGAATTATTTATTTAGAGTTTGCCTCTATGGATTATAACAGTTGTAATCCGGAACAATAATCTACATTTAATCACTATTATTAATATTGTCACTTCGTGCATTCTAATCAAGAGGCAGAAGTTATGTATGTTCTTAGAGGTGAAGCTCTTAGGGGAATTTCACCATCATGACTGCCATGTCCATAACAGTTCTGAGTATATCTATCTATATCTATCCATCTACCCATCTATCTATAGCATTTATCTGTAATCTAGGGATGTTGTAGACATGATAATATATTGTTAGCTGTGATATCTCTCTCTCTCTCTCTCTCTCTCCTCTCTTTCTTCTTTGGAATTATCTTAATTTCTCTGTAGATTTACATTTTTTAAAATAATCTGGGATTAAAAAAAATAAACAATCTACTATAATCAGAAGAAACTGCTCTCAGCAGCAATTTTGTTGTTGCTGTTGTTGATGATTTCATTAATGCATCCATTATTCAATCATTAATAAACTAGCTGTTAGATAATTAGATAATGTTCTCTTTGCTTTAGACCCAAAGCATCAAGCAATCCTGAGAGACAGGAGAAAAGAAACTCCAAAATGAAAACTTTCTTAAGTAGACAAATTAGGAAGAATATCTTTTTGGCTCCTATATTTTACTTCTGTTCGGTCTACTAATTTATTGTTTTACATGTTATGGGTTTGAGTGCATTAACTTCTGTTTACAATGATCCCACAAATAGTAGCCAATATCTGAAATTTGGGGAATATAGCTTTTGTCATTGTTTTTGACAGTCTGTTCCTGGTCTTGCATAAGTGGCTTTCCTGGAACCAAGATGGTGATAGGGCTAGCCAAGTTAATACTCATATGGATAAGAACATAAGAAAAGCTCAGCTAGAAGGCCAAGAGTCCACATAGTCTAGAATTCTTTGTTATACTGCAGCCAAAGTGGACAAGTGGGTATTGTTTGCTAACTTATGCTGCCCATGATTCTGGAGATGCCACTGATAGGCTGATCCTCTAGGAACTGGTCCCATTCCTTTTTAAACCTATCCAAATTTGCATGGATTACCTTTACAGTGATTTAAGCTGTACTCCATGCAGTGCTAAATGTGTTTCCTTAATTTCTCTGAGTTTTTATTTTGGTTATGAGACAGCCAAGCATGTAAGAGAATGTTTTGAGTGCTGCGCAAGGATTAAAACAACAATTACACCATAAAACCCATGACACCCAAGGTTAACATCGTAAACCAGAACCACAAAAAATACATCATCAGCTGAGCTTGCCTTACCTCCTGGCCCAAATGCATGGGGAAACAAGGCAGCTCTTCAAAGCCTTTCAAAATGCTGAGTGGGTCAGGGCTATCCGGATTTGCAGAGAGATGCTGTTCTCTAGGGCAGGGGCTGCCATTGAGAAGGCATGACTCCTGGGTCCAACACGATAACACTATTTGATGGAAGGAACCCAGAACATGCCCTTTCTGCTAGATCTGGTGGGCCAAGCAGAAACAATGGGAGAGAGCAGTTCTGCCAGCAGCCTGGCCCTATGTCATGTAGGGCTGTATAGGTAATAAGCAGCACCTTGAATCACATGAAATGAAATATATCTCCTCAACTGAACAGCAGATTAGAACGTTGTTGTTTATCAGTTTTCAAACTTTTCAAATGTTCTGTAGTGTTAAAAAAATGAGAACAAATTGTTTTTAAAACACATATTTTGAAATGTGTTTTGAGAGGAAAATGGGCTTTAAAATGCATATTCAAAATCACAAATTATTGTTAGAATGGGCTGGACTGCATTTATGAGTGAACATACGTGAGTGAATTAGAAACCATATTCCATATCAGATAATTGATATATCTAACAAAGAAAGAGGGATAATGCATTTGCAATTACCAAGAAAATGTGCTCTATAAATAATAACTCTATAGACTCCACTGGAATCTGATTTACATAAAAGCAGGAGGAGGTTCAAAAGACTATATATTGCTGCTAGTGAATTTTCCTTCACTAATAGAAAAGAAACCTAGACTGAAGTGTAAAAATGATACTGTTGATATACCAGTTAATGAGTACCTTCAGTGCAATAATTTGAAAGGTGACTGAAACCTATATACTATGACATTTTATGTAATGTTAAATTAGTAACTACAGAATTATGAATTAAACACCCTATCTATAACAGCCCAATGATGGAGGTTACCTTAAGGTTTTAAATCATAAGAATTAAAAAGAAGTAGTAGTTTATCCAACTGGTAAGTGGATCTACTAATTACTTTTTATTAATCATATCTCATTACTTTGTATTGCTCAGGAATAAGATGTGATGCATTTCTAACTGCTCAACAGACTGTTTGTTTATGCAACAAATCTTTTTACAATTAAATACATTAACATATGTGGCCTTGAGAAATAATTACAGTAGATATAGTAGGTGCACAGATACTAAATGTTAGTTTCAGTAGTTAGTATTTGTGCTGAGTATAGTATATTCTTCACTTTTGGACACATTATTAATAGCCATGGTACATTGCGATGAGCTTTTCAAAATTATAATTGTTTTAACTTCATGGTGTGCAAGTCCCATCAATGGCTTGTAATTGCTTTTGGTATGTAAATTTGGTAAAAATGTGCACCAAGGATCTGCTGTGTGCAACCATTGTAAACATCACAACTTTATGGGAGTCCTAAGTTATTGTTCGGGGCGTGGTGGCTCAGCGGGTAAGACACCAGGCTTGTCGATTGGAAGATCGCAGGTTCGGAGGTTCGAATCCCTAGCACTGCATGACGGAGTAAGCTCCCGCACTCACCCCAGCTCTTGCCAACCTAGCAATTTGAAAGCATGCAAATGCAAGTAGATTAATAGGTACCACTTTGATGGGTATGTAACAGCATTCCGTGTGCATCATGCCGGCCACATGACCATGGAAGCGTCTTCGGACAACGCTGGCTCTTCAGCTAACAAACGGAGATGAGCACCGGCCCCTAGAGTCAGACACGACTGCACAAATGTGTGGGGGCAACCTTTACCTTTTTAAAGTTATTGTTCAGGCTGATCCCTTCAATCATTCTACAACACAGTATTTTCTGAAAACAGATCCATCTTCTCCAAAACCACACCCCATGTTATGTAAAAGTAGCAGGAAGCAGACATAGCAAGTTAGAGGCATTAGATGATTGAGAAAAATTGATACTGGCAAGGTGTTTTGAAATATATATATATATATATATATATATATATATATATATATATATATATATCAGACATCCGTTCAAGCTGTCATTTACATGTAACAAGCCTGTAACTATAATTTCATCAGGCCATATTTCCTTGATTTGATTAAGGTAAGTACTATGTGTTGGTAAATTAAGAATCAATAACTGTAAACTATGAAACACGTTCCTTTTATAGCAGCATCCATAAAACATACACCAAGAGTTTCAAAGGTAAGAGGTCTTCTAAGTGTATCTCTGCAGCAGGGCATTCGTGTGGGTCACTGGCATCAAAATAGTGGGCAAGACTGGGAGAGTGAAATCCCACCCCTTCTACATTAAAAGGAGTAGGCCTTGGATTGGCAGTTGCACCCATCATTTTCAAGCCAGTGACCGTCACCACAGATGCCCCTGCTGTGTACTTATTAACCCATCAGCCATACTTACAGCTCCAGCTAATCCCTAATCTCTTTCTGTGCATTACAAATAAGAAAGAGAACAGTATAGGTATAAGGAAATGAGAACTGAATATCTCAGTCCACTAGAACGTTCTACTGATGACAATGGTGGGACTTTTTCTGAGCCACCAAGGGCATTTGGCACCAACACGTTTTTACCGAAGCAATAGCTATACAAAATGTTGGAAATTCAGCAAATCAACATGCCTCATTTGCATGTAGATGAGATCATCCCAGGATGCAATTCTCTGTGTCTTTGAGGAAGTTGTTTTGTTGCCACTCCCACTTCCTCCTTCTCCCTTCGTAGTCAGCTCTCTCTGATTTCTTCACCGAATGAGTAGGACACATGTGCCTGAGCTCCTTCGATCAAGAGGCCATGCCTAGGCCTCAAGACCCTTTTCTCCACACAGCCCTGGCAGCAACATAGGGCCAGGGATTTAGGGAACCAAAGGAGAATCATTTCTCAACAACATGGATGTAACTGGACCAATAAACGTAAGAACTCTTTTGTACTTACTTTTTGAACCTGAAATGTCTAAGCCTGTGATTCTTTATGCTTGGGTGGGCTAAGTGTGTAAGATTAATAACCTGTATCTCTCTCCTGTTAAAAACAGGATCTGTTTTTAAACAATATTCTTTTTCTGTGCACAAGCTTATACTACATTAAGCTCTGCTCCATTCACTGGTTCTAAAAAGCCACTGAATGATCTTCACAGAGAACATGTCTGAACTATCCAAATTATCCTATCACCACCTAAGCAACAAATATTATGTGCCCCTTTTACTCTCTCTTTCAAAATTAAAATAATTGCAATCACATTCTTTCTATTTACTATGCATTATATAAAGTTGATTTTTGTTTAAGAGTTTAATCAATTCATGTGTTCATGAATTATCTGTAAGATGCTGGGGGTTCTTTTGATCTTAAGTGGCATGACTTATAAGTTTACAACTATATTTAAAAATCTTGCCATCATCCCCCCCCCCCAATGATAAACTTAAAATTTATATACTGGGGTTATTTAACAATAAAATTGTATGAACAAATAATACAGGATGTGAGTTGTTTTTCTGAAAAAAGATATATCAGCAACACTATTCCTGCATGATGTATTACAGAATGAATTCTGTTACAAAGATTATCAGTTATACCCTTCCAATCCCTGTCCAAAAGTTGTCTCCCCTTCTATCATTTTTTCTACTTTTCTCTGTCCCTCCAAATTCTCTTAGCTTCCTTATAAAGAAGTGGCCAAATAACCTTTTACTTTAATTCTACTAGAGTAACAAACTCTCATTTAATCACAGATGCCATGAGATTTCACTTGTTTCATATCACAGGAGACCTTTTCTGATGATAAAACCCATTATGAAATAATAAACAATACTGAAGAAAACTCCTTAATTTTCTCTGTCTGTGTGTAATTTAATTGTGAGTGTCAAGAAATGGTCAGCCTATGACTTCCTGGTAGCATTCCACATATATTTATGGGAATATGACACACGTGTCTCATTAAAATTCTCCACCAAATAAAGGGGAAGACAATTTTTCTTAATTTCTCCATTAGGAAAGGAAAAAAATCTTAAACAAGCTACTGAAGGCGGAACTCACCCTAGGGAAGTGACATTAAGCACAACTACTGACAAAGCCCACTGGGATGATTTATTTCTAATGTTTTACTTGGAATTTTATGGACGTTTGGGAACCTAGGGAAACTGCAGGATGCTGGAGAGAAAATGATCCAATTTTGTTGTTTATTTGTTCAGTCGCTTCCGACTCTTCATGACTTCATGGACCAGCCCACGCCAGAGCTTCCTGTCGGCCGTCACCATACCCAGCTCCCCCACAGTCGAGTCCGTCACCTCCAGAATATCATCCATCCATCTTGCCCTTGGTCGGCCCCTCTTCCGTTTGCCTTCCACATTTCCTAGCATCAGCATCTTCTCCAGGGTATCCTGTCTTCTCATTATGTGGCCAAAGTACTTCAGTTTTACCTTTACTACCATTCCCTCAAGTAAGCAGTCTGGCTTTATTTTCTGGAGTATGTACTGGTTTGATCTTCTTGCAGTCCAAAGCACACAGAATTTTCCTTGAACACCACAGTTCAAAAGCAACTATCTTCCTTCGCTCAGCCTTCCTTATGGTCCAGCTCTCACAGCCATAGGTTACTACGGGGAATACAATTGCTTTAACTATGTAGACCTTTGTTGTCAGTGTCATGTTTCTGCTCTTAACTATTTTATCAATATTTGTCATTGCTCTCCTCCCAAGAAGTAGACGTCTTCTGATTTCCTGGCTGCAGTCAGCATCTGCAGTAATCTTTGTGCCTAGAAATACAAAGTCTGTCACTCCCTCTATTTGTCAGTTATCAATCAAGCTGGTTGCCATAATCTTGGGGTTTTTGAGGTTTAACTGCAACCCAGCTTTTGCACTTTCTTCTTTCACCTTTGTCATAAGACTACTCAGCTCCTCCTCGCTTTCAGCCATCAAAGTGGTATCATCTGCATATCTGAGATTGTTAATGTTTCTTCCAGCGATTTTAACTCCAGCCTTGGATTCATCAAGCCCAGCACGTTGCATGATGTGTTCTGTGTATAGGTTGAATAGGTAGAGTGAGAGTTTACAACCCTACCGTACTCCTTTCCAAGTCTTAAGCCAGTCCATTGTTCCGTGGTCTGTTCTAACCATTGCTATTTGGTCATTATACAGATTCCTCAAAAGGCAGACAAGGTGACTTGGTATCCCCATACCACCAAGAAGTTGCCACAATTTGTTATGATCCACACAGTCAAAGGCTTTAGAATAGTCAATAAAACAGAAATTAATGTTTTTCTGAAACTCCCTGGCTTTCTCCATTATCCAGCGGATATTGGCAATTTGGTCTCTAGCTCCTCTGCCTTTTCTAAACCCAGCTTGTACATCTGGCAATTCTCGTTTCATGAATTGCTGGAGTCTACCTTGCAAGATCTTGAGCATTACCTTACTGGCATGTGAAATAAGTGCCACTGTTCGATAGTTTGAACATTCTTTAGTGTTTCCCTTTTTTGGTGTGGGGATATAAGTTGATTTTTTCCAATCTGATGGCCATTCTTGTGTTTTCCAAATTTGCTGGCATATGGCATGCATCACCTTGACAGCATTTTAAACACTGCAGCTGGGATACTGACGTCTTCTGCTGCCTTGTTATTAGCAATGCTTCTTAAGGCCCGTTCAACCTCACTCTTCACGATGTCTGGCACTAACTCACTGACCACACCGTCAAAGATATCCCCTATATTATTATCCTTCCTATACAGATCTTCCCTATATTCAAGAAAAGAACAACCTTTTCTTGTTCTCTTCTGCTTCTGGTAGGTCCTTGAAATCTTTGTTTTTGATCATATCCATTTTTGCCTGGAATTTACCAGATGTTTAGATGTTTCTAATTTTCTGGAAGAGATTTCTTGTCCTTCCTATTCTATTATCTTTTTCTACTTCCGCGCATTGCTTGTTTAAAAATAATTCCTTATCTCTTCTGGCTAACCTCTGGAATTTTTCATTTAATTGGGCATATCTCCTCCTATCACTGTTGCCTTCTGCTTTCCTTCTTTCTTGGGCTACTTCCAGTGTCTCAGCAGACAGCCATCTTGCCTTATTGGTTTTCTTTTTCTTTGGGACGCTTTTTGTTGCCGCCTCCTGAACAATGTTGCGAACTTCTGTCCATAGTTCTTTCGGGACCCTATCTACTAAATCTAGTCCCTTAAATCTATTCTTCACCTCCACTGCATATTCATTAGGAATATTAGTGAACTCATATCTAACTGATCTGTGGGTCTTCCCTATTCTCTTTAGTCTGATTCTAAATTGTGCAATAAAAAGTTTGTGATCTGAACTACAGTCAGCTCCAGGTCTTGTTTTTACCGACTGTATAGATGTCCGCCACCTTTGGCTGCAAAGGATGTAGTCAATCTGATTTCAGTGTCGACCATCTGGTGAAGTCCATGTATAAAGTCATTCTTTAGGTTGCTGGAAGAGAGTGTTTGTTATGCACAGTGAATGTTTTGGTAAAATTCTATCAGCCTATGTCCCACTTCATTTGTTCTCCCAAACCATGCTTACCTTTAATTCCAGGTGTCATTTGACTACCTACCTTAGCATTCCAGTCTCCTGTAATGAAAATAGCATCTCTTTTTGGCGTATTATCCAGTAGGTGCTGCAGATCCTCATAGAACTGATCTACTTCTGCTTCTTCAGCATCTGTGGTTGGGGTGTACAGTATATTTGGATCACTGTGATGTTAAATTGCTTACCCTGAATTCGAATTGAGATCATTCTATCATTTTTGGATTGTATCCAAGCACTGCTTTAGCCACTTGATTATTAATTATGAAGGCTACTCTATTTCTTCTGTGGTCCTCTTGTCCACAATAGTTGATCTGGTGGTCATCTGATGTGAAGTGGCCCATTCCAATCCATTTCAGTTCACTGACACCCAAAATGTCTATATTTAATCTTGACAGCTCACCAATAACCACATCCAATTTGCCCTGGCTCATAGATCTTACATACCAGGTTCCTATGGTGTGTTGATCTTTAGAACATCGGATTTGTCGTTCACCACCAGCACCGTCATCTGCTAGCCATCCTTTCAGCTTTGAGCTAGCTGCGTCATCACATCTGGGGCTAGTTGAACTTATTTTCTGTTCCTCCCCGGTAGCATTTTGAGCATCTTCCGACCTGGGATTCCCATCTTCCGACTTGGGATTCCCATCTTCCGATGGTATACCGACATATCTCTGGTTGTACTGATCCATTTGGTTTTCACAGCAAGAATACTGGGGTGGGTTGCCGTTACCTTCCCCAGGGATAGTATTTTATGTCTTGGGTGTCCCTTCACAGTTTAGCTCATGGCGTTATTGAGGTGCTCAAGCTCCAGCACCATGACAAGGTAACAATCTCCTTTGCTTCAGGATCATTCACACAGATCCCTTTGATACTTATTGGTTAAAACCTGCAAGACAACATTCCATCCATGATACTTTGTCTGAATTCTCCCTTTGAAAGAATCTCTAAACCAAATGGTCTTTCATCAGATTGAATGATAAAATTAATAGGGAGAAAAGAATCAGATTTTCTATATCTGGCATCAATACTTAACCTATTGTAAACTTGTAACTGTTTTTTTTTCTGTTTTATAGGTTATGCCTATGTTTTTAAAAGCTGAGTAAATTGACTCATGTGGCAGCATTAATAAACACTATTTTTTTTCCTTCTGGCTCTCTGGAATAAGATATTGAAGAAAAGAAGGAATGTAAATCGTCATCTGATTGTGAATTGAAGCATTCTATTCTGTGTCTCTGATAAGGCAGAGATTATCTTGATGTAATTAGTTTTTTTCCCGCTAAGCCTTCTCAATATTCAGTGCTTAATGGCAGTGATAATAGCCAGTGTGTCATATACTGTAGTTTGAAGTCCTGACATTTTTTGAGCTAGCAAATTGCTAGAATCACTAGAGCAGGGGTCCCCAACCTGTGGGCTGTGGCCTGTTAGGAAGTGGGCTGTGGGGCTCCCGCCTGCAAACCCCGCCCCCCGGTACAAGTGATTACCCTGCCCCCAGTACGCACAATTGGCTCCCGCCTGCAAACCCCGCTCCCACAGTGTGCGTGATTGGCTCCCGCCTGCAAACACCCCCCCGGTGTGCGCGATTGGCTCACGCTTGCAAACCCCGCTCCCCCGGTCCATGGAAAAATTGTCTTCAATGACCAGTCCCTGGTGCCAAAAAGGTTGGGAACCGCTGCACCAGAGCTTTCTCCAGCGATCTATGGAAGGATTTCTATCTAATTTTAAAGAGAAAGACTAAAGCAAAAGCAACTGCTTTCTCTGTAATGATCCTCTTGTGCCTCCTAGTGATTGTATGATAGTTAGTTCTTTATAAAACTCCTATTCCACCACAAATGTGTTGGAAGCTATCAAATTTCAGTGTTATAAAAGATAAGGATGATGGCTCCAATCTGAAGCAGATTGAGATGTTTCCCATTTTGCACTTTCCAAACACTGTGTCCATGTTTTTTGAGGGGAATCTTGCTATCATTAATGCTTCAGAGAATAGATTATGGGCATTTTGTGCTGTGGAAGAGGAGGAAGAAAAGTATACTGTAGTTAATTGGTTATGGCATGATAAAATCCAATAAAACTTTCTTCATAGGTAGTTTCTTAAAGAGTTCTTTCTTATGGGTTCATACCATCTTCTTTTTGAAAACAGCCAGTTAGGTCAAGTTTGCATTGAACATTCCTTTAGCTTGCATTGTGAATATTATTATTACTTAAATAGTGCACAGCAAAAGACAAATTGGGGATATAGGACATTGTGCATTTCTGACCTTAAGAAATGGCCATATGCAGATCAACCCTCTCATCTCCTGAAGTTGTAGATTTTGACTATGGAAAAAAGAGCTAAAGTGTGGTGTATTAGGGATTGATTGGAAACAGCACATTCAGTCTTTCCAGAAATGGAATAACTGCCTGCTCCCTTATTCACTTCACATTCTGTATGGTAGTGTGATTTTTAGGCTTTTTGGAATATTAAGTCTGAATACTTTGAATAGTTTGAAATATTCAGTTTGAATTTTTGAATGATCTCAAAATCAGAATTAGGTGTCATCAAAATTGTGCTGTTTACTTAGGGACGCTGGAGCAGAAGACGAATCACATTTACAAAAATGTAGAAGTATAAAGCTACTTTAATAAAGCTTGGATGATACCTTTCTCCTCTTATATTTGTAAAATGGTATTCTGGGAAAAATGCTTATGTGTGGGTAAATTCTGCAGAAAGAATTAATCAGCCATGCTTCCAAAAGCCGTTCTCTATGTGAATCTTATATTCACTCTGCACTTTGTAAATGTTCCCTGTAAAAAAGATATCTTTGCTTTCTCCTGGTGATGCTAGATGAGATGTTAATTGCATAAGTAAAGTAAGCATGCTATTTTAAGGACTTCCAGCTGCAGGGAAAGATGACTAAATTCTTTTTCCTCCTATAACAGAGCTGATAAAATTGTCTTACAGTGCTCCTACTTTTATTTCTTGAAAAGGCCTCATTAGTACCACAGGCTTATTTGTTATATACTAGCGCTGTCCAAAGCTTTGAACTGGAGATTCAATTATAAGGTGATTTGATTGAATCTCTGAATCAAATTGATTTTCCAAGCTTAATCAATGATTTAGAAGGGCTTTTCAATGTAAGCTAAAGATGGGATTTCCCCCCCCCCCAGTGAATCAGTTCAGAAACTTGAACTGAATTAATCTGATTCAATGATTTGAATCAAGGCATCAAACTGATTTCTAAACCAAATTGCATAAGATTGAATCAACAGTTTAAATTACACTAGCACCCATCATCCATCACTATTTACATTAAGAAAACACTTGGCATTAATGTGGACTTTAGCAACCCACAAGGCTTAAACTGTCTTGTGAGAATAGACTAAGATTGCTAGTTCGAGATGGTTATGTGTTTTATGTCTACAAAATATTTTGTAGCAGATACTCAGCATGGTGCTCAGATAAATGTGTTATACTCAAGACCATGAAATTAGCAGCCACTTCTCTTTCAGTAAAAACCATCTTTTGTTTGCAGTAGATATGTGGAAATGCTGTTTATGTCAATGAAAGCTTAGAGAAATTGGGTGCAATAATGTCTTTGATAGTTTGGATATCCCTTGGCCAAGGTCCCATGTTCGTTGTTATTGGTAAGTACCTGCAATAAAAAACAAAAGAAAGAGCATGCCATCTTTTTTTTTCTTCTATATTTGGAACATGTTTAGAAGGTATGGTCTCTGCTGAATGCTGAATTTTACTCTAAATTTTTCAAAATTATTATTATGTATCTGTAATAATGTTGAGCTCAATGAAGGAAAATCAAAAGTCTAGTGAGAATATTAGGCAATTTCATTTAGCAAGTGTATCTTTCATTTGGTGTACTTTATGTGCAGTAGCCGGTAGATGTCCAAACAGATATAGTTCCTGATCAGTCTGCAGGGTTTTGCGAGTGAAATCAATTTGCTGTGCTATCAAGCATTACAGCATTGCAAGATCTGTGATTTAGAAACTATAGCCTAGAGTTATATGACAATGAAAAAGCTGTAAAAACAGTAATCAAACATTGGATTATATGCATCTGTGGGAAATTTGGATACTGCCACTAGTCTATTTATTCTTCCAAAGCTATTCGATTTATAATTCTAAAATTCTGCCTAAAACTACTGTTGCAAATTCTATGGATTTTTTTTTAAAAAAAACTGGTTTTTTTAAAGGTCTATTTATAAAAGCCCACTGTATAGTTAACTGAGTAAACTTCATACAAGTTTAATAAGTTGTTGTTGTTATTATTTGAATCATGCAGAAAGTCCCTCCCCAAAATATATACTTTATCAAGCATCTGCTTTTGTATATTTATATTATATTGGTTTGTAGACTTAGCTGCAAATGTTTTATAAAGGTAAAGGTAAAGGTTCCCCTGCACAGTCGTGTCTGACTCTAGGGGCCAGTGCTCATCTCCGTTTGTTAGCCGAAGAGCCAGCGTTGTCTGAAGATGCTTCCATGGTCATGTGGCTGGCATGACACGCATGGAATGCTTTTACCTTCCCACTGAAGTGGTACTTATTAATCTACTTGCATTTGCATGCTTTCAAATTGCTAGGTTGGCAAGAGCTGGGGCGAGTGCGGGAGCTTACTCCGTCATGCGGGGCTAGGGTCTTGAACTTCCGAACTTGCAACCTTCCAGTCGACAAGCCTGGCGTCTTAACCGCTGAGCCCTTGCACCCCCACAAATATTTTATAATAGATTGCAAATGTTTTATAATAGATTGCAAATATTTGCTTAAGGTCAGCTTAAATGTTGGCATTCCCGGTGCTCCCTAGAGTAGACTGTTTAATTTCAAAGTATTTAACTTAGAAAAATTATCAGGAAAAGCCACTGTAGATGACATGCCATTTAATAGTACGATGTGTCCAATTAATTTTATGCAATAATGAGTGTTCATATGGGCATCAAAACATGGATGAGATTGAGGGAAGGACTAACAGAAGCAAATATGGAAACCCAGAAAATGTAAAAGTATTTATACCAGCAGTTGTAGAATAAAACACATCACAAAACATTTTGAGCATAGCTACTGATCTTTATCAGGGCAGTTCCTGCAAAAGAATTCAATTTTTAAAATATGTAATTTGTAAACCTATATCAATATCCAGGGATGATCATTATTCTAGTCTTTCCAGAAACTTACATGTTTGAGACTCTATGAACATGGAGCTATTGATGATTCCAAACATCATAGTAAGAGGTATTTTAATATGCTATAAATGTCTGTTTAGAAGAAAATACCATTGTGTTCACCCATAGAAAAATATGAATACAACTGCAGCTTTAATCATCTGGGGTCCAAATAGTGAACTCAAAATTTGATGTCAAGATTATAATTACTTACTCTTTTGATTTTTAAGGATACTAAGAATGGCTCCCTAACCTAAACTTGTGTTTCACAGATGAATATGCTAGTTCATGTTTTATTATAAAAGATTTGATATTAACCAGCTGGACCCGATGTGGGCAACTTATGGGTCATAGGCTGAGTGGAGGACACAATGTCCTCTTTGCACTGAAATTCAGCCATTTTGTTACTACATTTTGACAGTGCAGTTATGGTGGTTGTCGAGTAGTGTTGAGTTTTTAAAGATAGTAACTTCTCACTCCCATTCTGTAGTGGCAACCTGCGGAAGACCTTTGTATTTCGAGGAGTTAGGTGGCATGTTTTGATTTTCCTTCCCCAAACCTAGGAGATTAGAGTTTATTTTGAGTTATACTGATGTTTAACTGGCTTGTTTTTATTTCTGCTTGGCATGGGAGGGGGGAGAGAAGAAGAATATACCCACTCCTCCAACAGCCCTCCAGAACACATCTTTGTTGGAAATGGGGGGAGAGAAAACCCCCAGCTTGTTAAGTTTAACCATAAGTTCACTCCTCCAGCCACCCCTCTAGCAGCTTGGAATGGGGGGGGGGATGATAAGAAATTGTTTATGCTTAGGCACTGGCTTATCTGATAGCTTCCCAGGCTCCGGGAATGATGTCATGGACAGGTGCCAGGCCCCAGTAAGAATCCCAGTCAAGGTCAGGCTATGCAGCTTCAGTGCCATAGAAACTTGGTCACGGGGTTTGGGAGCCAGGCTTTGATAAAAACATTGGGATTGTCTTTGGAGTTTGGGAACTTTGATACAGGCTCAGGACACTGGATGCTGTGGGACTCAACAGCCATTCCTTTTGGGGTTATTCTCTGCTATCTTAGTCAAGTTCCTGGTAGCAACAAGAGAATAAAGGTATCACCTTGTTTGGTATGTATGTATGTAGTTCTTTCTGTATGCTATGCTTGTTATGCTTTGTGTAATCTGTTTAAACTGTGTTTCTGTTTGACTTTGTTTGCTTAAGTTTATAATAAAGCTTTAAGTTTCCTTATCCACTGGTGTGCTATTATCTCTGGATCAGAACCAATTGTTTGGGCCCCTGATCAAGGCTTGGACTCTTGGCAACACACATTCCTATCCTTACAAAAAACAAAAATGGGGCAAAAACTCAGCCTATACCTTCTTGTGATATCACCACGCTTCCAGGGATGTGGCCTGTGGCCTAGTGAACAAAAAATGTCATTGTTCAAGCCTCAAAGACATACAATGCAATCATTCAATTGGCCTGCTGAAGAGGCAATAAATTTGTCCCCATAAGAGTAAAACTCTTTAGGACTCACCTTTGCTTTTACGGTGCACACCTCTGTATATTCAAGGAGTGGAACATCTTACAATGACCCATACTTCGTGTCTTTTGCTATGTGTCAAATGCTGTCTTGTATCTGGCAGCATGCCTGAGAATGTATAACTTAAGATACTGGTTAAAATAAAGTGACTGTAAATGGAAGGCTCCCCCCTAATTTTTCATAAAAAGTTTTATTACTCTTGGAAGAAAAACAGTGTCACAAACTTATGCCTGTTCAGCTCAATTCTTGTTTCAACAAAGGTATGAGAAAACATCACTTGAGTTAAAGAGGAGTGTGCCTTTGACTCTGATTTACAGAAATCATGTTGGAGGGCAGGAATAACAATATTCTACCTGATTACCTCTATACTCATCTTGAAGAATCAATTAAGTCAGGTTCTCATGCTTTGCTGCCTTATCACATGTATCAGTCTTGGTGATCTGATCTAATTTTGTTCCTGCTAGTTAAGCACTTGGATCAGTCAAATGAGGAAAATGCTTTCTGCCAGTGGACCTCTCTTCTGAAATAACCAGGAAAGTTGCTACATTTTGTTCAGTAGCAATTGTAAGGAGGTTTGGGTCTAATGCTGAACTATTAACCTGGAATTTATACTGCTGTCTGATCAGATATTGTTATATAGGAAGGAAGGGAGGGAGGGAGGGAGGGAGGGAGGAAGGAGCCCATACTTATTATGACACACAGAGCTATATCAAACATGGAATTTAAAGCAGCTCTTGTTTTAATCATAACACAAATAAAATTATCAATTGATCAAAATGGTAATTTGCCTTACCTCTGCTTCTCTTAAGTTGTATTTTTGACACAACAATAATCACTGGGAATTGGGATAGCTAGACCTTCCCAAGTCGAGATGGGAGATTCCACAGATGGTAGTGTAGAATGACAGGGCTAAGATCCTGTGGGACTTCAAGATCCAGACAGACAGGCAGGTGATGGCCAATCAACCAGACATTGTGGTAGTAGACAAGGACCAGAAGATGGTGGTGGTGATAGATGTAGTGGTGCCAAGTGACAGCAACATCAGGAAGAAGGAGTATGAGAAGCTGGAGAAGTACCAGCACCTGAAGGAGGAACTAGAGAGGATGTGGAAAGTGAAGGCCAAAGTGGTCCCAGTGGTGGTAGGAGCACTCGGGGCTGTGATTCCTAAGCTGGGAGAGTGGCTCCAACAGATCCCAGGAGCAACATCAGAGCTCTCTGTCCAGAAGAGTGCAGTGCTAGGAACAGCTAAGATACTGCGCAGAACCCTCAAACTCCCAGGCCTCTGATAGAGAACCCAAGCTTGAGGAAGACCATACCACCCATAGGGGTGAGAGGGAATTTTATATTATTTCCACTAATTTCCAATTTTTCTTTAAACTTTCCTTAATACCTGCATTCCAGTAAGCAACTCTTCCTATTTTTATCCCATTCTGCCCCAAAATGATGCTGCTGCAGGTTTCTAACTGAATCTTCCCACCTTTAAATATTAAATTTGAACCTTGGCTAAACTATAGTTACCTAGAGACTAACTGCATTTCTTTTACACCTCTCTCAAAATTTATGTACATATTAAAAAATTCAGTTGCATACAAAACTGAGATGGAAACATCTTATTAAGACACGAAATTTCACATAACCCAGAAATAGACTGACCTTCCTATCTCCGCAGGAGAGTAAGAATGAAACTGAAATAATACTGCCATGTGACCTAACCATCCGAATAACATTTTTCAATGGTATTTTTATGCTCAACATATTAATAAAAGTAATTACATAGTTTGCAAAGCTGTTATACACTATTACTTTTTAAAAAAAATCTTTCAGCTTTTTTGCAGAATTGAACTGCCTGAAATTCTTTTATATTTGATGATTACCTTGCATTGAAAGCATGAGCACTTCCTGATGGACAGTTCTAACACTACTGACCAAAAGTCACCAAGGATGGATGGATGAATGTAGGGATGGGATGGGATGAATAGATGAGATGGATGGATGGATGGATGGATAGAGATGATAGATAGATAGATAGAGATGATAGATAGATAGAGATGATAGATAGAAAAGCTACACATGGAAACTGGTATAATTCCTCTTCTACCCAAGTCCAGCTCTGAGATGGGGAAACTGCCATAAAATTTAGCCAAGAATTACCATATTGTAACAGGAAAGGTTTCATATTATTCAGACCTGTGATAATACTATGACTGTTCACTGTATGTGATTGATAATTGTTGGAGAGTGTATTTTCTTGCACACGCAGAGTATCAGAAAACGATCGGCACCAGAGACCAATTAATGATGCCAGTCATTATAGTCAGTTGCAACTCAGTTGCAGTAATATTTGTTACTCATACAAACAGATATTTATTTCTTCCAGATCCCTGGAAGTATTACAATTCCACATACCAGATAGTAGAAACAAACAAACAGGAGTAAACAAAAACAGAAAGAGAGTAAGCAGGGTGGGGCAGGCAGGCTCTTTTATACTCTTCAGCCTGGATCACGGGCTGCCTGACCTTTTAAAGTTTGCAAGTGTTTACCTAATAAGGCTATATTGCTGTGACTTACCCTCAAGGAATAATATACCAAGAATAATTACATCAAATAATACTGATTTTGATTAACGGCTAACAGTTCCAAATATATCAAAGCAAAAAGAATTGATAATGTTGTGTAAGTGGAGTGAAATTAAGGCTAAATTGCCTTTACTTGTTGTATTTAATGCCTATAAAATGCAGCTGTGACAGCAAGGCACAGTATTAAATGTGGGATATGGTTCAAGTGGGTGCACCTAATCTCCTTGTCTCCTTAGCTATTATCTATGCTAATGCATCAGTTCTGAAGAAAAAGCATCAACCTGATAAATGAGCACATTAATTAGGATACTTGAAGGTAGCAAGAAAAGGCAAGATCCTAACACAGCTATATTATCACAGTTTTCTTTATTAATTTTATTACAATTTTAAAATACAAAGATAAAACACTAATACAAACTACAAAAAAGAAAAAAAAGAAGTAAAAAGAGATAGACAGAAGAAAGTGAGACAAAAGGAAGAAAAAGACAGGTATATAAAAGATTACTCCCCCCTCCAAACAGGCAAGTATAGACAATCACGGTAATTTAATACCTTCTCTAGTAATTCAATAAAAAAGCAAAGAAAAGACTCTTCTTCCCATATCTCATCCCTTAATAATAATCAAATTATAAAAACTAATCCTTCAATCTTAATCAGCAAAAGTCTATTAAGAGCTACCGGAGATAGTAATATATGTACTGTATTTTAAGCTTAATTTTTTAAAAATCCATTTGTATAAACCAACTTATCCCTTGCTCCAAAAAGTAAAACAAAAGAAATCTCTCCCCAATATTCAAATCCTTAGGACCTCATCATTCAATCCTGGTCAAAGATTAGTTCCATTAATGACTACCAGAAACCACAACATATATATTTTAGCCCTGGTCAAATAAGTTCACTTTATAAATCATCTGCTTACTTTTAAAAAGCTTGTTCTTTAATCCTATCATGGAAGGACCCACAAATTGATTTCTTGTCATTTTCTCTTTATCTGCTTTCAGGAACAACTCCAGTAATTTCTCTTTATCTCCTCTCAAAAACATCTTCATTGATTTAAGATAGTCCTTTTCTAAATCTAAAATAGAGAAGCTTTCCAAGTCAGCCTTCTGATTTATTATTTGTATGACCTTTTTGATTATTAAGATATCAGCTGGTATCTTTTGTAAGTCCATTTTGGCATCTTTTTCCAACTCATTCTTGGACTCTAGCATACTTTCTAGTTCATCTGGCCACCTTTTAGTTCTCCTTTTGCTGTTTCCCAAAGTTAAAAGGTTTTCTTGTTAATCTAAAAACTTACATAGCAATTCTTTCATCAAGGATAGAAGGAAAACCTCCCGGTGTAACAACACTTGCCCTTCCGGAGGTTCTTAAAATCCAAAAACTCAATAATGGGCAATTTCCTAAAGTGATTAAGAAGGAAGTTGACAAACCAGTGTCTCTTTAAGAGACACCAATCCACATCATAGGCAGATGTTTTACCCATGGCTTCCAGAGCTCTAAAACCCGCTGGAGATTCAGCTGCGATCTCTCCATGGGGCACATAGTTGCTGTATGAAGCAAACTTGAGGGTAATCCTAAATCTCTCCTTGATCCAGAGGAGGAGCCGATCAGGTCCTGGCTCCTCTTTCCACTGCAATTGTCAACTCCGCTGTTCGTGGAGCTGTGCTCAGTCAGTCATGTCTTCCTAAAAGCTGATTATCACAGTTTATCTATTCTTCCTAGGACATGGCAACTCAAGCAATTAATAGGGGAGCTCTGTTCTATTTGGATTTTACTATCTTACATACAGTTTTATATACTGCCTTAGCATTTTGAGGCTATGTTTTTCATTGTGACTACCAAGAATAATAGGAAAGGCTCTCTCTATTTATTAAATGTTAGAAAATTTCTTGTTCTCCCATAATTATATAATCTGTCCTCAAGTTAAGTTGTTTTGAATATTCCAGTTCCAGTTTGTTGTTAAGTGATGCAAAATATTCTAGACAAATTGTCCTTCAAAATTCTCCACCAAATTTGTAGGCAAAGGAATCAGGCGGGTGATTTCTCCAAAGTTTTTCAACGGAAAGGAAAATTCTCAAGCCATTCTCAAGCGTAACTTCTCCATGAGTGATGCACTACTATTGAGAAAGCCCAATGAGCAGAGTCCCACAATATATCTTCCCTTGCCATAGCATCAGGGAAGCCAGAGAGGCTGCAGTCCACCAGACAGACAATTGTAATTATATAATTTAAAAAAGTGGTGCATTATATACCCTGTAAAAGTAATCCAATAATACCACCATCCATCTAAAATTCTCATCTCCTGTGGAAGAATGTCTAAAGCAAATATTCTTCAATTAAACTGGGTAATAACTAGTAGAAGAAAATATAGTAGGATTTATCTCCTAACACTGAAACTATCTGATAAGTGACAAAAGCTTACATCATTATGTGTGTGATGTGTTTCATAATCATGAATGGAGAATCTAGAAATAAAATACTGGGAAGTCAAAAAGTATCCTGGAAGAAAGCAATAGCAAACCACTTCCATACTGTTGCCCAGAAAATAATATGGCGATTCTCATGAAATCACCAGGAATTAAGCTCAAATCTAGGGAAAGTTAATGTTTATTTTAAAGTTGTACACTGGTCACTCAGAATTGTGTCAGATTCCCCACATGAAAATTGTTTTGGCAAATTGCATCCTTTACCAGCGAAGCTTTCTCATGGTGATGTGAAGTGCAGGTGCCAGATAACAACTGTCACGTGTGTATTGTTATGGCTAGTGCCTACACAAGCAATGGGACCTTCCCATGAGAACAAGTCCTCCTGATTCCGTCTGTGGGACGCCTTGCTCTGTTTGGAGCAAGGGGGAGGGGGAGATCACATGCTTGCTTAGATGCAGCACTGCCACCCTGTACTATGGCCTACACAAAGGCCTGGTGTGTGTCACACCTAACTTCCAGCCAATCAGAAAGCTGGAAGAACTGAATATCTAACCATGCAAAATGGTGTTCTATGCTTCTTGACTTCTGTCTGGTCTTTTGTCATTGATAGCATTTTTGGAAAGATGCAGATTCTGACAAAAACTGGGATGTGTAGAACAGTCACGTGCTGTTTTCTGTGTGTACATAAGAGAGTGTAGAAGTTTGTGTAGTACTTCTTACTTATGTTGTTGTTTTCTGCTTAGAAACTGAATGTTTCCACCTTGTATAAGAATTTGTCAGACAGCTGAAGTAGAATTTCCAGCTGAGGGAGTTAGGCACAAATTCTAGCATTTATCTTGGTGTTGAAGGTTCAAAAGCTCAGAACAGAGAATCCTATGGTTCTTGATTTCCTACAGAGTGTCATTTGTGTAAAGGAAGGCTTATCCTTAATTTGTTGTATATCACTCTGCAGTAACACAGTGAATACACCCTGATTTAGTTTACCTAGTTTGCCCAGGTAGAAATTCCAACCCTGCAAAATGGTTTAGCCATCTATGCGAGGCTTGAAAAGGGTTGAAACAGTCCTACGGTTTTTCTTAAAATCAAAACAAAGCCTTTGCTTCAAACAGAAAGCAGCTAGCAAGGTCGGCTTATCTATGCCAGCTGCATTTTTTGCAAAGGAGGGGACAGATGCGGGCGATTCTTCTATTTACTGTCTTCTATTACTGCATAATCTGTATTTGATGTATTTGTATGTATCTGAATAAAACATTGCATAAAGTGTATATTGTGCATTACATATGTGTAACGAGTGTTTTTAAACCATTTCTAGTTTCTAGATGACTATTGGTTGTAAAAACTGAAACTTGTGAATTAATACATGTACTAACCATGTTTTTTCTTGTTTCTGCAAAAATGTATTTTACTGCTTTGAACAACTTCCATCATTGCTACTATGTGTCGGATGCAATTTGGGAGGGGTGTCAGATTCCCCACATGAAAATTGTTTTGGCAAATTGCATCCTTTACCAGAGAAGCTTTCTCATGGTGACGTGAAGTGCAGGTGCCAGATAACAACTGTCACGTGTGTATTGTTATGGCTAGTGCCTACACAAGCAATGGGACCTTCCCATGAGAACAAGTCCTCCTGATTCCATCTGTGGGACGCCTTGCTCTGTTTGGAGCAAGGGGGAGGGGGAGATCACATGCTTGCTTAGATGCAGCACTGCCACCCTGTACTATGGCCTACACAAAGGCCTGGTGTGTGTCACACCTAACTTCCAGCCAATCAGAAAGCTGGAAGAACTGAATATCTAACCATACAAAATGGTGTTCTATGCTTCTTGACTTCTGTCTGGTCTTTTTAGCCATGTTCGTGTGTGTATTCTACTTCTGAGGGCTGGGCAGTGCATAGCTATGCCTGGCTATACGTTTCAGCCATGGCATGACCTCTGGCCCTGGAAACAATACACGGATCTCTGCTTGTGAGTTTGTTTTTCCTTTTGTAATGCTGTACCATGTATATTCAACTTTCCCTTTTGCCTTAACTATATATGCATTTATTGCCTTATGCTACAAGTAAACACTTTTAGCCCTAAACGCTGCACTCTGTCTGGTTTATTCTCAAGCCTTGATTTTTTCCCTTTGAACCAGCGTACATCCTATCAAATTGGTGTATACTGTTAGATGGCACTTAAATTACAGAAGACCTATCTATCTATCTATCTATCTATCTATCTATCTATCTATCTGTCTAGGCATATCTTGGAAGATCATCATTTATTCCATTCTGGTGATTTCAACATTTTAGAGCTAAAGTAAACTTTTGACAGCTTTATTATGCACAGTTAAATTTGCATTTTGAACACTGCCCCCATATGTGTGTTATTCAGCATAAACAGTATTATTATTCATGTTTATTCAGTTTGTATCTGTCTTTCTACCCAGCCAGCCATAACATGGCTAATGGTATAAAACAAAACAAAAACATTAAGATTCAATAAAACTGAAAGGGCTTAGCTAGATAGACAGGCCTTGACTCCTGTCCTAAAAGCAGAAATGATTGCTGAGCATAATTCACAAGGAACATCTTTCTATAGGCTGAGAAATAGGTTAGTTTTATTTCTGTGTATTTTTGTGTAGTGAAATATTATTAGCAATCAAAGTTGTTTGGATCTGTTTCATGTTAAGAGGCTTCAAGTATATTTAGAAGAAAGGGTGAGACATCTTTTTAAAGAAAAAAATATGGCACATTATCATCTGTAATCAAAACTACAATACATAGGTTGACTGTTGACATATTCATGGAAGGATTCTGTAATCAAAAGTCTTGCTAATTACTCTTTAAGAAACATTGGTATAGGAAGGTTATAAACATTTCAGTAACATTCTTTTTTTGCCAGAAAAGTACTTTGATATAAACCAAATGGCAAATCTTACTACTACAATGAGTTGTCCAATTTCATAAGGGGGAAGCTGCCTTGATTTACTTTGATATTTCTAGATGTCTTTATCGTTCCTTATGAGAGTTTTATAAATAAATAATCCCAAGGGAAGAGAAGATACTTCAGGCTGAAACTAAATTATTTAATGAAATGCAATTGTCAAACTTTACTAACTTCAATAGTCCAGATCTCTTTGATGGGCTTTTTGATTTTATAGGCCACCTGTCAAGCAAAATGGCAAGTGAACATAATTTCTTTTTTGAGTACATCAGTGATATGCTAGGACTTGAGGCCCCAGGCAAGTGAATCATTTGAGGCCCTACAAAAGAATGAAGGATTTCAGGTTTTGTTTTTTTTTAAATCACAGCTTTTCACATGAAGCTGCAATGGAAGTATGGATGGGTGTATGGAAAAACATTATTATGGTTAATTTTCAATGTGACTGGAATGAAAAATAGTACATGGTGTTAACTAAACTCTCAATGTTTGGTGCCTACAAAGCAGCAGTGTCAAAAGGAACAGGAGTGCCAGTGTCACATAGTGGTTAAGGTGTTGGGCTAGGATTGGGGAGACCTTGGTTCTACTCCACTTTCAGCCACAGAAGCTCATTGGTTGACTTTGGGTCAGTCAGTCACTCTCAACTTAACCCACCTCACAAAGTTGGTTGTTGTGGGGAAACATAGGAGAAGGCACTGCTATGAATATCACCTTGAACACCGATTTGAAAGGCAGGATATAAATCTAACAAGCGCAATAAATAAATAATTACATGAAAATGAGTCATGCACCAAAGTAACAATGATGTCAACTCCCTATGTAACACTTTTATATTCAAGACATATTAATTCAGCACCTACTCATTTTTACTCCTATCTCTTCTGGTTTAACCACATATTATTTTTATGTAATCTATTCCTGCTGCATTCAACTTTTACGTTTTTCCTGACATACTTAGCTCTCACTTCTGTAAAACAGAAGGCAGAGAAACATGCTTTTATACATAACCATTTTTGCATCTTTCAGCAAATATTCATTCTTTGCAACAGATCACATGTTATCACCACATTCCACCATTTCCGCATTTGTATGGCTTAAATTTCTCTATCCATTTCCTCATCTTTAGTAAACTTTCTAGCAATGTGTACAGATTCATCACTTTGCTCCAGTTTTTTGTCACTTACGTATACATACATGCAATTGTTCACTATATTTTCACTTTCAAATGCAACTACCTTGATTTTTCAGATCAATTTTTCTCATTACATACTATATTCTGCCAAATATTCACTGCAATACCACTCTTTCATCTGCATACAAATGTATGTACACATTAACATTCCCAACCAATCCATCTCTAAAAAGCATTTTTATACTTTTATTTATAAATACATTAAACAACAAATGGGGCATAGCATATCTTTGTCTTACTCTCTCCTGAGCCATTCACTAATCATTCCATTTGTTCTCACACATGCTTTGTTTTCTGCTTATACCACTCACCTTACCGAACAGCCAAACTTCAACTCCATATTCATTTAAAGTATTCATAGTTAAGCCTATTCATGTTATCACACTTTCTCTAAATCAGAAACAAACAAAAAAGCAGACAAACCATAAGCTTGCTTTTCACATACTCATACACATTTCTCAACAACCTACTGAACAGCAAAAATCTGTCATAAAGCCACATTGCCCTTCTCATATTTTTCTCATTGTCACTTTGTTTTTTTATATATAATTTTTATTAAAACATTTAAACAAGAAGATAAAAGTATCAAAGTATGTATTTGAATCCATTTTAAAGCTTTTTTACATGTCCACCAAGCATAATTAAATGTCCCTTCATGCTGTTCACTCGTCATTTCTTGTATCCTTTTGATCAGAACTCTGCCAAACACTTTCCCAGGCATAGTTAAAAAATTAACCCCCCATTATTTTTGCATTAACTTTTGTTACTTTTACCTTTCTAAAGGGGAACAATAACAGCATTATTTCAGTCATGAAGCACAGATACAGTCTACACCCACATGTTAAAACAGTCTCATAGCCACTTTCTAAGCAAACTATATCTATATTCCAACATTCTTGAGTTGCACGATTACACATGAAGCCTTTTCTTTTTTCAAGATTTTTATGGTGTATGTATGCTTCATTTTTATCAAATTTTCTTGGACCCTAACGTTTATGACATTTGTTACAATTCTGCTCTTCAGCATAACATTTTTGATCCAATAATGTTATATACATACTCCTTCCAACAGTTCTTCATTTGCTTTATCCCATAATTTCATCACTTTAATTTTAATTCCATTCACTCTACTGTAAATGTCTTATTCAACCTTTTTCATCCATTTCCAAAACAATGTTTATTTTTATTAAAATTCCTTTCCTTTTTCTCTACCTCTCTTAATCTTAACTGGTCCTTGTTGTCTTTGATTGCATACTTTGCACCTACCTACCAACCTACCACTATTGAATAAAAAGTAATGCTTCCAATCTTGTAAGTTGTCAACAGAATGCACTAATGACACACTAGAGATGTGTTCTTTAGTGTCACTTTAGTTGGCAGAAAGTTGCTATGAGAAAAAAAAGTTTTTTTGCTATTTTTTGTGAAATGGAAGTCTGCAGTATTAATCAGTGTGCTTTAAGTAGTGTGCTGTGATTGAATTTTTGACTGCTGAAGAATTCCTCCCAAATGAAAGTCACTGCTGAATGGAGGTTGTTTATGGTGATGATTGTCTTGACATGAGTACTATGTGTTGCTGGGCCAAAAAATGTAAAGATGATGAATCAGGAAGAACTGATTTGTGTTGTCAAGCACAAAATTGACTGCCTGTGACACAACCACATTTCACATGGGAAAGGTTGATGAACCAATTCAGAAAAAATGACTACAGGAATTTTCACATGTCACAGGAAGGTGTGGGCCACATTATTGCTATCTTCAATATGTGAAAGTTTGTACAAGATGGCTTCCTTGCATGCTGACAGTAGAGATGAAAGCTTCAAGAGTCGAAATTTGCCAGCAGTTGTTGTCATGCTATGAGAATATTGGTGAGGAATTTCTTCACAGCATCATGACAGCTCAGAAAACATGAGCTCAAACATAATAACCCAGAAATGAAGCATGGGTCCATGGAATATCATCATAAAGCTTCACCTGCTTGGAGGGGGGCAGGGGGGAAAACTCATGGTTACAGTTTTGTGGGATTCAAATGATATGGATTTCCTTGAACCTGGTATCGTTCTCAGCTTAGAGCACTACAATGCAACACTCCAACTTTTGAAAAAAACAATGAAACAGATTTTGGAAGGACAAAAAAGAACTTTGCTGCTACCTGACAATATGTGTGTGAGGCCCCACACCTCATGTGCCACCCAAGAGGTCGTTGTGAAGCTGGATCTCACTATCTTGCCCCAGTTGAGGCAGACTTGACACCATGTGACTTCCACCTTTCTCCAAAATTGAAGGAATACCTTTGTGAGCATCTACTTGATTCAGATGAAGAGGTGGAAAGGACAATCAAGATTTGGTTGAAGAGACAAAGTAGGGTGTTCTTTCGTGATGTTTTTAAGAAACTGGTACATTATTGGCAGAAATGTGTAGCAAATGGTGGTGATTGTGTGGAGAAATAAATACAGGTAACAGCTCATTTCAAGGATTATTTTCCTGTTTCATAATAGGACAGAAAAAAAAAAGAGAAAGTAAGAGATGAACAAGCCTTTTTGTAAAATAGTTGTTGGCAAATTATGTTAAAATGTTTGAGAATCTGTATCACAATGTCAGATTAGCCCTATATGCATACAAGGGACTGTGGAAATACTGATGATTGTGATTTTCTGTTTTAAATTGATTATGGATGGGTTTTATATGTTTGTATATTGGTTTTTAACTTGTTTTTATTGGATTGTTTTTACCTGTTTTGAGTTGTCCAGAGTTGCTTAGATGAGATGGGTGGCCATACAAATTGAATAATAAATAAAAACAACAACATACAAATAAGTATTTCAAACACATTAGTGATCTTTATAGCTGAAAAGTTAAATGGTGGGGCCAAGATTTACTGCATCTGCAATTGGCACTTGAATATTGATTTTTTAAAAAGTAAATAATCAGTTATAACAGCTCATATATAGAGATTGTTTGCAAAGTAGTATTGTCCCTTTAATGAACTACTATGACAGTTGGGGAAAGAAAGTAATGTGATTTGACCCTATATTAGCTCTAGAGTAGTGTTTCTCAACCTTAGCAACTTTAAGATGTGTGGACTTCAACTCCCAGAATTCCCCAGCCAGCAATTGGGAGTTGAAGTCCACACATCTTAAAGTTGAGGAGGTTGAGTGTTACACAAGCTGCTCCCAGGTTTGGCTTATGGTCAATCACACACTCGCAGACTGTTGAGGCACGCGGATCTTGTCTTCCCCCCCTTGCTTTCTACCTCAGTTTTCCAGATAGGTGCGGCTTGAGCAGACAAGACACACAGTCCTGGTCAACAGCCAGGGAAATAATTAGGATTACACACACAAATAACTTCCAACCGAACACTGAGGCACAACAGGTTCTTTGTAATACAGGGAGACCCAGTGAATTTAAAATAACAGCCAAACTTTACTGGTTGCAAGGTACATTTGCTCTTCCTCACACGCACACGCACACACATATCCACACTTACCCACATCCTTCCAACTAGGCTGCCAGGCAACTAGCCAGAGTGACAGAAGCCGCCAAGTCTGGATCCAAGAATGACTCAAGGGGTGGGTGGGCTTTTGGACCCCTTTTATCCCCAAAAGTCCTTGCTTTGTTGATTCACAAGACTGGCAGCTACTCTTGCCTTGTTAATTTACAAGTCTGGTAGCTGTTGATGGAATTGCGGGGGTGTTCCCATGTGCTCAGGCCCAACTTCCTTTGTCTGGTTCAGGTGACACATTTTTCCTTAACAACTCGCTTCCTTCTTATCTACCTACCGAAAGGGATCCCATAGACAAGATTTTGTCCTCTCTGCTTATGTGCCTGCCTCATCTTTATGTTATGTCATCTTCAGCCTAATCTCACATGAGAAACACTGTTCTAGAGAAAGTAGAGATGCTACAACTACATAAGGTAAACATTAACCTCTACTAAAGTTTGAGTATAGATGCAGATATTCTAAAATCAGTTTGGATATGGAATGTTGGCTATGAAAGAAAACAATCCTATTTATTGCAGCCGTAGTTTTAATGAAGTCAAAATAGCAATATATTGCAATTCCAGTTTTGCAAAGTCGATAGTGATGAATGATTTTGCTGAAAATTATTACTAGATTAACTACATTCTGCAATGCATAAATACAATATATATTTTATTGGGAGGAAATAGTGTGAAGGAAATAGAAGTCCCACTTGTCCTTGTGCTGAGTAGAGTTGATTTTGGATTTGATTGCTTTTTTTGTTATGCGGCATAGTATATGGGCATTGAGTTCAGCTAATTCCACTCTGAGTTCCTGTAGGTAATTTTTCATATGAAATCTCATCAACTTTCAAATTCTGAATGTTGACATGTCATCAGCACTGAAAAAAGTAACCAGCTGGAATTATTTAGCTAGTTTATACTCATTTATTTACTGAGAGACCTGTGAAAACCTTGTTTTACTTTGATGCAATCTAATTTTGCATTTCCCTTGTTATATATAAACCTTCTTTAAATGATTAAATTTTCCAGGATTGTAACAGTAATGGCCTATAATTTTGAATAAACATGAGCAGTTAAATGGAATGATTGTTTTATGGAAATGACTTTGGCTCACTTCCAACTTTTAAGACACCTTACCATTTAAATTAAACAACTTTTAGCTAACAATTATATTAAACAACATAAATACTGCAAAAAGAATTTTATTGAATTAAAGTGGAAATTATTGCCAGTGAATTCCTTTAAAGAACCCTGAGAATCATCTCATACTTGGACTCATCACATAGCATTATCCTAATTTAAAGTGCGTGTTGACCAATATGTTGATCAGTCATCAATATACTGCATCAATAATATGATATAAGGTCCATTCTTAAGTTAACTAAAAACTGATAACTACAGCAATAAAACATGGGATATATGGTGGAAATGTAGTTTGGACAATTTTATACTATGATGGGGAAGGCAGTAGAAATTGGAAGCAGAAGAGGGTATGACAGTAGGAGCTGCACAGGCTGTGTAGAAACGGAACTAGCAACTTACTGCAGGCTCCCATTTCTGATCCATTTTCTGCCCAAGACTCTGGAGTTGCTGGAGAACTTGGTCTCAGGCCACTATTGATAAATTCCAGGTCTGGAGTAAGTCTTATCTATGCAGGATATTGTGGTGGATGACTAGGTGGACCTGGCAGGTATTACTCAGGTAGGATGTAGCTTTGCTGAAGATCTGTTCTCCCAGGTTCTAAGTCCTACAGCAGCCTAGATACCAAGATTGTAGAGGATTGTCCATGATTGGTTATGACACTTTGTTGTTGTTGTTGTTCAGTCTTTTAGTCGTGTCCAACTCTTCGTGACCTCATGGACCATAGCACACCAGGCCTTCCTGTCCTCCACTGTCTCCCGGAGTTTACTCAAATTCACGTTCATTACATTGGTGATGCTGTCTAACCATCTCATCCTCTGCCGTCCCCTTCTCCTTTTGCCTTCAGTCTTTCCCAGCATCAGGGTCTTTTCCAGTGAGTCCTCTCTTCACATTAGGTGGCCAATGACACTTAGTGGTAACCAAATGCACCCATATGAACCCATATCTACTGCTCCAATGGTACCTAGATATGGATGCCTTTATGTGAAGCTGGGCCATAGGGACAAGCTAGGGCTACTGATAGTATACTGTCTAACCTGTTGACCAGCAGTAGACTTGCCTGAGTTGCAGGGCTGTTAATGGAGTTTCTGAACATATTTTACTGGGGGACATTCAGCTTTATGCCTTAATAGTGATCAGAATTTCATAACTACTCTCCAGCCCAAACCTGTAGGGAGGAAATGCTAAGATCAGGAGGATGTGGTCCCAAAGCCAAACCTTTTTTGCATAGCCTCCAAATCTGTGGATAATTTTGCCCCTGGTGCCCCTAGCACCTTCCTTATTTGTTCTTCACAAGATGGGAAGAACAATGTTATTTAATCAAGCATTTGCTAAATGATTGTTGAGGTTTTCTGAATATTTTATAGTGACTGGGCAGCTGTCAGAACTCTGCCAGAACTCTGTCAGAGTCCTGCCATTCAGACAGAGGACTATGTAGATTGAAGGGGGAAAAGAAACCGATGTGAACGAGACAAGCATTCCATTGCAGTGAGGCATTCACACCAACCCCGAACACTCAAGCGGCCATCAACGCTAACGACTGTCTTCACAGAGGCAGTGAGGATGTCAGTGGGCACACACACGGAAACTCTGCGCTTTATTGTGGCACCCATTTCAACACAACCCATCGTGTTAGGGTTGAAATGGCTCAGAGAAAGGAACCCCCACATTGATTGGGTGTCTGGAGAAATAGAATTCATTGATGGGAAATACCTGAGTGAGGACAATGCCAAAACAATAAATTGCAAAGAACCAGGGCCAGCAGGGATGGAAAAAGAGGGGGAGAACCCCTCCCCCTCTTAATTGGTCATAATTCGAACCAATTATGTCCCCGTAGAGGAGGTGTTCGACGAAAACGAATGCAAACAGCTACCCCCCCACCGAAAAACAGACTGTGCCATTGAATTAATTCCAGGCGCCACATTCCCCAAACCCAAAATGTACACCATGACCCAGAGAGAGCTGCAGGAATTACGCAAGTTTATTGACAAAAACTTGGCTTCATTGAGCCAGCGAACTCCCCTCTAGCAGCCCCGGTACTGTTCAGAAAGAAAAAAGATGGGTCATTGAGACTTTGCACGGATTATAGGGGACTGAATGCCATCTCTGTGACAAATCAATACCCACTACCATTGTTAAAGGACATGCTGGCCCAATTATCAAAGGGCAAATTTTTTACCAAACTTGACTTGAGAGAATCCTATTACAGGGTGCGTATACGGGAGGGGGATGAATGGAAAACGGCATTTAACTGCCCCCTGGGATCGTTCCAATACCGCGTCCTCCCGTTTGGGATCGCAGGAGGGCCAGGAATTTTCATGAAGCTAATTAACAAGGTCTTATATGAATTCTTGTATCGGGGAGTCATAGTCTATCTGGACGATATTCTAATTTTCTCTGAAAACCTGGAAGATCATGTAAAATTGTTATTGGAAGCCAAATTATATGTAAAGCTAGCGAAATGTGAATTTCACAAAGAGAAGCTTGACTTCCTGGGGTTTCGCATCTTACACAATGGTATGGAAATGGACCCCGCGAAAGTGCAAGCCATACTAGGATGGGAACCCCCTAGAACCCGCAGACAACTGCAAGCGTTCATCGGGTTCGCAAATTTCTACAGGCAATTTATTCATAATTTTGCGCAGATTGCACTGCCATTAACAGACTTATTAAAAACAAAAAGCAAAGGGAAGGACACAACCCCTAAACAAGCTAGCACAAAAATTAAATGGACCCCCGAATGCCAGGAAGCATTCGACAAACTAAAAGCGCTGTTCACAGCAGAGCCTATCTTGAAACACCCAGAGGTGGAGAAGCCATTCATAATACATACAGACACATCTAATAATGCAGTAGGGTCCATATTACTACAGGAAGATGGGGATAACAAATTAAGACCCTGTGCATACATCTCCAAAAAATTTAGTGAGACGGAGAAAAGATGGCACGTGTGGGAGAAGGAAGCTTTCGCCTTTTGGCACGTGCTGGCAACCTTGCATCACCTCTTAGAGGGGTCGCCTGTACTGTTCCAGTTATGGACGGACCATAAGAATCTAGAGGCGTTAAAATCCCCCAGAAAACTAAATCCAAAGCAGCTCCGATGGGCAGAATTCTTCAGCAGATTCAACTTCACGCTGAAGTACTTCCCGGGAGGAAAAAACTACTTGGCAGATGCTTTGTCCCGCCTTCCCCAACACGAGAGTAAACCTGAGGAGGTTATCAAAACCCTAATACCAGACAGCTCAGGAAATCACCACAGGCGCCAACAAAACCCGGACAAACAAGAGGGGAACATGGCTATAACACGTAGCCACGCTAAACTGAACACTTGTGAAACTGACTTTGAAAAGGAATTTCGGACAGAGACACTAACAGACTCGTGGTGGGGGAAAATAAACAAACGTTACAGGAAAGCAATGGGTTGTGGTGGCACAATGGAAAACTCTATGTACCAGAGAGCGTAAGAAAGAAGGTTTTAAATATCAACCATGATTACAAAACGGCGGGACACTTCGGGTTTGTCAAAACACTTCATTTGGTCAGGAGAAAGTTTTGGTGGCCCACGCTATGAAAGGATGTAAAAAATTACACCAAAGCTTGCCCAGTATGTGCCACCACCAAAAGAACCATAGGAAAACCTACAGGGCTGCTGCAGCCAGTTGCGAACCCATCGCAACCATGGAAACAAATCGCCATGGACTTCATTGTAGACTTACCAAATAGTAAAAAGAAAAATGCTATCTGGGTGGTCACGGATTTGTTTTCAAAACAAGCCCACTTCATTGCATGCAATGGGATCCCAGCTGCCCCAAAATTGGCCAAAATGTTCATCCAGCCCATCTACCAGGCTCACGGAACGCCTGAGCGGATTATAAGCGACCGCGGAAGTACTATCACTTCCAAATTTTGGAGGGCTTTCTTGAGCATGATTGGGTCACAACAAGGACTCAGTAGTGCGTTCCACGCTTGCACAGACGGATCGTCTGAACGGATTAACTCCATACTGGAGCAATATTTAAGGTGCTACATAAGCTACCAGCAAATTGACTGGGCGGAATTGCTACCTTTCGCTGAAGTGGCATATAACAATGCAGTGCACCAGAGCACAGGGTTTTCGCCTTTTAAAATTGCTACGGGTCAGGACTTCATAACCATCCCAGAACTAGCTGTGACCCAACAAGGGGAAGCAACAGACCCTCTACGGGCAAAGGAATGGATCACAAAAATTACTAGCAATTGGCCAATCATGCTGCAAACATTACAGGAAGCGAAAGCTGCCTACAAGAAATACGCAGACCATAAAAGAACTGCAGAATGGGACTTAAAAGTTGGTGACAAAGTATACTTATCCACAAAAAATTTACGGTCCACACAACCCTCCAAGAAACTAGCACCGAAATTCATCGGTCCTTTCCCCATAATGAAAGTAATCAACCCAGTAACGGCTGCACTACAGCTGCCGAAAGCCTTGAAAAAAGTCCACCCGGTATTTCACTTCAGCCCACTTAAGCAATACCACCCTTCCAAACAATGGCACCCCGAGAACCCTGAACCAGCATCGATGTTAGTCAACGGAGAACCACACTTCGAAATTGAAACCATCTTTGACTCCCGCTGGCACAGAGGCAAATTGCAATACTTTATGAAATGGCAACACCTTCCTGCAGGATTCAAGGAATGGGTCGCTGCACAGCACACACAAGCACCAGCACTAATCAAAAAATTTCACTGTGATTTCCCTGACAAACCCCGGTAAAACGCAATGTATAATTAACCTAATATTGTTTTTCTCGTTTCAGATAAGTTGAAGGGACACGCAAATTGGAAAATTAGCTTTTACTTAGAGACAAACTTGGGGGAGAGGGTGGAAAATCTTGGGCCGGTAGCATGTCAGAACTCTGCCAGAACTCTGTCAGAGTCCTGCCATTCAGACAGAGGACTATGTAGATTGAAGGGGGAAAAGAAACCGACGTGAACGAGACAAGCATTCCATTGCAGCGAGGCATTCACACCAACCCTGAACACTCAAGCGGCCATCAATGCTAACGACTGTCTGAGCACCCAAAACCAGGAAGACAGAACGAGGGGAAAACTCCTGGACAATGGGGAGGGAAAAGTCTATAGGGTTAAGAATGTTTAAATGTACAGAATCATGCTTACTTAATTCATTCAAGTCTTTCCTTGTGTGCTAACCTTACTGCTCCCCAATAAACCGTTTACTTCTGAACCAATTTGTGTCTGTCAATTGGTGTAAGAGAAACGTGGTTGGGACAAAGAAGTGTAGTGCCTCACAGCAGCTATGTCTCTTTTGGCATGTTTACTTTGCTGTAAATTGTTTTGATGTTACTTTTTTTTAACTTTCAGCTTTTGTTGCAAGAGCTAGGTGGTATATTATCAATCAATTAATCAATCATTCAGCTAAGAGAAGTCTTATGGAAGTTTCAAGGGCACCTATTATATATAGTCCAAGGAGTCTCAATTCAAGGTCCTCTTATAATTTATTCTTGGGTTGCATTTCATCCATTTATCCACTTATCTATCCATCCATCCTTTTAGATAATTTATATACTACCCAATTTCACAGATTCTGGGCACCTCTCATATAAATATCATTTATTATTGATTATCTAACATCGTTGTTTTCAACTTCTAGAAACCACATATATAGATTTTCTCATTATAATCTATACCTAACCTGGTCTTTCAGATCTTCCAATGGTGCACTCATTGCCACTGTAACTGAGTCCATCCACCTTGCTGCTGATTGTCCTCTTATTCTCTTTTCTTCTACCTTTCCCAGCATTAGATCCTTTTCCAGAGAGCTAGGTCTTCATGTAATGTGTCCAAAGTAGGATAATTTGAGCCTGGTCATTTGTGCCTCAAGTGAGAACTCTGGGTTGATTTGTTTGATGATGCTGTCCACAGTATTCTCAGGAGTCTTCTCCAATCCTGAAGCTCAAAGGCATCAATACTCTTCCTATTCTGTTTCTTCAAAGTCCAACTTTAACTTCCATAGAGTGTCACAGGGAATGCCATGGCTTGCACAATTTTGATCTTTGTAGGTATAGACACATCACAGCATTTGAATATTTTTCCAAGGCCTTCATGGCTGCTCTACTAAGTGCTAGTTGCAGCATATTTCTTGACTGCTTGTTCCTCTACTGTTGATGGTTGATCCTAAAAGGCAGAAGCTATCCATCACTTGGATATGTTAATTATCACTTCTAAGGCTGGTGGTTGTACCTGTTGTCATTAGACTACTTGTGGTCTACTTGTTGTCCTCTTTATATTTAATTTTTGTCCCATTTTTTCACTTTGCTTGTTAACTTTTACTCCTAGAGCTGACAGATGCTTTGCATTTTCTGCTATCAGGGTAGTGTCACTGGCATAGCAAAGATTATAGATGTTTCTTCCTACAATTTTAAAACCATGCTCATCTTCTTCAAATCCAGATCCCTTTAATATATATTCATCATATAGTTTGAATAAATAAGGGGAGAGTATATACCCTTGTTGATCAAGGGCTAAATGGATGGGTTTGTGGAATGGTGTTGTGCTCAACAGCAGCTTGGTTCCCACATTTGTCCTGGTTCAGCAATTAAAATAAAACACATCTATGCAGTGAATAATACATGATAGGATATTTCAAACCAGAAGGGCTGTCACACAAATGTTGGCCTAAAAAGAAATGTTATTCACTGCCCAAGAAGACAGTACAAGATCAAGTAATCTTAAATTACAGGAAGATGGATTTAGGCTGAATATTAGGAAATAAGAGGATTTTGACACAATAAACCTGTCAACTGGTCCTTCCTCCCTCCCTCCCTCCCATAGTAGAAACATCATCCTGTGTCAAAAATAAAGCAAAACAGGCTTCTTAGTTTGAGAGGTGGCATAGAACTATAGATCCTCCATAATTAGTGTTGTGGCAAAAACAAGCAAACAAATCCTGAATGGCAGGTGTCCTCTGTGCAAGTGAGAGGAGCTTATTTGTAGCTGAAGCCCAAATGATGCTGATAGCAAGCCTGGCGACAAGATACAAAAGGGGGCTTGCCTTCAGTACACTTAAATGAATCATTGGAAACTGGTAGATCACTGCCTTTACTTTACCAGCAGTCTCCCTGAAGTGTCCTAGATTGCTTGAATGTCAAGACTGATGTCAGGAGGAGAGGAAACAACTAAAGAGTACTTTAGGCTGCTTCAGCAGTGGGTTAAAATAAGTTTTTGAGGTATCTTCAAGCTGGGGTAAGCAGGATACAAGGATGAGCTGTAAGCCAATCTGTAACAGTGAGGAGACTTTCTGGACTTTGGAGATACAGTAATCCAAAGTGGACACAGAAAAAGCCTACTTTTGTACTCCCACCCCTCTAACATCCCAAGAGATGGTCTGTGGCTTGAATCATGTCAACTGGATTTCTATTTTCTCAGTAGAAACGTTTCACTCCTTATCCAAGGAGCTTCTTCAGTCTGAAGAAGAGACTGAAGAAGCTCCTTGGATAAGGAGTGAAACGTTTCTACTGAGAAAATAGAAATCCAGTTGACATGATTCAAGCCACAGACTGTTCCACCTGGATGACTGAGAACCTTCATCGACATATCCCAAGAGATGGACATTTTATTGCTGTCACTTAGGACTGCTTTGGAAATGATGTTAGATTCTGTTGACAACTTTCAATTTGTCAAAGAGGTAAATGTGTTACATTTAACCCATTGAAAGTTGCATTAATGGCAATAGGGATGTGCAGGGGGGGAATGGGCAAACTTCTCCATTTCTGGAATATTATATATTAAAATGTATTAATATGTATGGGGAATGTCTAAATAAGCCTTTCATTTGTAGCTTTATGCAAATGGGCTTTCCTTCTTCAGACATCCATGTTCAATATGTTGACATTGGGAAGCAAGTGATGTTAAGGGCAGGCTTCTTTCGTTCAAAGAAAACTTGACTGTGTATAAAAGATAAAAGAAGGCCATGCTAGGTGGTTGGAAGAATTGCTTCTGGATGAAAAGAAACACTTGATGGGTAGTCTGTAGCCTTTAGATGCTGTTGACCTACAGCTCATAGCAACCACAATCAGCATGACCAATTGTGAAGGAAATTGAGAGGATATTAAAATTCATCAAAAGCTGCAGGGCCACAAGGATCTCCACTCTGACAGGGCTTCATAGGGATAGTACTCAATCAGCAGTAGGCATCTTCAACATGGCATAATCTTTCTAAAATTGAGAACTAGTTCAAAGTTTATAGCCCCTTTGTGCATGCTGCTGAAAAACTCTGCTACATAATGGCACTTACGTGAAAGCCAGAATAAAAGGCAAGGGCCTTTCAAAGGCACATAGAGAAAATTTATTGCCCTGCACATTGCAAATGATTTTTCCCTCCTCGTGGCTGACTGTTTAGGCTTTTCTTTGAAAGAACAGAATCTTCTTTTCCTCCTCATCTTCCAATTAATTTTATTTTGATATGGTGCGAAAGATAGTTATTCTTTCCTTTTAAAAAAAGCAACACAGAATTACTCCTGAGGACATATTTTAATGCAGAGAGCACTGGATAATAAATTATTCTTTGCGTACTGTTAGGATCCCCTGTGCATCCATCTCTGCATTTAATGCCTTGTGAGTTTTTTTCCCCCTGAAATCAATCCATGGCTTTAGTAAATCATATATCAGGCAACATGGTGTCCACAGGAATTTACAAATGTAATGACAAAAATTATAGTGAAATAACAGAGCTTTAGGTTAATGAGTCAAGTGGTAATTTCTCTACTTTGGTCCCCAAGAACAACTCAGTTGTTATCACACAGAGGTGCAAAGTGTATTAACAAGTAGCTGTAGATGGTAACTGCACAAGTGCAACTCTGCAGTTTGCATAATTATAATACCCCCTGCCTTTTTCTGAATTATAATTCTTCTAATTTGTAATTGAGAAGCAGTGTGAGTAACAGAGTGACAAGATAAGACTGTGGGAATCCAGGATCAAATAATTTTTCAACTCTGGAACTCCCTAGTGAACATGGCTAAAAACTGGAGAGAGGAAAATCACCATGAACATCTTGCTGGAAATAGGTTTTAAATATGCAAAAGAATGCACGTGTTCAGCATTTTCACAGTGTATCAGCAAAATCATTGTCCCATGGAAACCTGAAACTGATTTCATGGGAGTGATGAGTTTATGAATTGTGTCTTATAGAAAGGCACATTATTCCATCTAAATGAATTTACAGAAATCTACTAAAATTCCTTAATATGTGAAAGTATACTAGATTTATAGATATACATTGCCTTTTTTTAATGCATCCCTGTGTGTTCACTTTATTGGTTTCTGCTTCCAACTATCACTGTTTGTCATAGTTACAAACTTCTGTAGATTTATGTAAAAACTTATATTGAATCTATAACATATTTTTGAGTGATATTTCTTAATTAAGGACATAGGACTATGGAACTATTTTCAGTTCCTCTAGGCACTGTATATAAAGTTTATCTTCCTTCCTTCCTTCCTTCCTTCCTTCCTTCCTTCCTTCCTTCCTTCCTTCCTTCCTTCCTTCCTTCCTTCCTTCCTTCCTTCCTAGGGTGTTTATGTTAATATGCTTGTATGCATGTGTGTGTGTGAGTGTGTGTGAGTGTGTGTGTGTGTCTGTGTATACACACACACACATACACGCACACATACACACACACACACACACAAACACATATGTAGAGTACTTCTGCCTTGCTCCTTTTGTGGCTATTTAAAATACATGATTCCAGTCCAATTATTTATTCATATCTTTGGCTGTTTTGGCCAGTTAATCATATTGGAAAATTGCAGTATGCAGGGGACATGGAAAATGTTTACTTGTATTTGTTCCTTTACATTTAGCTGATACAAACATTTGATTTTTTTTTTAAATAAATGCTTATCTGGATTTTAATCAAAAGCATTACACTTGTTGTGAATAAGTTGGGAAGTCCTGTTTTTTCATATTTTTGTCCTCCCACAGCAGCCTGCCAGGTAGCGTAATATGCTGACTATAGATAATAACACATTTATTCTTTTGAAGTTCAGTATCAGCAGAAAATATGGTTGGGAAAATGCTAGAGACTATCAAAGGGCCATACTGTTAATATTTTTTACATTTACCAAGTGGATTCTTGTTTTATTTTTTTCCTTCTGCCATTGGGAAAAAAACCTAGGCAGCTGGGGAATAATAAGAGGAACCTCAGCACTCAATTCTATTTCATACTATGCAGCTGATGCATGTATTTGCAACAAAAGAATTCTAGCATTCCTATGACAGTCTGAGTTCCATTGTAGGAGGAGCGGGCATAGTATTACAGTGGTTCTTCTTCTTTCTCTGTGGCCAGTTCCAGTCAGTGTTCATAATGTGGGAGAGGTTGAGCCCACTGTCCCTGATTTACAGGGTGCCTCAGGGCTTGCTGCTCTTGTTTAACATGAGACAATTGGGGGAGCTCATGTGTCGGTTTGGGGCCAGGTGTCATTAGTACACTGATGATGCTCAACATCTTGAACTCTGGCTGATCAAGTGATGCTGTCATGGTCTTTTCCCAGTGCCTGGAGGCTGTTGGAGTTTAGATGGGGAGGAATAAAAGGAAAAGGTTCCCCCCGCACATTTGTGCAGTCATGTCTGACTCTAGGGGCCGGTGCTCATCTCTGTTTCTTAGCCGAAGAGCCAACTCTGTCCGAAGACGCTTCCACGGTCATGTGGCCGGCATGACAAGCACGGAACGCTGTTACCATCCCACCAAGGTGGTACCTATTTATCTACTTGCATTTGCATGCTTTCGAATTGCTAGGTTGGCAAGAGCTGGGGCGAGTGCGGGAGCTCACTCCATCACGTGGGGCTAGGGATTTGAACCTCCCAACTTGTGATCTTCCGATCGACAAGCCTGGCATCTTACAGGCTCAGGCTCAACCCTAGTAAGACTGAGTGGCTATGGGTGCTTCGTCCTCTCAATTCTGGGGACTTCCCACTCCTGGCCCTGAATGGGCTTGCATTATCCATTGTGCACCTTCACATCTACATTCTGCGGATCTTCCTGGACTCTCAGTTCCTGCCTGAGGAGCAGGTGGCAGCTTATGCTCAGGAAGTCCTTTGCACTGGTTCAGCTTGTGCACCAGTTGTCCCCACTCCTGGATTGAGAGGCCTTTGTCAGGGTCACTCACTGGTGGACTATTGCAATGTACTGTACATAATGTTGTCCTTGAAAACCACCTGGAAGCTGTAGTTGGTCCAGAATGTGGCAACATAAACAGCAATGGGCAAGCCTCACTATGCCCATATAAAACCCTTACTGCATGAGCTGCACTGGTTGCCAGTTGGCTTCTAGGTACAATTCAAGGTGCTAGCCATCACCTATAAAGTCCTATATGGCATAAGGCCTATCTATTTTAGGGATCACCTGTCTCTTGTACAGTCTGCCTGTCCTGTTCACTCCACCAGGGCCAGCTTGTTTTGGGTTAGATGGTTGCTGTGCTTTTATATAATGTAATGTGCTCATATTTTGTATAATGTTGTCTTTTCTTGTGAAGTGGCCCAGAGTTGTTGTGGAGTTGGGTGGCCTAGAAATTTGGCAAATAAAAGTATTGGGGAGGCCAGTACAGTGCTTCAGATTCAAAGGCATAACAATGCTTCAGAGTACATGGGGATGTGCCTTTAGCATGGAGTTTGTGACTCCATGCACCAAATGGGCCTTTACCTGGGACCATGCTGCAGCTGCAGGGGGTAGCCATGTGCTCTAGGGAAAAGATGCAGCCGTTTACAGGAGTGCACTTCTAGAGTGGCTTTCTACCTTTGAATTCGGTAGTATAAAAATCAGTATGTGTGATTCCTGCAAAGAGATAGGCAGTGGGGTTTAAGAGGCCTAGGGGAGCCCCCAGCAAATTAGGACTTGCAAAGTTATATAGCTAGATTGATAAGCAACAACACAAAATTGTACCAGATGAGAAAAATGACTTTCCCCCCCCCTGCCATTTTGCAGTGCAGATTGACAACAACTGCACCACCCCATTCTATACACCTGAATAGTAATAATAATAAAGGTTTACAGAAAGGTGGCACAACTTATCCATAGATATCAGGCCTTTGAGATAGGCAAGGTCAAGAAACAGACATGGCAGGGTTAAAGGAATGCTCTTTATTTTTGTAAGGTAGATCTTGAAAGCCTATCAAGGTTTCTCTCTGCCCCATCTTCTACCCAACAAAATCAAGGCAGGATTATTTTGAGTTTCTTTCTCACACTTTCCTCTTTCTCAAGATTGTATAATCTTTTTGAATGTCCTCCCCTGCCCCATGGTGTGCTTATTCCTTCCTCATTCCAAAATCTAAGTTCCTTCAGAATAGGACAGAAGGTCAGAATTCCTGCACAGCTGTTTTTATAAATTAAACAATTCTGCTCTGTATTTTTGTTCTTTAGTTGGAAGCCCAGTTGCCACGTGTGAGCCCAGCAGCAGAAGCAGCACCACAGTCCAGGTTCCTGCCTCCTTACCTGATCCTGAGATTGTTTGCCCAGCAGTGGTGAGGCCAGGGAAAGGAGGCACGGGAAGGTTGTGGAAAGAGGGTGCATGCGTGTGTGTGTGTGCGCGCGCATGTACAGATTACTTGCTCAGCGTAATCGCGTGCGCACACACATACACACACACATGCACCCCACAACCTCTTTCTCCAGCCTCCCCATGACCAAATGCACCCACACCTGTTGCAGGGAGGCTGGAGAAAGAGGGTGTGGGGTGTGTGTGTGTGTGTGTGTGTGCATCTGATCGGGCTTGGCCGAGGGAGGAGAGTTGTTGGGCCACTGAGCAGGAGAAGCTGGCTGTGCTCGGCTGCTTCAGCCACGCCACTCTGCCCCTCGCCGCCCGCTGAAGCCCCCCAGGGTGGCCGCTCCTGCTTCTCCTGCTCGGCGGCCCGACAACTCTCCTCCCTCGGCCAAGCCCGATCAGATGCACACACATGCACACACTCACAGGACAGACTGCCCTGGCAGGAGCTGGCCATGCTGGGGGGCTTCAGCGGGTGGCGAGGGGCAGAGTGGTGTGGCTGAAGCCCCTCAGCACGGCTGGCTCCTGCTGAGGGCAGTCTGTCCTGTGAGTGTGTGTGTGTGCATCTGATCAGGCTTGGCCGAGGGAGGAGAGTTATTGCCACTGCCTCCGCCGAGCAGGAAAAGTAGGAGCCGGCTACGCTGGGGGGCTTCAGCCACACCACTCTGCCCCTTGCCACCCGCTGAAGCCCCAAGCCCCAAGCCCGATCAGATGCACATACACACACTCACACACTCACAGGACAGACTGCTCTGGCAGGAGCTGGCCATGCTGGGGGGCTTCAGCGGGTGGCGAGGGGCGGAGTGGTGTGGCTGAAGCCTCCAAGCACGGCCGGCTCCTGCCGAGGGCAGTCTGTCCTGTGAGTGTGTGAGTGTGTTTATGTGCATCTGATTGGGCTTGGCCAGGGGAGGAGAGTTGTCAGGCCGCCGAGCAGGAGAAGCAGGAGCCGGCCACCCTGGGGAGCTTCAGCAGGCAGCTGTTCCCCGGCTGATGATGGTGCTGTGTGCACAGTGTGTGTACTCCGGCATCCCCCAAACACACCAGCTCTGCCACACCATTTACTGCTAGAAGAAAAAAAAAACCTTTAAAAATCGGGAAAAAAAATTAAAATCTGACCCAATCACGCTGATGGGGGTGGGGTTTGCAGGCGGGAGCCAATCGTGTGGGGCGGGGGCGGGGTTTGCAGGTGGGAGCCAGTTGCGTGGACTGGGGGGCGGGGTTTGGAGACTGGCATGGTGGCATAAGACCCTGTCCAATTTTGCCATCCCAAAAGTCCCGTTTTTGTCTGAAGGAAATATGGTCAGCCTATTTATTAAATCAATTTATATGGCTGCCCATCTTGCAGATGCAACTCTGGGTGGCTCACAATGCATTAGAAACAAGAAAAAGAACAATATCAATGAAACTTAAAGAACGTACAATGGATGCAGAGAATAAACCCAAAACAATATGCAGAACAACCAGGTTACCTCCCGACGCTCATGCTCTGGAGCACATCCAGGTCTTCACTGCTTTGTGAAAGGCAATAGTTCTGCTAGAATTGTTCCATAATTCAACACAGATTAACTGCTGCATGTGAGTCAGATGTGGGCAAATAAGAATGACAACTGATCTATATAAGAAAACTCTAATTGATCAAGAGGGATGATGAATTTAAAGTGTATTTTTATTGTATTTTGGATTTGATACTATGGATATGAATCAATGGTACAAATGTTATTGGTCCATGTTTCATTCAAAATATGCAGGAGGGGGGAAAAGGATGTCAAATGCGGCAATAAAGCAACAGCCACTTTCATAATGAAGGTATATGTATAAAGTAGACATGCTTAGGATTTCCTGCAGAATCAGAGACTTTCATTAAAATGACAAAAGCAGCATTGCAAAGCTCTGTCACTGTTACATGTGTGTGATGTTATAGTGTGTACACAAAAAGGGTAGAGTTTGTGTTGTGGCAGTGTGATGGTGCTGTTGTCATTTGTTCTCCAGACAGCCCCTGTGGACACCACTGGATGAGCAATGTCTCTGTGTCACCTTTTGCATGTGCTCTGGTCTGCAAAGAATCAAGGCAAAGCTGTCAGCTTGACCAACAATCTCACCATAAAGGAAGAGACTACTCCCTTTTGTCATTGTGCTTTCAGGAGATAGTTTGTTTGAAGTTTAATCAAAATGAACCACTATTTTGAATGAAATTTGCATTAGAATAGGTGTCCCTCTAGCTTGTGGAAGAAATTCAAACCCATGCTTTGTTTATATGTCTTAGCAACGAAGAATTTTTAATTAAAAACCACTTGCTGGGGGGAAGGAGGCGCAAGAACATGCCAACTTCCCAAATTTGATAATGTACCAATGTTCAACAAATTCAGTGCGGTATTTATAATATCAGTTAAAATTTTGGCAGCCATCGGCAAACCCTGAACATTATTTTGTTCATACTCCCTTCTTTATCAGTTCACAAACCAGTTTCAATTTCTCACAAACTGGTTTCAATTTCTTTCCATGTCCTCATAACTTGCTAACTTCAACATGTATCCACACTGCTTCTCAAGAAATTTAAAGAACTCAACATGTCTTAAGTAGGCAAGATAGTCTGGCTTCTTTACTAATCACTTCCACAACACTTTTCCACAAGATGTAAATGACCTTGCTGAAGACCGAGGTGAGATAGCAAATGCAAGTGGTGTTGGGAGTTAAAGGTCAGAAATATCTGAAGATCCACAGGTTGTCCAATGTATATATTTCAATGTTAAGATATATTTCAATTTTTATAACAAAAGAAATTAAAAGCAAGATGTCTGATTTGTCTTCTCAGTAAACAGACATTGGAGACCTTATTTTATTGCCTTTCTACTAAACCATTTGATTTATATGTCTGTAGCTTGAATCATGTCAACTGGATTTCTATTTTCTCAGTGGAAACGTTTCGCTCCTTATCCAAGAAGCTTCTTCAGTCTTCAAGACTGAAGAAGCTTCTTGGATAAGGAGTGAAACGTTTCCACTGAGAAAATAGAAATCCAGTTGACATGATTCAAGCTACAGACAATTCCACCTGGATGACTGAGAACCTTCATAGACATTTGATTTATATTACTAGAAGTCAAATCTTGTTGTTGATTAGAACAATACCATTACTTCCCAGTGGCAAGAAAGTTAGAACTATCTCTCTGTATCGTTCCAATTTTAGCATATGTGCTGCCGAAGCGAGCACGAAATTTAGAACTATCTCAAAGTTGTATTTAAAACTCTCTTTAGAATTTAGGAAAAGGCAAAAACAAATTTAGATTCTGATCCTTTGCTTCTTCTCCCATTCCTCCATCACTCATTTTTTAAACATGGGGAAAATCAATAGAAGGAATAAGAAAATAGTTTTATAGAATTGGAGATTTAATTATAGATGGCAATGCTATAATATCTGAATATATTTTGCGAAAGGAATGAATAAAGTATCAACCTGGTTTCAGATTAGTCAAATTAAGTCACCCCTTAGATTATAATAATATCATTTTGAGAAGGCTGTATATCTATTTCATTGAATAGAAAGACCATCTCATTGGTATTATAGAAAGCTGTTTGACTAAATATAGCAGGTTTTTCTTGAAAGTTTTAAAAACTTTGAGATTATTTAGATTTTGAATAGAACTGTGCGGAGCTTTGATGGAGTGCCTTGATGTGTTGAAGTTTCAATCAAATCACCCAGTTGAAGCAGAGTTTGCAAACTAAAGTGAGTGACTTCCTCAAAGCAATCGATCAGATCAACTTCAAAGTATTTCATAGTCTTTGTAAGTGCTTTGCAGATTCGGTGGCTTTGCCACTGCTACTGGGATTGTTAGGAAACAAACCATGTTGCAATGCCATTTCCATATATAGACAGTGGTGTGACGGACTGATACTAATAGGAACAGCTGGCCAATGAGCTAGCCATCTCATTAAGCTTTTCTCTCTATCAGAGTTTTTTTAGGGTGGCAAGGTTAACATTGATTGATTGATTGATTCATTGATTGATTGATTATGTGCCATCAAGGTGGTGTTGACTCTTAGTAAACACATATAGACCTCTGCAGGATGATCTGTCCCCACCCTGGCCCATCAGGTCTCCCAACAGTGCACCTATTGCTGTTGTAATTGAGTCTATCCATGTTGCTGCTGGTCATCCTCTTCTCTTTCTTTCTACCTTTCCCAAGGGCTTTTCAAGGGAGCTAAATCTTTGCATAATGTGCCCAAACTATGATAATTTGAACCTGGCCATTTGTATTTTGAATGATAATTCTGGACTGATTTGTTCTATGATCTATTTGTTTGTTTTCCCAGCTATCCATGGTATTCTCAAGAGCCTTCTTGTATACCAAAATTCAAAAGTGTCAATATTATTTCTATCCTGCTTCTTCAAAGTCCAACTTTCATTTTCATAGAGAGTCACTGGGTAAAACCATTGCCTACACAATTCCAATCTTTGTATGTATAGATAAATCCCACCATCTTAATAACTTTTCCAAGGCCTTCATTGCTACTCTAGCAAGTATTAGTCTGTGGCATATTTCTAGACTGCTGTTGATAGTTGATCCTAAAAGGCAGAAGCTATCCATCATTTCAATGTCTTCATTGCCAGTTCTAAGGCTTGCTGCTGTACCTATTGTTATTGGTTTGGTTTCCTTTATATTGAATCATAGTCCTATTGTTTCATTGTGTTCCTTCACTTTCATTACTCGAGCTTGCAGATCATTTGCATTTTCAGCTATTAGGGTTGTGTTATCAGCATAGCACAGGTTACTGATGTTTCTTCCTCCAATTTTGAAACCACATTAATTTTTTCAATCCAACCTCCCTCTTTGGGAGGGGTGGAAGAGGAAATACTGCCAGGTTTTCAAGATAATAGTCTACATCAATTAAGTAGAGTGTTAGTATTTCAGGGAGCAGGGAGACCTGAATTCTAATCCTCCCTTAGACACAAAGCCAACTGGGTGACCCTGGGCCCAGTTATTTTCTCTCAGCACTAGGAAGTGCTGAGCTCTGCACTAGGAAAAAGGCAACGGGAAACCACTTCCAAAAATGCTACAAAGGTTACCAAGGTTGGGAGTGGGGAAGTTAGTTGAGCCAGGGTGGTTGGTTGCTGGTATCCTTGGTTGCCATAGTATGTTGTTTATCCTTATCTTTGTTAAATGTTTTATTCATTGGTTTAAAATGTTGTTAGCCATCCATAGTTGTGTTTCTGAGATGGGCACCCATATAAATCGAAAGAATGAATGAATGAATGAATGAATGAATGAATGAATGAATGAATGAATGAAGTTGCCAGGAGTGAAGACTGATGTGAAAGCAGTAAGTAAGTAAGTAAGTAAGTAAGTAAGTAAGTAAGTAAGTAAGTAAAGCAGCAAAACATTTAGCATTATAGAGCATTAATGAATGTGAGTCTTATTTTTATTGGCTAACTGACAGAGTGGCTGTGGATTGATGGCCTCTCGGGTTCCAGGAAGTTGTCATCTTTGGTCCTGGATGGGGTAGCACTGCCTCATTCAGAGCCAGTGCGGAACTTGGGGGTCCTCCTGGACTCACGTCTCCTGCTTGAAGAGCAGGTGGCAGCCGTGGCCAGGAGGGCCTTTGCGCAACTTTGGGTTGTGTGCCAGTTGCGCCCATTCCTGGATCGAGATGCCCTCCGAACAGTCACCTATGACCTTGTCATCTCCCATATAGACTACTGCAATGCGTTCTACATGGGGCTGCCCTTGAAGGGTATCCGGAAGATTCAGCTGGTCCAGAATGCGGCCACGCGGACAGTTATGGGTGCTGTAAGATCGGCCCATATAACACCTCTGCTGCGCAAGCTGCATTGGGTACCAGTTTGTTTCTGGGTCCAATTCAAGGTGTTGGTTATCACCTTTAAAGCCCTATATGGCATGGGACCAGGTTACCTGAGGGACTGTCTCATCCCTGGAACATCAACCCGCCCCACTTGGTCATGCAAAGAGGGCATGCTAAGGATCCCATCGGCAAAAGATTTCCATCTAGTGGGATCCAGGAGGCATGCCTTCTCTGAAGTACCACCCGCCCTTTGGAATATCTTGCCCCTGGAGCTGAGGTGAGTTTCTTCGCTCCCGACCTTCCGGAAAGACTTAAAGACCTGGTTCTGCCGCCTGGCTTGGGACGGGAATGCCAATAGTTCCTCTTGGGAGTGGCTGGTGCCATGAAACCTGCCTTATTATAAACATCTAAAGGGACGCGGTGGCTCAGCAGGTTAAAACAGCTGAGCTGTAGGCTGCCGATCAGTAGGTCGGCAGTTCGAATCCTGCGCGACGAGGTGAGCTCTTGTCGCTAAGTCCTAGCTCCTGTCAACCCAGCAGTTTGAAAGCCTCGCAAGTAGATAAATGGGTACCACCTTAAAGTGGGCTAATTTGCTGGCGTCCTGTCGGGAAGTCGGCTCCACTGGAGGAGAGGATCGGAGGAAGATCAAATGCCGGTGGTGACGACGGACCCGGATGTGACAGCTACAGGACATCAGCAGCCGGCTCAAGGCATCCTGGGAATTGTAGTCCAGAGCCTAATAGAGTCGGTTCCCTTACCCCTCTCCCTTCACGTGCTGTGCATTTGTATATTTGAAATTTGGTGTATAATTGAACTGTATATATATGATTGTAAGCCGCCTAGAGTCCTCCACTAGGGAGGGGATAGGCGGGGTATAAATATCACTTAAATAAATAAAATTAAAAAAATAAATCTTTTTCTTTGGATTTTATATATAAATTATTGTTGCTGTAATTTTATATTTTTAACTTATTGTTATTCATCGCCCAGTGTCCCCAGGTATGGAGGAGATGGGTGGTGATACAAATTTAAATAATAAATAAACAAATAAGCGGCTTTTAAATTAATTGCATCTGTATTTCTTTGAAAGAGGGAAAACAACTATAAAGAAAAATAGTATTTTACAACAGAACCCCTTTAGAAGATGGATGCTTTAATATAAGAGTAGACACCTCTTCTAAGATAATGCTGGGCATTGGAATTTTTAATAAGTTATATTACGAATCATCTTGCTCGATTATTCTGAACTGTCGTTTTGGTAAGTGATAATGTTTTTGTTTCATTAATCTAACAAATGAATTTATTACATTTTGTAGCCTTAATTAATTCATTTGCTTACAGTGAATGTTTTTATCATCCATCATGACATATGTTTATGTGACAAATAGAACTGTATGAACAGCAAAAGTGAGAGCAGAAACTGTCGTTAACTTGTAATTGAGAATATCCATGTGAAAGGAAACAAGTAGGAATTTTGAAAGCATTCAAATGGCTATGCATAATTGATTGAAAGTGGGAAAAATGCCATTATTCTGAATAGACCTTACAATGAACATATCTACATCTTAGAGCTATGTCCATTCATCCTAACTTGTTTTATTTATTACACACATTCCTATTCCGTTCCAGCCCAAGACTCTGGGCAGTCTACATAGAAGAGATTTAATATTATCTGATTCCTTTAATCAGTAGGACCTCTGCAGTGAGGTTATGTTAAGAAAATTTAGGATGTCCATCACAATCAAATCACAGTTTTCTATAAAATAAATCTGAGTATTTTCTTTTATCAATAAATTATTTATTTTATATAAGCATTTTGTCCAACTTTTCTAATTCAGCTGCATCCCTCAGGGTGGCTTTTTGAGTGCATTTTTATCATACTCTGCTATCCTTTTCTTTGAGATGGCTTAAGAACAGATTAGGGATACGCAGGTGGATTCACTCCAATGTTTCTAAACGTCTCCCGGAAGCATGGCCAACGTCTGCCTATCCTTGGAAGAGATTCATGAATTGTGGTAAAGAATAGATGTATTATTAAAAGCTTCACAGCTCCATTATCTGTGGGTTTTCTGTTTGATATTCTGTAATTACTTTTCACATTTATTGTGCAGTTGTTGTTTTTTACAGCATCTAACCCAATGGCAAAATGTATAATGCATAAATCATAAACGGTTGTGGACTCTCCACAATTTATTTAAGCATATTATAATGAGCCAAAACACTACGTCTCCATCTAAAAGCTGTAGGTATTTAGAGTTTTTGTTAACTTTAGAGGATTTCTTTGCAGGAGATATAATATTGATAAATTTAATATGAAATACTAGCAAATTTTGAAAACACATTATTAAATCATAGTTTTCTTCAAATGAAAAGCCAGTGATGAAAAATTAGTGTAGCCAATCAAATCTATGATATCCCCTTACTGCCTCCAAAACATATTGAAATCAATTCTGTTCATGCAGCACAAGTGTCATTTAAATGGAGGATTTTTTCCCCTAGTGAAAGTAAAATCTAATGGTGCTTGCCAGGTTCATATGCTGAAGTACGATTGTCCTTATTACCTTGAAGAAACATTTTAAACTTTAATCTGTAATGTCCCTCAAGTACCAATGTATGAAAAAGTTAAAGCATGCTTTACATTGCATTATATTAGCAGAAGAGAAATATAATTTGACAAAATTGCTGGAGCATATTCAAGGCAAGAAATAAATTTTCAATATTGGTTCTAATCCTGTTGCCTAGGGATACTAAGAGGAAAAAAATATTTAAATGGGTTTGGATTTGCTTTGGAAGCATAAGCAAGAGATTAAAATAATCTTCATAAGGATACTGCAACTGTGATTCCTGCCCCCTTCTTCAAATAACTTTCAAATTGTTATTCTGTACATCAAGTCCAAGCCTAGATAGTAGCATGTCTTTACATGGCACATTGTTTGAAATATTAACTTTAGTAATGAAGATCTCTTTTCCATTGGAAAGAGGAAGAATAATGACTCATAAAAGCTCATGTATCATGATATAACTTCCCATCATCTTACATTCTCAATGCCATTCACACCATATCTCGTGCACCGTCACTCCCTAGCTATGTTCTGGAGAAGAGAGTAGCCATATTTCAGCTTATAAGAGAAAGCAAAGATTTATCAGATCAAATAAGTGAAGCACTACAATAAAAAATGACAGGCTTCTCAAGACTACCAGCAGTTATTCCTTCCTGTTAATTTACATGGATACAAATAATATTGGTAAAAGCAGCTACAGTGATGTCAGCGTGGACTAAAAGAAAGAACTTCAGGACTGAGCTGATGTTCTATCTATTGTTCTGGTCCATGAAATAGATGAAAAGAAAAGAAAAAGAAAAATGCTGCAGATGAATAACTGCCTGTGCATCAAGGAAGATATTTGGTTTCTGCGAGCATTGTCTGAGTCATCAGGCTGACAAAACAGTAGTTTGAGATGAGTTGCACCTCTCAAGGACTGATATAAATGTCCTTGGCTGTTCTTTTACTTTTTCTTTCTTTCTTGCACTTTTAGCTCTCTTTTTTATTTATTTCTTTTTCTTTTTTCTTCCTTACTCTGTATTAGTTTATATTAGTTTTTAACTTAGTTTTTAAAACTTTTAATAAAATATTTTTAAAAATGTCTTTGGCTGCAGGTCCTCCAAAGATGCATGAAGTAGTATGTTGGGATACTTTATATACCCAGATGTTGGAAAATTCTACCAGGTCTGGTCTTTCCAGGAAATTCCTGATTTTTCTTGCTGATTGATGTCTTATTCAGAGGTAGAAGAAGATACAAGTGGATCAGCTCTTTTGGATTTGGTATGAATCAGTAAGAAAGACTTAGTTCAGGAAATAGTAGAACTGGGGTTATATGGGGTGTACAAAATAAATTCGATAAATAAATAAAATAACACTGGAATCTTTGATTTTAAGGAAAATTAAACCTAAACAAAATCAAATACATGTATTTGATCTTAAGAAAGAATATTTTAATAAACCAAAAGGAATAATAAAAGGATTCAGTAGCAAGAGAAGCTAATGGGGAAAAAAAAGCTCAAGATGGACTGGAATTAAAAGCACAATTGCAAACAATTATAATGAGGGAAAAAAGTGGCCGGCAGCAGAAGAAGCCAATGTGGCTGCACAAGAAATCTTAGTGAAGATTTGAAAAAGACGAATAAAAAGATTATATTGGAGATGGAAAGAGAGCCAAGTCAGCAAAGAAGAGATCAGGCAGCTAGACAGGAAGTATAGAGATGATGCCATAAAAGCACCATCAATAAGCTGAGGTTGGTGAAGGATGCTAAGAACAACACAAAGAGCTCCTTTAGGTACATTCAAAATCAAAGGGGAAAAATCAGTATACTACCTGCTGAATTAAAGCAACCAAGTCTAAAACTAGACTATATATCAAATTATTTTTGATAAATGTAGATGAGTGAAGGAGGACAAATATCTACAAAAAGAGTGGAAAGAAGCAGGATCCAGGGAACTACAGATCAATCAGCCTGACATTTATTTATTTATTTTTGGTCAAAGTTTTTATTATTTTTTAAAACAAATCTATAACCCTATAAATCCTAATCTAAACCATAAGAAAAGAAAAAAAAAGAAAAGAAATCATATTAGTCTCATTATCAATCCAATTAAATATTCTTAATTTTTATAAATTGTCTGCCTTTATAATTAACAATCTTAACAATCTTAACCCTAATTATACTTAAAAACAATATAAAATATTACCAGAACTTGTCAATACCTTTTAAATCTTAGAAATCAAAAATCCTGTAAATCATGTTAACCTCATTATCAGTCCAATTAAATATTCTTAATTTTTTACCCCTCCTCAAAATATACCAGGGCATTTAAATATTTCACCATTACACCAAAAGCATTTTTTTTACAAAGATACAACAGTCCAACAACCCCCAAAGATACAAACTTTCCAGCGAAAGAGAAAAAAAACTCCCACATAACTTACTCTTTTTTCCCATAACATTGATTGAAATAATCATAACATTTCCCCAGCTTGGCAGTTCCTTGTGCAATCTTAAGGTTAAACAATCATTTTAACCCCATAAACACCAATCCAGAGTTTTCAGCTGAGAATATTTCAGTTTCCCTCACAGCAGTAAAATCGCCATCTTTTCCAATGTCGTCTTCTTCTTCCATCATAGTATTTTCATATAGTTGTTAAAGTTTAGCTAGAATCTCATCTCGAATGTCCCAAACAGTCTGTATAATAATTTGACAACCCTTTGAAAAAGTATCTTCTTGCTGACAACGTAATTCTCCGAAATTTTCTTTAAAACCTTCCATTGTTCAAACAGTAAATTATAGCACACCCTAAAGAGTTAACTCATAAAAATAGAGGTTAATGAATTAATCCAAAAATAACCAAAGAAAATATACTAGCAGACAGCTCGAAAAAAGTAAACAGAAAGCCAAAAGTTTAGAATGAGAAATCGAAAACAACGTGTAGAAAAAACACTCCGACCTTCAAATTCAGCAACGAAGATAACAACAGAAAGGCAATATTACAGCTCTCAATATAACCCAGATGGGGAAAAAAGCCAAAACCTTTTTTTATATAGTTAAAAATCTCCAAAAATAACTATATTCAAGAAGAGATTCCGCTTTTTCTTACTATAAAAAGCTTATCTTAAGGTATAAAACTTAAAAAAACAAATTGGGTGCTTAAGAAATGGGAAGGCAAGACTTATTTCCCCTTGAAGGGGGTGCAAACGTGGGTCAGAAAGAGATGGAATCCCAGCCTCCCAGTGTAGTCTTACCGCTCGATCACAGACGCTGTCAAGATCTCCTGGCTACAACTCACCGTCTGGAGTACAGATGGGTTGATTCTCAGTGTTTTCCTTAATCCGGAAAAACACTTGGGGCTACAGAAAAACCTGCCTGTGCCCAGAAAAAACTGCTACGCTGCCAGCTCTGCCCATGGAGCTCATAGGCAAAGTTGTTCAGTCCGCCATTTCCCACAGGAAGCCCAGCCTGATATTTATTTTTGAGATAAGTTTGGAGCAGATCATTTAGAGTGATCAGTTTTCAAAGAAGATCAAAAAGTGATCAACCTTCAGAACAATGCACTGATTATGTGAAGTCAGCATGGATTTTTCAAGAGCAAATCTTATTTTTTTATTAATTTTAATAGTAGCTTAGGGGAAGCTAGATGTACAGTAATATATCTTGATTTCAGCAAAGCATTTGACAAAATGCTCCATGACTTTCTGATTAGCAAGCAGTTAAGTGGCTTTTGTTGTTGTTTATTTGTTCATTCGCTTCCGACTCGTCGTAACTTCATGGACCAGCCCACGCCAGAGCTTCCTGTCGGCCGTCACCATCCCCAGCTCCCCAATGGTTGAGTCCGTCACCTCCAGAATACCATCCATCCATCTTGCCCTTGGTCGGCCCCTCTTCCTTTTGCCTTCCACTTTCCCTAGCATCAGCTTCTTCTCCAGGGTATCCTGTCTTCTCATTATGTGGCCAAAGTACTTCAGTTTTGCCTTTAATATCATTCCCTCAAGTGAGCAGTCTGGCTTGATTTCCTGGAGTATGGACTGGTTTGATCTTCTTGCAGTCCAAGGCACTCTCAGAATTTTCCTCCAACACCACAGTTCAAAAGCATCTATCTTCCTTCGCTCAGCCTTCCTTATGGTCCAGCTCTCGCAGCCATAGGTTACTACAGGGAATACCATTGCTTTAACTATGCGGACCTTTGTTGTCAATGTGATGTCTCTGCTCTTAACTATTTTATCAAGATTTGCCATTGCTCTCCTCCAAAGAAGTAGACGTCTTCTGATTTCCTGGCTGCAGTCAGCGTCTGAAGTAATCTTTGCGCCTAGAAATACAAAGTCTGTCACTGCCTCCACTTTTTCTCCCTCTATTTGCCAGTCATCAATCAAGCTGGTTGCCATAATCTTGGTTTTTTTTGAGGTTTAACTGCAACCCAGCTTTTGCACTTTCTTCTTTCACCTTCGTCATAAGGCTCCTCAACTCCTCCTCGCTTTCAGCCATCAAAGTGGTATCATCTGCATATCTGAGATTGTTAATGTTTCTTCCAGCGATTTTAACTCCAGCCTTGGATTCCTCAAGCCCAGCATGTCGCATGATGTGTTCTGCATACAGGTTGAATAGGTAGGGTGAGAGTATACAGCCCTGCCGTACTCCTTTCCCAATCTTAAACCAGTCTGTTGTTCCGTGCTCTGTTCTTACCGTTGCTACTTGGTCGTTATACAGATTCCTCAGGAGGCAGACAAGATGACTTGGTATCCCCATACCACCAAGAACTTGCCACAATTTGTTATGATCCACACAGTCAAAGGCTTTAGAATAGTCAATAAAACAGAAATAGATGTTTTTCTGAAACTCCCTGGCTTTCTCCATTATCCAGCGGATGTTGGCAATTTGGTCTCTAGTTCCTCTGCCTTTTCTAAACCCAGCTTGTACATCTGGCAATTCTCGCTCCATGAATTGCTGGAGTCTACCTTGCAAGATCTTGAGCATTACCTTACTGGCATGTGAAATAAGTGCCACTGTTCGATAGTTTGAACATTCTTTAGTGCTTCCCTTTTTTGGTATGGGGATATAAGTTGATTTTTTCCAATCTGATGGCCATTCTTGTGTTTTCCAAATTTGCTGGCATATGGCATGCATCACCTTGACAGCATCATCTTCCAAGATTTTAAACAGTTCAGCTGGGATACCGTCGTCTCCTGCTGCCTTGTTATTAGCAATGCTTCTTAAGGCCCATTCAACCTCACTCTTCAGGATGTCTGGCTCTAACTCACTGACCACACCGTCAAAGCTATCTGCAATATTATTATCCTTCCTATACAGATCTTCCGTATATTCTTGCCACATTTTCTTGATCTCTTCTGCTTCTGTTAGGTCCTTACCATCTTTGTTTTTGATCATACCCATTTTTGCCTGGAATTTACCTCCGATGTTTCTAATTTTCTGGAAGAGGTCTCTTGTCCTTCCTATTCTATTGTCTTCTTCCACTTCTGCACATTGCTTGTTTAAAAATAATTCCTTATCTCTTCTGGCTAACCTCTGGAATTTTGCATTTAATTGGGCATATCTCCCCCTGTCACTGTTGCCTTTTGCTTTCCTTCTTTCTTGGGCTACTTCCAGTGTCTCAGCAGACAGCCATCTTGCCTTCTTGGTTTTCTTTTTCTTTGGGACGTTTTTTGTTGCCGCCTCCTGAACAATGTCGCGAACTTCTGTCCATAGTTCTTCCGGGACCCTATCTACTAAATCTAGTCCCTTAAATCTATTCTTCACCTCCACTGCATATTCCTTAGGAATATTAGTGAGCTCATATCTAACTGATCTGTGGGTCTTCCCTATTCTCTTTAGTCTGATTCTAAATTTTGCAATAAGAAGTTTGTGATCTGAACTACAGTCAGCTCCAGGTCTTGTTTTTACCGACTGTATAGATGTCCGCCACCTTTGGCTGCAAAGGATGTAGTCAATCTGATTTCGGTGTCGACCATCTGGTGAAGTCCATGTATAAAGTCGTCTTTTAGGTTGTTGGAAGAGAGTGTTTGTTATGCACAGTGAGTTGTCTTGGCAAAATTCTATCAGCCTATGTCCTGCTTCATTTTGTTCTCCCAGACCATGCTTGCCTGTAATTCCAGGTGTCGTCTGACTACCCACCTTAGCATTCCAGTCTCCTGTAATGAAAATAACATCTCTTTTTGGTGTATTATCCAGTAGGTGCTGCAGATCCTCATAGAACTGATCTACGTCTGCTTCTTCAGCATCTGTGGTTGGGGCGTATATTTGGATCACTGTGATGTTAAATGGCTTACCCTGAATTCGAACTGAGATCATTCTATCGTTTTTTGGATTGTATCCAAGCACTGCTTTAGCCACTTTATTATTAATTATGAAGGCTACTCCATTTCTTCTGTGGTCCTCTTGTCCACAGTAGTAGATCTGGTGGTCATCTGATGTGAAGTGGCCCATCCCAGTCCATTTCAGTTCACTGACACCTAAAATGTCTATATTTAATCTTGACATCTCACCAATAACCACATCCAATTTGCCCTGGCTCATAGATCTTACATTCCAGGTTCCTATGGTGTGTTGATCTTTAGAACATCGGATTCGTCGTTCACCACCAGCACCGTCAGCCGCTAGCCGTCCTTTCGGCTTTGAGCTAGCTGCGTCATCACATCTGGGGCTAGTTGAACGTATCCTCTGTTCCTCCCCAGTAGCATTTTGACCATCTTCCGACCTGGGAGTCCCATCTTCCGATGGTATACCGAAATATCTTTGGTTGTACTGATCCATTTAGTTTTCATGGCAAGAATACTGGGGTGGGTTGCCATTACCTTCCCCAGGGATCGTATTTAGTCTGACCTCTCTGCCACGACCTTCCTGTCTTGGGTGTCCCTTCACGGTTTAGCTCATGGTTTCATTGAGGTGCTCAAGCTCCAGCACCACGACAAGGTAATGATCTCCTTTGCTGGAGACTTTGCTGGTTAAGTGGCTAGTTTGACAATAAAGGAGACTCATAGCTGTCTTGAAAATCATACTAAAGAAGTTCTCATCAATAGCTCCTCATTAAACTGAAGGGAGATACTGAATGAGATACCTCAAAGTTTTAGTCCTGAGATCCTGTATTCTACAAAATATTTATTAATGCAGCTGGAAGTAACGCTTACAAAAGTTTTCGATGACACAAAATCAGTGTGATGGATAATATTCCTGAATGCAAACATTAAATCCAAAACAATCTTGACGAGTTAACAAAGCAGGTTGAAAATAATGCAGTGAAATTTTATAGAGACAAATGTAAAAAATAAAGTACTTAGAAAAATGAAATCAAATGCATAAATGTACTGTCATAGCACTGTTACTTGTAAGAAAATAAGTTAGAATAGTTGAGGATTACAAACTGAACATGAATCATTAGGGTGGCTGAAAATAAGATAGGGAAAGCATGTGGAAGATGGCTTATGAAATTCTTTCCAGTCTATCAATAGCAGCTCCATGTTTGGACATGTGATCAGGAGGGAAGAAGAAGGAGAGTTAAAGAATGGAATAGTCAGCAGCCTTCTGAGAGACTATGCTACTGTACCATAAGGATGTATTCACAAATTCTTTTTTTCTGAACTATTTTCCCTTCTCAGATCCAGTCAATTTTTTAAAATTCCATTGTTCTTTTTTTGATCCCATCACACCAAATTTGGTCCTGTTCCATTCTGTTTTCTGAGAGTTATCCCATAGATAGATAGATAGATAGATAGATAGATAGATAGATAGATGGATGGATGGATGGATGGATGGATGGATGGATGGATGGATGGATGGATGATAGATGAGTTCTGAGCCCCTTTACATAATTTCTTTCCAACTTTCTGTTGGGTTGGAAAGAATAAAATTTTTATGATGTAGCAATGTAAGTAAATCATGAGGGTTAATAATTTTACCTTATGTTGTGATGGTCAGACCCTCCCTCAAATATTCTTCCCAATCTGGGGCACTACATTTAAAGATTCAAACAAACTGAAACGGGTTCAGAGAATCATAGGAAACTAGAAACTTAGGAAGAGAGATAGAAGGAAATGGCAATCCTTAGCATTTCGAAGAGAAGGAGGAATGGGGATATGATAGCAGTCTTCAAATACCTGATAGATGTCACGCAGAAGCCGGCCAAGATTTATGTTGCAGAAAGGCAAATTCTGAAGAGTAAGAACAGAAAGAAGAGTGGAACCAATTATCCAGAGAGGTGATTTCTTCTTCTGTGTAGATGCATTGCAGTAGAGGGTGGACAGCCACCTGTTGGGATACTTTTAATCTGGATCCTTGCATTAAGCAGCGGCTTGGAATCTATGGCCTAAAAGGCCCCTTCCAACTATATAATAGTGTGAATTCCAATAATTCTTATACATTTCACATTGTGCAAATCATCCACAGTCCTATTAAAACTGGTTAATTGATTTGAATCACCGATTCGTGTGTGTGTGTGTGTGTACATATGTGTTCATATGTGAGAGTGAGTGCATGTGCATGTGCATGCGCATACACATACACATTCAATCAATTTGTGGGCCCATCACTTCCTTAAATTTATTTGATTTTACAGATCCAATCAGTTCAGAAATGTATATCAAAGTGGTGATTCAAATGAATTGTCTTCTTTTCAGAGAATCAAAGCTTTGCAAAGTCCTAATATATATGAATTCTAGCTAGCTACCTCCCATCATTTAGGATGCAGCTGCAGTGGAGAGACAGGATAAAGGATAGATGGAGATGGTGGGATTGGAAAGCAGCAACAGAGCAGAGAAGGCAGGAAGCCATTGTTTTTTCCCTCTTTTCTAGCACCCAGGCAAGACATGAAAAACTGCAGCTGGTTGTAGGAAGTAGGTTCAACACCAGGAGGACCAATACAGAGAGTTGCAGTCTCCAGGGATATGAGTTCCTGAGAGAAGGCTTATTGTATGCTGTCATGAATAAAAGAGACAATGATTTGGCATAGGTGTATATGTGGGAAGAGTGTAGTATTTTGTTCTTACGTGATGGATTTCTTTATTTCTGGAAGGTGAAAGCTAAAAACATGCTGTGCCTCCACTAGAATTTCAATAAAAATGGAAGGCTGCAAACAATGAAAAAAAACCAATTTAAGGTGCCCCCATTCTCCTTAGACTATCAGGGAGAAAGGACCTATAAATGCTTTTCTTTGTCCTATGGTAAGCTGTGACAGCAGAGGCAAAAATTCATGGAGTGAATTCAAAGTTACCCATATTTATAGTAGAACAATTGAAACCAAAGGGACTTAAACTAGTCATGATACATTGTGACTCTGAACCCAGTGTTGTTTTAAACGATATATTGGAATCTTAAATTATTCCTTACACTGGCAGATTTCTGTTATTATTTTCTTGATATGGGTTTGCTAGGAGAAGGAAAATAAATCTATTTTGTTGGCCAGCTTAAACTTTTTCCTTCTAAAGGAAGCATGTTCAAACGATTTTTTAAAATCCTCTTCAGTTTTTTTATTGGGGAAAAGTCTATTTCCCAGTGTTTCATGTATATCTAATTTTCAAGTGTATTTTCAATGCACAGTTGAAGATTATAAAAATGTAAGTGCCAGAGCTTGCTTGCTTGCTTATTTGTTTGTTTGTTTGTTTGTTTCCCTTCTTGCCCCTATATGGTATGTGTTATATGTGGTATGTGTCTTCCTCAACCTCAGGTCCTCTACCAGAGGCCTGGGAGGTTGAGGGTTCTGTGCAGTATCTTAGCTGTTCCTAGCACTGCATTCTTCTGGACAGAGAGCTCTGAGGTTGTTCCTGGGATCTGTTGGGAGCCACTCTCCCAGCTTAGAAGTCACAGCCCCGAGTGCTCCTACCAACACTGGGACCACTTTGGCCTTTACTTTCCATATCCTCTCTAGTTCCTCCTTCAGGTGCTGGTACTTCTCCAGATTCTCATACTCCTTCTTCCTGATGTTTCTGTCACTTGGCACCACTACATCTATCACCACCACTGTCTTCTGGTCCTTGTCTACTACCATGATGTCTGGTTGATTGGCCAGTACCTGCCTGTCCGTCTGGATCTGGAAGTTCTACAGGATCTTAGCCCTGTTATTCTCCATGACCTTGTGTGGAATCTCTCATCAGGACTTGGGAGGGTCTAGCCCATACACTGTGCAGATATTCCTGTACACAGTGCCAGATACTTGGTTGTGCCATTCAGTGTATGCTGTTCCTGCCTGCATCTTACACCCTGCCACTTTGTGTTGGACTATCTCTGAGGCCTCTCTGTACAGTCTGCACCTTGGATGCTGTCTAGTGTGGTAGACCCGTCCTTCTATGTATCTGGTGCTTAAGGCCTGTTTTGCTGCTGCTATGGTCAGTTCTGTCTTTTAGTGCCTTATCTTCCTCCCATGTCTGCTGCTGCCTCAGGCATTCTCTCAGTAGCTCAACTTTGGGTGCCATCTTACTGATATACTCCTGGATGCTCTGGGTTTTGTTCAGGACAGTGGCTTTGACACTCACCAGACCCCACCTGCCCTCTTTCCAGCTGGTGTACAGTCTCTGGGTTATGGACATAGGGTGGAAACCTCCATACATTGTGAGGAGCTTCCAGATCTTCACATTGGCAGCCTCCATGTCCTCCTTTGGCTAGCTCACTATACTGGCCTGATGACTGGCAGGGTGTACGTGTTGATGGCGTGGATCTTTTTCTTCCAAATGAGCTGGATCTTCAGGACCTGTCTTATCCTTTGGTGGTACTTGGATGTTGCTGTCTTCATGGCCTCCTCATCATGGTTCCATGTGACTGTGAGATACCAAGGTACTTGTAGCTGATCTGTATGTCTGCTATGTGGCCCACTGGTAGTTGTACCCCATCAGTGTTGACTACCTTACCTCTCTTTACCACCATCTTGCCATCCTTCTCCGGTCCGAATGACATCCCAATGTCCTCACTGCAGAATGGTTTCAGGTGGATTGAGTCAATGTCTTGTTCACTCTTAGCATATAGCTTGATGTCATCCATGTAGAGGAGGTGGCTGATGGCAGTTCCACTCTTGAACTTTTATCCGTATCCAGTCTTTGTGATTATCTGGATGTGGGGGTTCAAGCCTATGCAGTACAGCAGCGGGACAGTGCATAACTTTAGTATATGCTGCACTTGATGGCCACTTGTGCAATCTGTCTTAAGTTGACTTCCAGTGTTGTCTTCTACAGTCCCATTGAGTTCTTGAGGAAGGTCTTTAGTGTCCTGTTGACTATATATAGCGCCAGGCATTCACAGATCCATGTGTATGGCATTGAGTCATAGGCTTTCCTGTAGTCAATCCAGGGTGTGCTCAGATTGGCCTGTGTAGACCTTGAGTCATGGGTGACTATGAGCAATGGGTGTTTTGAGCCTCTGGTATTGTTCCCAATGCCTACACATACACACAGTCTCAAAACTTCTTCAACTGCATAATTGTTACAGCAAATTCTTCCCCTGAAGACAAGAATAGACTCAATCCACAGGGAATGTCTTCTATATAAGGATCATTTCAACGAATGACAATCTATCTAGTATTCATGAATGAGTCCTATTCAATTCAATAGAAATTCCTGGGGGGCTGGGCCAATTGTCTTTACCCATTTGTGAAATAAGGCTTCTTGCAGTGATTATAAAAGATGAGATGATTTTCAAGCTGGAAAGGGAATAGCTGCCAAAGACATACCACAGCTTGTCATAGAATCTGGGTATGTGGAGGCACTAATAAGAAATTAGATATCATGTCACAGAGTTCTTGGAGAAGGGAATGATTTTCTTACTGTTAATTCCTTGCCCAATGTCCCCCTCATGATTATTTATTTATTTTATTTATTTATTTCCAACTTATATCACCGCCCATCTCCCCCCACAAGGAGACTCTGGGCGGTTTACAGTCAAGTTAGTAATTAAAAACATATACTTTATACAATTTAAATATTAAAAATATAAAATCCAAGAGGCTGTTATACAATGTTTGCGAGCCGAACTCTACGGCGCAAGCCATCCCCTGTTAAAGTATTTGGTAAAGGTTTTCTATGTGGAATCAAGCGAATGGCATTTTCTTCACTATGAAATCTAGCCTGGAAAGTGGAAATTTCCAAGCTCCTATGTTGCAAGCACTTTCCCATAACAAAAAGCTCATAAACAACAGGTGTTGCTGTTCTTCTAGCCAAAACAATTGTACGTTATCAGTCCTTTTCCCATGAGAATAGAGTCTCGAGGGAAAGCCAATATGCAACACCGCCACCCCATGGCGGTTTATAGTAAGTACAACTGTTGCTAAAATGTTAACCTGAAAAGTAACCTTAGCCCATACTAGCCAATCAGAATTGTGTACCATGGGTATAATTCAGCTATGAACCATGGGTATTCATCTCACTTATGTTTTTCCTATGCTTCTTCTATGTAGACTGCTATCTACATGTACTTGTATCTGAACTGTAACTATGCCTGGTCTTTGCACAGACCATGATGTTTTCCTTCCATTCTGGTGATGGAACTCTGCGTATGCTTTGTTTTTTCCTTTTTGCAATAATGCACTATACACCCATTATTGCCTTATGCTATCAATAAAGATATTGTTAGCCTTACAACACGTTGTTTGGATTACTTCAAGCCTGGAACCCCAATAGCCACCATCACCCCACATCCCCAAGAAGAGCTATTACTCTTCCCATCCCAGGCGAGGTGGCAGAGCCAGGTCTTTAATTGCTTTCGGAAGGTCAGGAGTGTGGGGGCTAGCCTCACCTCAAGGGGCAGAATGTTCCAAAGGGCGGGTGCTACTGAAGAGAAGGCATGCCTCCTGGATCCCGCTAGATGAAATTCTTTTGCTGATGGGATCCGCAGCATGCCCTCTCTGCATAACCGGGTGGGGCGGGTCGATGCTCTGGGGATGAGGCAGTCCCTAAGGTAACCTGGTCCCATGCCGTGTAGGGCTTTAAATGTAACAACCAACACCTTGAATTGGACCCGGAAGCAAACTGGCAAACTGGCAAATTATTGAGCACTAGTTCTGTCCACGGACATCCACATGATAGGCAGAGGAGGATGGCAATACTTCAATGTGCATTCATGCTGGGCAGGGATGTTTATGAAGGATATGTTTGAAGTCAAGAACATACTCATTGCTCATTCTTATGATGTGATCAAGATTATCTTCATCCCAAATACCCATGGAACTTTCTTCTTAACCTTATATATTTGTTTACTTTTCCTTTAATTGCAAATTAGTACCATGCAACTAATGCCATTGCTGTCCAATTTTCCAATCTAGGTATCTCAACATTGATACATACTGTATATTTCATGTTTAATTTTAATGAGGTAGAGAAAACTGTGATCTTCTTTAGCTCTTTTATATATAGCAGCAGACATAAAGCAAGTAGTGTTTATAAGTGGAAAGAGTAAGGGACAAGTTCATTGTATGCTTCATAGTTGCACAACTTATGATCTACATGTTCAGAATGCTTCAAACAGAACAGTCCTCCAGGGTAAGCCAATATTATTATTAATCAGATAAGTAGATGAAGCATCTTAAACTACATATAGAATACTGTGTCCTGATAATCTTACTGCTAACTAGGCCACCATTTCTTTAGCATTGAGTAAGAAGATTTCCCCATGCAGATTCTTGGAAGTAATGTGTAGCAAAAAGCTTTAGAAAGTTCTGCTTTTTTCCCCCTGAATTCATGGGTCCTGTGCTAGGCCTATACAAATCTTCAGAAGGCATGGACATCCAAAAAAGCCAAGATAGCAGCTATGACCACACGAAGTTCCATCCCTTTTTCATGTTTGTTGTAAGTGTGATGTATGTAAAAAAGGAACAAGGCTTTCATTGCGTGGTCGTGACCACCATCTTCACTTTTTTGACCTGCCCCTGTAGAAGAGTTTCTTATGCTGAATGATGTTTTACATGCCTGTTGCTTCAACACAAAGCATCTTATTCCTAAAATCCTTTCATATTAGGAGAGATTGAAATCAGAGCAACTTGGTCTCTCTACATCTGAGTGGAATTTGAAGGAGCCATTATGCCTTGCTTTGTATTGTTTCAAGACCTCTTCCACCACATCAGCTACTGGAAATGGAGGAGGAGGTCTTAGAGAAAGGCAAAATGCTTTAGCAAAATATAGTGCCACCTCCATGCCTTGATGAGGCAAATGACCCTGGCTCATACATCCTACTAAGTCCAAAGCACAGAGACACCTGACAGTAAAGATTTGCCATCAATAATGTGTTAGTTTGTTTTACTTTGGGGAAGATGGTACATAGAGAGTTTGTGTGAGTCCTGGACAACTGCAGAAAATAGTTGATGAGAAATGTATGTGCTTGAATTTACACAGATGATGGATGAATAAAACATGTGCTTGTGTATAGAGGGACGGATGGAACAACATAAGCTGTGCAGGGTTCTGTCACTGATGATCCATTTAATTTGGAAAGAAGCTTGAAGGCCTGTGAAATGCATCCTGTGTTTCTCCCCACTTTGTCTCCACCATCAGCAGTTCAATATGACATGGATTGTATAGAGAGCATTTTGAGGCTCTTTCCACTGCCAAAGTTGGCTAATAGCTCAGCATTGAAACTGCTCCCTGCAAATCACTATTTACTCCCCCGCCAGAACTTCACCAAGGGACCACTTTAGCAAGCTTTGTGAGCTGTTCTAGCCCAGGAGATCCTGTAAACAACACACTAAAACTTTTTTCCATCAAGCTGAAATGTGAAACGGAGGTGGGAAGTGGGGGCAGTTCAGCAGATACTCACAAACACAGGATGACCTCACTTTTATGCCTCTGAAGGGGGAGGAAAATCACTCTAATTGTGGGGAGATGTCAAGGGAGCAGAATTTCTGAGCTTTTGCAGGCTCTTGTCATTGGGTTGGTGTTAGTGTCATGTGCAGGAAAATATTAAAATCCTGAGGTATAAGAATGAAAAAAAGAGCAAAGAGTGGGACAATGAAATGATTGGGATAAAAATGTAGAGAGAGAATCAGATTAAGGAGCCACTCTGATGAAAATGGACAGTCTATTAACTGTTTCTACTCTGTAGTGAGTATGAGTAACTCAGAGAAGGTAGCAGAAAGTTTTTTCTGTTTTGCTTTTGCTGATGATGTGAATTTGCCTAAAAAAAAAGTAAAGGTACCCCCCGCACATTTGTGCAGTCGTGTCCGACTCTAGGGGCCGGTGCTCATCTCCGTTTGTTAGCCAAAGAGCCAGCACTGTCCAAAGACGCTTCCATGGTCATGTGGCCGCATGACACGCGCGGAACACTTACCTACCCACCGAAGTGGTACCTATTAATCTACTTGCATTTGCATGCTTTCGAATTGCTAGGTTGGCAAGAGCTGGAGCTAGTGCAGGAGCTCACTCTGCACGCAGGGCTAGGGATTCGAACCTCCGAACTTGCAATCTTCCGATCAACAAGCCTGGCGTCTTGCCCGCTGAGCACGCATACTCTGCAGTAAAAGGAGTGGCCTCGAAAGCCACAAGAGAGCAGTGAGAAACATAAGTTTTTCTTTTTTCTTTACATTTTACTGTGCTTCTGTTTCTGCATCAGAACATATTATTATTTTTATTGTTATTTAGATATATATGACATTCGCTGTGACTCTGGGCAGTTTCTGGGTTTAGCCAAATTCTCCACAAATACTCATTCATATTTTGTGCGTCATTCCTTTAATAGTCATATATTCGTGCATCTTTTTTAGTTCGTGAACCACTTCATAAAATTCTGGGGAGTATGGCTTTCTGTTACCACCAGTCATTCTGTTATATTTGTAAAGCCTGATATTCATAACTTTGAGTTGTTTTTTTTAAAGAAAACTAATGGATTGAATTTTTCACTTCAAAAGAAGGCAACACATTTATGAAAGTGATTTCTTGTGCCAACCTCAGTCTGAATCTCAGTTGAAATGGGTCCAGAGAAGCCTTTTAATCTATTCACTTTGTGTACAAGTGATGGATAGCATTGATAGTAAAAGTGGAGAAAATCCCATTTACAGCATCAGTAATTATGTCTTTACAATTATTTGAATGTTTAGATAAAAGCACTGATTCAAATTTCAGGAACAGCTTAACAGGTTAGCCTGCTCTCTCTGTTTACCAGATGGAAATAATAATAATAATAATAATAATAATAATAATAATAATAATAATAATAATAATAGAAACATAATACAACTATGCCACCTCTACAATAATAATGGGAGGGGTATAAAAAAGTGAAAATTTAATAATGTAGTGGGAATTGTAAAGACATTGCACAAGAAAATGGCATTCTAGGTAGTGATCACATTAGCTTGTAGCATCTATGCTAAGATAAATAAAATATCATATATAGTATATATATATATACTGTGGTATATATATAAACACTCTCTATCTATCTATCTATCTATCTATCATCTATCTATCCTTTTTCTCTGGCATTTCTACAACATCAGTTTTTCTTTTATGTTGGTGACACCTTTTATCTCCATTAATTTATTCACAAATCTTATTGTGTTATTTTTCAAGGTCTTTATGGTTTATAGAATATAAATTTAATATACCCAATATACCCAATTTATAAAATATAAATTTAATATACCCAGTCCAAGAATTAACATAATGAATTAATTTTTATTAGCTGCCCACAAAATATTTCTATAGGTTGATGAACTTCCTTCCTTCCTTCCTTCCTTCCTTCCTTCCTTCCTTCCTTCCTTCCTTCCTTCCTTCCTTCCTTCCTTCCTTCCTTCCTTCCGCCTCCTATCTCACATACATGACTCCGGGCAGCTTATAGACAAAAAAAAAACCAATACAAAAATAACCAAAATCATAACAACAAAAGTCTGTTAAGCAATCTCAATATAGCCATTTTACAGGCTCCACACTACCACTACCAGATCCCCAAGCCACATAGCAAGGCCATGTCTTCGGGCCCTTCCAGAAGGCCAGTAAGGTCTGGGCCAGTCTGACCTCAGGAGGAATGATGTTCCAAAGGGCAGTTGCCACGGCAGAAAAGGCTCTCCTCCTGGGTCCCGCCAGATGACATTTTTAGTGGATGGGATCTGTAACATGCCCTTTCTGCCAGACCTGATGGGACAGGTAGATGTGATTGGGGAGAGGTGGTCCCTCAAATAACTTGGCCCCATGCCATGTAGGCTTTATAGGTCATTACTAGCAGCTTGAGAGTTGGGAGTACCAGCCCACCTTACCTGTCTCCTGAGAAACGTGTATGCGGGTCAAGAAGCAACAGTTAGAACCGGACATGGAACAACCGACTGGTTCAAAATTGGGAAAGGAGTACGACAAGGCTGTATATTATCACCCTGCTTATTTAACTTATATGCAGAGTACATCATGAGAAATGCCGGGCTGGATGAATCACAAGCCGGAGTTAAGATTGCCGGGAGAAATATCAACAACCTCAGATATGCAGACGATACCACCCTAATGGCAGAAAGTGAAGAGGAACTAAAGAGCTTCTTGATGAGGGTGAAAGAAGAGAGTGCAAAAGCTGGCTTGAAACTCAACATTAAAAAAACTCAGATCATGGCATCTAGTCCCATCACTTCCTGGCAAATAGAAGGGGAAGAAATGGAAGCAGTAACAGATTTTATTTTCTTGGGCTCCAAGATCTCCGCAGACGGTGACTGCAGCCATGAAATTAAAAGATTCTTGCTCCTTGGGAGGAAAGCTATGGCAAACCTAGACAGCATATTAAAAAGCAGAGACATCACCTTGCCGACAAAGGTCCGTATAGTTAAAGCTATGGTTTTTCCAGTAGTAATGTATGGCTGTGAGAGTTGGACCATAAGGAAGGCTGAGGGCCGAAGAATTGATGCTTTCAAACTGTGGTGCTGGAGAAGACTCTTGAGAGTCCCTTGGACTGCAAGGAGGTCAAACCAGTCAATCCTAAAGGAAATCAACCCTGACTGCTCATTGGAAGGACAGATGCTGAAGCTGAAGCTCAAATACTTTGGCCACCTAATGCGAAGAGATGACTCACTGGAAAAGACCCTGATGCTGGGAAAGACTGAAGGCAAAAGGAGAAGGGGACGGCAGAGGATGAGATGGTTAGACAGCATCACCAATGTAATGAACGTGAATTTGAGTAAACTCCGAGAGACAGTGGAGGACAGGAAGGCCTGGCGTGCTATGGTCCATGAGGTCACGAAGAGCCGGACACGACTAAACGACTGAACAACAACAACTAGCACCTTGAACTGAACCTGGAAGCAAACTGGTAACCAATGCAGTTTGCTAAGCAGAGGTGTAACATGCACTGATCTAGGTGCACAGATAGCTGCTCATGATGCCACATTTTGCACCAGCTGAAGCTTCCTTCAAGGGCAGCTGCATGTAGAGTGCATTACAGTAATCCATGCAGGAGGTGACTACAGTTACAGTTACTAGAGTCACTTCCTCCAGAAGATTTGGCATAGCTGCTTCTGGAGATTCCCAAACCTACAAAGATTAGGAATAAATTTTAATAGCCAGGAATGTATTTATTTATTCATCAAATTTTGCCATCGCCCATCTCCCCACAGAGGGAGGGACTCTGGGTGGTTTACAATAAAAGTAAAAAATTTAAAATACAATAAAACCATAAATAATACATGAAATATAAATATAAGATATAAAAATAAAATAAAATAATAATAAAATAAAATAAATAAAATAAAATAAAATAAAATAAATAAAATAATAAAATAAAAAATAAAATAAAATAATAAATAAAATAATTAATAAAATAAATAATAAAATAAAATAATAAAATAAATAAAATAAAATAATAAAATAAAATAAAATAAAATAAATAAAATAAATAAAATTAAAATAATAAAATAAAATAAATAAAATAAAATAAATAAAATAAAATAAAATAAATAAAATTAAAATAATAAAATTAAATTAAATTAAAAAAAATAATAAAATAAAATAAAATAAAATAAAATAAAATAAAATAATAAAATAATAAAATAAAATAATAAAATAATATAAAATAAATAAAATAAAATAAATAAAATAATAAAATAAAATAAAATAAAATAAAGTAAAATAAAATAAAATAAAATAAATAAAATAATAAAATAAATAAAATAATAAAATAAAATAAAATAAAATAAAATAAAATAAAATAAAATAAAATAATAAAATAAAATAAAATAAAATAAAATAAAATAAAATAATAAAATAAAATAATAAAATAAATAAAATAAAATAAAATAAAATAAAATAAAATAAAATAAAATAAAATAAAATAAAATAAAATAAAATTAAAATAAAATAAAATAAAATAAAATAAAATAATAAAATAAAATAAAATCCAGATGGTAATGAATGTTCTAATTCAGTGTGTGTAAATATGAGGGCCATTTTAGGGCACCAGCCATCAGCAAGAATGATTACTCCCCTTCCTGCCCCAAGCGAGATGGCAGAGTCAGGTCTTCAGCTTTTCACTGAAGGTAAGGAGAGATGTGGCTTGCCTCAGCTCCGGGGGAAGAATGTTCCAAAGGGCAGGAGCCACTGCAGAGAAGGCCCACTTCCTGGACCCTGCCAGATGGAGTTCTCTTACAGATGTGGTCTGTAACATGCCCTCTCTGCTTGACCAGGTGGGACGAGTCGATGTAATGGGGATGAGATGGTCCCTCGGGTAGTCTAGACTCATGCCATGTAGGGCTTTAAAGTTGTTAACCAATACCTTAAATTGGAACTGGAAGCAAACTGGTACGCAATGCAGCTTGCGCAGCAGAGGTGTTACATGTGCTGATCTTGGGGCACCTAGAATTGCCCGTGCAGCCGCATTCTGGACCAGCTGTAGCTTCTGGATACTCTTCAAGGGTAGCCTCATGTAGAGCACATTGCAGTAGTCTATATGGGAGATGACCAGGGCATGAGTGATTGTTCAAAGGGCTTCCAGATCCAGGAAAGGGTGTAACTGGTGCACAACACGAAGTTGAGCAAAGGCCCTCCTGGCCATGACTGCCACCTGCTCTTAGAGCAGGATTTGTGCATCCAGCAGGACCCCAAGATTCCACACCAGGTCTGTCTGGAGCAGTGCAACCCCATCCAGAACTAAAGATGGTGAATTCCCGGATACAGAGGAGCCATTAACCCACAGCCACTCCATCTTACCAGGGTTCAGCTGAAACCTGTTGTCCCCCATCCAGACCCCCACAGCCCCCAGGCGCCGAGAGAGGGTGGTCACAGCATCACTTACTTCACCCGGGATGGAGATGTATAATTGGGTATCATCAGCATATTGATGATACCTTATCCCATGGTGACGGATGATCTCGTCCAGTGGTTTCATGTAGATGTTGAAGAGGAGTACCAAACCTTGTGGCACCCCACAAAAGAGGGGCCGCAGGCCAGTTCTCTTGCTCCCTATCAACACCAATTGGGACTGGCCCTGGAGGAAGGAGGTGAACCAGCGCAAAACCTTGCTGCCCACCCCCAACTCCCTGAGTCACCCCAGCTGCTGAAAGGTCAAGAAGAGCAAGGATGGATGCACTGCCCCCATCTCACTCCCACCAGAGATCATCCATAAGTGTGACCAATGCCATTTCCATCCCATATCTGGGCCTGAAAACTGACTGGAAGGAGTCTAGATAATCCGTTTCATCCAGAAGCCTCTGGAGCTGCAACGCCACCACTTTCTCAACCACCTTCCCCAGAAAGGGGAGGTGGGAAACTGGATGAAAATTGTCCAGTACAGTAGGGTCCAGTGATAGTTTCTTGAGGAGGTGGTGCACCAACGCCTCCTTAAAGGCAGCCGGAAACTCAAGGTTGTATTTACCATTGTCTGGACCCAACCACACGTCACCTCCCAGGTTGCCTTCACCAGTCAGGAGGCACATGTATCTAGTTGACACATGGTGGCATTTACAGTTCAGAGGATCCTGTCCACTTCCTCGGGCCCAACAGGATCAAACTGTTCCCAGATAACTGGGTAAGTACATTCCCTCAGCATCTCCACAGGCCATGCCCCACACTTGGAATCCAACTTGGAACGGATCTGAGCGATTTCATCCTGCAGATGCTCAGAAATCTCCTCTGCACAGCCATGAAGGTGGGTCACTGGGCCCACCTTTCCCAAAAGGTATTGGGTGACCTTAAACAGGGCCGCTCGGCAGCATTCTGAGGATGCAATAAGAGCGGAGAATTATTAATGTTTTGCCGCTCTTACTGCAACAAGATAGGCCTTAATAGAGGTTCCAGCTTGTGTTCGGTCGGATTTGGTCCTTGTTTTCCTCCAGTGGTGCTCTAGACATCTCTTAATCCTCTTCAGAACCCTCAACTCCTCTGTAAACCACAGGGAGTGCCAGGCTCGATGGGACAGGAGTGATCCTGTCCAAGGCCCCTGCCACCTCCTTATTCCAGGTAGCAGCCAGGGTCTCCACTGGACTGTGCAGCAGATCCTCGGGTATAACCCCCAGCTCTCTCTGAAACCCTGCTGGGTCTATCAGTTGCCAAGGGCGGACCAGTCCAATGGGTCCTGCCTCCCTGCCGGGGGAGGTGGCATAGGAGAAACTCAGGGCCACCAGGGCGTGATCTGACCATGACAGACAGGCTAGATCTAACTCTTCCTTCAGATCTCATTGCCACTGCTCTGACAAGAAAACCAAGTCCGGGGTGAGGCCACTGTCCCAAGTCGGGTCCCAAATAATCTGGGACAGGCCCATGGCCGCCATGGTAGCCATGAACTCCCAAGCTGCCTCTGAGGCACGCCCTAGTGATGGCAGGTTGAAGTCCCCCAGAACCATAAGTCTGGGGAACTCCACCACCAACCCCGAGATGGCCTCCAGCAGCTCAGGCAGGGAGGTTGCTACGCAGCAGGGACGCTGGTACAGTAGCAACACTCCCAATTGTTCTCGGGAACCCAACTTGAGAAACAGGGTCTCACAACCGGCCACTCGTGGAGCAGCACCCCTGAAGGCCACTAGACACTCCCGGATGACAACAATTAATGGAATCATTCTCAGGCAGCATTTACCATTGTGATTAAGCTGCTGCTTAACATTGTGTGTTTAAATAACTGCTCAAACAGGTCTTAACTTGCCATTTTTGCTCAGCATTACAGGGAATGAACACTGAGAAAATCGTTTCCTTTTGGAATGTGTGGGAAGTTAAAGTCTTTTGACACTTTGCCAATAGATATCATGCTATAAAGTTGGCCTTGCGACACATTTTTACACTTATCTGCAAATAAATATTGCATTGTAACCTTTTGCGCAGCAGTGCATTTTCTGTATGAATCACTGATTAAGTCAGAAACTTTGGGTGTTCTTTTTGAATAAAGCAGCGCCAGTTGGTTGATATAATTTAAATGGTGGCAATAAAAATAAAATAAAATAATAAAATAAAATAAAATGACTGAGGCCTTTTGGCTTTGGGAGAAAAGGGTTGAATATTCTCATGAGAATCAGAGGGAGGTAACTTCAAATTATTTTTCAGGAATTTTGATGCAGTAATGTTACTTATTAACTTAGATTAATAATGATTTCTACAAGCTATGTTGTTCTCTAAGCTATCCATTTTACATTCTTGAAATGTATATTTGGTTCAATATAAAAAACAGAGTTTGTAAGTAAACCTGGATTTCTATAATTCAGTTCATATGCTTGACCTCTTTTAGAGAAACTGCTTTGCAGTATCATCACATAAAATCGTTAATGGGTGTTTTGGGTGTTTTATTACCTCTCCATCTGCACATATTTCTCTTCTTTTCTTTAAAATAGAGAGGGAGTGTCGTATTAGCAGACTCAGGGGAAGGAAGAGGAGTAATCTCTGACAGAGTGCACCTAGCCATTATGGTTATAAACTGTGATGTATGACTGAGGTGTGATATATGAAAGCAGTAAATTATGGCTTATTCAATAGACCATGATTAAGCAATCCATGTCTGTGCAATCCAGATCAGTGTCAGACTATAGATCTGGTGCCTGCCAAACAATAAGGCAAGACATCTGCACTGCCTATTTGCCCTTTACGTACAGCTTCAAAACCATGAATCGGCTCTTCCAGGAAATGAACACTGCTCGAGCTGTGGCACCACATCTGATCCAATAAACCACACAAGCATAGACAGTTTGATTAGGCCATCTTGAATAGCAAGAACAATTATTTTAAATTCTGCTCATATTGTAATACTCATTCTGGAGGCCATCCAGCTCCTTTAAAATCAATGACATTTTGCCACTAACTTTAAGGGAAGAGAAACTGCACTCTGCAGATATTCCTGTTATTTGTATCTAATGCAGAGTGCATTGACTTAATATTTTCCTTAAGGCAAAAAAAAAAAAAAAAGATTTATATCTGAATATCTCAAAGAATAGAGGTCATCCCAACTGAATAGTTTTTTCTAAAATAGTTGGCAGGAGCTATCCTTGCATGCTTTAATGCAATAATCAATATCTGATGGGAATTGCTTTGCACTATTAACCAATCAGAAGTTTAATCTGTCATGCTATATTCTTTGTTCATAGACAGCATATCACAAGACTTCTATCTGAAGAAAAGCAAAACTGCCCTTTTTCTGTGAGCATCCCAACCCACAATAAAAGAAAAAAAAGCCTTATTAGGCATGAGCATTCCTTTACTGTGATTATTTTTTTTTTAGAAAAGGAGACGGATACCATGGGCTTTGCCATTCTAAGCTTCATGATTCTGCTGTATTCACTGTTCTCTGAATGTAGTAATTTGCATTCAAGGAGGACTTCAGATTTTAAAAGTAAAATTCTTCCAAGTTAGCGTGCACAGGATTGCTGGCTGAACCGCTTGGTCTGCAGCGATGAATGGGATTATTCTGGAGTACATTAAGTGCTAAGAATGTGCTTATGATTGAGGCTTTATAGCATGCCTCGGAATCCACGATTTGGCAAAGAATGGAATTACGGGTGTAAATAGACTTCATTTTATTTGAAAGCTACAGATGCCAAGTCTCTCGAGCATCATCATCCTTTCTGTATTCCAAAGCGGGAGGGAACTAAACCTCTTTCATTTTTGGCATATGCATCCTTCGCTGCCATGCTGCTAGGAAAAATATATTCTTTCTCTTGTTAAATCTGTACTGTGCTTACAAGATATTGTGGAATTTCACTTTAGATAAATTCTGTGGTCGATGCGCCAATATTTATTTATAGGTTGAACCACTCCCTCCTGCGTTTGTATTTTATCTCTCCTTGACCTTTCATTTTAATTGCATTTCTGCCTTCCTGCTTCCCCCCCCCCCCTGCTAGACAATGTCCTCTCTCCATTTTCTTCTTCTGGCTTACTCTGCTCATTTTCAGACATCTGGTTTTTAAGCTGCTACTATTATAAGTAAAGTCAATATACATCAGCCCCTGGCTCCATTGGTACCACTAGTAAATGCCTGCCTTCCTTCCTTCCTTCCTTCCTTCCTTCCTTCCTTCCTTCCTTCCTTCCTTCCTTCCTTCCTTCCTTCCTTCCTTCCTTCCTTCTCCCTGAAGATTGCTTGAGTTAACTCTCCAACCAGTTCAGACTTTAGGCCTGCAGTCTGAAAATCTGCTTCAGTTTTTCCACCAGCCCTTGCAGATTAGCATCCGAATAGGCTGGCACAGCTTTGTGGAATACATATGGGCCTTTTGCCTGAGCCTGATTCAGTGCTGCTATGTGCTTGCAGGTGATGCTAGCACGATCTTTAGATGTAGATGACAAAGAAAACTGAAGCGCAGCATGGAATCCAACTGATTGGTGCTGATCAATTAGTGATCAATCTTGTTAGCCTCTCCTGCCATCAGCACTAAGCATCTCTCACCTTAGCCTACCTTTTCTCCCCCTGCCATGCCTGAATACTCAATGGCCTGAAAAAACATGTAGCAACATGTGTTTGGAATAATGAGCTTTGAAGTGACAGAATTGCAGTTGAGGAGTACAGCATTAATTTATGTACTGTTTGTATGTACTGTATGCACATATCTATGAACTGCCCCAAACTCATGACTCTGAACAGGGAACAATGAGATCAATAAAACAATCAAAGATACCCATCGTCCTTCTCCACTAGTTCTTAAAGGCATCAAAGGCCTCTTTAAAAAGGCAAGGTTTTTCAAAAGCTCCCTAAAAGCTGGATAGGAAGGCCCAACCATATCTCTAGGGCAGGGCTTTCCAAACTGTGTGTTGCGACACAGTACTGTGTCGCCTGGGGGGCCCAGGTGTGTCGCGCGACATACCAGGACGACGCTGCCGCCGGCGCCACAGCGCGCAAAAACCTGAAAGCGCGGCAGCAGCAGCAACCTGGAAGCGCTGCTGCCAGTGCTTCCAGGGTTTTGTGCCCCGCACCGGCGGCGCTTCCGGGGTTTTGCGCACCATGGCGGCGGCGGCGGCGCTTCTGGGTTTTTGCTCGCTGGCCGTTGGTGTGTCACCAATGGCAAAAGTTTGGAAAGCCCTGCTCTAGGGTTCGCATGTTTCAGAGAGTTAGGGCCACAACTTCTGATCCATGGCCATCACTTCTGGGGAGCACCCAGATCAAGGTGTTGGAATAAATTAAGATCTCTCCCTGCCCTCAATGTTGTCTTCCCCCAGAACATGTAAAGGAAGCCCCAATTGTTAAAGTAGGTTACAAAATGGAATGAGTTTGATAATGCCAGAGATTAAGATGTAAAAGGAAGCCCAACTGCTTAGACAAAGGATTCCCTTCCGATTCAATTGGAAAGCTTGGAACACAAAAGGTCAGCTCATTCACAGAACTTAGCCAGCCCATTCAGGTAGACCTTCTTCCCCAGCCAAACACATCTCCATCTAAATTAAAACTAACTCATAGGGCAGCCCAATCAAACCTTCCGATATTTCGATCAAACCCAGAGAACAAAAAGAACAAAACCCGTACATTAAACATAAGAAAAGGAGAGAAGGCTTTCCCAGAAACTAACAAAACAAACCCAATGGGAAAACCCAAGGCACCGGCAGTGTGAAAGTAGCAATACAATAGAGGGCGCCAAAACGAGGAACGACTTCCCTTTCTAATAGTGAAAGCTTTCTAAGAATTCCTAGAGGAAGCTTTCTCAGGAACCAATTAAGAGTTGTTAAAACAAAATAAATGCCATCTCCTCATATTTTTCTTAACAAAACCTGTATTTCTTTAACAAAAGACCTCTGTGACTATAAGAAGGGCTGGTTGGAGTGTGCTTGTGTGGCCACCTTCCAACCAGCATACTCTGTACCTTGTATTCTGTATATGCTCTTGGGAATAAACAGCAAACCTCTGTTCCAGCAACTGCCTGCGTCTATTCATTCCCGGCTTGGGACGAACCTTGGTAAGATTCCTTCTAACAAAGGCCTATTAACTCATTGAATACATTTGCCTCTGTTCTATTAAAGAGTTTGTTGTTTTTCTTATTATTTAAAATGAACTTTCCCCAGGGAACCATTATAAAATAATGTTCCCTTGCTTAAATCGTAAGCATAGTGCAATTTATTATTATTTTTCTTTTTTATCTTAAATTCAGCATTTCCCATTTCAAAAATATGCAGATATGCATTTTGCAAATTATACACATTTTTATGTGTTTTGGTTAATTTACATTTATATCATACTTTTTAATGTTATTTTCAGGAAACTTGATTTAATTTGTAACAGAAAGGATAATATTAACACAAGAACAGAAGACAGTAACAAATTCATTACTATGTAAGCTTTTGTGCATCATAGTCCACATCTTCAAATGCATGGAATATAGTCCTGTGGGGAGAATATTACATAGAATTTGTAAGGTGGTAATAAAGTATAAAAGGCTGGTCCCCCTAAGAGGAAAACTGCATAGTAAAATTTGGAAATTACAAAGGATAACTGTTGCTATTGGTTTAGATAATTTCACATTAAAATGTGAAGTTTAGAGATCAACCTCCATCTCTAGATATTATACATTCTAAGGTGGTACCAACATTCTATCACTTCCACCTCACCTCTTTCATGTGTAAAACAGGCTTACTTGCAGCAGACTATGCTACTTGCAGGTAAAGCTGCAGCTCTTCAGACACATGACAAGTTGGGACTCATATATTTCAATGCTTACCCAAAAGTGTGCACATTATGAGGATGTACTAGTTCTGGTCATGCTAGTTTACTATATGCAGAGTTGTATCTTCAGGAAATCATGCTAATCTTTGATGTAATAAGGGCTTACTGCTCCTTAGTATCCATGCTTTCTTTGTCAGCACTGTCTTTACCACTATTCATGTTAATAGGGCAGAGTTCTAGAAGTCAGAAATATGACTTATCAATGCTGCTCATTCTAACCTGATAATTATTGGCTAACACTGGAGGCAACACCAGGGTATATGGTCATTAATCAGCAATTCTTAAATTCTTACTTCAAGGACTGTCCATAGAGGGATATGCCAATAGTCGTTGTGCCCTTTGGCAAAATAATCCCAAAGTAAAATTTTGGATGTAAGTCAGTTTGTATGAACATAATCTTCATGGAGAAGGGATAATAGATATTTGAAACTCCAGTACTGGTATTAGCACTAATGCTTCTTGTCATTATTATGATTATGATTTCTGTAAAATGGAAAGGCTACTAGTAAATTAATTTATTATTTTAAGATAGATGCAATATTGCAGTCCCTTCTAGCTTCCTCTAACACATCTCTGTGTAGAAGGAAATATATTCTTCGGTTCATTATTGTTGGCCTATCCACTGCTCTTGAATCTACTGGTAATTTTTATAAACAGTGATATCTTCACATAATTTCCTTGATTTTATTAAAACAAAAATGTGTGCAATATTTTCTTCCCCCCCTTTTTTTTGTAACTTTGTGATTTCATTCAATCTTTTTTCACCCAAAACTACAGCAGCTATTGATTCTCCAGTTATTCTTTTGCAAATATAAACAGAGAAAGAAGCTAGAAAAGGATTTAACATCCCAAGTATTGATTGAAATCTGCTTACTTATGTGTCTTTGACTGTGAAGTACTGCTGAATCCACTTTTGTGAAACACAGTTGCTTCTTTGTGTAAAAAACCTGGAACTTGCCTACTTAGAGAGTTACTATGTCTATTCTTAATTTAGGATTATCTTTCTCAAAAAAAAACCACCTAGAATAACAGCAAATGCACTATATATTTTACACTCACATACATATAATATGTGTATGTGTATTGTTTGATTGATTGATTAAGTGTCATCAAGTTGGTGTTGACTCTTAGCAACCACATAGATACATTTTCTCCATGACCATCTGTCCCTAGCCTGGCCTTTCAGGTCTTTTAACAGCGCACCCATTGCCACTGTAACTGAGTCCATCCACCTTGTTTCTGGTCATCTTCTTTTTCCTTCCACCTTTCCCAGCATTAGAGCCTTCTCTAGAGAGCTAGGTCTTCACATAATGTGTCTAAAGTAGGATAATTTGAGCCTGGTCATTTGTGTTTCAAGTGACAACTCGTGGTTGGTTTGTTCAATGATCTATTTGTTTTCTTGGCTGGTGTGTGTGTGTGTGTGTGTGTGTGTGTGTTTAGCTTATATATAAGATGAAACTTTACTGGCAGATATCTGTTGTTCTGGTCATAAATAGTAACTAGTAACCTCTCAGCCATTTATGAAACCTTTCTTCAGAGTTAACTTAGAAGGAGCACAGGAAGAGTCAGAAAATCCAACAAATTGCACCATGGTAATCTGATGTAACATTGATCAAATAAAAAGCTCCAGCTCAGTAATGGCAATTGTAATAGACTCAAGCAAACACCGTGAGATGTGATCAGAGAAATATAAATTCAATACTGGTGTTTGCAACGTTCTGTTTTAGTTATAGTTTTCAAAAATCCTTATTTTAAGTGTAGAAGCCTGAAGTATGATGTTTTTTTCCCAACAGATAATTGTGATGATCAGCTGGTGTCAGCCTTGTCTCAGTCATCATTCAGCAGTTCATCAGAACTGTCCAGTAGTCACAGTCCAGGATTTGCAAGACTTAATCGAAGAGATGGTAAGTGCTCCCTTGGTTCTTCTTCTTAATTTCAGAAGGTTTACAAAAGAGATTTATAAAATCAAGTGAACAGTATGTTAAATTAAAATGCCAAAATGGAAGCAAGCATTTATCAGTACTGTGATAAGTGGAGTTTAAATGCCCTCAGAAGCCATAACTATCTAGGCTCAACTCAGATGGGAGGTAATCTGCATTCCCTATTCCAAATTCTATTGGGAATGTGTCATTATCACAGGCTTTAGAGTCTCAGTTTGCAGCCAATGATATTCAATCTGATTCACTGGGTGTGTGTGTCCTATTTTACCTAGCACAGCAGTGAGAAGCAGTGGCAAAAGTCAAAACTTTCTTTCTCTGATAAGTGAGTACCAGAAGAGGGGAACCAAGGGAACAAGTGGCTCATGAAGACAGATTTGGGGGGGGGGGGAGAGGCAGGCTGTTTGAGTATCTATCAGACTATTTCAGGGAAATATCTCTGCAAGACATCTTCTTTTCCATCTAGTATGAGGATTTCCTGACCACTCAACCTTATAAGATATTTGTTAATACATGCAATGTGTTGTGCAAACAAATTTAGTTGCAATAAAGTCTAGTAAATATGACTAATTGACTATCCCTCACAGTTCTCTAGACCAGGGCTTTCCAAACTTTTGCCGTTGGCGACACACCAACAGCTGGCGCGCAAAAACTCGGAAGCGCCGCCGCCGCTACGACGTGCAAAATCCCGGAAGCCGCCACCGTGCTTTCGGGTTTTTGTGCCCCACGGCACCGGCAGCAGTGTCGTCCTGGAACCAGGAAGTGCTGATGGCCCGCCGCCGCTGCTGCGTGCACTGCCGCACGTGGTGGGAGCGGTGCCATCAGCACTTCCAGGTTGTTGCACGACACACTTGGGGCCCCCAGGCAACACAATACTGTGTCGCGACACACAGTTTGGAAAGCCCTGCTCTAGCCAATCAGAATGGAAACCTTATGCAGTCAGCAGGAAGGCTGCCCTTGAAGATGAGTTAGAAGCTACAGCTGGTCCAAGAAGCAGCTGCCTGCCTACTGATGGCTGAGAGCTGTTATAGCAGGATAACACCTATGCTATGGGGGTTGTGTTGGCTGGGTATCCACCAAGGAGATATGCCATCCAGCCTATTAGGCATGCTAATTAGAATAACATGGGGTAGTTTGTGAAATGCTTTGCTGAAGAAATTATATTCCATAATCTATTCAGAAAATTATTCAATCAAAAATGAGATGTGGTTAGTCAGAGAAGTTTCTATGAGTCTCAGATTTCAATCTGGCCCCTTTATTCTGCTTTTGTTTGGTGGAACACACATCCTCTTCTCAGAGAAGACTTGAGCCGATAAGAGCTTTCCTGATATTTTATGTAAGTGTTGCTCTCTGCAGAACAGACTGATTTCATTTAAAATGGTAGTTTTGCTATTCTGTTCAGTTGGCTGGTCAACAACAAACTTAGATTTAATAGGCTTTTAAGTTAATCTGTGAGACAGGAAAAATCTTGAACAGGCAAAATTGATGTTTATTTTTTAAGGAATCAAAGACCTTTACAAATTCTCTCATATACTATGAATTACATACTTGTTGAGAAGTTAGAAATGCTAGGAAGATTTAGAATATATCTGGATAGTTAGAATAGTGTAGGGAAAAAGCTGATAAAGTAAGGCAGAGGCAGACTGATGAAAAAATATTTCACTGTGACTGCAGGCATTAAACCTGAAAGACACCTAAAAGAGGGAGAAAAGTTTGCAAAGAACTGGGGGACCATAAAATGAAAGCAACTCATTCCTAATTTCTAACTCATTAGAAGAGTATCCATCAATGGTTCCTCATCTACCTGGAATAGGATATCCAGTTTGATGCACCAGCCGAAGTATAATTTCCAAATTATGTGAAGTAATTGTTCCACTTTATTCTAGATTGGTCAGGTCTCACCTTGACCTCTGTGTTCAGTTTGGAAACTGGAATAAGTACAGAGAAACCAATGTAGATGATCTAGGGACTAGAAATAAGGGTTAGGAAGAGAGGTTAAAGTTGCTGAGTAGGTTTTTGCCTTGAGAAAAGATGACTAAGCAGTATATGGAAGAACTCTTCAAATATCTGGAAAGATGTCACACAGGAGACAATCAACAGTTGTTATCTATTTTCCCAGAATACAGGACACATAAAAATGGTCATAAGTTTCTGAAAGGCAGGTTCTAATTGAATGTTTAGAGGTGGAGGTGAGGACTTCCTTACAGTAAGAGTTGACAGTAGAACCAGTTACCAAGGAAAGTGACTATCTTCCTTTTACTGTGGGAGTGTTGAATGTGTTCAAGCAGAGACTGGGGCACTTTTCTGTTAAGGATCTTTTAATTTGGATTCCTGAGCAGGGGGTTGGATCCAAGGGCTCCTTCCAATTCTGTGATTGTATGATGATGATGATTCAATTCTCTTACATAAATAATAAATCAGGGAAGTGGATCCTAATAGTTTGTTTCCAAGATAAGACCATTCACCACAGGAAAATAAATCATGCAGTTCAATACAAACCTTCATTAGGGACTGTTACTTTGTATCCTAAGGATGACCCTCTCCCCTGATCTGGATAATCAGTCACTCTTGTGCACAATGTTTTATTGATTATTAATATTTATAAACACACACACACACACACACACATTTTACTGATTAAAATTTTACTAGAATTGTATATTTGTGATTGGATAGTTTCTGACAGCCCAAACTATTTCCTGTTCTACTTGTACTGAGCAAGTAAATATCAGCATAATTATCTAAGAGTTCTTCCCCACTTGCATTTAACCATGGTACAAATATGGCCTGCTAACCACTTTTTTATTTTATATCCCCATGCCATTATCTTCATCTCGTCCTCATCCTGTACCTGAGGTGGATTTAAATTGTCCTTAGTTGTTGTGGCATTAAAACAGTCATCAATCAACAAGCTGCAACAGTTTTATCATGTGTACAGTCTGACCAGTACAGTCTGACCTAAAACTACTGACCATTCTGTCAGTAGTTTTATCAGGTGACTGTCTTCTTTAGTCTTCTGGTTCCTGAACAATGTCTTCCAATGTAAGAGCTAGTTCTCAGACTGATTCAAGGGACTGTTGTGTAAACGACCATATACAGACCGCCCTGTTATCAGGGAAGAGAACTGTCTCCTTTCAAGTACACAGTAAAACTTGGGAAGTGTCTGTCCTAATCTAGACTGAGATGTATTGGATTTAAAGGGAAAACAGTTTGCTTGTTGGAATTTTTATACCATACACATTTAGCCTTAATCAAGAGATTGCTAAGGAGAATTTTGCTTGGGGAGTCATGACTGGAAAAAGAATCACTTTGGATTCAGGCAGCTTCAAAAGATTTGGCAACTGTTCTGGTTTGGGCAGTGGGAAAGTCTGGTTCTTTCAAACTGGGGTCTACCCAAGTACTCAAAAATCAAGATATAAATAATAATTCCAGTTCTGCTGGGAGATGCAGTAATATTTTAAACCAACAAGAGAAACTACTAAGGGGTGAAGTCACATCTTATTTTGCCCAAATTCTAAATGATCTCCTGAAACTGGATGATTTCACTAGTATTTTGTTCTTCATTCGTTCAGTCACTTCCGATTCTTCGTGACTTCATGGACCAGCCCACGCCAGAGCTTCCTGTCAGCCATCACCATCCCCAGCTCCCCCACGGTTGAGTCCATCACCTCCAGAATATCATCCATCAATCATCCCACAACCCCCCACCCCCTAGAACTTAATATTTGTGGAAATATCAGGGTGTTGGTATTAACCATGAAATTGCTTTTATTACTATACCAGATACCATGCTGATGTTTCTACAGATTGTGAGGAAGAGGTTTTGGAGGTTGATTTAACAATGGGAATATACTGAACCCATAGATGAGCAAAATAGGATTCTAGATAAAGCTGAGATTTGGTGTGAGAGGAAAAAAAGAAGTTGACTTCAAAGCAACTTTTTATCAAGCATTCATAATCAAGATGTTACTGATATTATTCCATAAAGCAGATTTCATTCTAGGTATAGTAGTTTTTAAAGCTTGATGCAGAGTTAAAAGAACAGGAGCTTATGTCAATGGATCAAAAAAACAGGTGCTGGTATGGCACTTAATTTAAGTCTAGACAAATCTATCAGTTTTATTGCAAAAGTTACTGGCTACCCAGATAATCTATTGTGATAATGGAATATAATATAAATGACAGAATGCTCGAAAGATGGGACTTAATATCTAGTATGCAAACGATTTAGGTGAATTGCTTAGGACAAAGCAATTTGTCATGTAAATGAAACTTAATGTAAGATTAAAAACCATGATCAAATTCCAGGCTTTTTCTTTATTATTGATTGACTGATTAATTGCATCTATATCTGGCTGTTCCTCTAACTTCTTTGCAACACTTGTGTCTGGGCCTCTCTCTGTGTGCAAGGTGGAGGGAATAAGGTCATTGTTTTCAAAACAGCACTTTGTGAAGTAGGTTGGCCCGAGAGAGAGTGACTAGTTCCAAGTCACCTCCTGAACTCAAGTAGGGACTTGAGTTGGGTCTTTTTAGTTGTATTTTAACAGCTGAAAGATTTGGTTTTAAATTTATACATTTTGAATAATTGACAAAAGGAACAATAAAGCAGTTCCCTAGCTTTCATAGCAATCTTTATGAAACTGATCATAAAATATTTGAAAACAACTTGATAGATTTTCTTTTTGTTCTTTATTCGTTCAGTCGCTTCCGACTCTTTGTGACTTCATGGACCAGCCCACGCCAGAGCTTCCTGTCGGCTGTTCCCATCCCCAGCTCCCCCAAGGTCGAGTCCATCACCTCCAGAATATCATCCATCCATCTTGCCCTTGGTCGACCTCTCTTCCTTTTGCCTTCCACTTTCCCTAGCATCAGCTTCTTCTCCAGGGTATCCTGTCTTCTCATTATGTGGCCAAAGTACTTCAGTTTTGCCTTTCATATCAGTCCCTCAAGTGAGCAGTCTGGCTTTATTTCCTGGAGTATGGACTGGTTTGATCTTCTTGCAGTCCAAGGCACTCTCAGAATTTTCCTCCAACACCACAGATCAAAAGCAACTATCTTCCTTCGCTCAGTCTTCCTTATGGTCCAGCTCTCGCAGCCATAGGTTACTATGGGGAATACCATCGCTTTAACTATGCAGACCTTTGTTGTCAGTGTGATGTCTCTGCTCTTAACTATTTTATCAAGATTTGATAAAGATAGATTTTCTAGGTACTACATTATGATGAGAAATATGAAAAATAGTAGCTTCTTTTCTACAATGCTTTTACACCTGCTAAGCTTCCCCCCAATAAAGTTTTTTTTTTTAACAAATTTTATTAGATTTTAATTTTACATAGATAAAAGTTTGAAACAGAAAAGAAAATGGAAATACAAATCAAGAAAAAAGAAAAGATAAAAAAGTGTAGTAAAGGAAAAAAGGAAAAAAGATAAAGCTGAAACATAGAATTTGGTCAACTTCCGATTTGTATCTGGTCATGGTATTTTAAAAATTTTATCTTACATGCTAGGTCTATATATAACATTAAAGAATATTTCTTGTCTATTACATCAATATATATATATATTTTAATCTTCAAATCCCCATATAAGCTTTGCCCCTCCCGCATCTTGTAAATAGTCAGTTAATGGTTTCCACTCTTTAAGAAAATAATTATTTGGATTTTCTTTTAATAAACATGTCAGTTTATCATTCTCTGCCATATCCATCAATTTTAACATCCAATCTTGTATCGTAGGCAATATCTGGTTTTTCCAATTTTGTGCGAAAATAAGTCTTGCTGCTGTAATCATGTATTGCATAATCCTTATAAATTGCTTCCCAGGTTGTCCATCAATTATTCCCAGTAAAAAAAATTCCGGTTTAAATGGAACTCGAATTTGTAATATATTTTGCATCAATGCATGTATTTGAGTCCAAAATTTCTTTGCAATCTCACATGTCCACCATATATGGTAAAAAGACCCCTCTTTTTTTTTACATTTCCAACATAAGTTGGAAACATTTCCATACATTTTAGAAAGTTTTTGTGGGGTCATATACCATCTGTACATCATCTTATAAAAGTTTTCTTTTAAATTATAACACAAAGTAAATTTTAACCCTTTGGTCCACATATCTTCCCATTGTTGCATTTGAATATTATGGCCAATATTTTTAGCCCATTTAATCATACAGTCTTTAACTTGTTCCTCTACCATTTCACCTTTTAACAATAATTTATACATTTTTGCAATTAGATGATCATCTGTCTCACATAGTTGTATCTCAAATTCCGATTTGGTTTGTTCAAATTCAAGGTCTTTCTTATCTAATTTAAATTTCTCTACGAGCTGCATATATGAAAGCCATTGAAAACTGTATCCCTCTGATACCAATTCTTCTATTGATTTAATTATATATTGTCCTTGTTCTTTCTTTAAAAAGTCTTTGTAGGTTAACCATTTATCTTTATTTCTTACTTCTGTTCTGTAGAATGCTTCTTGTGTAGAAATCCATAAGGGTCTTTTATAACATAAGATTAATTTATATTTATTCCAGATTCTTAACAAGGATCTTCTAATATAATGGTTTTTAAAGTCCACATTAACTTTAACTTTATCGTACCACAAATATCCATGCCATCCATATCTTAATTCATGTCCTTCCAAATTCAATAATTTTTCATTTTTCAAAACTATCCATTCTTTAATCCAAACCAAGCAACAAGCAGCATAATATAATTTCAAATCCGGCAGACCTAGTCCTCCTCTTACTTTAGTGTCTTGCAAGATTTTATATTTTACTCTTGGTTTTTTCCCTTGCCAAATAAACTTAGAAATATCTCGCTGCCATTGTTTAAAAGGTTCTTCTGATGCCAATATAGGTAGTGTTTGAAAAAGATATAAAATTCTTGGCAAAACATTCATTTTAATTGCTGAAATTCTACCTAATAATGATAATTGCAGTTTTTCCCAATGTTCCAAATCTTTTTTAATATCCATCCAAAGTGGAATATAGTTATTCTTAAACAACTTAACATTTTTAGTTGTTAAATATACTCCCAAATATTTTACTTTTTCTTCCATTGAATATCCTGTTATTTCTTTCAATTTCTCTTGTTGGTGGTAATCCATATTTTTGGTCAAAACTTTTGTCTTCTGTAAATTCACTTTGAACCCTGCTAGCGACCCAAAGTCTTTTAGTTTCTGTATTAATATTTCAATTCCTTCTAGTGGATTCTCCAAGGTAATGACTAGGTCGTCAGCAAATGCTCTTAGTTTATAAACTTCTTTTTTAACTTTAATACCATGGATACCATCATCTTGTCTAATATCTCTAAGTAAAACCTCTAATACCAATATAAACAAAAGTGAAGATAATGGACAACCTTGTCTAGTACCTTTTTGTATTTCACATGGCTTACTAAATTCTCCATTAACAATTATTTTGGCAAATTGTGGAGTATATATTGATTTAATCCATTTTATAAAATTTCCTCCAAAATTCATATTTTCCAAAACTTTGAACATAAAAGGCCAATTTAAGTTGTCAGCTCAGCGGTTAAGTTTTGTTTTGTTTTTTAATTCATTACACTGCTTTTCATAATTTATTCTGTGGTTAATTCCCAGAAAACAGTATCTTCCTCAATTTTGGAAAAAATGTCTAAACTAGGACAACATTCAAGCAATTCAAGCATACCCATGAAAAGTTTAAAACTACAAAGTAGAAAATTACAGGCTGGATCTAGACTCAGTCATCTGAAGTAGGTCTTTTAGGATGTAGAAAGTTTCTATTGAACCTTTAAGTACCATCTACAAAAAACTACCATGTATTTACTGTTACTTTACTGATTCCTGGACTTATTCAAAGTTTGCAAGTATTTCTGTCCAACTCTTCAAGCAGGTGAGAAGTGGAAACATAAGCTTTAAATTCAAAGCACAACAAAGGGGCCATAAAGAAAAATGTGTGCTATTGAGTGAAATTTGGATCTATCGTTCTGTATACCCAAATCAAGAACTCTTTGTTTAACTTTCTGCAGGGTGAGGTAATATTGATAATCGGGCTGGGAAACCACATAAAAGTCTTCAAGAGGAAATTAATTTATTGGATAAAGTATGCTGAGCCAGAAACTCACCCAAAAAGTTTCTCAACCAGTATTTCAGGCAGCAGCTTCTCAAGTCCTATATAGGTATATTCAGCAAACAACAGGGAAATTGCAGTGTTCTGGGAGATCAGAATCATTTAGTTTTAATTTTTTACAATATATTTTTATTGAAGAAATATATAATTTTTATTGAAGAACATTTTAATGAAGTAAAAACCATAAGTGAAAAGAAAGATAATAAAGAAAAATAGTAAATAGTGACAAAATATAGAAAGAAAGAAAGAAAGAAAGAAAGAAAGAAAGAAAGAAAGAAAGAAAGAAAGAAAGAAAGAAAGAAAGAAGGAAAGATTATGAAGAAGCGGCTTCCTATCTTCTTGACAGTGGTTATAAGTAAAGGTAAAGGTTTCCCCTGCATAGTTGTGTCTAACTCTAGGGGGCGGTGCTCATCCCCGTTTCTTAGCCAAAGAGCCAGCGCTGTCCAAAGATATTTTCGCGGTCATGGGGCCGGCATGATGTGCGCAGAACGCTGTTACCATCCCACCAAAGTGGTACCTATTAATCTACTTGCATTTGCATGCTTTTGAATTGCTAGGTTGGCAAGAGCTGGGGTGAGTGCAGGAGCTCACTCCATCACGTGGGGCTAGGGTCTCAAACCACCTAACTTGGAACCTTCCGATCGACAAGCCTGGCGTCTTAACCACTGAGCCATCGCGCCCCATGACGGTGGTTATAGATACATTTATATTTTGCCCTTTCTCTCTAAAGTTAAATCATAATTTCCTTCTTTCCATAAACTACCCTTACTAATCTTCAAACCCATAAATCAGAAGTTCATTTTTCTCTTTTTTAAGCAAAAAGTACATAAGGAGTTTCCAGTCACTAATAAATGTTGATCTTTCTCTAATCCAGAGCTTTCCAAACTTTTCATGTTGGTGACACACTTTTTAGACATGCATCATTTTGCGACACACTCTTACAGCAGGGCATCATTTCACGACACACTCTTACAGCATGGCACAAGGCAGGCACTGGGACCTGTGTAGAATCACAGCAGGTCTGGAAGCAGCAAGGCACAAGGCGGGCACTAGGACCTGCACAGAATCCTGGCAGGGCAAGTTTGGAGGCAGCAAGACACAAGGCATGCACTAGGACCTGCGTGGAATCCTGGCAGGGCAGGTTTGGAGGCAGAAAGGCACAAGGCATGCACTAGGACCTGCGTGGAATCCTGGCAGGGCTTGGAGGCAGCAGCAGCCGCGACACACCCAGACACTGCAGCCGACACAGTAACGTGTCCCGACACACAGTTTGGGAAGCTATGCTCTAATCAAACAAGTTAATTTTTCCATCTCTACTATTTCTGTCATCTTCACCAACCATCCTCCATTGTAGGTATTTTCAGAGTCTTTCCATTTTTGCACATATAATAGTCTTGCAGCAGTAATCATATACTGTATAAAAATAATCTTCCATGGCTCTTTTCTAATAGTCCATTAATCCCAGCAAGGAAAGTTCTGGTTTCATTTGAATGTTGATCTCTAAAATTCTTTGTATTAATCGAAGTGAATATTTGTAGCTCAGGGTTGAACTGTGGAGTCCTTGGTGCTCTCTGAGTCTTGCTGTTTTCTTGCAGACGTTTCATTGCCAGACTAGGCAACATCTTCAGTGCGAAAAGGGAGTGGGACTTGCTCTCTGTTTATATACCATGGCTTGTCCTGCTTGTGTTGGTGGAGGTGTTATTCTCTCCTTAGGAGTTCCTTGATTGGGCTGTTTGCTGCTTGGTTGATTGACTGAGTTAATAGTTCCTTGATTAGGGTATATTGTGCTGTTCGATTGTTCCTCTGGTGCTAATCCTGGTGTTAATCTTTGCATATCTGGGTGATGATTGCTGGCAAGGAGGTGTTCTGGTCTTCTGGCTTTTCTATTGTCTCTTATAAATGGTGTGTAAATGTTGTTTACCTCTATGTGTCTGTTGATGGCTGCTTTGTCTGAGTGCCAAGCTTCCAGGAATTCTCTAGCATTTTTGGATTTGGCTTGGTTTAAGATGCTCACAGTTTCCCAGTTGAAAGTATGGTTGAGTCTGTCCATGTGTTGTGAGATTAAGGAGTTTTCATTGCATCTTCTGACTGCTAGTTGGAGTTTGTGGATGCACTCTGCTAGTCTTCTGCCCGTCTGTCCTACATAGTGGCTGTTACAGTCCTTACACTGTATGTTGTAGATAGAAAATCCAGAACACCTCCTGGCCAGCAATCATCACCCAGATATTAAATCTTTCTCTTAACTGTGCATATGAAAACCATTAAAAACTAAATCCCTCTGCAGCCACTTGCTCTCTTGATTTCATCTTATATTCTCCATGTTCCTGTTCTAGCAAGTATCAATGAGTTAACCAATTTTCTTTACTTACTGTTTCTTTCTTGTTAAATGCTTCTTGTGCTGAGACCCATAAAGACATTTCCAGGACAGTCTGACTTTATATCTATTTCATATTCTCAATATGGCACTTCTGATATAATGATTCTTAAAATCTACATTAACTTTAACTTTATCGTACCATAGAAAACCATGCCATCTGAACCTCAGATCGTGCCCTTCTAATTCTAAAATTCTTTTATAAGAATCATTTAGTTTAATCTTGAAAGATTATACAGTAAGGAAGCAGAGGGATCATAGAGAAAAAAGATAAGCTCAAACATCACAAAGAATTGTTAAAAATACAGCACTTTGCTTGCAGTTACGGTTTTTACATAAAGCCTCTGAGATCTGTTCAGTGCTGAAAAGTTATTTTCCCATTAGGACCTTTGCTGCTTGAAGCACTCAGAAAGTATTTGATTCCCAAATTGTAGCAGAGAAAAGAGAATGGGGTAAAATAAAGGAACCACATGCTGCAGCCTTGTACAACACTGTAATATCCTTGTTGTGCAGAGGTTCTAAATTTGAGGCCTTAGCTAATTCAGCTGGTAAAAATATCACTGGTATAAAACAATCCCCATGAAATGTCATGGAGAGATCTATGACTAGGTTTCATGGTTAGGTTTTTCATTTTTCAAGAGTTAATAGCTGTCAGGAAGCTGGCAATTCAGACTAGGAAAAGGATGGATTCAGCAACCTATTTGGGCTTAGTCATATTTAAATTTCTACTATCCCATGTAAAGGCATTTTCTTTCCAAATATGGAGTTTCAAACATGGGTAATTGGAACAGTTTAGAATGTTAGTGAGATATTTCTGTGGCTTTAAGTTGCACTGACAGGTTCTAATTTGACAAAAACTGCACATGTAGCTATCAGGGACTGCTCCATTTTCATAGCTGAGTAGAGAGTCTAAGTGTATTTCAGTAGGAAAGAGTTCAAAAGCCTATTCTTATGTGCAGTATGTGCCATGTTAAACTGCATAACAGTATAAGGAGATTAATCTTATGAGGGTTTTTCCTCCTTCCATGCACAAGAAGAGATCTAGATTGGAGTCCTGCATATTTATGTGTAACGTAGAGAGGGAGCGAGTTGCATGCAATGCCTTTAATTTAATTTAATTTAATTTAATTTAATTGTCTCTGTGGAATGAATAGTTGTCTTGGGTGTTTTCTTAGTAAACTAAATCTCACATTAAAGTTAGCTAGAAATTTATGGAACAAAAAGGACTTTCAGACATATTTATTTATTTATTTATTTATTTATTTATTTATTTATTTATTTATTTATTATTCTAATTTATCACCACCCATCTCCATGACAGTAGACTCTGGGTGGTTTACAAACATTAAAATTAATATTAAAACAGCTATAAAAATACAGTATAATAATAAATAGATGAGATAAGAATCCAGAGGATGGGAAGAGCTTAAAAAGGAGGATATTACTGAGCTAACCACCCCCAGGAGGAACTATTGTCTCCTTTGTCCCAAGCAAGGCAGCAGAACCAAGTCTTTAAAGACTTTCTGAAGGCCAGGAACGAAGCTGCCTGCCTATATAGGCAGTTTGTGATCTGTTGATCTTTCTTGGGGTGCGAACATTTCAGGATTTGATCATATCTTCTGGCAAGATTTCAGATTGGTCAGTTTATGTTAATTTTGTGGGTTGTTTCCCTATGGTGAAAATGGAAATCAGGAAAACATTTAGCTATTACTGTATCTAGGTTCTGAATACTTAATTCTTTCCCAGAACAAAGGACAATTCCTCTCATTATAAACAAGGTGCAGGAGAAATGTATTATGAACTTTAATTTAGTGCTGTTTGGATCCTGTTGCTTTAGCTTATGTAACCAAGATAATAGATGCCTTCAAAAGCCATCATGGCCAAGCTGCCCATAACATTTCTCTTACTGTAGATGAAATTGTTGTGGTTATTCATAGAATCTATTCACAGGTTTCTCTTGGTTAGTCCCAGAATTTTTATTATTAATAATAATAATAAAGTTTGCCCTGTCTATGCTGCTGGGGTCATGAACATTGAACTTTTAATAATATAATCTAAGCCCTATGCCAGTTGACTGATCAACTCAGTGATGATTTATTGTACTGCCTCATTATGAGACAGCTGCTGCTGCTATTGCTTTGATATTAAGCCTTAAGAAAATATTATGTGGTGGCAATATCATAAACTCCAAGTCCACATTGTACTTCTGAGATGAAATGGTCAGATGCCTTAGGAACACTTCAACACTGTTCTGTAAATTTGACCTTGAAAAAGGAGGCAGGCTTGAGAAGATAATGGTGTAAAAGAAATTTTAGGAGAACTGAGAAAATAAATGATACAATAACACTCTACTTTTCACATTTCATGGCCCTGTTTACTATTCTTCTTAAAATGATTCACTTGCCTAAATAAAAGTTTTATTTCCAAAGACTAAGGGAAGAGTATCTGTGTGATAGACAGATTCCCTCAAGCAGCCTGGCAGGGAATCATGGGAGATGTAGTAGAAACCTATGGAAGCTCCTAGATTAGGAAGGGCTAACAAAACCATCAACATTCATTTGTTTTTGAGCTACATAGTTGCCTCTTCCATCAGGAAATAATATGGATGACCTTGAGCTTTCCAGTTTAGTTGTCTGCTGCATGGTCTCAGGGTTACTCTGTATTTCCCATGCTCTGATTTTACCTATGCTCTCTACAGCTATGCAAGTCTGTTGCAACTGAGAGTGGCTTTGAACAAATTACCCATCCCATGAGACGGTCACATGTTGTGTCCATCAGATAACTTTTTGACATGGTCAAGCTATAACACAGAGGTTCAATAATGAAGAGCAGGACAGTGAGCCTTCTTTGTGTAATTTTTTTCTGGAAGTCTTTTTCCTAAACCTTCATTTTTAAAACATGACCATGATCCTCTATGTCTGTAATGGTACGTGGGAATGATCTTGGGAAACAGGAGGAAAAGCTGCAGCCTAGACAATGGTCTGACAAATGAAAACTGAGCCCGAAGGAAGGATGGGGGTGGCAAAAGCATCTCAGAAGGGACCCTAGTTTTTGGGGAGAGTAAAAGTAAGGGAGAGGAGGTGTACTTTCAGACTTGCAAGATTCTCTTACTGTAACCTTACAAAAAAGGTAGTATTAGTACTCATGGTTGGTGCTTCTTGTCTGGACTACCTCAAAGGACTGACAGTTCAGATCACAACTGCATGACATGCCTTTGAATAGTAACCTTGATTTTTACAGTGTTACATTTTTACACAACATCAGAAATGTATAGAATTCCATTTTTACTTTTAGTAAATGAAATCTGCAGAAACATGAATATGCGGTAAATATTATGACTTTTTTAACAGTATGTTTTGCAATTTCAATCATGCTGCTGTCCATTATAATATCTCCTTAAAACTAAGAGGCTATCATGGTCTGTGAAAAATTACCCAAATATGCATAGGCTTATAGAGTTTTCAAATGTAAAACAGTTAAACATAGTTTGATTACTAGTACAATACATAATGATAGAATTAAAACTAATGATACATAACACAGATATAGATCCCAAAAAATCTCATTTGGTTTTTAAGTTGGCTGATTTAACTTCATATATATGATACTTCAGAAAATTATAAATAGAAGTTTGTATGATTAACTTGCAATATGAAAAAGCATTTTATTGGGTCTAGGAGGGAAAAAAAGTAAGGAGGTTTAGTGTGGAAGAAGCAGTGCCATTTTAATTTCTGTTTTCATCATTGCTTGTGAAAAGTTCTGTAAAATATTAGGGAATAAAGATAAACATTTTTCTTATCTTTTTTGGTATGCTACATATATGAAAAAATTAATTATCAAATTAGCTGTGGAAATCAAGATAATTGTGACCATGCTTACAAACACTGATCTTACACAAGTTTAGCTCAATTGCATTTTCTGTTATACTTTTAATATGATCTATCAATACAGTGACTCCAACAAAATTCATATTATTGCCAGTGGCAATTTAAAATTGGCTGCCCAGAAGTACATTCTATTTTTCTCATTTCTCAACTCTTGAGCTTCTTGCTTTAATGCCTTTCCTCAGCCAGGAGGGTTTCTTTATTAATACCATTGTAATATGCTATATCAACTAGAATCCATGAATTCTGATCCATGAGGCATCCAACAAGGTTGCAGTTCCCCTGGGTTTGAAGGGAAATTTATGATCTATGTTAAAACTTAGTGGTGCTATGGGAATTTTCAAGTATGTCATTGTTCATGCCCAAAATATAGAATATAAAGTCAGAGATATCTTCATTTAACTGGAAGCTTTCCATGTTTATAGGATGGTTTATCTGAATTTAGCCTAACAAGAAATAAAGTCTAAAAATTATAATGATTTTATAGGCAAGATGAGGTATGTCGATGGAATTATACACAAGTAGTTTCTTATTATGAGATGACATGCTTGATTTATTTGACAGTACAAGGGAAGTTGTGTAATTATCATAGATATCATATTTATAAATGTGTATCATGTAATTCAGATCTACAGTAGCTGTGCTATGAGCTCATAGTAGCCAAATGAAGCTTATATTTGCCCCTTTTCTGCTACTGCTACTCAGTTGAGTAAATAAATATATATTTTCAGTAATCAAAGTCCAATTATGTTTCTGTTTTGATGGTTACATTTCTGAAAATGTTAGCTTTACAATAAAAATAATAAAACAGCTGAATATAGTGGCTTTGGAATGGTTCCTAACTCATGCCACAACATGCAGTCAGTTGAACAAGGCAAACACATACATTGTTGGAATATAAAGGATTGGGAATGGTGGTGTTAAGCATTTCATAGCATTTATGGTTAAACAAATAGAAACTACATTCTGCTTCCATTATGTTCCACGTAACATTCCATTATGATAATGGAATGTTTCATAGTAATATTACCATCTGGGAATATTAGCCAATTCCATCTGGATACTGGCATCCACAGAGCTTTAATACACACAACCAAGCTATGAGTCAGTGGACAAAAATGTTTATATTCTATCAGAGGATTACCCAGAATTTGGATATATTATTATTCTCATTATTAATCTTTTTATATATTTGAGATGAAATGTGTGTAATAGTATTTTTTTTTCATCCTCACCACCCCAAAAAGGGTATAAACAAAGAAGAATAAAGGACAAATAAAAATAATACAAATAGTTAAGCACAAGGAAACAAGGCTTCTAAAATATCATGGAGTTTTATAAAATATCAATTACTTATGAATTATGAATTATATTAATTATATTGTATCACTTAAAAAAAAACCCTGAGAATCACTATTGGGCTTTAGAAAAAAAAATACATATTAGCAACCATGGTCAACATTGTATTAATGTAAGGTGCTCCTTCTGATCGCTATAATCTCTCTGCGCTGAAGTAACTCCCAGGCACCAGAGTTCTCAGATGCAAACGAGTTTATTATAGATTACAGAAGTTGGCACTAGCATGAACAAAGACTGGAATGCAGGTAAAAGGAACAACAAGCACCTTTAAACCTTCCCCCCCCCCCCCCAGTGTCCTTTGCTGCTTGTACGTGAGGTCAGTCTGTCGGTTGTCCAGGCAACGTTCGGCAAGATGTGTATTCCCGATCGTTGGATGAGTGCGAGCCGGTCTTCCAGTCTCCTGATGAGCTCCTTGTCTGCTTGCCTTTTTGGCAGAGATCGGGTGATCTCTGACATGCTCCCGCCCCAAGACTCACCCCCCCCCCTATATACAAACCAGACTATTTCCATTCAATGGGGTTTGTCTGGGAACTCTTTATGGAACTTCTTGACCAATTTAGGGGCGCGTGTGTGTTTGGCGTTGATCCACTCTCTGTCGCCAATCGGGAGATGGGTCCATTTGACTAGGTATTGCAGCTGCCCCCTGTGCCATCTCGAGTCCAAGATCCTGTCTATTTCAAAATGTGGTTCTCCCTCCACCAGTATTGGTGTGGGTGCTTCTGGTTCCAGGTGCCACTGCTGTGAAGCATGGTATTGTTTCAGCAAACTAATGTGAAACACGGGGTGTATCTTTCTCAGGGCCTTTGGCAGTTCCAGTTTGGCCGTTACTGGGTTAATTACTGCAAGGATCTTAAATGGGCCTATGAACTTGGCCGCTAGTTTGCGTGACTGTTGCATGGACCGTAAGTTTTTGGTGGATAAGTACACTTTGTCCCCAACTCTCAATTCCCATTCTTTCTCCCGTTTGCGGTCTGCATGTTTTTTGTAATTAGCCTTGGCTTCTTCTAGCGTCTTTACCATTATTGGCCAGTTGCTAGTGATTCTTTCGACCCATTCATCTGCTCTCAGAGGTTGTTCTAAGTCAGTGCTCTGGGTCATTGCCAATTCAGGTATCGTTACAAAGTCCTGCCCTGTAGCCGCTTTGAATGGTGAAAGCCCTGTGCTTTGATGGAGCGCATTGTTGTACGCGACTTCTGCGAACGGCAAGAGTTCTGCCCAATCAGTTTGTTGGTAGTTTATGTAGCATCTCAGGTACTGTTCCAGTGTGGCGTTAAGGCGTTCACTTGCTCCGTCTGTGCACGGATGGAACGCACTACTAAGCCCCTGTTCTGATCCAATTAACTTCAAAAATGCCCTCCAAAATTTGCATGTGAACGTGCTGCCGCGATCGCTGATTATGCGTTCCGGCGTTCCGTGGGCCCTGTAGATGTGTTGAATGAACAGTCTCGCTAGCTTCTGGGTGTTCGGTATGCCCTTGCATGCAATGAAGTGTGCCTGTTTGGAAAAGAGGTCTGTGACTACCCAGATGGCCGTGTATTTGTTGCTCACTGGTAAGTCCACTATAAGGTCCATGGCAATTTGCTTCCATGGCTGTGTTGGACTAGCTACCTCCTGTAATTTTCCTGTGGGTTTGCCCATTTTCCTTTTTGCTGTGGTGCACGTGGGGCATGTTCGCACATAAGCTTTCACGTCCGCGTGCAACGATGGCCACCAAAACTTTCCCCTGACTAAATGTAGTGTTTTTAGGAAGCCGAAGTGGCCTGCTGTTTTGTGGTCGTGGTGCATACTCAAAACCCTTTGTCTTAAGGATTCGGGGACGTATGCTTTCTTGTCTTTCCAACCCATGCCATCTCGCTCCTCTAGCGTGTGTTTGTGCTCCACCCACCAAGTGTCAGTAACTGTTGCCGCTCGCAGGTCTCCTGCGAATGAATCACAGTCCGTCCTGTGTTTCGCGCTGCTGCGGGTGACAGCCAAATTCCCCTCTCCCCTGACCACTGGTGCCAGTTGCATCTGCTCCTCCCCTGGTTGGGAAGGGATTAGAGATTCAAAGATCTCCTCCATCTTGCCTTCATGTTGTGGCAGGCGCGAAAGCGCGTCCGCCAGGAGGTTTTTTCCCCCAGGGAAATATTTCAACGTGAAGTTGAACCTACTCAGGAACTCTGCCCATCTGAGATGCTTAGGGTTCAATTTTCTCGGGGATTTGAGGGCTTCCAAATTTTTATGATCCGTCCACACCTGAAACGGCTCAGCTGTCCCTTCCAAGAGGTGTCGCCACGTGCTTAACGCATGTTTTACTGCGAATGCCTCTTTTTCCCAAACATGCCATCTTTTCTCCGTTTCGTTAAATTTCCGGGAAATGTAGGCACATGGTCTCAATTTCTCCCTGTCATCTGCTTGTAGTAAGATGGCCCCAACTGCATTGAGTGACGCGTCCGTGTGAATTACGAACGGTTTGTCAGGCTCAGGATGCTTGAGGATGGGCTCCTCCGTGAACAATGCCTTTAGCTTATCAAAAGCTTCTTGGCATTCTTGGGTCCACACTAATTTCGTGCTTGGCGGTGGGGCTTTTGCGTTTTTCCCCTTGCCTTTTGTTTTTAGCAAGTCGGTTAGGGGTAGCGCAATTTGCGCGAAATCTTGGATAAACTGCCTGTAGAACCCAGCAAATCCCAGGAATGCTTGGAGCTGCCTGCGCGTTCGGGGGGGTTGCCACCCTAAAACCGCCTTGACTTTCTCAGGGTCCATTTCAATGCCCGCATTTGAGATGCGGTACCCCAGAAAGTCTAGTTTGTCCTTGTGAAACTCACACTTTTCCAGTTTGACAAACAGTTTTGCTTCTAACAACTTTTCTAGCACCTTTTTGACCAGTTCCATGTGCTCTTCTAGGTTTTCCGAGAAAATTAAGATGTCATCTAAATATACAATTACCCCTTTGTACAAAAATTCATACAATACCTCGTTTATGAATCTCATGAAGATTCCCGGTCCGCCCGCAATCCCAAACGGGAGCACCCAGTATTGAAATGATCCTAGTGGGCAATTGAATGCGGTTTTCCACTCATCCCCCTCCCTCATGCGTACCCGGTAATACGCTTCCCTTACGTCCAACTTCGTGAAGACCTTCCCTTTCGATAGTTGGGCTAACATGTCTTTCAGCAAGGGTAGGGGGTACTGGTTAGTGACTGAAATTGCATTAAGCCCCCGGTAGTCTGTGCACAACCGTAATGACCCGTCTTTCTTTTTCCTAAATAACACTGGGGCCGCTAATGGGGAATTGGCTGGTTCGATGAAGCCTCGTGCCAAATTTTTATCAATGAACTTGCAGAGCTCCGCTAGTTCTTTCTGGGTCATGGCATACATCTTAGGTTTCGGGAACGGTGCCCCAGGAATGAGGTCTACCGTTGCATCTGACTGCCTGTGGGGAGGCTCTTGGTCGCATTCTTGCTTACCAAACACTTCACTAACTGGGAGGTACTTTTCCTGGCTCGCCTGTGGGTTGCTTTCGTCCCCTTGTTCCCAGTCCTCATCCCAAAATTCCATCCCAGCTGCCCCTACTTCCCAGTCATCCACATCTCTTTCTTTGTACGTCCCCCCATGAGTTCCGTCCAAAAAGTCAATTTCCCCGGAAACCCAATCCACCCTAGGATTTCTAGCTCTTAGCCATTTTAGTCCTAACACGATGGGTCTTGTTGCAATGGGGGACACAATGAACCTCAAGGTTTCTACGTGGCTTCCCAAAGTCATTTGTACTTCCTCCGTATACTGCTCCACTGGCCCCCCTTTCATCTCCGAACCATCCAATTGACAAAAGGTAATGGGCGTTTTTAGTTCATATCAATCGAGGGTCGTCCTCGATTCCAAAGAAAGACCTGGAAGAGCGGCGATGTCGGCAGAGGACGACGGAGGACGGATCTGGAGACACCAGCTTCCTGGACGTCAGCAGCCGGCACGGAGCGAGGCATTCTGGGACTTGCAGTCCAATGCCTGCAGCGGAAGAGCCGGTTCCCTTCCTCTCTCCCTGGCGCGCGGGAATAAATTGTAAAAAAAAAAAATGATGTTGTATAATTGTATAATTGGATTGGATATATATAATGCTGTAAGCCACCTAGAGTCCTCCAGTAGGGAGGGGATAGGCGGGGTATAAATAAGACAAATAAATAAATAAGACAAATAATAAATAAAGTCTCAGTCCCAAGTGGTCAGCCACGTCCGGGTGCATCAAACTCCTTGAGCAGCCCGAGTCAAGCATTGCCAACCCAGAGTACTTCCTCCTCCCCCCCACAGCTTTTAGGCGTACCTAAATGTGCATTGTGGGGTTGCGGCAAATCTTCTCGTTGCGCCCTTTTGTGAAGGCCTGCCCCGCGGTGCACTTTAAAGCAGACCTTTCTCGTTTCCCGCCATCTGAAATTTGTAGTCTGATTCTTCACTGTCACTGTCTTCGTCCACGTATGTGGGGTGGCTCCATTTCGCCATGGCTGCCGCAGTGCCTTTGCGCTTGTCCCCCGCCTCTTTTTCTCTTTTCTTCTCTGGGGGTTTCTTTGATTGTGACTTCTCTCTGGTCGTCGTCCCGTTCTGTGGGCAGTTACTGATGAGGTGTCCTATCCATCTGCATCGAAAGCAACCGCCAACTTTTACTCTCCGATTTCTTTCCTCTTCCCATTGTTTTTGCTTGAACTGCATCCGGGCGGGGTGTGTGGTGGGTTCAGGTTTCTTCTTCAATTGTTTGAACCTTTTAATGGACATCAGCTGTGTTTGGCTTTGTTCGATACGACCCGCCAGTTGAATCCAGCCTTCTAGTGTTTTTGGTTCTTCCCTCCCCACCATGAGTTCTAATAAGTCTTGTCTCAGGCCGTACTGGAAGAATTCAATTTGGAATTCTTCCGGCCATTGCAGTAGTTCGCTAAGGATTCTTTTGAACTCCATAGCATATTCCGCCACAGTGCTTTTTCCCTGGTCAAGGTTTCGGAGGCGCACTCTGGCCGACACTTTAGCTAGTGTGTCTTCGAACCGGGCCCGCAGGGCCCGCATGAACTTATTGAAGTCCCGCAGCGCGCTTGCCTTGGTATCGTGCAATTTCACGAGCCAGCTAGCCGCTTCCCCTTTCAAAAAACAAGACACATATCTGACCTTCGCTTCTTCTGTGTGAAACTCGCTTTCAAATTCTTCCATAAACCCTTTTACGTGAGTTATGAAGCATGCTAAAGTTTTGGGGTCTCCATCGAATTTCATTTTCAGCTCTCGCAACCCCACCGGTGCCGTCCTATGGCCCGGCGACCTCCATTGCGGGGTGGGTGGGAATGCGTCTGACTCTTCTTCGTCTTCCTCCTCCGATTCTTCTTCATAATCTGTTAAGTTGCTATTCCCTTCGGGGGGGGGGTGAACCTGTTTTGGGTATCGGCCTCTCCCTCCCCTCCAGGAGTGAGATGAGCACATTAAGCCTCTCACTTAATTCCTCTACCTTATAGTCCATGCGAGACACTTTGTCTTCAATTGCCCCAATTTGTTGCGTTTGGGTGACACGCTTTTTGTTTTTCTGCACTTTGCGTCCCTCCATCCCTTCGCCCACTCCCACTGACCAGTCTGCTTTCAAAGTTCCGTGGGGGGTGGGATGCGGGGGGGGTGTTAGGTTTTTCAATATTTTTAGTCTTCATTTTCTTTTTGGTCCCCCCCGTACCATTTCCTGTGTGGAGGCTGAGCTGGGTCCAGGTTCACATGCCTCAGCCATCTCTGCTTCTTCCCGGACTGCCTCCCCTGACTTGATATCCTGGGACTCCATTCAATCTTTCGGGATTGGGGTGTTGTCTGCACTATTGGAATCGTTGGGGTTTACTCGCCGCTCAGCGTAGATGCGCTCTGCCGCCACGTGGTCTCCGCCGCCGTCTGTCGCCGCGTGCTGTCCGCTGGCCGCTTGTTGCTTGGGAACGCTGGTTGCTGCTTTGCCGCCACGTGGTCTCCGCCGCCGTCTGCCGCCACGTGGTATCCGCTGCTTGCCTGCTCAGCTGGTCTCTGCCCCGCTTTGCCGCCACGTGGTCTCCGCCGCCATCTGCCGCCGCGTGGTATCCGCTGCTCGCCCGCTCAGCTGGTCTCTGCCCCGCTTTGCCGCTCCGTGGTCTCCGCTGCTCGCCTACCCGTTGTTGGGGCCGCCAGTTTCCGCTGCTGTCGCTGCCGCTCTTCCGCCGCAGCTCAGCTGCTTGGGGAACTGCTTCTGCGCTGCTGCCGCCGCTCAGCTGAGGGATTGCCGCCTCTCAGCTGTTTGGCGCACTGCCGCTCTTCCGCCACCGCTCAGCTGCTTGGGGAAAGCCGGTTCCTGCTTCTGCGCTGCTGCCGCCGCTCAGCTGTGGGATCTCCGCCTCTCAGCTGTTTGGCGCGCCGCCGCTCAGATACTTGGGGAAAACCGTCTGCTGCTGCGCTGCTCGCTGCTGGTTCCTCCTTCTGAAAATTTTTTTGGGTCGTTGGTCGAGGTGCGTGGACGCCGGTCTCTACCGTGGAGCTTGCGAAGATTTTCGGGTTCGCTCCCGGGAAAACCGGTTGGTGTAGTAATTCCAGTCTTTATGTAAGGTGCTCCTTCTGATCGCTATAATCTCTCTGTGCTGAAGTAACTCCCAGGCACCAGAGTTCTCAGATGCAAACGAGTTTATTATAGATTACAGAAGTTGGCACTAGCATGAACAAAGACTGGAATGCAGGTAACAGGAACAACAAGCACCTTTAAACCTTTCCCTCCCCCAGTGTCCTTTGCTGCTTGTACGTGAGGTCAGTCTGTCGGTTGTCCAGGCAACGTTCGGCAAGATGTGTATTCCCGATCGTTGGATGAGTGCGAGCCGGTCTTCCAGTCTCCTGATGAGCTCTTTGTCTGCTTGCCTTTTTGGCAGAGATCGGGTGATCTCTGACAATTAATCACTGACTGAATTTATAATCTATAATAAATTGAATAAATCCTGAGAATCTATTCTAAATGGAATATCCCATGAAGTTAAAATATACTGTAGACATAGAAAAATTCAAAGTTTGGATGAGGTACAAATCTATGTTAAATTATAGTCCAGGAAGAGTTTCTAGTTAGCAATGAATTCTACGTCAGATTTACTTTTAAGATACAAAGTCTGGATATTGAAGCATACTCCCACAACTTGGTTAGTCATTCTACCAAAAAAATAACCAAACAACATTTCCAGTGAGAAGTACATAACATCTTTGCAGCAATTAACATATACAAAGCTAATTCAATATACTTTAAAAGTATGTATGGTGTAGTAAAGTTTAATAAAAATAATTCTCCATAAGTTTCAACCCATATAAAAATGCTTTTGAAAGATGCAATAACTACATTTGTTAGTGACTGGAAACAGAAAAAAATGACCTTGTGACTTATGGGTGTGATAATTAGAAAGAGTAGAATATTGTAAGAAGGGAGCTATGATGTAACCTTAGAAAGAGAAGATAAAATATAAATGCATTTATAACTGTTGAAAAGAAGATCGGAAGCCACTTCTCTTTCTCTTTCCCTTTCGTCTTTTTGTCTTTCCTTTTTTTCTATTTACTCATCACTTTTACTTTATTTTCCTTTTTCTTTAAATTTGTATTGCTTTTACTTTGCAAAAAATTTCTTTAATAAAAATTAATTTTCAAAAAATGCCTTTGAAAGATGCTTGGGACTGCCAAGGGAGATGATTTATGTCTCTGAATCTTCTATTTCAAATAGAAATCATGTATGCTAAACAGGTAAAGATATTTATGTTCAGTGACATTTAGGAAAAATGTGATTTCCAAGGTCTTTGGGGTATAACTTATTTTGGATTTTATGGATCAAGGTTTTGTCTCCAAACTCCAAATATGCTAGAAGAAAAACAGTATTGCATCATTATGCCATGAACCAAGTTAAGGTTGGAAACATTTGGCCAGAGAAAGTCCACACAGAACTGGTCGTCTAGCTTTGAGATAATAGATTATGGTAGTCAGATCCTTTTTTTTTTTTAATGAAAAAGGATTACATTCTTCTCACCAGATGGTACATGTTGTTGCCAAATCCATGTTTAAACCATCCATTCTGCAGCAGGAGACAATTTCAGTAGTGGAATGAAATATGAATAGGTTTCATTCAGCTCTGTCCTTAATCAGAATATTTAGCTCCCAATTCATACCATTTTACCGCGCTGTACTGATAGAAAACCTGCCAAATTCACAATAGTTTTTATTGCTGTTTGTAATGTTTCCAGAGTTCTGCTTTTTTAATGCCCTTTGTCAGCCATTGTTTCATATAGATCCCACTACAATAAATAGTTACACAATTCTTGTTTGAGTGAGAATGTCTTCAGGAGTAAAAAAAAAAAAGCTTTATTACTGTCTCAATTATGTTGCACACAGAAGTAGGACAGGCATTCACATATTGAACCAGGCAGGTATAGGTTACATTTTTATTGCTTTGAATATTACGATGAAGCAAATTGTGTGATGTTTTTCAATTGTATAAAGGTTATTCTATATTGCTCTTCCAGATATGGAAATACGATATTTAAAGGAAGGTTATATCTGACTTTGTGATATATTATCTGTGAGTTATGACACCAAATCTGGATATAACAAGATCACACTATTTGATATCTTAAATATACTCCAGTTGCATCATAAGGACAATTGTAGTCTTTACAGAGAAAAAAATGAAATAATATTTTATTTATTTATTTATTTTTATTTATTTTCTATCCTGCCTTTATTATTTTTATAAATAACTGAAAGCGGCAAACATACCAAATACTCCTTCCTCCTCCTATTTTCTTGACAACAACAACCCTGTTAGGTGAGTTGGGTTGAGAGAGAGTGACTGGCCCAAGGTCACCCAGCCGGCTTTCATGCCTAAGGCAGGACTAGAACTCTCATTCTAGCCCATTGCCATAACCATACTGTATGTCTATGTCTGTAGGTTGAGTCATGGCAACTGGATTTCTTTGTTTTGGTTGAAATGTTTTGCTGCTTGTCCAAGTAGCTTCTTCAGTCTTGGAAAAAGTTGGTGAGGGGACCCCATATATGTCTTCCAGGGTGGCTGTATTGACCTTGCACCTAAATGGCTTGTTAATTGGGCAATTGAGGTGTAGACAGTCTTTAGGATGTCTTACTCCTAACACCTTTATTCATCCCAAAGTGGATCATTAAATGTGGCCTTGCTGGTGAACTTGTGAAGTGGTCTTAATCTTCTTGGGGACTAATGAAAGAGCAGCATGATAAATGGGGGACAAGTTGTGCCTGAGGCCTCCGCCTCTATTGAGGGAAGGATTTTCCACTTTGGCATGAATGGATTCCTTAACCCCTCTCTCAAACCATCTATCTTCCCTGTCCAAAATGTGAACATTAATGTCCTCAAATGAGTGTCCTTTTTCTTTTAGATGAAGGTAAACTGCTGATTCTGGCCCTGTGGTGTTGCTCCTCCTGTGTTGGGCCATCCTCTTGTGTAAAGGCTGTTTGGTTTCTCCAATGTAGAGCTCAGAACACTCTTCACTGCACTGGATTGCATATACTATGTTGCTCCTGTTATGTTTTGGTGTAGGATCTTTAGGGTGTACAATCCTCTGTCTCAGTGTGTTGGTGGGTTTGAAATATACAGGTATGTTGTGTTTGCCAAATATCCATTTTATCTTTTCCAACATGCCGGCCATGTAAGGAATGACTAGGTTCTTCCATTGATTCTGAGTCTCAGCTCTGTCTGCCATTGTTTTGGGTCTGGGGGTAGACTTAGATTTAATGAAGGCCCAATTTGGATATCCACACGTCTTCAGAGCTGTCCTCAGGTGCTGATTTTCTTTCTTTTTGGCACCCATGGAGGTGGGGATGGTTTCTGCCCTGTGGGACAATGTCCTGATGACTCCTAGTTTGTGCTGTAGTGGATGGTGAGAGTCAAACATCAGGTATTGGTTTGTGTGTGGGGGTTTCCAGTAGAACTCTATTTCTAGCTTGCCACAGGTCCCAATAAGGACTTCACAGTCTAGGAATGCCAGCCTGTTGTCCTTGGTGTCTTCCCTGGTGAACCTAATGTTTGTGTCTATGGTATTTATATGGTCTGTGAAAGCCTGTACCTCCTGGGCCTTGATTTTAACCCAGGTGTCATCCACATACCTGAACCAGTGGGTGGGCACCGTTCCCTGGAACGTGCTGAGTGCTTTCTTCTCCACTTTTTCCATGTATAGGTTGGCAACAAAAGGTGACACAGGGGAACCCATGGCACAGCCATGTTTTTGTCTGTAAAAGTCACCTCTGTATGAGAAATAAGTGGTGTTGAGACACAGGTCCAGAAGACCGCAGATCTGGTTTGGGTTGAGGTTGTTTCTCCTTTTGAGGGTGCTGTCTTCTTCTAGTCTCTTCTTAATCGCAGTTAGGGCATGAGTGGTAGAGATGCTGGTGAAAAGGGAGGAAACATCGAAGGAGACCATGGTTTCATCTGTATCCAGTTTCAGGACCCTAGCTTTAGAAACAAATTCTTCAGAATTATGGATGTGGTGGTCAGTGTGTCCAACCAGAGGTGCTAGAATAGTGACGAGGTGTTTGGCAATGTTATATGTTACTGAATTAATGCTGCTGACAAGTTCTGCTGACAACTGCTCACCTCTGAGAGGTGTCCCTTCCTTGTGGATCTTAGGGAGTCCATAGATGCAGGGGATGGCTTCTCCAGGATACAGATGGTGGTAGGATGCCCTATCGATGGAGCCCTCATGTTCCAATTGTTTCAAGCTGTCTATCACCTTTTTCTTGTAATTGCTGGTGGGGTCTCTTTCAGTTTTTCATATGTGTGGTGATCCTCCAAGAGTGAGGTAATTTTGTCGTGGTAGTCTACTGAGTTTAGGACAACTGTGCATCTTCCTTTGTCTGCAGGCAGGATGGTGATGGTTTCATCTTTGCTGAGGGCTGTCAGGGCTCTCCTCTCTTGGATGGTGAGGTTGGGGGGAGGAGGTTGAACACTGGACAGCACTGCAGAGATTTTAAGCCAGAGTTGTTCTGCTTCTTCAAAGGGTAGATGGTTGTTTCGGATGGCAGATTCTGTGGCCGTAATGAGCTCCACCACCGGAACCTGCTTGGGAGTGATGGCAAAATTAAGACCTTTGGCTAAGACGTCTCTCTCTGGTTGGGTGAGTTCCCTGTCTGAGAGGTACTTCACCCACATTTTCTTTTTGTCCTCTGTGGTCCCGTCATTGTTGTTCCTCCCAGCGGGTTTTCCCGCTTCTTGTTTCTGCTTGCTGCAGGACAGAAGGGTGTCAAATTTCATAGTTTGTCTCTCCTTCACCTTGTGGTGCTGGGCCAGTTGTGTTTTATTGCCAAACTGGATTACTCTATCCAGGACTGGGTTAGGAAGGGTGGCTGTGAGTTCCTGGTGAAGGTGTTCAACGTTGTATTGCAGGGCATCTATGGTGAAGTGGACCTGTCTTATTCTTTCATTAAGAAGATGTCTTTGTTCCTTCTTCAGGATCTTGTCTGCGCTGTGACCCTTCACCATGGATCACAGGCATAGGCTGCTACTTTTCTTGCCGCCTTTTCAAATTTCCACATCCACTTCAGGGTTTCTTCCCCAAAGTGAACATCAATATGTCGATGAAGATTCTCAGTCATCCAGGTGGAATTGTCTGTAGGTTGAATCATGGCAACTGGATTTCTTTCTTTTGGTTGAAACATTTCGCTGCTTGTCCAAGTAGCTTCTTCGGTCTGGGCAAAAGTTGGTGAGGGGACTCCATATATGTCTTCCAGGGTGGCTGTATTGACCTTACAGCTAAATGGCTTGTAAATTGGGCAATTGACCTTACACCTAAATGGCTTGTTAATTGGGCAGTTGAAGTGTAACCATATGTCTAGTGCAGAAGCTACAGTCCTTCAAACTTTTGGCAAACTTCAGGATCCAATAGATAGTGTAATAAGAAAACATTTAATCAATATTTTTTTAACAAACCCTTATAATATCACTCTTTTAACAAAGTAATTGCTGGGATATACAAAGAACTTCCAACATGTCAGCAACCTGCTCAGCTTAGTACCATCAATTAATCAGGCAATCAAGCAATCAATAATGGATCTTGCTTGGACTAATGCTATTCATTCAGGATGGCAATATTCAAAGCACATGCAGATTCAAAGTGTGAGCCATGGTAGCTACTTTTCCTGATATATCTATCTCCCTTTCAACCCTTGCATTCTCTTTAGGTTTGTGCAACCAACTCAAGTCAATTACAACTAGAAATAGTAATATTTTCTCCATAGTAGCTACAATAGTTAATGATACAATAGTCATTTTATGTAGAAGTTCTGAGTTTAGCCAATCAAATTGTTAATTAAATAGGCTGACCATATTTCCTTGAGACGAAAAAGGGACCCTATCACACATGTGCATGCCAGCACACTGGCACGCAGGTGCCAGCACGCTGGCACGCGCACACACACTGGCACGCAGGCAAGCAGGCAGGTGTGCAGGCAGGCGCATGCGTGCAGGCAGGCGCACGCACAGGCACGCAGGCAGGTGGGCAGACACATGCATGCATGCACTCTAACTTTGAAAACAGGACAAAATGGAGATTTTGTCCAGAACGACGGGACAGTTGGAAAATGTTAAAATAACGGGATTGTCCTGTTCAAAACGGGATGTATGGTCAGCCTATAATTAAAGAACCAGACATCACAGTTGGGGAAGTCCTCTGCTTAAGGCCAGAGTGAGGTACTGGCAGTCAGAGGAAATGAAAAACAATCATAGTCATGTTAGTCTATGGGACTATCTGGGGAATATCCTGAGTAAGACCAATGCAAACAATAGAAAGCATGCAAAATTTCAAAATTTCCAGAGCTCTAAATCAAGTAAGGTATTACAAAAAGCAGGGAATAGGGGAAAAAACAGAACATCTGGGAATTAAAACTTGAGCTCTGCAGTTTAAAGAGTCCTGAGATGGAATTAGTGGACTGAATGTAAAGTCAAAATTAAGTGTTGTTGGTATGAAATTATATTTAATCTTCAGAGACAAAATAAATGATTGTTTCCTTCAGCTATGGAACATATAGACTTAGTAGCCTGTCCAGGACTTTGAATTTGATTTGATTCCCATGCATTCCAAAGCTTTGGAATGCATGGGAATGCAAGCGCAGCATCTGTCTGTGTGTCATTAAAGGAGTCATATCAATTAAAATAGATTGCTCAAATGAGTCAAAACTAGATGCTTCGTTTGTGCTCCCACACATTTATAAAACATTTTATTCAACCTCTCTGAATAAAACCTGAAGTAATGTACAGCCCTTTCATTAGCCTGATCAATGTTCTGTCTGTGCACGAGACATCATGCTATCACGTTACCTGCAAAAATAAAACTATGCATATGAGGTATGGATGCACACAACCTAGTCAAGTGGCAAACATATGACTGATCTTCTTACTGGATTTCTTAGAATTCTTATTAGTAAAAGTCTTCATTGGGAAAGTAAGAATTTTTAGAATGGAAAAGGATAAAAGGATAAAGAAGAGCCATTGCCCAGAGTTCTGGACCAGTTAAGGCACTGAGAGTTAGACATCATGGCAAATAAAAGTTTAGGATATCTTTACTCACACAGTTAAGTCAACAGGTGATAGCTATTATGATAGATCAGTCTAGACAATCTTTTGGCTATGGAATGTGGGATACTGAGAGCTAGAACAGTGAGGAAATGGTGCACGTTTAGGGACAGGATTTTAATTGCCAGGCATGGGAGGAATTTGGAATTCCTTTGAAATTTTAATAGTATGCCATTATGACTTATAGTACATTTTTGGTATGTCTACAGGTCAGTTGATAGAAGATTGACCTTATTTAACTTGATGCACTGAAGAGGACAGTTCCCAGAATTGCCACCCAAGGTGGGATTTCTGGGTACTGTAGTTTGCACAATGTTGTATACCTCTAGTTTATAGCAATTTGAAACTATGTTACCCCAAGCATCACAGATTTGATTGCAGTACACTTTTCAGTTCTGATTTTTACCATTCCATACTTTGCACTTTGTGGTGCAGTTCCTGAAAAATTGTTGAACTGTGTAAACTTTCCTATTATTTATTGAATGAAAGTTGAAGAATGGTACTCAGAAAACTTTGGAGCCAACACCTACATATTATAGAGTCAGAGAAATTTAGTAGAGTGAAAATCAATGTGGAATTCACTTAAAAACAACAACAACAACAACAACAACAACAACAACAACAACAACGTCTTTCTAATTGCAACCCATAGCTTTTGGAGTACACCTAATAATATAACAAAAATTAAATCACCATCTTTATTTGTATACAGCAATCCGGTCTTTGGAGAAATTATGAATGCTAATATTAAATATCTAGATGTAATTATTGTCTCTTATGTCATCTTATTCTCAAGTTACTAGAATTCCATGTTGAGCTAGCCATGCACCACAGAAAGGGAGCAGAACTGTTAAATCCTAGTTTAATTTGTTCAGTATCAGATAAAGTTGATACAATTAGGGATTGTGTATGTCAGTTTCACATATATTGAGTGATCATTCATTCATTCTAGGTTCCACTTCAGTCTTATTTTTAAAGGAAGAATTATACAAATATTTGCATTAATTTTTCTGTGAAAATTCCTTTAATTCACAAATGCACACACAGAGACACACACAGTATGCAATTTATGAGTGACACATCATCTGCCCTACACTGCTTCAACCTTGCAACAATTACAAATACTTTAACTTGCACAAGAAAATGTGTTAGAAATAACCAAATCCTAACAGGGTGGAAGGAAGGAAGGAAGGAAGGAAGGAAGGAAGGAAGGAAGGGAGGGAGGGAGGGAGGGAGGGAGGGAGGGAGGGAGGGAATCATTTGTTTTCTTGTTGTTTTGCTACTAGTTTCTTGTTGTTTTGTTTCTTGTTTTCTTGCTACTAGAATCCCAAAACCCCTTTCCTTGCTCCATTCCTTGATATGTGGGACACATTTTAAAACCCTTTCACTAAAACCTATTGTTCCAGTGATGCACCGCATCTACAAGAAGATATATTTCTGGATTGGGGAAAAGCATTGCTAAAAAGTAAACATGTGAGTGGGGAAGGTTTTGAAACTGCTATATAACAGCCAGATTTGAAGTGATCTGTAGCAAATTTGGTATGTTAATAACAGTTACCATTTCTTTTACTTGTATCAAAATGCGTGGTTTTAATGTTATGAAAGATGGAAAGTGAATTATGAAATATTAAAGTTTGTTCTGTTGTACAGTATGAGGCCTGTGCCCTTGTAGGATTATCCATAAGAATAAATTAAACATTTTCAGGAAAAGCCTTTATATCTTTTTTGAGACTTGTTGTCAATCCAATTTCTTGGACTTCATTCTGCTTACAAGATATGGGTGACAGAACTCTTTTCTTGTTTTTATTTTATCCACTTTTTAAATTTTATTCTGTTCAAATACAAGATAGACAAAAATGATGCTCCTGAATATACTAAAAAGATAAAATATTTGGCATAGACAAAAAGAATAAATGAAATTGGATGTCCCCAGCCTAGGGCAAATAAGATTAAGAAAAAGAAAGGACCAGTTGGTTTTCTTAAAATATTTATTTATTTATTTATTTATTTATTTATTTATTTATTTATTTATTTAATTTTTATCCCGCCTTTATTATTTTTATAAATAATTCAAGGCTGCGAACATACCTAATACTCCTTCCTCCTCCTATTTTCCCCACAGCAACCACCCTGTGAGGTGAGTTGGGCTGAGAGTGTGTGACTGGCCCAAGGTCACCCAGCCGGCTTTCATGCCTAAGGCGGGACTAGAACTCTCAGGCTCCTGGTTTCTAGCCTGGTGCCTTAACCACTACACAAAATACCAGATGTCTTCTGGGGAAATTACATTTAGAAAAATAATTGTCCTGGACATTGCAAAACTGTAGTCCACCCAAGGGTGTTAAGTTGCTATATATGAGAGAGAGTATGTTACATTGTAGGCTAAAGCTAACATACTATTTGTGTAAATAGAATTGGTTTCTTAATGTAAATAGTAGTCTTTTATTTACTCACTTCCCTTATTTTCTTGAAGGTTTTCATTTCATCTTAATTTTCTTGTATTTTTGTTGGTTGGTCCATTGGTTGGTTGGTTTTTCTTGTCTGAAACAGAAAAATATGTTCATAAAGTATGAAGAGAGATGTGTTTACAGAAACACTTGAACCCTTCAAGGCTTTTTGCAGGGAAAAACTGCTTCTTATCTGAGTAGAGGAAGGGATGAAACTGAGCTACCAGCATTTTATGTTCAGTACAATCTTCTGAAGCGGTAATAAAGTTAAGGCATCACTCATGAATTTTATTTGCAATTTGAGGCACTCCAAGAGCTAGGAAACATTTTCTAAGATGGCTTTGTCTACACAGAGCACTTTGTATAAGATACTACTACAAATTATGATGATGATAATGAAGACAATAATTTTAACAAAACATTCCTTTTTAGTAAGTATTTTTTAGAGTAATTGAATAGACAGGATGATCCAGCTAACTTTGCTGATTGGCTGTGGTGACAGTAGTAATGCTATCAGGTGCAAATCAGGATTCCGTGCGGCATCAGAAACAATCACACAATAACACATTTATAGATCTCAACACAAGAAGCATTTTACAGAAGAGAAACAACTGGCAAAGACAAATGGTTAACGTACCAGGAATTATTGGGGAATCACCAAGGGGAATATAAAATTAAATCAAGAGAGCAACTAATGGCAGAAGGATATAGTTGTCAATGGTTTTCCTGTTTACAGTTATCAGAATGATTTAAAATGGTACCGATAGAAGATTTAAGAAGATTTTAAATGGATAAAAAAACTTATGGTATGGAGCAGGGGTCGGCAAACTTTTTTATGCCGGGAGCCATTTTGACATGCTCGAAGACATTTTGAAATGCTCGAGAGCCAGGGGGCGGGGTTTGCGGGCGGGGGCCAATCGCGTGGAAGGGGATGGGGTTTGCGGGTGGGAGCCAATCACGTGGAAGGGTCGGGGGGCTCACGGAGGGAGGGGGCACAGCCAGCGGCTCCGTGAACCCGCCCCGGCCGCCCCACCGGGAGTGGCGGAGAAAGAGCTGCCACCCTCCAGCCGGCAGGATGGGCACGGGAGAGTGGAAGGCTGCGCCCTCTCCACCGGGCGGGACCTGCGCCTCCTTCCCCGCCGGCGCCCGAGCGCAGACACAAGCCGGGACCCCGTGCGGAAGATGCCACGCACCACCAGCACCTGACGTCAAGGCGGCTGCGCTTCCGCGCCCGGCGGGCGGGCGAGGCATGGAGAGAAGGAGAGACAGAGGGGCTCCCTCTCCGGCCTCTGCACCCCTTCAGGCCCATCTCTCCGAGCGCACTGAGTGAGGCCCGGCGCGGCAGGGAGGCGCTGCTGGCCCGGGACGCGGCGCTGTCGGAGGCGGCGCAGGAGCAGCTGCAGGGGCTGCTGCGGCTGGAGATGGCACTGCTCTGCGGCATCCAGGCGCTGGGCGAGGGCGCTATTAGGTGATGGTGACCTTTTGGGGTTTTTCAGGCTTGAAGTAATCCAAACAACGTGTTGTAAGGCTAACAATACATTTATTGATAGCATAAGGCAATAATGGATGTATAGTGCATTATTGCAAAAAGGAAAAACCAAAGCATAAGCAGAGTTTCATCACCAGAAGTGAGGAAAGAAAAACATCATGGTCTGTGCAAAGACCAGGCATAGTTACAGTTCAGATACAAGTACATGTAGATAGCAGTCTACATAAAGAAAGAAAAGGACATAGGAAGAACATAAGTGAGAACATAAGTATGAATGAATACCCATGGTTCATAGCTCACATCTGATTGGTTAAAAATGGGCCAGGCAACCAGTTTAGCTTCACAGTTGTTGTACTTACTATAAAGCATCACACGATGGCAGTGTTGTGTATTGGCCTTCCTTCGAGCTACAATTCTCCTGGGAACAATCCTGATAAGGGTTTATTATGGCTAGATAGAGGGACACCTGCTGATTACGAGTCGAATGTTTGTAGAATGTTTTGGGAACCAGACTTTCAATGCAGGGTCACTTGTAATTTTCCACTTTCCGGCCCAATTCAGTGGAGAAAATGCCATGCGTTTAATTCTGCATAGAATACTTTAACCAAATGACTTTAACAGGCGCGGGCCCGGGACGGGAGCAGCAGCGCGGCGCAGGGGGCCTGGCTGGGGCGGTGGCGGCAGGGGGACGGAGCCGGCGGAGGTGGGCGGGCGGCGGGACGGGGCGGGCGGCACTGCTGGGGCTGGTGGCGGAGAGGGAGGGATCGGAGGGATCAGGCGTTCCCGTGGGTGCAGCGCACGCTCTGCAACCCACCTTGGGAGGTGCTCCTGGAGAAGCGGCTGCGGGAGGCCCTCCGGGTGCACCCTCCCGCCCCATCAATCCCCCCACCCCGCCGTTTGGCGTCCTCTCCCCCCGCTAACCCGAGCCCTGCGGCGGCCGGGGAGCCGAGCCAGGCTCGGGCCAGAGGCAGCCAAGGGGAGAGCAGGCAGCTCTTCGCCCTGTGCTGCCCTGCCGCTCGTGTCCTGGGCCCGCGCCCTCGCCTGGATGCCACGGAGCAATGCCATCTCCAGCCGCAGCAGCCCCTGCAGCCGCTCCTGCGCCGCCTCCGACAGCACCGCGTCCTGGGCCAGCAGTGCCTCCCTGCCGCGCCGGGCCTCACTCAGTGCGCTCGGAGAGACGGGCCTGAAGGGGTGCAGAGGCTGGAGAGGGAGACCCTCCGTCTCCCCTTCTCTCCCTGTCTCGCCCGCCCACCCTGTTCGGTCTGTTCAGGACACACCGTCCCGTGCCAGCCCAGAAAATGCGTTTCAATTAATCGCCCAGGGAATGCCGCCAACGAGAGCGCGTTTGCACGCGTATGTACAGATACACAGAGACACGCCACCGGGGTCACGTGCAGAAACACCACATTGGAACCTTCCACCCCCCCGCAAGGGACCACGGCACGAGGGGACCCCGCTCCTACCCATCCCACCCCCTTCATTCAATCCAGAAACCGGGGGATGTCCTCAAAGGCAGCCACCGCCGAGCCACGGAAGAGCAGAGCCGGCACTGCGCGTGCCCGCATGACGACCAATCCCTCCCTCACCATTCGGGCTCCAGCTTGTGCCTGCCTTCCCTCTGTGGATCCAATCCAATGCTCGAGAGCCAGGGGCGGGGTTTGCGGGCGGGGGCCAATCGCGTGGAAGGGGCGGGGGTGAGTTCAGCTGTGGAAGAGCCACACTCAAGGGGCCAAAGAGCCGCATCTGGCTCACGAGCCGCCATTTCCGACCCTTGGTATGGAGCAAAGAAAGACAGAATTTGAAGTGCAATTGTGTACCAATGATGAACATGTAATTGCTAAAATGTATAAACTTTTGTTGAAATTTGAAATGGAAGAAGTACAGGTTAAACAATGTATGATAAAGTGGGCTAAGAATTTTGGTTATAATAAACAGATGGATCAATGGGAAAATATGAGGTCAAAAGGGTTGAACTTTACATTATGTTATGATCCAGAGAATTTTTATAAAATGATGTAGAGTTGGTACACTACACCAAATAATTAACTAGAACTGTATGTTGGAAATGTGAACAACATGATGGGACATTCTGTCATGCTTGGTGGACATGTAAAAAAGCTAAAAAAAATGGATTCAAATGCACACATTGATATAGAGGATTTTAAAGATTAATATTCAATTGAAGCCAGAACTTTTCCTTTTAGGACTGATGGATACACAGAGTCATGAAAAATTATTTAAATATATGATTACTGCAGCGAGATTATTATATGCACAAAGATGGAAAGATTCGGCACTACCCACCATGGAGGAATGGTTGGTGAAATTGACAGAACATGCTGAGATGGCCAAACTGACTTCTTTGATTAGAGAAAGCTCATTATTGACATTCATCAATGACTGGAAAGTCCTTATGGACTTTTTGCATAAAAAAGAAAATGATTTTGTGACCTATAGCTTTGAAAATTAGAAAGAATAGGTTATAGAAAGAAGGGAATTATGATGTAATCTAAGAGACAGGTTTGATTAGAATTGTATGTATAACTGCCGAGAGGAATATCAGAAGCCATTTCTCTATTTCTTTTCACATTTTCTCTTCTCTTATTTCCTTTTTCTTTTTTTCTATCTCCTTTCCTTTCTTTTTTCTCTTTCACATTTATTATCTCTTTTTCTTTGAATATATTTCTTATTATATATGTAAAATCTTTTTTAAAACTGTTTTTTTTAAAAAAAACAATCACACAATATTACAGCATTTAGAAAAGATGGGATGTTTGGTATGAATATCAGTGGTGGTAGGGCTGAGATTGTTAGTTATATTTATTATTTTTTAACTTAATGTGGAAGTTTTGTATTCATTATCATGGACATTTTAACGCTGGCTGTTATATGGATGTTATTGTGACAATGTTTACTGTGGGACTTTTTATCTTATACTTTTATTGTGGATACTGCTACTGTGGATATCTTCATATTTTTGTAAGCTACTATGAGTCAACACCAATTTAGCAGCATGAAAATTTAATTCATTAAATAAATAGCAAGAATGAACCTGCAGTAGAAGTGAAAGTTGCTTTGATATCAGGACTGTTTGTTGCAGTTCTCCTCTGGCCTCACATTTTATCTCTCCTATCATTCCCCTTCCCCGTTACAGCAACTTAATACTTTCAGTGCTTTGCAATACCTCCAATAGCCCAAATATTTATTATAAAAACAGTATTTTTTACTTCTTAACTTTCTTCTGACATGGATACAAATTCAACTGAATAAAGTGATAATGGTGCCAGGCAGTATATATGTTTTAATATTGTTAGGCATCTTATTTCTTTCATCTCCAGTATGTCATTGAGGGTTCACTTGCTGAAGAGACTGAGAGACAGACAATATTTTCCATGCAAGCCGTCTCTAAGTATTCAAGTGAGGGAAGAGCTGGGAAGCTAAGCTATTTGAAGTCACAAAAGAATGGGAAGGTGGGAACAATGAGGAATGAGAGAAAAGCAAGTACAGAGCCTTCTTGGAGTCGGGTGGCCTTAACAAATACAAAAAAATTACATAAATAACTACATCTCACCTGCATCACTGTTAAGAAGAGTGGGGAAAAGGGCTGAGAGAACAGGAAAAAATGAAAAGAACTGAGGAAAAAAAACCTCTTTGCCAAAACGGACTATCTAAAGACTGTCTGAATGAAAGCTGGCTGGGTGATTTTGGGCCAGTGACTTTCTCTCAGCCCAACCCACCTCACAGGGTGGTGGTTGTGGGAAAAATAGGAGGAGGAAGGAGTATCAGGTAATCATGCCTTGATTTGACCATATAAAAATTCCCTTTTCACCCTTATGGGTGGTATGTGTCTTCCTCAACCTCAGGTCCTCTACCAGAGGCCTGGGAGTTTCAGGGTTCTGCACAGTATCTTAGCTGTTCCTAGCATTGCACTCATCTGGGCAGAGAGCTCTGATGTTGCTCCTGGGATCTGTTGGAGCCACTCTCCCAGCTTAGGAGTCACAGACCCGAGTGCTCCCACCACCCCTGGGGCCACTTTGGCCTTCACTTTCCACATCCTCTCTAGTTCCTCCTTCAGGTGCTGGTACTTCTCCAGCTTCTCATACTCCTCCTTCCTGATGTTGCTGTCACTTGGCACCGCTACATCTATCACCACCACCATCTTCTGGTCCTTGTCTACTACCACAATGTCTGGTTGATTGGCCATCACCTGCCTGTCTATCTGGATCTTGAAGTCCCACAGGATCTTAGCCCTGTCATTCTCCACAACCATCTGTGGAATCTCCCATCTGGACTTCGAAGGATTTACCCCATATGCTGTGCAGATGTTCCTGTACACAATATTGTTGTTTTATGATTTAAAAGAATTTGGATTACAAGGTATTTTCTGCTAGCTGGAGACAAGAATTTGGATCACAGGAGACTGTGGTGCCAGCAAGTCTATCTTTGCAAGGCATTCTATTTATTTTTCTAAGTATTGGCCGGGTTCAGAGTTCAGTTACCATGGTGACAAATTGTCCTGACCTATATGTAAAAAGGTATATATTGGCATGTCTTTTGTTTTGTAAACCGTCTTCTTTTGTTCTCTGCTGTTCTGCCTTTTGCCTCTGTGAATCATGCTGAGGCTATATCTGTGTGTGTGTGTGAGGAGAAAAATTTGTAGTTATGTTTTATATTAATATATATTAATGTTTTCTGAGAAAGATTTTTTTTGCCTTTATTTGATCTCTGAATTGCAAAGCATTTCTGAAGCTCTGTTTTTTCCAGCTTTGGAACAAGCATAACACTAACACACAATGCCAACTACTTGGTTGTGCCGTTCAGTGTATGCTGTTCCTGCCTGCATCTTACACCCTGCCACTATGTGTTGGACTGTCTCTGAGGCCTCCTTGAGTCCTGTCTAGTGTGGTAGACCCCTGCTTCTATGGATCAGGTGCTTAATGATTGTTCTTGTGCTGCTATGAACAGTGCCTCAGTGCTGTCTTTTAGTCCAGCCCTTTCCAGCCACTGGTAGGATTTCCAAATGTCAGCCACCTCAGCTATCTGTCGATGGTACAGTACATCCCATGCAGGGTCTTGTCTTGCCATGGTACTTCCTCTTCTTGATCTTTTTTCCATGTCTGCTGTTGCTTCAGGCATTCTGTCAGCAGCTCATCTTTAGGTGCCATCTTACTGATGTACTCCTGGATGCTCTGGGTCTCATCCAGGACAGTGGCTTTGACACTCACCAGACCCCTCCCACCCTCTTTCCAGCTGGTGTACAGTCTCTGGGTGTTGGACTTAGGGTGAAAGCCTCCATACATTGTGAGGAGCTTTCAGGTCTTCACATCAGCAGCCTCCATGTCCTCCTTTGACCAGGTCACTATACCGGCAGGGTATGATGACTGTCAGGGCATACATGTTAATGGCCTGGATCTTGTTCTTCCCATTGAACTGGCTCTTCAGGACCTGTCTTATCCTTTGGTGGTACTTGGATGTTGCTGTCTTCCTTGCCTCCTCATCATGGTTCCCATGTGACTGTGGGATACCAAGGTACTTGTAGCTGGTCTGTAGGTCTGCTATGTGGCCTGATGGTAGTCCCACCCCATCAGTCATAACTACCTTCCCTCTCTTTACTACCATCCGGCCACACTTGTCTAGTCCGAATGACATCCCAATGTCCTCACTGTAGATCCGTGTCAGGTGGATCAGTGAGTCGATGTCTTGTTCACTCTCAGCATACATGTCATCCATGTAGAGGAGGTGGGTGATGGTAGTTCCACTCTTGAATTTGTATCCGTATCCAGTTCTTGTGAAATATGGCTGAGGGGGTTCAAGCCCATGCAGAACAGCAGTGAACCTCCTGAATCTAGGCTGCATGGCCTCGAGATGGAGAGCAGCAGCCACATATTCCTTCTTCAATGGTGGAAGGAGGCAGAGAGAGAGAGAAAGAGGAAGTGGGAGGAGCAACAAACAGCTTCCTCCAGAAACACATAGAGAGACATCCTAGAATGAACTTCTCATATGCTAATGAGGCATGCTGATTTGCTGGGACCTCCAACAGAGTTGACTTCCAGTGTTGTCTTCCACAGTCCCATTAAGTTCTTGAGGAAGGTCCTTAGTGTACTGTTGACTTTGTATAGTGCCAGGCATTCACAGATCCACGTGTGTGGCATTGAGTCGTAGGCTTTCCTGTAGTCAATCCAGGCTGTGCTCAGATTGGTCTGTCTAGACCTTAAGTCTTGGGCAACTGCTCTATTTATTATTTATTTAAATTTGTATTACCGCCCATCTCCCCCATCAGGGGACCCTGGGTGGTCCACGATAAAACATTTAAAAACATAAGTACAAATTTACAATATTAATAAATATTATAAAATCCAAGTGTAAAAGATGTTAAAGATGGTAAGTGCTCTATCTATGAGCAACTGGTGTTTGGAGCCTCTGGTGTTGTTCCCAGTGCCCTTCTGAGCTGTGCTCATGTACTGGCCCATATGGTCCTGCAGCTTGGCAGCTATGATGCCTGATAGGACTTTCCATGTTGTGGGGAAGCAGGTTATTGGCCGGTAGTTGGACAGTGTTTTTCCCTCGTTGGGGTCTTTCATGATGAGCACTGTCCTACCTGGAGTTAGCCAGTCTGGGAGGGAGCCTGCTGCTAGCAGCTGGTTCATCTGTGCTGCTAGGCATTCATGCACTGCTGTTAGTTTCTTTAGCCAGTAGGTGTGGATCATGTCTGGGCCAGGTGCTGTCCAGCTCTTCATGTTCTTGACCCGCTGTTGGACATCTGCTACTGTGATGGTGACTGGTTCCTGCTCTGGGAGATTTCTGTGGTCTGCTCCCTGGTCCAGCAGCCAATTTGCACTGGTGTTATGTGTTTTCTCTTTCTCCCATATGTTCTTCCAGTGTGTGTGTGTATGTGTGTGTGTGTGTGTGTGTGTGTGTATGTGTGTGTGTGTATGTGTATATTAAAAAGTGGGATAAAATATCATCATCATCTCCATCATCTTAGTTTCTGCTCAAGAATTTCCAACATGAAAATGCAACTGGCCTGACCTAGTAACCTTCTGGGGGAAAATGGCAAAAGGATCCAATTCCCAGCTTGCAATATCAATCAATCAATCAATCAATCAATCAATCATTAGAGCTGGTGTTTCTTCTGAATCACAAAAATGATAATATTGTAACTATTAAGAAAAAAAGGTCAGTATGACAAGCTCAGTTCCTCACTATATCTTTCCTTCTACTCTGAGCAAGTTCTTCTCATCTTTTTCTTCTGTTGGCATTCTTGTTTATATAAGTATAGAGAGCTCTAAACATATATTTTCCCATGTAGAAATTGATTTTATTACTGTGTAATCTTGCAAATAAGGGCGTGGTAGCTCAGCGGGTAAGACACCAGGCTTGTCGATCGGAAGATTGCAAGTTCGGAGGTTCGTATCCCTAGTCCCGCATGATGGAGTGAGCTCCCGCACTTGCCCCAGCTCTTGCCAACCTAGCAATTTGAAAGCATGCAAATGCAAGTAGATTAATAGGTACCACTTTGGTGGGTAGGTAACAGCGTTCCGTGTGTGTCATGCCAGCCACATGACTGTGGAAGCGTCTTTGGACAACGCTGGATCTTTGGCTAACAAATGGAGATGAGCACCGGCCCCTAGAGTTGGACACAACTGCACAAATGTGCAGGGAGAACCTTTACCTTAATCTTGGAAAAGACATGAAGCTCAGATGAGTGTTGCCGTGACCACCCTTTCCAGGTGCCTGGGGGCTGTGGGTGCCTGGATGGGGAACAACAGGCTTCAGCTGAACCCTGGTAAGACGGAGTGGCTGTGGATTAATGGCTCCTCGGCATCTGGGAAATTGTCATCTTTAGTTCTGGATGGGGTCGCACTGCCTCAGACAGACCCAGTGCATAACTTGGGGGTCCTCCTGGACTCACAACTCCTGCTTGAAGAGCAGGTGGCAGCTGTGGCCAGGAGGGCCTTTTCTCAACTTCTTGTTGTATGCCAGGTACCTGGACCGAGAAGCTCTTTGAATTGTCACTCATGCACTGGTTATGTCCCATATAGATGACTGTAATGCGCTGTACATGGGGCTACCCTTGAAGAATATCTGGAAGCTACAGCTGGTCCAGAATGCAGCTGCACAGGCAATCTTAGGTGCCCCAAAGGTGGCACATGTAACTCCTTTGCTACATGATCTGCACTGGGTTCCAGTTTACTTCTGGGTCCAATTCAAGGTGTTGGTTATGACCTTTAAAGCCCTACATGGCATGGGTCCAGGTTACCTGAGGGACTGTCTCATCCCCATTACATTGACCTGTCCCACCCGGTGATGCAGAGAGGGCATGTTACGGACTCCATCTGTAAAAGAATTCCATCTGGCGGGGTCGCAGAAGTGTGCCTTCTCTACAGTAGCTCCTGCCCAGTGGAACATTCTTCCCCTGGAGGTAAGACAGGCCCCCTTGCTCCTGGACTTCCGCAAAAAGCTAAAAACCTTGTTTCGTCAGCATGCCTGGAGCGGGATGGAGAATAGCCATTTGTGGGGGTGGCTGGCCCCCTAGAATGGCCCTAAAATGACCTTATACTGATGGAAGTATAGAGAACTTTTAGCCATCTGGATTTTATCACATTTTATATTTTTATTGTTTATTATATTTGTATTATTGTATTTGTGATTGTGTTGAATTGTGTTTTTATTGTAAACCGCCCAGAGTTCCTCCTTGTGGGGAGATGAGCAGTGATAAAAAATTTGATTAATAAAATAAATAAATAAATAAATGATGGCTTTGGACCTGTCCTTTTTTCTCAAACTACCACATAGGGCTGTTTGAGGGGGAGAAAAAAAATAGAATGAGTCTGTGATTCCTGAACCTAACTTGATAAAGGAAAGATAGGGTACAAATATCACAAACATTTTACATTACATACTGTGATTTCATTTTGCAAGTTGCTTATCAAAGCTAAACAACTATTAAGAAGTAAATTATGGGCCTGTCATTTATAAACATCTGACTTGGAGGTGTATTGATTGTTATATGAAAGCTATTCATTGTTTAGACTGTGTTTATTGACTAAACAATTATTTAAGCATCCACACATCTTTTATTAATTTTTGTAGAGCTGAATCACTGATTTCACCATTGTTTTCTGAGTACTGACCGAGGTGATTGCCTGCTGTGAAAGGAGAATGAACATCTTGTGTTGCTTGAACCTATCTGCTCATGGATTCTGGAGTTCTTTCCATAAAATAATAGAATTGAAAGAGACTGTTTATGCCATGTAGTCCAAGCCCTTACTTGTGCAAGAATCCATATTAACATATCAACAATAGATGGCTGTTTTCTACTTCAATATATTCAGCGAAGGCGATCTCACCTCTGAGTAACTGATTCCACTGTCAAACTAGTTAAAGTTAGGGTTTTTCCCCCCCAAAACATTCAACCAGAATCTGTCTTCCTGTAATTTAAATCCACAATTTCAGGTCCTGCCTCAATTTCTAGACTACCAAATGTATAATATAAATGTTTATTTCGAATAAATGTACAATGTACACAGCAGTGCAAATGTTATGTGCAAATGTATAAGTATTAGGGCGGCATGAGAAGTTTTTCAAGCACTCAAAGACAGAGAGAGACAGCCTTTAAGGAGCCAAAATCTCTTTGCCAATTTTACTGCAGCAGTCTGACAGAAAGCATGTGATTCCATGTATTATGTTGAATAGAAATAAGGCACTATGGGAGAATCCTAAAGTACGTTTAAATACATATTTAAGAGTGCAATCCTTTACACAGTGGAATAAATCACAATAACATTCCTTAAGACTTATACTGCCTTCTGAGTGACCAGTCTGCAATTTGAATTAGGGATCCTTTCTATTTGCATATTATATGCATATTATGCAAATCCTTTCTTTTCTAATGCTGACTCAGGGCTTCTGTGAAGTATTCTGATTCTATCATGTAAATGATTCTATCATGTAATTCTAGGAGTTTAGTACTGAGAGTTTCAAAAAACAGGCTTGGGGTAACTATTGGAGACAGAATATCATCAGTTAACTTCAGTATTCAGTATTTAAATAATAAATACTTTGAACCAATTTGTCATATTTCTTCACTTTTAAGTAGCTGTCTCTCTTTCAGACTGATTCTTTTTCTTAGACCAAGCTATCTCACGGGGAATTTGTTGTATGGATAAAATTAAGAAAGACTGCTTAATATCTAGGCTGGATAAGGCCAAGGAAATAATTAGGTAATTAATTGGTGATATTCAGCTTCAAAATGAACTGAACCAAACAATAGAGATCCAACAACCACTTAGAGAACCCAAAAATTCATTCTGACAAAAGAACTCTTTTCTCCTGCATACTCTGTCTGTTGATGGACCGTCTCTAGAGCTTGTTCTAATGCTTTCTCCCCAGGAATTCTGGAAGGCAAAGTTCCATTGTCACAGAAGTTGACCTGGAAGAAACTGAATCTATGGAACATGTTTTTCAAACTGACACAAAGGACATTTTAGCTGCTTTTAAACTCTTTGCCCAGTTGAAGAGAGGAATTTTATGTAAATTAGTAGACACAGATCCCAGTGTCACCTGTTTAATTGCCAAATTTTGTTACTTAGCAACAAGGATAAACTCTTCAATGGTCTCACCTTTATAGGACAGGTTGACTAAACTGTATATATTGATAGTTTTTGAGGTATACATTAGGAAGATAAAATGTCCTGCTTTGTCTGAAATTTTATTTGATTTTGGTTCATGACCGTAATAAAGTTTCAACCAAGAAAGACTCCTCGTACACAAACTTGAGCTTCAGAGAAAAATTAGAATACAAATGAAATGACAGCTGGATCTCACTGATCTAATGGGGACACCAATGGATCTCACTGACCTAATGGGGACACCAATTTTCCTGTTTAATATGAATCTGTTGCCTGTATTTCTTTCTCAGTTAACATTTTTTATATTTGTGTGAAAGTGAGCAATATGCATGTTCCAGGAATTTAGTGACAGTTCAGCTACAATGTCATGGAGTCTTGTTTCGTTGTTGCTGCTCACATTTCCCTGCTTCTGCTGTAAGCTGATTCTTCTTTTTGCTTTCTCTTCTTATTTTTACCACTAAAGGTGCTGGTGGTTGGACTCCACTTGTATCAAATAAGTACCAATGGCTCCAGATCGATCTTGGTGAAAGGACTGAAATTACTGCTGTTGCTACGCAAGGTGGATATGGAAGTTCAAACTGGGTAACCAGTTACCTCCTGATGTTTAGTGATAGTGGAAGGGACTGGAAACAATATCATCAAGAAGAAAGCATTTGGGTATGTTTATTTGATAACAATGGTCATTTTTCAGTTGACCAAAATTACCATTGGGTGCATTTCTGTAATATACTTGATCAGGAAAGAAAATTATGCTTTTTAAGATTTAAGTCTGCAATGAAGGAAAAATAGATACAAATATGGATATTTTAAAACACAAACCAACATTTCATAAAACATGATGCATGTAACATTCATTATTGAAAATAAATTATGATGATGGTGATGGAGTCTTGAAGGTTAATAACAGAACTCCAAGCAGCTAACAACAATCTTACAGAGTAGAAGCGTGAACCAGCAGGGAACTTGCACTTTAAGCTTAATTATGTTGAGAAATAAATTCGGTCTTCACACATTAGTTACATGAAGAAAAATAGAGATAGCTTACATTTATTCAGTAGATCTGGATACAAGAAGATTCATAGTCAATCTGCATGCAAGCAAGATATAATGGACGAGAGCTGCATGGTGCAGCCCTCCTGCTTGCAGGTGTGCCCAAAGAGTAATGGAGGTTGTTAATCCCCCAAATTCAAGAAGGAGGAGAAAAAGTAAATCAGGTGACTCAGGTAACATCCCACAAGCACAGTAGAGATACGTTTACTAGAAAGATCCCCTAGACCCCCTATTATGCTTATGAGACAATGCTGAGTTGACTCCTGATAATCCCAACACCCCTTCTCAAGTTAGCATGTCTCAGAGTCCAAGAGGTTCAACTTCTTCCACAGTTCTTGGTAACTTCTCCTTGTCAATGGCTTCATGAGAATGTCTGCACTCATGTTCCTTGTGGGACAATTGTCTAGTCTGACTATTCCTTGCTCTTGCAATTCTCTTACTGCATGATACTTAACATCAATGTGTTTAGTTCTCCTATTAATCGTTTCTGACTGTGAGAGCCTAATACAACTTTTTTTGTCTTTGTAGACCTGAATAGGAGTAGATTCCTCTATCCCTATGTCTTCAAGCAGTAGCTTGAGCCATGAAACCTCTTTCCATGTTTCTGCTGCTGACACATACTCCGCCTCTGTGGATGAATGTGCGACTGTGTCTTGCTTACGGCTTCCCCAGCTTACTGCTCCACCCCGATAGAAAAATACATAACCACTAGTGGATTTACAGTCAGTAATGTCTTCTGCCCAATCCGCATCTGTAAACCCCACTAGTTTTTGATTGTCAGTGGCTGGTAGCTTTAGTTTTAGTTGTATGGTGCCCTTTAGGTACCTTCTCACCTACTTAACACCAGTCCAGTCTCTCTGTGTGGGTGTGCTAGTCTTTCTACATAGAATGTTTACTGCAGCTGCTATGTCTGGCCTAGTGGTAGTGGCTAGATACAATAGTTTACCTATGGCACTTTTATAGCTATTGTTCTCTGGTAAGAGTTCACTAGGTTCCTGTTGCTTGTGGAAACCTGTTTCCATTGGTGTTGGCATAAGATTGGAATTTTGCAGTCCTAAGCTTTCCAACAGTTCTACGATCTTTTGCTTCTGGCTTAGATGAAAACTTCCATCTTCTTCCTTTTCAATCTGTATCCCCAAGTAGTAGCTGGCATTGCCCAGATGATTGACTTCTACTTCTTTGTTCAGGTTGGACACGATTTCATCAAAGTCTCTTTTGTTATTATGGCGGATCATCAAATCATCCACATAACAAAGAATGTACACCTCTCTGCCATTTCTGTTTCTTGTGTAGAGACAGGGATCAGCTTGGCCTTTAACAAAGCCTTGCTTAAAAAGTACGTGGTTCAACTTCTTATTCTATGCTCTTGCTGCTTGCTTCATGCCATAAATCCCCTTCTGAAGTTTGCAAACAAGTTGCTGTGTCTTGGGATCGGCGAAGCCTGGAGGTTGTAGCATGTACAATTCTTCCTCTATCTCTCTATGTAGAAATGCAGATTTTACATCTAAGTGTTCAACACTCATGTTCCTGGAAGCTTCTAGAATCAGGAGTATTCTGATTGTGGTTCGTTTTAAAACTGGAGCAAAACACTCATCGTAATCAAGTCCATATTTTTGAGAATAGCCTTTTGTGACTAGTCTAGCTTTGTATCTTTGTACTTCTCCATTTTCATCTTGTTTCACTTTGAAAACCCATTTGCATCCTATGGCTTTCTTGCCTTTTAGTAGTTTTGTCAAAGTCCATGTTTTGTTCTTGTGTAGAGCTTCTAGCTGTTCTTGTGCTGCTTTCTTCAACTTGCTTGCTTCATCTGGTGGCATTTGCTGCACTTCGTTCCACGATGCAGGTTATTTCGGTAACAATGACCTTGCGAGGTAAGTGAGTCTCTCAGCTGGAATTCCTTTGTTGGGTCGTGATGAGCATCTTGGAGCAGGTTCAGGAGTGACACTTGGTGGTTCAACCCCTTCTACATCCTCAGCCTCATAATCTGACTCTGGTGGAGTTTCTGCCTGGGCTTCTATCTCCCTCTAGGTTGGTGTGGTGGTTTTGTCTTCGGATGTTGGGTTAAAGATCTCAAGCTGGTAACCGTCGCTCTTGGTTTCTGCACAGTCATCATCAGCATGACCATGGTAGCCTTTCTCTCATTCATCGAAAGACACCACTCTGCATGTGCTTACTTTTCCTGTCTTTGGGTTCAGGATTCTGAATCCCTTGCTTCCTGGAGCATACCCTATCATGATGCCTTCTTCAGCTCTGTGTCTAGTTTGGATTTCTTTTCTTTTGGTATGTGTGCATAAACTTTGCATCCAAACACTCTCAGATGCTTTACATTTGGGTTGCTTTCATGCCATAGCTCAAAAGGTGTTACCTTGTTGGCTTTGGTTGGCAGTCTATTCTGTAAGTATGTAGCTGTTAAAAGAGCATATACCCAGTATTTGTCAGGCAGATCTGCTTCTAAAAACATACATCTTACCATGTCCATTAGTGAGCGATCTTTCTTCTCTGCAACTCCATTTTATTCAGGCGTGTCTGGAGTGGTTAGTCTGTGTTCTATGCCTAGCTATGTTAGGTATGTTTGCATGGTTTGTGAAATGAACTCACCTCCTCGGTCACTCTGAAGGGCTTGAGGGGTTCTGTTGAACTTGTTGGTCACCATGGCTACATACGCTTTCAGCATGTCCCCTGTTTGGGATTTCTCCTTCAATAGGTAGGTCATACAATATCTGGTAAAATCATCTATAAAGCATATAACATATTTTTTCCCACCCGCTGATGCTTGAAGAGGTCCACACAAATCAGTGTGGATAAGTTTGAGTGGCTTAGTTGCCCGCCTTTCCCTTTGTTTGGGTATGGCTGGTCTTGTTGCCTTTCCTTTGATGCATATAACACATTTTGATTGGCATTTATCATGGTTGCTTATTTCAAAATCTCTTACTATGCCTTCACTTTTCATTCTTAAGATTGCATTAAAATCATGGTGCACAAAATGCCTGTGCCAGGTGGAGGCACTGTTGTCCTCTTTTTGCTGCTGATAGGCAAGGCTGACATCTGGTGGCAGTTGTTCACAGTGCACCTGGTAAACGCCATCCTTTTGAAAACCTGTAACATAAATCTTTTCTCCACTGGTGACTTTACATTGTCCATTAGCATTAAAAATACATTAAAACCTTTGTTATTCAATGTTGAGACACTCAGTAAATTGGCTCCTAAGTCTGGTACATAAAGACATCTGTTGCCATAAGATCTTTGTGTTCACTTTCATTGAAGCATCGCAATGGCACACTTCCTTTTCCTTGAATCACAATTGAATTGCCATCTGCTAATGTTATGCTTCCTTCTGGTTTTTCACTTAGCTCACAAAAGTCACTTTTATTCCGACATAGATGCCTGCTGGCCCCCGAATCAATTACTCATTGATTCGTATTTATTGGTATCAGCTTTAAGAGCAGTATCAGCTTTATAAACAGTGTGTAAAGCTTTTTCACTTTTAAAAGATTTTCCCTGGGAAAAATCCTTCTTGTCCCTCATTCTGCAAAACTTGGCAAAATGTCCTGATTTCTTGCAAGCATTACAAACAATAGTCTCAAGACAAAATGGATATCCACGCAACTTTATCAAAAAGTGCCTGACTAGTCAACCCACCACAGCAAAACCAACAGAAGCTATGAAAAGGATTACACTGCCATACATCAGAAACATCTCAGAAACTACTAATAGACTGTTACAACCAGACGGCATCACTGTAGCACACAAACCAACCAAAACCCTTGAGAACATCATAAGTAAACCAAAAGACCCAGTAGCCCAAGAAGAAAAAACAGGAGTTATCTACAACATACAGTGTAAGGACTGTAACAGCCACTACTGTATGTAGGATAGACTGGCAGAAGACTAGCAGAACGCATCCATGAACACCAACTAGCAGTCAGAAGACACGATGAAAACTCCTTAATCTCACAACACATGGATAGACTTAACCATACTTTCAACTTGGAAGCTGTGAGCATCTTAAACCAAGCCAAATCCAAAAATGCTTTAGAATTCCTGGAAGCTTGGCACTCAGACAAAGCAGCCATCAATAGACACATAGAGGTAAACAACATTTACATACCATTCATAAGAGACAATAGAAAAGCCAGAAGACCAGAACACCTCTTTGCCAGCAATCAACAACAAGATAGGCAAAGATTAACAGCAAGATTAGCAGCAGAGGAGCAATCAAACAACACAATAGACCATAATCAAGGGTATTCTGATCAGGTGGTCATTTACATTTCTACTGTCTTCCAAATTACATGCATGCAGTTCTCGCAAAAAAGAAATCACTTTCTGATCATCAGCTTCTGAATATAGGGTGCATAAATTCTCAATCATTTCCTTAGCAGTAGAAATATTTTTAATATCTGCTAATCTGTGATCTGGAAGAGATCTAGCAATGAGAATTTTAGCTCTCTTATCCTTTTTCTTCCATTGTTTATTGGCTTCCTCCCCATCCTCTGGTTTTAGTTCTGGTGAATCCAGAGCATCCAAACAATCTTCAAAATCTAGCTGCATCCTTAATCTGAATAGCCATGCTGAGTAATTATCCTCAGTCAATTTTGGTAATGGGTGAGCCCCCTCCTTTTTCTCCATTGTTTAGAGAGAGGGGAAAAAATTCTGAACTTAGTTTTTTAAATGTGCAAGTGGCTTCCATTTTTCTTGCTGTGAGGCCAACAAAAAAAAAGTTTCAAGAGTTCACTACTGCACTGGTTTGTACTGGTCTTGTACTGGTCTTGTACTGGGCCCATAACCCTTGATGGAGTCTTGAAGGTTAATAAAAGAACTTCAAGCAGCTAACAACAATCTTGCAGAGTAGAAGCATGAACCAGCAGGGAACTTCCACTTTAAGCTTAATTACATTCAGAAATAAATTCAGTCTTCACACATTAGTTAGATGAAGAAAAATAGAGATAGCTTACATTTATTCAGTAGATCTGGATACATGAAGATTCATGGTAGATCTGCATGCAAGCAAGATATAATGGATGAGAGCTGCATGGTGCAGCCCTCCTGTTTGCAGGTGTGCCCAAAGAGTAATGGAGGTTGTTAATCCCCCAAACTCAAGAATAAGGAAGAAGAGGAAATCAAGTGACTCAGGTAACATCTCACTAGCACAGTAGAGATGCATTTACTAGAAATACCCCCTATTATGCTTATGAGACAATGCTGAATTGACTCCTGATAATCCCAACAGTTGGTACTAGTAAAATAGAGTTTGTAGAACATAGCATAAAGTATACATTCAGCATACATTTTAAAATACCAATAGAAAATATAATTGAAAATTCTACCACAATATTTGGGAGATATTGTATATATTTGTTTCTCCCCATGCTCTTTTTAGAAACCTTTAGAACTGTTTCATTTTATTGGGAGATTTTCAGTTATACTTTACCCATTGACTTAATTGTAGCAGTTTTAATTGTCTATGTGGAAGCTGGAAACTTTTTTAATAAGAATTTTATTAAGTTTTAACCAAAGATAAAAGCTACAGAAAAACAAAGAAAATACAAAGAAAATAAGAGAAAAAACTAAAAAAGTCTAGAAACACAAGAGAACAAATTTTTCAAAGTTACAAAAAGAAGTGATTTCCAACTTTAACAGCAAGGATATACAAAAATTTCCATAATCAATAATTTACTCTATATTAAACCAAAATCACATTATTTCTATAAATCATTCCATTGGCACATTGTAAAAATCAGTAAATACAGTTAAACCCTCCCCTTATATTAAAATAAAAAAAAATTATATACACCTCCTAATCAATTCCCCCCCTCAAAGATAACATTTATTTAATTATTTCCTTCCTACTACTACTCTATACATTTCTGTCTACTATAATAAAGATCAAACTAAAAAAAACATATAAATTGTCTGCCATTGTAGTTGATAATACAAAAATTTTAATAATCTTAATCATATTTAACCCAAAACCATCCAAATAGACATTTATTCCTTTTTTATTATACCTTAATAATCTTAATCCAAATCATTAAAGATAAATGAAATCAGCCAAACCCTAAAAGCAATCCAGTAAATATTTTAAACTGTTATCCCACTTCAAAATAAACCAGAGCATTTACATATCCCCACAATGTGCACAAACAGCCCAACTGCCTCCCTCAAAAACTTCTTTTCAAGAGACCTCCCATACATAATAATCCCTTCATTTCCATGGCATTCCACCAGAATATCAATTTCACTTGTGGCTTGCAACTCGCTCTCTCCCTTAAAATTCTGCAACTCAACTATCTGATCATTATCCAGCATTTCAACAGGAATCCTGATCTCACACTTAGAAGAGACATTTCTGTCACTGTTAAATTCCTCAGTTTCATCCACGACATCCCCAACCAGATGACACATTGTAGACCTCATATTTTCCACAATGTCCTGAATGCCTTGCATAAAAACTTGGTAGGAATCAGAAAAAATCTGTTTAAAATCTTTGTGGAAGTCAGAGAAAATCTGTTTAAAATCCTCCATGTCTCACACAGTAGATTATGGCAGCCCCTAGGAGCTTAACCAGTGAAAATCGAAGATATGAAAGAATTCCGGAATGTGTTTACACAAGTGAAAGTGAGATAGCATACAGTTCCCCACGGAAAGTAGAAGCAGAAAACTGAAAGTTCCAAACAGCTGATTCAACGTGTAGGAAAATGCTAATATTTTCAAATTTAGTACAAGAATAGTAACAGGGAGACAATTATTTACTCTCAATCCTCCTTAATATTTGGAGGGAAAACAAATTCCAAAACTTAAAAATATTTTTTTTAAAAAAATAATCCCAAAAATAACAATAAGCACCAAGAGAGCCCACTTCTCCTTGCTGTAGAAAGCCTCTCTTAGGGTACACATACTTAAAGAAATATAAATTGGGTGATTTAGAAATGGGTTGGCCAGTCTTAGGGTCCCTTTAAGGCTACAGCATGGCTTTGAAAATGGTGATGTCCCAGCCTACTGGCTAGCTCTTACCCATTGAGCGCAAATGCTGTTTGCGATCTTCTGGCTGCAAGCAGCCATCTGGAGGACAGATGGGGTGATTCCAGGTGTTTTCCCTTTTCTGGAAAAACACTCCTGGGCTTCAGGAAAAAACCTTCCAGAGCCCCAAAAAACTGTTGCATTGTCAGTTCTGCCTGCTGAGTCTGCTGGCACAGCTGTTCAGTCCACCATGTCCACACTGGAAGTCTGAAAGTTGGAAACTTTTAAATAGTCTGGGTTGAATCCATTTAGATTCAATTAAATCCAGAGTTTATCATGACTACCTTGCCCCATTGGTTGCAATGGGTGTATGCTAAGAAATGACTAAATCTGAATCTACTGCAGTGTATTAGTATATTATTTTATTTTTTAGAAAAATGATTGAATAATTTAGCTTAACAACTTACTACTGTGATGTTTTTCAGTTAGCTACGTTTAGAATTCTGAAGAAAATACAGCAGCCCTGTGGCGTAGAATAAGCTAACTCTTCATTATATGGATTATGTTGACGATAATTCATAGCTGATAATTTAATGTCTAGACTCTTTAAAGATGTATACATTCACTCACTGAATAGAACAATTTATAATTGAATAAAATGTTATTGAGTAATTTAAATATTGAAATTACAACCAATTTTCAGAAGAAGCTTCTGAGTAACCTTTTCTTATTTGGATAATGGATCCAAAATGGTATGAGAATTATAAAACAGCAAATTAAAGTTATTACAATGAAAATTTAAATGCAATTAAATGGTACTGCAGAGATAGAAGAACACGAATAGTTAGAAAAGGATTAGCAGATCAGCTATTTTAATCTCTTTGTTGTGGCCAAAAAAGGACACCTGTAAAAAAGGGAGACATTTTCAAACCTTTTAATATTTTTTCTTGGGAAGATATGTGTATAGCTGTTGACTGTTTTGCCTGTACGTATAGTTTCTCCTCAATGAAATATGGGGGATAATGAAAGTAATGAAGCTGTTTCTAATCTCTGTTCCAAAAGCTATATATGTAGTTATTTTTCATTAATTCCTTCTTCTCTCTGCAACCCCCAGAACCACTTTTGCAAGAGAAAAGGGAAAAAAGCAAATGTCATCTTCACCTTCCTTCAACAGGAGTTTTCTCTGAAGATGAGGCTTGTCACAAACTCAGATACTTTGTTAAAGACAACCCAAACCAGCATATGCATTCATAACAAACACCAACCATTTCTTAAACACCTTTGAGAGATCTTAGAATCATACAGGTAGCAAAAAGGGATCTCATAGGTTATTTAATCCAATATCCCTTGCTTAATGCAAAAATCTATTAAACTGTCATTGGCAGACAACTATCCAGGGTCCATTTGAAAATCCTAAACAAGGAGACTCCATAATCTTAATATGCTCCTTCTAATTTCAAGCTACTTTGCCTTGCCCTTATTTCAACAGGAGACAGAATTACTCCCTTTTTTGTGTGACTACCTTTAGATGTTATCAGGTTGTGACAGACAGAATTTTGTAATTTGAGGCAGCCATTAAGAATGGTTTTCTACATGTTATTGATGTTTGAACAAGGTGAATGCATGATTGACATTACTTTATTGAATTACTTTATTTATATAGCTTGAAATAGAATCAGGTTGTGCAAGCAACTGAAAGGACTAGTCTATCATACCCTGTATGGACACTGTATGCATTGTAGAGAAGGTAATTTATACTCATGTGGGCATTATTAAAATAAAATTGTTATTCTCTGTGTGGACCTTATTAAAAAAAAGGAAACATTTGTATCCAATATTGGATTAAATTTTCTAATAAATTCTAGGCTTCATTACCTTTTTTTAATCGATTTTCTGAGATACTCAGAGACAAAAAGTAAACAATCCTAAGTGCATATTTGATTGTTTTAGAAATATAAATCCCAGTATACTTTCTGCATTACTATGTTTCATTAACTTCTGTGGGACCATTTAAAACATTTGACTTTTTTTGTTTGTTTGTTTTGTTAACCATTCTAGACTGGGTTCGCTATCATTCTAAATTGTTGTTTGGAGCAATAAATATAATAATCCCCTGAAGTATTATTTACAAAAATGGGAAACAAAATGCTAGTGTAAAAGGCTTGGGACTGTTCTCGGTAACTTTTCATTTTAGAACACTATTGACTATGCTCCAATTTTCTGATGAAGCAGCTGTGATTAGTGATAAAATATATATTTGAGGAAACAACTTTACCTTTCCAAAGAGGATTGATTTTATATTTGATTAAATTGAGATCAAATCAATTGCATATATTCTTTCACTTAATTTCTTTCTTTCAAGATATGTTGGTTTAAAAGTTGAGATTAATATCCCTCGGAATTCAAGGCTCTGTAACATGAGCAGTTGTGCTCCAGTAGCATCTTGTGAGTCTCAGTGCCAGAATGGGAGCACAGTTTGTTGGTCTTCTCTCCTCAGGGCCACAACTAGGGGGGGGGCAAGCGGGGGGTGCACCAAAATGACACCCGGGGGCACCAAAATGACAAAATAACCCATGGGAGGGCACGGAATCCATGTTTGCCCCGGGTGACACAGACCCTAGTTCCATCCCTGTCTCTCCTATTCTTTGGGTTGAGCACTAATGTATGGATAGCCACTGCTACTACTTGGTAGCAAGTCCTATTCTCAAACTTTATATAAGGCATCCCAAAAATTGAGGAGAGAGGCAGTATTAACCATAGGGTTTCTTGCTCTCCCCAAGGCCAAGGATGGACACCAGGGACAGATGTCAGACTCTTTGCAGTCAATTGGAAACAGTTCATCCAAGGAATGCAAATCCAAGAGACTATTGTTAAATATATACACATATAATAGTTCTGATTGATGATATTTATTAGACGGACAGAAAAAGGTATGCTATAATAAGCCCAAAAAGTCATTAAGAATCGGTCAGGGAAATATTTGCTTCTATTGTATCAAAGCCTCTTCTTTCTACTGAGTTTTTGTAGTATTTCTCTTCCCATTTGAGAAAACTAATCTTATTTCGAGTAGAGAGAAGAAAAGTATAATTGATAATAAATGTGAGTGAGGAATAAGCCATCTGCTCACTTCCTCTCTCTTGGAATCACCCCACTTCAATAGGAATGTTTTATTAGTAATTGTAAAAGCTACTATTCTTACAAAAACAGCTTAAAGAGAAAGGCTAAAAGTTGAGGGGCAAGTTTACATTTTCATTATGTAATTAAGTAGAGTTTTAAAAGACCCATATCAGATCCTACTTTTCCAACCAGTTACTTTGTTCAATAATTAGTTTTCTTTTTAAAAAAGCAGTAGCAGGTTAGTCCAAACTATATGGACTAATTCTGTATTTTCAGAAAATCTAGTAATTTTAATACATGCAAAAATGTTTATATGGATCATTTTTCAAACAATGCCCACTACACAGAAGCATGGAAATGATGCATTCATTTCATAACACTGTTATAATTTATAAACAGGGAAAGTTGTTTCAGTTAGGGAATTACAATTTTAACAACAAAGGTTATAACATGAATCTAAGTCTACCTTGCTCCAGAGTTTGTGGAAGCAGATGCTTTACAGGAATTAAAAGTTCACAGATCAAACATATCAGTATTTTTTTCCTTGCCACAATTGTCTAGCTGCCAAGCTGATAAAGAGCATTGGGAATGAAATCTACCTCTTGAAGAACAGCAAGGTCAGTGAAATAGCTGAGAATATTGCCTACTTTGGAAATAAGCTTAAAGGCCATGATCTAAGGCTGTAAGGGAAATGACTCCACAAGGACCTATTTTCCTGCTCATTTAATCATGATTTTGCTGATAATCATTTATCATTGAATCATAGGAGTCATTGCGATATTTGTTACTTATACTCCCAGTGCCCAAATATTTGCTAATATTCTCTTTGAACCTTTGTATATTATACCTGAAACATAACTGAAACCCACTAATAATAACTTCTCTCTAGCAAATTGCAGCAAATCAGTGGTCTAGCATGTTTAGGCTGAGACATACTCCTGTATGAAGGCCTGGAAAATCATTGCAAGCCAGTATTGAGCTAAAGGGATTAGTGGGGAGACGTGAGTCCTTTTCAGACACTCACTGATGCATAGAGACCTTCAAACTGGGCACAGCAGAGCTTGCCAATTTTGTAAGTTCATGAGATGTACTTATCCTGTGGGGGACGCAATGGCTCAGTGGTTAAGACACCAGGCTTGTTGATCAGAAGGTCGCAAGTTCGAGACCCTAGCCCTGCATGATGGAGTGAGCTCTCGCACTTGCCCCAGCTCTTGCCAACCTAGCAATTTGAAAGCATGCAAATGCAAGTAGATTAATAGGTAACACTTTGGTGGGATGGTAACAGCGTTCCGCGCGTGTCATGCCAGCCACATGACCATGGAAGAGTCTTTGGACAATGCTGGCTCTTTGGCTAACAAACGGAGATGAACACCGGCCCCTAGAGTCGGATATGACTGTGTGGGGGAACCTTTAGCTTTTTACTTATCTTGTGAGATTTTACCCATCTTAAATGATGTTATTGCTATGTTATTTTTGGCAGCTATGTTACCATAAAAATTGCATGGCGCCTAGCACCTGACAACTTTGCCGACCCCTTGGATAAGAGAATGGGATGCATTTCTCCCAGTTCTTCATACTTGTTATGGAATGTGTCTCTGAATGGGGATGTGATTTCAGTAATGGTTCTCAGGAAGGAGGGAGTACATTTCAAGGAGGAAGACAAGATAAGAGGAAATACAGTCCAGGAAGTGGTTGTGGGAAAACAAAGAGGTTCAGAATAGCCCCACCCTAGAGATTTCCCAGGCTATTTCCCCTTAGGTTAGGTAGAGTTGCTTTAGTCTGGCAAGATTCTGTCTGTTTGGTATGAGCAAATGCTGTATAGAGCTGAAGTTTGACTGGATTGATTCTTCGTCATTCTTGGGCCAGGCCTGACAATACTTTAGCCAAAGTTTGAAAGATAAGTAAACAGCTATCCATACAGTTGGACATCTTAGAACATTGAGAGAGTTGCCCTTGAGTTCAAGCAAACACAAATACCACTGTACTTAAAACCTCTAGCAGAATGCATGGAGATCATGGATCAAGCAGCATACAAAGAGGCATCTGTGTATCTGGTTTCCATGCTGTTTGAAGCTGTCCACATATTGAGTTACATGCCTGAGGAGGTCTCCTTTAGAAAGAAATTTATATCTATATTTTCCTATAGATGAAACCATTTATCTTTGAGTGGTAGTAAAAGAATATCAATAGATATAGAGTGCTTGGCACTTCACATAAATTATCTCAGTACCCATTACAACAGTGTAAAGAGACATGGTTCCATACTGTTTTTCCCCCCAATTGTATTCATTGATATGAGAGTTCCTTCGTTCTTTCACTATATAATGAGCTTGCACAATGTGTAAAAGTTAGCAATAGCTACAAGGAAACTCTAACACACATGATACACCAATACAGTCAAAATGAGATTTATATATCTGCAAGCTGTTTATCTCCAAAAAGCAGATCACTGAGCTATGAGGACTTGTGCCTGGGTATGTTCTTCTGTCATCAATTAGCAACAAAGCAGTTACAAATTTCTAATCTGACAGCTCAGAATCTTAACTTGTCAACTGCTATGCTTTGTCCTTTTTGCAACAGCTGCTGATATTTTAGAAGACTGGTCATTCTTCATAATTGCATTTACAAGCATTGATTTTAAAAATCTATGAACTGTCACTCAGAAACTCATCAAAGCTGAAGAGCCAATATCATGGAGTGCAAGGGTGGAGAAGTTGTAGCCTTCCAGATCTTGCTGAATACCATAGCCATATGTGATGAGTCATGTTGAGAGCTATTTTTGAGCAATATGTGAGGTAGCATGAGTTTCTCACTGCTGGCATACAAAATAGTACATTGGGCAAGGGAAAGATTTAAATCTTAATCTTCACAAGTATAAATCTCTCTGGATGACCTTAGATCATTATCTTAGACCATCATTATCAAGTATTGCCATACAGAATGTTTGCAGGCATAAACCGCCCAGAGTTCCCCGTTGGGGGAGATGGGCGGTTATATAAATTAAATAAATAAATAAATAAAATAAATAAATAAACTGGGAAATGGGTAGAACCATGGATAATATTTTGAAAAGCGTGATGTTGTATTGCCAAGCACTGGCAAGGTGCGAGACAATTGGTTTTTTTAGGATCCAGAGACAATAAATACACCAGTAAGTAAGGAGTTTTCAAGCTTTATTGTTAACTTTAGCAGGCTGATTAAACAGAAACATAAAAGCATAACACATAAAAGCACAACATACCAAGCAGGATGATAACCAATCTCCCTTCAGCTGGAAGGAGCCCCAGTGGAACAGCAGAGAGACCCCAAGCCAATTCACCCAGCATCCAACGCTAGGTCTGTATCAAAGCTCACCTCTCAAGGGGCAATGCCAGGGTTTTATCAAGTCTGGCGCTAAAACCTCATGACCCTGTTTCCATGCTATTGAGATAGTGGGACCTGACCTTGGCTAAATGGTGCACCTGTTCATCATGTGAACTGACAGAACCCTGGAATGTATACCAAGAGCCTGGGAACTGTACAGATAACCTTGAGGTCCTCCTAAAACTGTATGAATATTCCTCCCTTCTCTTTATTTCCCAAGCAAGAGTGAAAAATAAGCCAGCTAAACATTATTATGACTCAGAATGAACTCTAAGCTTCTAGAATTTTCTTAATATGAAGGAGAAATTAAAAGATGCCACTACAATGGTCTTCCTCATTGCCACTACGGATGTAAGTATCAATGAATCCAACAATCAATTCTCTATATTTTGACATGGAAAAAGTCCAACTTCTAATTTCTAGTTATATGACTTTTCTTTTGAGGCAAATATGGCAAACATGTTGCCATTAATACATTGTTGAATACCAACTCATTCCTACTCAGCATGGCCTATGGTGACAGATGACTAGAATTTCAGCCTTCATAAATTGACCATCCCTTTTCTCTGGTATGTTGAGTTCAACCTTCTTGGATTGCCAGTCTTTGCTTGTACACATGCTATTTTGTGGATATATTAGGTAAAAAGTACTTTGAAACGTATTACATTAGGGTTAGGGTTAGGGTTAGGGTTAGGGTTAGAGTGTTATCAACTATAAGTGTGGCAGACCACCATAAGAATCTGTGAAGGCCTGCTGAGTGCTCCCACAAGTTGAAAAGATTACCTAACAATTAATAGGAAGACAGGTTTTCCTCTAGGAAATAATGCTGTACCATGCAGAATATACTAGAAGTACTATGATTTCTAGGGGGCGTGGTGGCTCAGCAGGTAAGACGCCAGGCTTGTCGATTGGAAGATCGCAAGTTCGGAGGTTCGAATCCCTAGCCCTGCGTGCAGAGTGAGCTCCTGCACTAGCTCCAGCTCTTGCCAACCTAGCAATTCGAAAGCATGTAAATGCAAGTAGATTAATAGGTACCACTTCGGTGGGAAGGTAACAGCGTTCCGTGGCGTCATGCGGCCACATGACCGTGGAAGTGTCTTCGGACAACGCTGGCTCTTCGGCTAACAAACGGAGATGAGCACCGGCCCCTAGAGTCGGACACGACTGCACAAATGTGCGGGGGGTACCTTTACCTTTACCTTTACTATGATTTCTATGTTATACCCTGGACCCATGCTTTCCTTTAAAATACAGTTTGTAACTCAGACTATGGGAATCACAAGATGATATGACATCTTTTAAGTATATATTGTTTGAAGCTAAAAGTACAGCTTGACCACATATCTTTTAGACATGGCTTAGTTCTGCTATGTTTCGACTTTTGCATAGTAGTTAGCAGCACTTTAATTAATGGAAGTGGAAGAAAGTAATTTTATTTCCTTTCAGCATTTACCATAGTTTGCCTTAAAGCCTATGACCTTGGTTGAATGATTTTCAGAGGGATTATGCATATTGCATACTGAGCAATCCTCATTATCTTCTATGCAATATGCAAAAATGATCTTTTCCTTGCAGTTCTAGTGTACACAAGTGATGGTTCTGTATTTGTAACAGACTACTTATTTCAGTAGTCTGGAATGGAGAAGTCAAATTTTCTTGCTTTTAACTTCACCGTAACTTCTATTTTCACTATTTCTTCAATTGCTCTGTACTATTTCTGAAAAGCCTGAACTGATTGTTTCTCTGCTTATGCAAAATTGAGCTTCTTTATCTTCCATTTGATATCCTGTAGATAGTCCAGCATTGACATTATGCCTTTATACACAAGTTTAATATCAATCAATAATATTTTCAGGTGGTATTGATCTGTTTACAGTCCATCCAAAAACTAGGCACTGTGTGTAGTTCTTCATTTGATTTATAGTTTGTGGGGAAATAAGATACTTGCAACTTCAGCACTCTAGATCAGATTCAACATAATGCTGAAGATTAAGACTTTGGTTTAATTGAGATTCATTCTTTTAAAGTGTGTGAATCACCATGAAGCATGCAGCATACAACATAATTAATTACACATACTATTTTTCAGCCCTATAATTTTTTGTTGTTTTTGTCCCTTAAAGGTTCAATGGAAGTGCAAATGCCGTATAATTTAGTAATTCTGCCTGTAGTAGATACTCTGTCTCCCTATGCAGAGAACTGAATTGACATTCAGTCCAAGTCCAGGGTTCCAGCTTTACTGAATGGGTGGAAATCATGGTTTATTATAATTAGAGTTATTTTCAATTGTATAATTCTAATGTATCAGAATTATGCAATTTTGCTATAACTAAAAGAGTGTTGCAAAATTGCCCTCAGTGGATAAGCATTCAGGGTTTTTTAATGCCTGTTCTAATTACGTATAATTCTCATTCAGTAAGTTGGGGAAAAAGTTAAATTCTCAGGGAGAGAGTGTGGGGATCATGTCCTTACCTTAGATATAAAATGGGAAAATAGGTGTGAGGAAATAGATAATCATCGAAGAGAATATTTGTTGGTCAGGGTTGAACCGTGGAGTCCTTGGTGCTCTCTGAGCCTTGTTGTTTTCTTGCAGACGTTTCATTGCCAGGCTAGGCAACATGTTCAGTGCGAAAAGGGAGTGGGACTTGCTCTCTGTTTATATACCATGGCTTGTCCTGTTTGTGTTGGTGGAGGTGTTGAAAAAGAGAACAGGGGAGAACAACACCTCCACCAACAATTTCAAAAGCACCCTGAGAACTATTGGAGGAAGTGATTTGAGTGAGTATTCCTGGAGCAGGGGAATCAGTGAAGCAGATTTACTACCTTTAGCAGAAAGGTTTACAGGAAATGTGTGAGGTAGCCAGAAAAACCTAGCCCCTATCTAGATACATCCAATCATGAGGGGAGTCCAAGAGGAGGATGCAGTCATGCATGCACATGGCTGGCTGGGGAATTCTGGGAGTTGAAGTCCACACATCTTCAAGTTGCCAAGGTTGAGAAACACTGGTATAAACAAAGAGCAGGCAGAGTAAGAGTTAAGTAAGGAATCCCTAGCTCTTTATCTATACCTCACTGCATCTTGAGTAGGTCATGAGGTGCTGAGAGACAGTGCATGTGAAGCCACATCTTTGATAAGAACAAACTCCAAACCAGAAACCTTTTCTTACAAGAGGAAGGGGTAGGCTAGGAACTGTGAATACAGATTTATGGATAGCATTTATAACATTTACCTATTTTTACATCCTTTTCCTAACATGAGCAATTTGGTAAGCAGTGTTTCTTCAATATAATGCTTTTTTGTAATTTTTTTTACCAAATATACACATTTATGCACTTTTCTTACTGTGCATATTTTTGAGTTTTAAATCAGCAACCCCAAATTCCAAAATTTCCATTTTTTAGCAATTTTCTTTTCTAAATAGGCTCAGGAGGCTCAATAAACTTCTCATTTAGATCAATGAGGTTTATTTCCAGTAAGAAAGTATAGATTGAGTAAGAAAATACAGAATTATGGCCTGAGCCTCCAATCATAATCACGCTTCCCTTGGAATTAGTTGTATTGTACCCAAATAGTGTTTATGTTAGAGATGACATGTATATGATTATAATCCATCTGCTAGATAAATCTACTTATTATTATTTTAAAGATGTCTCGGGAGAGAGAAAGAGAGAGAGAGAGAGAACAAACTAGCATATTAATGATTTTCTCTTCCCGATATTCATGAAGCAATATCAGAAAACAAGTTTCCTGTAACCTAATAGAGCAGGGCTCCCCAACCTGTTAGGAACTGGGCCGCGGGGCTCCTGCCCACAAACCCCGCCCCCGGTGCACGCAATTGACTCCTGCCCACAAACCCTGCCCCCTGGTCCACAGAAATCCCGATAACCCTGCCCCCCCAGTCCACGGAAAAATCGTCTTTTGAAACCGGTCCCTGGCGCCAAAAAGGTTGGGGACCCCTGTAATAGAGAACATATTTGAAACTGGTCCCCTTTTTCTCTCATTATCTCTTTGCTAATTTAATTCTGGATTCATACATCATATTAAACTATGATTTCTTCTGATCATGATTCACACATAATGGCAATTAAAAATATTATGTTATTGTTCCCTCTGATGTGAGACTCTACAAGTGACTTTTTGGGGGGAATAAATGGTAGTGAGGAAGCAGAATCTTATAGCAAAACTCCTCAGGGGAATTTATAGTGAGTGAGTGGGTGAGTGAGTGAGTGAATTAATGAATACAATGTAAAACAAAAAAAATAACAATAGAAAAACCACAAATACTAGTTGAGTTCTGGCCCTGGCTTGTTATAAATTTTGAGTTGCACTAAAACATGTTTGTATTTCTTAAAAGTCCTATTTATTTTAGCATAATTTTTAGCACATAAAAGGTTCATCTACATACAGTATGTTACTGAAATTTTTTTAATACTGGTATGTCACTTTTACACACATACTGTAGAATAATTTTTGAGGCCCAATACTTTCTGATTTCCTTAGCATGTGCCTTTATTGCAATGCATTATAAAGTTATTGGTAGTTCCTAGCCTCAGGAGAATCTTTTTGTCATTTGATGTTTGCATTTTTTTAAAAAAAATGTTTATTAAAAAAAGAGAATAGGATGGGAACCACTGAATGATTATGAATAAATGTTATTACTGCCTGTTGGTTTAACTGAAACATGTGCAATTTAAATGACTGTTTTCTGGAACATATCCCACATTTATTTTTGTTAATAATGCTAAATGTTAATGTCTGAAACTCAATTTACTCATTCTCACTAAAGCATAGAGTCATGACTTCTTAATAATCAAATAGAACTCCCAGATGTTCTTGAAGCTTACCATATATACTTGCATATAAGCTCATTGACAGATAAGCTGACCCTTGAATTTTTAACAAAAATACCATGAAAAATGTGCCACCCACGGATAAGCCAACCCTAGACATTTTCTTTTGTTTTAATTTTCACAATTGTCTTATCCATGGATTATCCATTTTTCACAATATTTTGGTTAAAAGTGCAAGGGTCAGTTTATCCGTAGGTGGGCTTATACGTGAGTATATACGGGTTATATGGGTCCTTTAAAAAAGTATTACCATATCTACTCGTGGATAAGCCCATCCGTGGATAAGCTGAAACTAATTTTTTCGGTGCATTTTGGTACCTAAAATTCTCTGCTTATTCATAAGTATATATGGTAATAAGAGACCCAAATTTTCTCCACAGCCTACATTGTAAGTATAAGGTCTTTGTATACCAATTTTGTCCCTACCTGGGAGCCCTTTTGATAGTCACTCATGCTTTGCTTACTTCGTGTATGGATTATTGAAATACATTCTATATGAGGCTGCTCTTGAAAACCACTTGGAAGATGCAGATGGTCCAGATTGCAGTTCTGAAGCAGGCATGCCACATCATGTGCATGTAACATCTTTGCTTCATGAGCTGTACTGGTTATGAGTAGGCTCCTGGCTGCAATTCAAGGTGCTGGTTATTACTTGTAAAGCCCTTTATGGCATAAGATCTGGTTATCTGAGGGAATGTCTGTCTTCTCTAGTTTCTACGCATCCTGTATGAACAGGCCGAGTCAGCATGTTTCAGGTCCCATCCATTAAGCAGTGTAATCTGCTGGGACGTGAGAAATGTGCCTTCTTTGTGCAGCACCTGCCCTCTGGAACACCATTCCTCTTGAGATTTCTCTGGCTCCCATCTGACCATGTTTAAAAGAGCCCTTAAAACTTTGCTCTTCCTCCACGCCTTGGGTGAGACTGGTGGCAGTTTCTGTGAGATGTATTATTTTTTAGAATAAATTCTCTCCATTTTTCTGGATGCCTATAGTTTTATTTGTATCTTTTTTAGTAATGGTTTTATTATTATATGCCTCACAGGATCACAATGAGGTCAGGCAGCCTTATAAACTAGATAGATAGATAGACAGACAGACAGACAGACAGATGATTCAGTTCCATAAAAATATCAATTTACACAATATTGCTGAGTAACAGCTGCTTTTTGTTGCTTCAGTTACACCAGCAGATTAGAATAACTGCAGCCAACAGGATTTGTACTATATGCAACCACTAGCATTGAAGTGATTATAGAAAATTCCTAAAGCACCATTTTTAATGTGAAAAATAAAGTCCTGGAATTCTTACCCTTTGCTCTGACTTCTTAAGGAAATCTAATTGTTTTATCTATGCTGCTGTTCCTTACTGCTTCAGAACTGCTTGCAATAACCTTGTCTACTGCAAGGTTACCAAACTAACATAGTTTCTTACATGTTTTCTTTATGATTAGCTATGGAATAGTGGATATACATATACATATACAGTACATATACATATACATGTCATATGCATTTAAGTTAAAGATTAATGTTGTGATAACTCATAAGCATCACCTATTCATAGTGATAAATACTGAATTATTATTTCAGTTGAACTTCTTTTCACATCTATCATTTATATCCCCCTACCCCATATTTCCCATTATTTCCAAGGAATCTAAGTTGGAAAAGATATATTTTCAGGAGTGCAAATGAAAGATGGACACTGAAAAGCCATGTGTTTTCTTTAAATGATAAACTAGGAGCCAAGTAAAAAGCTTATAATCCAGAATGTTTAAAATAGAGTTCCCTTTCTTTTATCTACTCTCTCTTCAAATGTAAACATGGCAGATAAAGATTCCCTAATTTGTCAGTATTTTTTAGCACTGAGGCTACTTTAATCATTAACAAGTCAAACTGTACAATAGAATAGAGTGAAATTTTACATTCCACTTTTCCTACTGAGCAGAGTGAAATAATGATAACTTGATTTGAAACATTCTGCATTTCTTATCCTCTTCTCAGCATGTAGCTAGGGAAAGGACATTTGCCTTTGGTTGACAGATATTTGGACAGAGGTCTGAGCCCAGAATGAGCAGAACAGGACATGAAGTCTGTAAAAATCTCTTCCCTGCTCTTCATTCTTCTGCAACTATAGAGGTGCTTCATTGTTAGGTGTATGAAGGTTAAGTAGCATTAGCCCTTTTCAACCCCAAAAAGGTTCAGTGGGTAGGAAGCTACCATCAAAAACTGGAGAGCCAGTTTGGTCTAGTGGTTAAGGTGCTGGACTAGAAACCAGGAGACTGAGAGTTCTAGTCCCGCCTTAGGCATGAAAGCCAGCTGGGTGACCTTGGGCCAGTCACTCTCTCTCAGCCCAACTCACCTCACAGGGTTGTTGTTGTGGGGAAAAGAGGAGGAGGAAGGAGTATTAGGTATGTTTGCCACCTTGAGTTATTTATAAAAATAATAAAGGCGGGATAATAAATAAATAAATAAATAAATAAATAAATAAATAAATAAATACATAAATAAATAATCAAGAGCTTCTTTCTCCAGTTGCTGGTAGTAGATGATCTTGAGGTGTATCATTCAGGCATACTGATGAAGTAGATTCTTCAAAAAACCAGAGTGATTAGCCCCTCATCTCATGGCAGATGGCAGTATGTCATAGTGGGGAAAAAAATCTTCAAACAACTTTTATCCTGGCCAATGTCTTCTGTCTTCTTCAAATGAGAGCCAAAGTGACTTGGGATATCATGGAGGATCCACTGCTCCCTATTCACATTTTGAAGTGTTTGATGGCAATGTATTTTTCCTTTGTTTTAAATGTAAATTGGCATTAAAAAGGCATGGACTTTTCAAGTACATTGGCTGTATTTCCCTCTCCCTCATGTTTCTGCTGTAGTGTCTGAAGTGGAACACAAGCATCTCCCCATGGAGATATGTGCAAGTTGTCTGCACATCTGGAGCTCATGTTTCTTATACCATAAGGGAGATGCAGTTCTGCTTCAGTGATACATGAAATGGAAGAGATATGTACTACTTTTTTTTAAAAGAACCTAAACTATTTCTCCTAAACTTCTAAAGTTGCTTTAAAATGAGGATCAAATAAATTCCTAGGTTATATGTCTACTTCCTATTGGTCACATTGTTTACTATTTAGAAATATATCTCTACTAATAAGAGCCAGTTTGGTCTAGCGGTTAAGGCAACGGGCTAGAAACCAGGAGACTGAGAGTTCTAGTCCTGCCTTAGGCATGAAAGCCAGCTGGGTGACATTGGGCCAGTCACTCTCTCTCTCAGCCCAAATCACCTCACAGGGTTGTTGTTGTGGGGAAAATAGGAGGAGGAAGGAGTATTAGGTATGTTCGCCACCTTGAGTTATTTATAAAAATAATAAAGGTGGGATAGAAAATAAAATAATAAATAAACAAATAAATAAATAAATAAATAAATAAATAAAAAAAATATTAAGGCACAATAAAATCATACATACATACATATATACATACATACATACAATAAGAGAGCATAGAATAAGTGCAATCCAATCTTATATACTGTATGTCCACTCAGAAGCATAGTGTATGGACGCTGGCTTTTCTGCACCGCAGTCTCCAGCTCTGTGCCTCCTATGTGTAAACCAGCCTAAAAATTCTTTTTCCATATTTTAGCTCCTTCCTCCACTTTGATCACAGAGATGACCCGGTGACAGCAACAAAGCAAGTGTCTTGAGGACTGGTCGAGAAAAATAAAGTTTTACAAGTCTTCCTGTCCCTGGGGCTAGAAGGGGAAACTGGCAGAAATCTTGTCAATTTCACTCAGATTTAACAAAAATAAAAAATTTAAAAATGGCCAATGCTTTGCCCTCCCAGAGCCCAGTTCAAGATGGCTGTTGGAGAGAGAGAGTGGTGACTGGGGGGGGGGCATCTGCAACAGAGCACACATTCCAGCTAATTTGCCTTTGTGTACGCAGAATCAAGTGCAGCAGGCAGACCAGACAGCCCCCCTTTTTCCAGCAGAAGGGGGAAAATTCCACTTTTGATGGAAAGTAAGAAAACTAGGATGGAGAATGCTTTTCCAGCAGCCTAGGAGTGGAATGAGGACATAATCCATTCCTGGCCTTTTGAAATGTTATATACGGTCTCCCCATGCTGGGTGAAGCA